>CM074432.1:42569995-43289995 GCA_037101425.1 Elopichthys bambusa | reverse complement strand
CCTAAAATAGCATTGATAATGACACACGTTCACACAATCTTTGATCAAAATCAAAAGCTGAACAGTACGAACACACAATGACTACTGTATTTATATACAGATCCATTTGTGCAGGGCTATATGATCTTAGATCTGAAGTGCTGGCGTACGCGTGTATGCAAGTGTGCGTGTTCATTCTGATGAATCTGCCTGTAGAGTTAGAGACCTGAAGTGAGAATTTATCATCTTAAAACAGCCAGATGAGGACGCACACACGCTTGCACACACTCGACTGGATGAAATTCAGAGCTCGCCGGCAGCACATCAAGCTACACACAAAAACACATGCTGTGAAATCCAAATCATGCTCTACTCTTGCTGGTAAAAGCCACTGTTTCATAGTGTTTATTAGTGTGTGTGTGTGTGTGTGTGTGTATGTGTGTGTGAATGCACTTGTCCTCTGAGTATCTCTGTGCAGAGTTTTCAGTCTAGAGAAGAGCGGATGCAGCACAGCACACCATGTGGTTTGGAAGCAGAATTATTTCCTTTTTACATTTCACATATGTAGCATATGTTTGCAATTTTGCAATACAGCTGGTGTTAACATCTAGAATAAATAAGATAAAATAGAAAAACCCAACTTTATACAGCTTCTGCAAATTCATGCATGATGCTTAAAAGCATATCGGTATAGACTAACCTTTACACATTTTGCACATTTGCTGTAGCGTTTAGCATGAGGTGAATGGAAAGTCGCGCAAGGGTGTATCTCGTCGTGCTGTGTGTTAATATGTGTTTGTGAGCACTCAGTCCTCCAGCCAGACTGGGTGCTGCTTATTTCTCCATCACAGCTCAAATGGGCTCCCGCACTAGAATAAATCACTGTCGCCACGAAAATGCAGCGACAGCCATGATAGATGGCTGAAATGTGTGTGTTGATGTCTTTAGTGTTGCCGACAATTTGGTAAATCTTGCCTTTTCCTGTTTCTCCGCAGCATTGCGTGTGGGGTGCGAGCCATCTGAATGTTGACACAAACTAGGAGAAGGGGCCCATACAGCAACATCAGCATTACACAATATTGCTTAAGTCAATCTGAACCTCGTCCTGTCAAAAAGTCAGCTGTTTGAATGTAAAAGTTACAATTACTAATGTAAATAATATGATTAAATGTAAAAAAAGTCCAATCAAAAACATTCATAAGGCTATAGTTGACGGTGAGTGAAATCCATGTTCAAGGGTGAAAGTGTGTTTTCATTAGGGCTGTTTAACGATTAATCAAGATTAAATAAAAGTATAATATACACATTATGTACAATATAAACATATACATGTGAATATTGCTTAAATATATACATGTATGTGTTTATAAATATAAAATAAGGTAAAATATATGCATAGTGCACACACATATATTATGTGTAAACAAACTTATTTTGGATGCGATTAATCACGTCCAGAATAAAAGTATAATATACATATAATATTATATACAATATAAATATATACATGTAAATATTTCTTAAATATACATGTATGTGTATGTGTTTATAAATACAAAATAGATATGCATAGTACACACACATATATTATGTAAACAAAAACTGCGATTAATCGCATCCAGAATAAAAGGATAATATACATATTATGTTATATACAATATAAATATATAAATACATATGTAAATATTTCTTAAATATATACATGTATGTGTATGAGTTTATAAGTATGCATAGATAACACACACGTATGATGTAAAACATTTGTAAAACTGTTATTTTGGATGCGATTAATCGCGATTAATCGTTAAACAGCCCTAGTTTTCTTTTCCAGTAAAAAAGGCCTGGTGCATATATGTACAAGTT
This sequence comes from Elopichthys bambusa, assembly GCA_037101425.1. Taxonomy (NCBI): domain Eukaryota; kingdom Metazoa; phylum Chordata; class Actinopteri; order Cypriniformes; family Xenocyprididae; genus Elopichthys; species Elopichthys bambusa. The sequence continues at coordinate 43,288,153 of CM074432.1, read as the reverse complement.
ACAATTAGCTACTAATGTAAATAATAAGATAAATGTAAAAAAGTTCCAATCAAATAGTCAAAAATTGTTTACAAAAGCGTTGTAGTTGACTTTGAGTGGAATCCATGTTCAAAGGTGAAAGTTTCGCATGACGGGGGGTTTCACCCACGTGTATTCGGGTCATGAGTGCAGTGACCCCCGTGTGTAATATGTCAGCGCTGAGTACGTAAGTCCTGCGTACGGCATGGCTGTCCGTCACGCAGACGCATCACTATGACTCAAATGGTAACAAAGCGACTTAATATATTTTCCCGAACACCCCCCTCCCAAATCTTTTTATCTGACCAGTAAGCCAGCCCCCCCAGTGCCTAAATATAGACCCCGACACCCCCGTCACAGACCAATTGAGACACATGAACACGCCGTTTCTTAATCAGATCTATAACGGTGCAAACGCAAGACATTTTTGGCTTTCGCACACATAAAACCTGCGACATGGCACCTGTGAACTTGCAGACACTTGTCATGGCAGTTGGCCTGCTCCTGAATCCAAAGCCCCCCAACAAGCCAACGCTCGCACCTGGCAGGATCAAACAAGCGTGCACTCCCCACAAACTCTCTTACAATCAATACTTTCAGCCAACACCACGCAGCAGTCCCAGCTCCACCGCACACACACACACACACACACACATATATATACAGGGAGAGAGAGTGGAACAGCACTCCAAAGAGCAGAAAGCAGTGTACTGACCTTTCTGTCTCTCTTTTTTTGCCTCCTTCCTTTCTTTCTTGCCCTCCTTGACGTCCAATCCACACTTGTCTTCTGGCTGCTGGTGCTGGGGCTACAGTAGTAGAGGAACGGTAGTGTGTGAGTGAGAGAGAGTGAGTGATCCTGCTCAACCTGACTAGAGCGGGCGCATTAGTGTGATTTCACACCCAGGCTGCAGCCCTGCCTACTGTCCTGATGGGGTTCCTGAATGTGCTGCTTATTTAGAGAGCCGGCACGCTGTACCTGGGCTTGCAGGCAGGCTGCTTAAAGCAAGAGCCAACATCTAGAGTGCATAATACCCCCACTCTCTCCCTCTCTCCGTCTCTCTCTCTCTCTCTCTCTCTCTCTCTCTCTCCCTCCCGCACACACACACACACAAACACTAGTACGCTCTCCTAGTCACTGGCTGGCTGGAGAGGTAGACGCCGGCTCGGGCGTTCACGCAACCACACGCGTACCTTTAGCGGAGCTGGTAGCCGGTGCGAGAATACACACACGCCGCTTTCTTTTCTTTCTAAGTGTTTAGAAGACAATTTCGACAAGGGATTGCTCCCAATCTACTTGGATGATCCAGATGGATGAGTTATAATATGCTTTCCAGTCTCTTGCTTTTTTTGTCTGTCTGATTCTAGTCGTTTTAGCCTATTATCGAGATGCCACATGTTTCTGAAGAGGGAATGCCTCGCTCTCTTTCGGATTCGGTCCCTCGGCCGCTCGTCTCTGTGGGACGTGGCAGAGGGGGGCGGATGGGTGCACTAAATTGTGACTCAGGCTGAATGTGTATTAGTCAAATTTATTATTTATTGCCAAGCCGCATTCAGTTTCCCCCCCCCCTCTGCACACGCGGATAGATGGAAAAGGGGGATGCATGGGGGGTGGAGGGGGAGTAGGGTCAAGGGTGCGAGGATTTTATTGTGGGGGGTTTGAGATATAGCCAGTGGTCATGATTTGGTGAGCGAGGCCTAGAGGGAGGTGAAAAGAATATATAAGATATTAATTTAATTTATTTATTTATTCAGCCAGTCCGCATGCCTTATCAGGCCGGTGTCTCTTAATGACATCACTGGCAGCTTCTCCAAGCTGTCCAAAATCACCCTGCCTCTCATTTTTCTTCAAAATGACTTCAATTCATTGTGTGTGTGTGCGCGCGCGCATGTGTGTGTGCAAGTGTGCTACTGCCTATATCTAAAATTGAGAATAATGCTATCCAATGGGTCCACACTTTCACGCAAGATAGCCTCAGATCTAAAACGATCAAATAAATCGGGCAAAAAAATAAAAATAAACAATTATTACATTTTTTTTTTTTTTGTTATTAAGTTCTTCTACTTACAAACTTATATTCCAAAGCAACTTATATAATGCGATTATATAAGCACACAAAACATGCGCAAAACTCACATTTGAATTGTTTATGTTTGTGGTTTATAATAAATGTTGTTTTTTTAATGAATGCTACTATAAAATTTGTTTTATACTTGTATTTTTAATTTCTATTCTGAATACTGATCAATTTAAAAGATTTGTTGTGGAGTGAGAGGAACTAAAATGAATGTTTTTAGTGTTTATAATGTTTGCAAATGTTTTGTTTAATTTACTGGTATTTTGACTTGTACACAGATGTGAATTTTTTTTCTTTGTTTTTTGTTATCTCAACAAGGCACTTTTGACTCAGTGCGACTCATTTTTCAGAAAATACAGTACATATTTTCAAACTCTTCCTATTCAAAAATGCCTGAATCAAATCATCAGCTCATTGGTAGAGACTCGAATGGGTCAGATGAGGCAAACCAAAAAATATGTAGAGATATGTTCAGTATATCATATATAAGCATTTACATCAAGTTTAGGCAGCTGTTTATTAATAACAAATACTGCAAGACCACTCATAATGCTTAAAAATAAATAAATAATAATAATAAAAAAAGGGAAATTGTGTGTTTACAATACAGACAGAGAGTAGTTGAGCCTTCATACTAGGGCATCACAGTTTAAACCAGCGGTTCTCAGACTGGTTTATTTTTAGCACTCCAATTTCACATCAAGCTGTGACCGAACATAGTACCAAAATTTATCATAGAAAAGTGAACAAATATATCTTATACATTTGTAAATCACATACAACCAGTTTTTGAGAAAGTTACTTTTAAAAGTAATGCACTACAATAGTGCGTAACTCCCTATAAAAAGGTTACTAATTGCGTTAGTTACTCTTTATGGAATGTAATGCGTCACGTTACTCCCTAAAAAAAGTAACTAATTGTGTTATTTAGTTACTTTTTATGGAAAGTAATGTTTTACGTTACTCCCTAAAAAAGTAACTAATTGTGTTAGTTACTTTTTATGGAAAGAAGTGTGTTATATCACTTTTGTGTTACTTTTCTTCATCTGGGTTGGGCTTTTTTTTTTTTTTTTTAATCATTTTTGTTTATTAGTATGGTTGAATTGGATCATCGAAGGTCAGCAGCAAAGACTAAATACATAAAGTTATTTAACATTTTTAATTATTGCAGGTTTGTGTAATATTGTGAATTTGCATTTCACAGTTTTTATTCATTTTCAGCAATACTGAATCTGTTTTTGTGCAAGTGAGAGAAGTAAATGCATGCTCACATTTAGTTTAGAAATCCTGATTTCTCTCAGCATGGGGACAGGAGAGCTGTCAGTCAATAAACTGGAAAACAATGTAACTTGCATTACTTCTTTGAAAAAGTAACTCAGATATTTTGTTGTAAATTTAAAAGCAATGCATTACTAGTTACTTGAAAAAAGTTTCTACCTCGTGTTACTTTTAATGCGTTACCCATAACATGCATACAATGTATTAATATTGGTTTTCAAGGATAAGGTTGCATTAGATAATGTTTTTGTCTTGATTAACTAACTAGTCAAGAACCACTGGTTTTAGATACTCTTAGATAGGCAACAGGCCTCTATAGGCCAAAAACACTACAGCAGTCCTAGAAAACCCAAACCACACACTGAACCAATGATTTATATGTCATAACCACAAACTCCATACTTCAAAACCCAGATATCAGACGTCAGACCAACGACCAGCACACCTCACATAACAAGGCATATCGAAGTCAAAACACAATTTTAAATATAGAAATCCGCTTCAGTTCTTGCCTTTCCCCAAACCATCTGAATGTCTCATTCTCATGAAGTTCAGAAAGCCATTGTGTGCGGGTAAGATGAGGGTGCGGAGGAAATAGTCGCAGCCATTTCAGCACAACCATTAAAGCTTAGAGTAGAACAGGTACCATTACAACTCAATCATTCTAATACACTCATAATCATCCAAATTTTTATACATCAGTTTTAAAAGCCATGCTTAAAAAAAAGAAATAATTTCCCTTACAGAGGTAATTTAAGTGAAAGAAAGAAAGAAAGAAAGAAAGAAAGAAAGAAAGAAAGAAAGAAAGAAGGAAAGAAGGAAAGAAAGAAAGAAAGGCTTTTTCCAAGATTGACAAGGTGCAGGAAAGAGGGAAAAAGATAGAATGGAGGGAGGAGGATATTTGTGAATCCCTCAGTACTCCTGTCATCTTCAGCATTTTACAAGCCCACAGAGATATCCATTGGCTAAAATTAACATGAAGGACAATTAATATTAATAAGGGTGCCTGTGTTGGCAGAGACTTTTAAATGGGTTAAGTACAACTGCCCGAGCTGACGGGGTGGGGGAGACCTGTTAACGCTCATTCTCAATTAGCTTTCTCTGAGGAGAACTCGTCTGGCACACCATAAATGACTAACCAACCCTCCATACACACAATTACCTGCTCCAAACCTCAAGCAGTCCAACATTACACTCACACGGACCCGGCAAAACACTTAACATGACACAACTCCAGTCAGGACCCTCTTTGCCTCGACGTCTCCACCTGTCTCGGCTCGTTCTGTCTCTGCCTCTGTTCTTTCCTGCTGTTTTTAAACTTTCAATTCTCCTGAACAGCATTATGATTATATATTATTAATATTTCTGAATTATTACTCATTTTCTCCCTAAAAATGGAGTGCTTTAATTCACATTTGAAGTACTCATCAAGGCAGTGTGGCGAAATGAATGTGGACGGATACATTATATTTGCAAAAATGCAAAGAGCACATAAAATATATATGGAAATAATAAAATATTAAGTATTAATTTCAAAAAGATAATTTGCTCAGACCAAAATTGCCTTTTCATTAATCCCACCTTAGTTTTTTTCACCCCCTTTTTTCAACTAAAGACCTGAAACTTTCACAGAGTTATTAAAGATATTCTCTTTTCTATTAAAACATATTCTATTGTCTTTTACCAAACTGAAGAATCTGAATGTGGGGGCGTCTACATGTCTCTGTTTGATTTAGGTGTTACGTCCCTAAATCAAAAATAATTACAAATATCTTAAACAACATTTTATAAAGGTAGACAATCATGCCATATAGATTACTGTATGTATACAGCGATGTTGTGCTTCACGAAAACTCACTTGCCAATGACCATCTGCATCCTCTGCCCACACTCAGTAGTGGCGTCCATTCATAACATTACAGCCATTTTAAATGGCAGACTGGTGGACGGTGACATTGATGGTGTCAGTTCAGGTTAAAGGCATAGAAAATACGTGAAGGGAGACACTCTACTGTTGTGTGTATGTAGGTCGCAGTACAGAATGACACAATAGGCCAGCCTATAAGAACACTCATACACTGACTGTGACTCGTGTGCCTTACTGTGACCCCATTAGGACAGTAAGGTTATGGGTCACAGAGTGAAGTATTTTCTGACATCGATACAAGGGGAGAAAGACAGATGAGACAGAGAGATCATAGGCAGAGCAGGACTCTAGCAGCCTTTCACATTAGTGACGTTTAGTGGAAAGTGGAAAGATTCATGAAAGAATTGTTCTTTTGAACCGTTTTGCCAGTTGGACTCGTTCGTTTACAAAAAGGACTTGCAGAAGCTTTCTATGTCAACAATTCACATTAATGAATATAAATTAAAAAAATATATAATAAAAAGCAAACATTGTCAGTACAGACATTAATTTAAAAAAGTGTATATAAATATAAAGTGTCTTCCCATTTAAAGGGGGGCGGTAGAAGTGACATTAAATAGAGAGCAAATACAGACTTTTGAGTCACCTGCTTCTATAAAAAAAAAACAAAAAAAAAAAACACGTTTTTATTGTTAACTAAATAGAAAATTATTAAAAATCGCTATCAACAATTGAAAAAAACAAAAAGTAAAATTAGAATATGAGATAAAAACCAATGAAGTTAGAAATGGTGCATTGGCAACTAACTGGATTAAAATAAGATGAAGTATTAAAATGACTAAAACTAAAAGGGACAAAAATAAATGAAAGCTAAATAGAAATATATTTAAAAAAAACTAATAAAAATGACATAAGCACATAAAAGTACTAAAACTTAAACTAAAATTAAAACAAAAACTGAAAATATAAAAATAATATGGCAATCATATGCCAGTGATTTCCTATGGAAGCTTGTTTCCAACACTGATTAAAAATAAAAAAGGTAATTGTGACTTTTTATCTCAAAATTCTGACTTTTTTTCCTCAGATATCGCAATTCTGACTTTATAACTTGCAATTGCAAGTTATATAAAGTCAGAATTGCGAATTTATATCTCACAATTCTAACTTTATAACTTGCAATTGCGAGTTCTTGTTTCCTCAGAACTGGACTTTATGACTCGCAATGGCAAGAATTGAGAGATAAAAAGTTACAATTATCTTTTATATTTTTATATTCTGTGGCAGAAACAAGCTTCCATAATTTCCATATGAACTCGAATGCTTCCAAGACCAAATTATCTGTGCTATTATATATATATATATATATATATCTACTCTGTACCAGATGTCTCTGTATGTCTCTTTATCAGAAGTTTCTCCTAAAATACCCTAGGAGAAATAAAAATTAATAATAAAACTGATAATCTACACATAACTGAGAAGTCCATGCTTTTCTGAGCTATGAGACCAGTTAATAAAGCAAACAATCAGAATGAACAAATGAATAAAACAAACAGTTCAAAAGAACCGATTCGTGGAATCAATCCATCGCTCTGTCATGGAGACCCTAATGGCTTTCTGAAGAGCTTTCCATTGTCTGCTGTGATGAACTTGAGGTTCAAGCTTTCAAGCCAAGGGGTGCGTCTGTCTAATCCTGACCCCCTGCAGCCACTAGTCCCCCGCACACGCTCCAGCTGACGCCTGCCCCGATGACCAGCGCTTCATCGCAGCACTGAATAAAACACCCCGTAATGAGACAGGCCACAAAATGGCTCCTCCACCAGCAGATATAGCTGGTGCTGGATGAGCGAGACAGGAAAGAGAGCGAGACAGAGGGGGGCAGAGTGGAGAGCAAAAGACTGAAAAACAGCAAAAAGGTCACATCGCTGCTTTCAATACTTCCTCTTTTCAATCATTTCCTCTCTTCCATCCATTTTTTTTCCTGTGCATTTCACTTTCACACCTTCTATTTTCCTCTGCAGTCATTTTCCTCTTCCCTCTCTCCACTCTGCACGAAAATACTTATTGAGGAGACAAAGGAAGGGAATGTAGGGAAGAGACAGGTGGCTGTGTCTGAGGGATGAGAGAATCACAGGAGTGAAATCCAGTCTTCCCTCTTCATTGAGCATAATAATAAAAGGTTACAGGGTGGAAAAAAATGGCTTTCTTCTACATTTGAGATGGTAAAACACGGAAGAAAGAACAATCTCTGTTGCATCTCTATGTTTTTACTTGCCCCTCCTTCTTCAAGAAGACCTCAAACTCCCTAAGAGAAGCAGTGTCTACTCCTTCCCATCCATCCATGCCTCACTTAAATTTTCTTGTTTACATTGTTTCAGGCCTTGTTATGCACGAATGCATCTCAACCACTTTATTTTTATAAATAGCTTAAAGAATATAAATGTTCCCTGACTGGATCTCCAGAGACACGTGGTGCCGAATAAATCTGTAAATCATTCGATCTGGAAGATGAACGGTGTGTTTCGGACTTCATTGGCTCTGGTTTCGGATGAATGCGCGGTGTGAGACCTCCAGCGTCCCCACCGGGGAGGACGTGGTGGACGGGCTATGCTTGGTTACAGCCACGCAAATGAAGCAAAGTGCACTGACCTCTGCTCTCTCTTACATGCACATCTATACTGCAGATGCACTCTCAGAAAAAAAAAGGTACAATAGCTGTCACTGGGGCAGTACCCTTTAAAATCTTTGTACCTGAAGAGTGCATATTAGTACCTCAATGTAGGGTGATTTTTTCGATTTTTTCAAAAATTAATTTGTTTAGTCCTGGTTTTTATTAGTTTTAAATTGAGAAATCGTGGTTTTGAATAAAAATTAGCAAACTTTACAATTAGACATGTTTACAATTCTGCAATGATAACAGTTAAGACAAGAAAATGATCCGACTACTTGATGGCGCGCCTGATCAACTGCTCTCATGTGACGCAGAACACATCGCTAGTCTAACACCGTGACTGAGTCCGAAAACTTCGGAGGACACATTTAAGGTAGGAACGCATCAAGGCACATATGAATCCCATGTTAGCTTCACTTCCTGTCTCCTGAGATACCTTCATCTGATCGATTTTTGAAAGCAGCACAGATGTATCCTTCACTGCCTTTGATATCCCACAATCCTATGCTTTCTATTCTGTGACAATTGAGCTAGAAAAATAAAGATGGCGTCCGAAAGTTGCGTTTGCTGGTCAGTTTGTGTGTAAATGTAGGTTTTTGACCAACATTTTCCACTTTTGATGTCGTTTCTAACGAGAAATTACTACTCTAGTAATTAAATATTTGTTTAGTTCTCACCAAAGCTCGTGCTATTTTGTAGTAGATCATTAAACCGTTAGGCTGCCTCAGAAGTCTGTCTGAAATCAGTTTCGTGAGGTGCCTTCATGCTCAAACAACTTACAAGTCTTACAAGTCATTGCCTGACAGGGCAGCAAGGCAACAAGTCAGCTGCCTAGGTTTTCGGATGCAGCCCATGTCCTAAACAGCAAAAACACACCTCCTTTAGTTACTGTTGCTATGTCCGACAAGCCATGATGCTCTACGCCACACACCATGTTCTCACAGTGAAAAATACATCGCGGAGCAAAGAGGACACTGACAACGTATCGACAGACAAAAAAGAGCAGGTTACTTTTGAGTCTCAAATTTGGTCATTTTTAAAGAAATTTAAACAATAAATACTGTTTTGTGCCTCTTTAATGTGTCGTGACAGATCACTGTAGCGCCTCAGATCAAACAGCTCATGAACCGATCATCTCTTCTTACTAATTAATTTATATCATCAAATAAACATGAATGAACCACATTTCAACCACAGAAAGACATCAGTACACATCATTTTTCAAGTTCAAGTCCACTAAGGTTAATCTAGCCTACTAACTCCCCTGCTTTGTCGGACAAAATGGGGGATTAGGCGTTATATCTGGTTAGATCGCCTGTAAATTAAACTCCTGGGGAAGGGTCAGTTTGTCTGTCCATACCAGACACAACGCGACTATAGGTGCGGCCCAATTCACGTACTTATGCACTATTCTATGACGTTTTTAAGTACAAATAGAGCGAGTAGTGCGTTCACACAGAAATTTCTAAAAAGAAAAAGTGCACTTTAAATACCCGGATGATGCACTAAATTAACGGGAAAAACGAAGTGTGGAATGTTGGACACTTCATGCACTCAATTGTCGCAGCTTTAATTACGTAGCGGAGGGCGGTATCTGACTCCGTTGTTAAATGACAAAACAACCTTATACAATTCACGCACTACATGGATAAGTACATAGTGCATAAGTACATAGTGTATAGTGCGTCATTTGGGACGCAACATATGAGACGTGATAAAGTCAATAAAAAAAATCACAGCCAATCAGAAGAGCGCATGGGCGGGCTCTCTCGGCAAACGCTCGGCACTCGCGACGAAATGGATAAGTAGCCTATAATCAAATTTATGAATATTACACCATTTTAACACTATTAAAAATACATACTGAGTTACTGAAACATTTTTTTTAGTCATAGAATACACTTACTGTTCACAATGAGTTGACAGTTTAAACGTCCCATTTGTTTTGAAGATCTGAGGTGAATTGTCCATTGTTGCTTTCAGAACGGCTATAAAAGACACACAAAATGATATTTAAACTCACACTAGACGCTTTTAACGTTAAATAAAGCTAATAAACAGTACCTGAGATTATCATTGCAATATACTTCATGTTGTTCCTGCTGCGACGTTGCAGAAAAATAAAAACCGTTTCTAAAATAGAAACATCGCGTGTCGCGTTTCGTGGCTAGTTTGGACAAAAACTGATGCACATGGAAAAGATAGCCTACCTTTTATCGCGTCTGGTTAACTCACAAATGCGTTATTGCGTTGGGCAAAAAAAAAAAAAAAAAAATGAGACGCAGCTAGTGGAATGGGGGGGGGGGGGGGGGGGGGGGGGTTGCAAAGTTATTAGACGTGAGCTTAATATATATATATATATAAGACACGAGTGCAACAGCCAAACATGTCCGCCAAACATGTTTGATTGATTTCATGTTTGCATGATGGTGACAGGCTAAAAGGTGCTGTTATTTTCTGTTTTACAAAGCATTTGCTATAAGAAATATTTAGCTTTTTTTATTTTTATTTTTTACATTATTTCTGAGTATATATAATATGTTTAAGATAAGTTTGTACAATATTTGCCTTTATATTTAATGCATATTTTCTGGAAAAAAAATATTTAACTAAAAAGTAATTTGTTTTACATTTACACCATGTTGATCACTTCTGGTGTGGTGCACATGGAATAGAGCTTTTTTTTAACCAGATTGTTAATAAAGAGAATGTTACTTGAATTATATTGTAGTAACATTTTTAAGCTGACTACTAGTTAAACATTTTTAAAAAATCGAAATTGTGAATTGGTCAATCATTCTGAAAAAATTTAGATTTTATTTTACATATTTATTTTTTGCCATATCGCCCAGTCCTACCTCAAAAGTGTACATGTTAGTACCAAAATGGTACATATTAGAACATATTAGAAAGGTTATAGAACCTTTTTAAAGGGTACCGTCCCACCTTTTGTACCATTTTTTTTCTTTCTTGCTTTCTCTGAGAGTGTGTCTAAAGACTAAAATTTAAACAAACAAGCAACAAACAATTTTTTTTTTTTTTCAAAGCCCAAACATTGGTGTAAATGCATGCGACAATGGGATACATGATAGATTCAGAGTCATCAACCCTAAGAGAGATGCTAGATGCTATTATCCATGTGATAAGTGTTGTGCACTATTTAGAGCATTTAAGTCATTAGCTGCTGTTTTTGACAGCAATTCACACACTTCAGGCTTTTCTGTCTGGGTCACGGGTTCAAGAGTTCATTATGACATGCATGATCACCCTCGCACACACACACGTACACCCAAACAGCATCACTCCAATTTGATTTCTAAGCCATACACAATCACATAACACTGCAAATAACTTGTTTCTCAAACTGGAACGTGAGACAAACAAATTCTCTGTTTATCGAAATGACAGGCAATTAAAGCCAGCTTAACCTTAGGCCACCATGCTTAATTAGAGTGATTTGAGTGGTGTGGTCAAACATTCTCAAGAAGACGAAGTGACACAAATATGTGCCATTCTTTTCACAGATCAGAATTAAAATATCAGCATCCTATTACACTAAACAGCCCCCTGAGCTCTCTCTCCCACCACAGAAAAAGGACACTAAACTCATGCAATCATACAGCTAATCAATTATGCATAGATTAGGCTATATTTTCTTTGCGGGTGTGAAAAATACAAAATGTTAAAAGTTTTTTTTTTTTTTTTTTTAAATAGCAGTTAAAGGTTTAGACGCATCTACTCATTCTTTATTATTACTATTATTCTAAAATGTGGGAAATGATATAATTGTGAAAACTATAAAATGACATTATTGGAATTATGTAGTGAACTATAAAATTGTTCAAACAAAACTTATATTTTAGCTTAGTTAAAGTCAGCACTCTATGTCTAGATTGCAGGTCCGCACAATCTGAGCTTCTCGTGACTAAACATTTTTGAAGATTTTTTTAAATAATGTGTAAATTATGAAAACTTGTTTCCGCCACTGAATAAAAAATAAAAAAGGTAACTGCGACTTAAACTGCAAGGTAATTCTGACTTTTTTTTCTCACAATTGCGAGTTTACATCTCGTAATTCTGACTTTTTTCCTCAGAATTACATGATATAAACTCATAATTGTGAGAAATAAAGTCAGAATTGCGTAGTTCTCGCAGTTGTTAGTTTAAAACTTTCAATTCTGACTTTATCTCTCACAAACGTGAGTTTATATTCTGAGAAAAAAGTCACGTTGTGGCGTCACGTATTATGAGTTATAAACACAATTGCGAGAAATAAAGACACAATTCTGACTTTTTTCTCACAATTTTTCTTCCAAATCTGACTTTATATTTTGCAGTTCTGTGAAAAATGTCAGAATTGCAAGAAAAAAAGTATTTTTTATTTTTTATTCAGTGGCGGAAACAAGCTTCCATAGTAAATAAACTGTTGAGTATGTTTTAAGAAAATACTATTTCAGTCTTTGTACTTCAAAATGTCAAGTTTAATTCAATGTGTTACTTTCCGTTTCTTTATTATTTGTGAAATTTACATGCAGTTTCAGAGTGAAAATTGTTTCAAAGTAAACCACCTTTTTTCAGTGTTCTTGAAGACAAAAGTAGTTAAGTACTTTTGCATAATGCTTTTACTATCTTTTAATAGAAATACATACAAAATTTAACAAAACTGTGCAGTGTGACCAACATGCAGGAGAAACAAATTGTGGCTCCCCCAAACCTTTTTCAAAATCATGAAACCAAAAAGATTGAAAGGTTAAAAGGTTGTTTTCTTTTATCTATGCTGGACTCTGGCTTCAAATGTTAGGTTTGTAAAGAAAATGTCTACAAAAACAAGCATAAGTAGATCAAATTGCCTTTAAGATCATTAAAAAAATATAAATTCAGGAAAAAGTGTCCAAATTTTGACTGGTGCTGTAAATGCTTCCATTTTTATATATACTCTTATAAAGAAAGATGAACAAAGATAGGGAAGGACTAAGAGAGAGAGAGAGAAGAAAAACCCAATATTACAGCCCAAAAAAGTGTGGAACTTCACTAGTGGGATTCTTCACACTGTTCTCTGGTGATAATCTGTCATTTGTGTGGAGGCACGTTTGGACTTGAGAGGCTGCTGACATATGTAGAAGATTGTGAGAGAAGAGAGAGCCGTTCCTACTGGCCCGAGGACCATTGACCTGAGCGGCCAGGGGTCGGCCAGTGTTACTGCTCAATCCCAGAGGTCTGTGTCACAGCCTGATAATGACCTCTGTCTATAGCTGATGGAGCTGGACAGGTATTGGCAGGCCCACTGACTACCATCAAAGAGGTACCTACAAGTGCCAAGTCTGTTAATAACAGGTGACCCACTGCCCTTCTGACACAACTAGACCCTCAACTACAAGTGTGTCTGTGCGTAAATATGCCGGAACTTGCACAAATGAGCGTGGAAATAAGTGTGACAAGGAAAAATAAAAAAAGGCTTACTGAAATCCATGTGGTCTCACACGCAATAATAGCCACAGCGCACACACTTCCACAGAGCCTTTGTGTCTGGTTCTTAGTAACTTAACGGACACTTCCTATAATGCTAACCAATGGCCCTCCTCTAAGATTACATGCAACTTAATCCACCCTCACACACTAATTTGTTTTCTTCTTGTCCCTTTTTTCCTCTAGCTGGGTGTAACCGAGCCCTTGAATATATACAAATTTAATAGAGCAAATAGAATCATTATCAAATTCAAATCAATACAAATCTAGCCCCAGCGCCCTTAAAAGGCAGCAATGTTGAAATACAACACTCTCTACACCCCCCTCTTGCCTTGTACATCTGACGATCATGTCAGACATGGACAAGCAGACAGGCACATTACAGCTAATCAAGCTCGCACAAAAAAGCCTTTCGTAAAGTACAGGAGTAGTACTTTGATAAGTGACAATATCCCAAAGCCGCTGCAACGTTACCACAAACATATAGGATGCAGCCTATTACCTTATGGCAAGTATTACTGTAAGAAAGCAATAGTTTTTTTTTGTTTGTTTTTTTTTTGAGCGAGATAGATGAAATGAGAAGGAGTGCGAGGTTTGGTTAGTCAAAAGTGAGTTTAGTAAAACTCCTGGCTTTTCACTACTGGTTTTTTACAGTCGCCTAATTTTTGTTGATTTACTGAAAAACATTCTTGGTAAACAATTGTTGAAATCTGCAAATATAGACAGACTAGTCGCAGCCTGCAATTTTGTGTACAGTGTGTCATAAGGGTGATTGATGCGTTCAGACACAAAAGACAGCATATTGCTGGAGCACTTTTTGATGTTAACAATCTTTTTATGTGACAAAATGACAACATTTATACACTGGTGAATTACAGGAGGGGAAGCCATTTGCATTATCCTTTGAGTACACTTTGGGGGTAAATAATTTCTTATGCTGTTTGGTTCTTTATTATGCAGTTTTCATATTTTTGATGATTTTGTTTAAAGCAATGATGTATTTAATGTTTTTCTACTTTTTACTTATATACTTGTATATATAAAAAATAATATCCCAAATAGCCTGTTTTTGTGGAATCTTTCTTTTTTTTTTTTTTTTTTTCTTCATTTTCCTTTTATTTTTATCCAAAAAGTAGTAACATTACAGAATGTTTAGCTGCTATAGGCTATAATCATAACTCATGGTCAGGTTCATGACTTCTGACACCTGACAAACAGTACTGTACCCTACAGGCAATATGCCTTCATAACTTTAAACTGAATTTGCAGATGTATGAAAAAAAATTCTTTTACACTAGGATTCATAAATACGCATTTTTCCCTTCCCGCACTATATGTAAATATACCTTCTGTGGTAATGCTGATGGCGTATCTCTTAAGAAAGGCGAACAGTTGTTTTATGAGGTGTTTTGTTTGTAAACCGCGTTACATTTTTAAAACCAAAGAGTTCGATGGGAAGGAGAGTAGATTCAACGACATTCGGAGAATGTAGTGTTCACTACTTTTACTGGAGCGATGCCAAAAGTTTGTTTCATTTGCGTCATTTCGAGGTTCGAGCACTGGCTTAAAGGTGCAATATGTAAGTTTTTGCAGTAAAATATCCAAAGACCACTGGGCCAGTGTTGTATTTTGTTCACTTGAGTACTTACAATATCCGGGACGTGTGAGGAGTCGCCTGTCCATTGCGTCATACCCGCATTACCCTCGTTTTCCGGTTTTATTTTGTAAAAACCATGGAAACACCAAAGGCGCTTTAAAGGTGCAATATGTAAGATTTTTGTCCGCTAGAGGTCGCTAGAGGACTATTCAAAACAAAGGCGTAGCTTGATGACTGCAAGTTTGAGCGTGGAATCTAGAGACATGTGGTCTTCACATCACAGCCGGTGGAAACAATCAAGATAGGACTCATAGGAAGAAATCTAGTGGTTTTTGGATATTTTACTGCAAAAATCTTACATATTGCACCTTTAATATATTACATGACCAAACAGTTGTTCCCTTGTTTATGAAAACATGTAATATATTAAAGGTGCAATATGTAAGATTTTTGCAGTAAAATATCCAAAAACCACTAGGCCAGTGTTATATATTTTGTTCACTTGAGTACTTACAATATCCCAAATGTTTCCAACTATTTGTAAATCGTGAGAAAATTGCAATTTTAACCAAGGCTCTGGAGCACTCAGTTTCTGGTTTTATTTTGCAAAAACCATGGAATCACCAAAGGCGCTTTAATATATTACATTTTTTAATAGATAAGGGAACAACTGTTTGGTTATGTTTATAGACAGACAACTAATTGTTGTTATATAGCTCAACACGTTTAGTCTTATTGTTTAAATCAAATTTTCTTGATTTTTTTGTGAGTACCATGCTTTACCATGCCTCAGAGAAAAACACTATTTTGTCAAGTAGCTAACATAGCATAATCAGATGCAGCTTTATTTTAAGTAACAATAATACAGAATTTCTCCATCATACAATATGTTTTAAAATGAATTGCATGCCATTTATCAACACAAGCCATCCAGCATTTAATGTGATATTCTAAAATCGATCTAGCTTACTGCAGTGTGCAACAAGTGTCTCACAGCAGCCGCCGAGCGAACGCCCAGAGTAACATTATAACATAATTTTCAACACTCTCAAATGCATCTAATATGATAAACAGAGTTGCGTTATCTCATACTCATGACCAAAAAAGCGAAAGCGGCGCCGGCGACTGTAGCATAATAAAAGTTCCACTGCTCGTGAGGCGTGTGTTGCGCAATCACTCCAGCGGCCTCGTTCAGCTCCCACAACACTCGGTCCTGCTCTGCTTCATACTACAGTAACGTTAATAATCACATCCATGAACATGATTTCTTCTTGAGTCCTATCTTGATTGTTTTCACTGGCTGTGATGTGAAGACCACATGTCCCAAGATTCCGCGTTCAAACTTGCCGTCATCAAGCTATGCCTTCGTTTTAAATGGGCCTCTAGCGACCTCTAGCGGACATAGATCTTACATATTGCACTTTTAATGAAAACAGATAATTACCTAAGGTTTGCGGAATCCAAACTTCCGTATGCTGACGTAATTCCATTTGGGCGGAGTCAAGTTTGCGTAAGAACAACGCAATGCATTTATACAGTATCGAGTCGCGTTGTGTAGGCTATGCGTCTTGTACTTGGTTATACACTTGGTCTTTTTATAATACTTATAAACTAACTAAATAATTATAAATACATTATGAAAAGTTTAATTATAAAAGTTTAAATATAAAAAGTTTATAATTTGTTTCATCAGAAGTGAATTATAAATAACTAGATTGTTAATATTTGAAGCAGCTAAAACAATTGAGAATGGCATTTACATCAGTGTATTCATATTATTCTTAAATAATTTGTCATCTATGACAAAACAATGACAGCAAATTGTTAGCATAATAAAGATCTCATAATGTAAGATGATAAAGGCAATTTAAGAAAATTCCAGTCTTGAACTGCCCACATCAAAAAAAAACTATTAAAGACCTCTATATTCTGAACCGTGAACCCATATAGAAAACTTTAAAATGTCTTTATAATTCCCTCTCTGCTCTGGACTTCTAGTGAGTCTGGACAGAACATGTGTGCAGTAGCCTTGACCTTCTCTGTGACAATGCTTGGCTGAAAGCTGGGGGTCAGAGGTCAAGTCTAGCCAGGGCAAGGGACCACACTCACCCATACAAATGCATTGAAGCATCTGCTGCGCACACTTACCATTTCTCTGGCTCACACACACAAACAGATGTCCCCTTTGAATCTGTGCGGGTTTCCCAAAGTCAAGTGCACGTTTTGAAACAGTTCTAAAAATAATATTATCGATATCACAGATAAAATAAAGATTTCATCATTTTGAGAAACGGAAAGATATAAACTTAACTTCTCTAACAAAAAAAAAAAAAGTGCAAATACAAAACATTAATAAAACTAAAGAGTACAGATTGTTTCAAAGCTTACGTTTGAGTAAAACAGAGAAAACAAATATTTGAGTGATCTTACAAATAATATTTGAGCACATCATAAATTCCATTAGGCTTAACAAAAACATGAACTTGTGTGCTGTGATCTCAGAGACGAGACGCTGTGACTGAAACCACAGAAATAAAGGTGAGAATGGTCACCAAAGAGCCTGATGAGCCTAAACGTCCCCTCTCTCTCTTTTTGCCTCTTTCTCATTCACTCAATATTGAAAGAAGCTTTAGAAGCATTAGAAAGAACGTTTTTTTATTGTCAGAGCATTAAAGGTGCAGTAAGCGATTTCTGAGAAACACTGTTGATATTTGAAATCAAGCCAAACAAACACATCCCTCCCTTAATTGCACCGCTTCCAAAATGCACAAATTCAAGAGTGAATTTCTCTTTATCATAGCATCAGAAGCAAAGCAAAATAATGCTTTACAAATATAAAGCAAAGATGATGAATGAACGACAAGGAAGGACAAAAAAAGATTATGAATGAGTTAAATGAGTTTGTTGTTATGCCAGGTTCAGACTACACAATATTTTTGTCTGTTATAATAGTCACTGTGTCATGCAATTTTGACTCCTATACTCTCGTCGTGTTGAACATGTCAGAAACATGTCAGACTACCCGTTGCTTCCCGACCAATCATCGCTTACTGTCTTTCGAGAAGTGCGTGATGTCTTCGAGAAGGTGGAACTAGCGGCTGACTTCCGAAAGCAAGGGTGTAAACACAATATGGCTACCAAAGCGGCGTGTTAGCTTAATGCTAATTCCAGTACTCACTGAAGCTGAAGCACCTGGCTGTCACTCAAAGAAACATTGTAAAGGCAGGAGTATTGTTACCATAGGTCCACAAACCTTTCCTCGACTGCATAATACCACCTAGCAGCACCAATACAATCGTCACTCTTTCGTTTCGCCATGTTTGAAAGCTGTGTACGTAAGAGCTTCTGTGTTTCTATTGGTCAACTTCACAGATGTGATGGAACCTGTCGTGGAGGACTGGAAAAAAATGAAACATGCTAGGTTTTCTGTCATGACATTGTGAAGCGTCACAGACGCGCCGTCGGTTGTCGTTCACTATGACACACCATACGAGATTAAACGATCGACTCTTACATCCCAACGCCCATTGTCATTTATGAATCACCATGACACGCTACAAACAGATTGTGCCAAAATCAGCCTGATTTCGTGTGGTCTGAACCCAGCATTAGTCGCAAGCAGCACGCCAGCTCCAGACAAACAATGACACTCAAAACTGTCCTGTTACTATAGTTAACGTTACAACAACAGCACGGTTCTGTTTAACAGCAACACCAATGTTACTCATGTATAAAGCAGTTTTCAGGCCTTTCTGCTTGTAATGTCTCTCAGCCATCTCTCTTTCTACAGTCTTTCTTCAAAATCTCCCTCTTGCTCACTCTCTCTCCTCCCCCATCATGAGTGGACACGCCCCCAACTGCTGATTGGCTACAAGTTTGTTGTGCTGCTCGACAGAGTTTCTCAGAAATTGCTTACTGCACATTTAATGATCATTACACACAGAGTATACACGTACAACATAAGTGTCAATGGTAAGGTTTTAATACTACAGCCCATCAATGTGTATAAAATTGTATTTATGTTTGTAAATTTGTGTTAATCAGAGTTTATATCTTTTTCATATGTCAAGACATGCATCTTGCAGCTGGGTACTTCTTGGAGTCTTTACCTTGTAGATGTAGGAGTTTGTATCCATTTTGATTTCAACACTTTATATTCTCTTTAGTAATGCATAATATTACAAGGTTTTTTTGTTGTTGTTGTGTTTTTATCTTCATCCAGTGTCTGTATAATTTTTTTGTGTTAAACGTTTTATATAATTTCATAACATTACATTTGAAAAGAACAAAACGAAAATACGTAGCGCCATGTATGTTTCGTGACAGTTTCAGTGTAAAATGTCCACTGACTGGCGCTAAAAGCGTGCTCAGTTTTTTTCCATGAAACAGATGAACGTGAATATGGTACATTTTTATTACGTCGGTTTTATATGTATCACCACAGTTCTGATTTTAAATGTCCAGTGAGTGGTGCTAATGCTTCATTACGTTTTAAAATAATGTACCACAAACACTACACCTAACCGATAGTGTTAACAAAAGCAAATGTGACATAAAAAGCATTCGTAATCATGCCATTTTAGCTTGTTTTTGATCTCTCATCTTTGAGCTCTTTTACCATGACTTTCACGGGATTAATACCCAGGCCTTCTTGTGCTCTGTATCAGCTGAGCTACCGAGCAAACTTGTTCTGTCAGAAAAGTGAAACATATGGAGCTGGTTAAGCGAGGCCAGGTCCAAAATGTATTTGTTTACAAATCGTGCACTTTGGTAAAAGCGTTTTGGGATCATAACATACTATTATGCAAGGAGACGTGAAAACAAGTCTTTATTAATCCATAATCTGACCCTATAATCGTAACTGTATGAAGACAATTTAAAGTGCTTGCTGTTTTACTGCCTCTAGTGTTCATTTCTGTCATTGCAGTGATACGTACATATTGGAACGTATTTTGCGACTTGCAAAAATGTTCCCAAAAGTACATCTTTCCATGAGACCAGGTTGGAAAAGAGCCTACACTCCAAAAGGAGATTTTCGCAGCAATGCCATAGAAGAACCATTTTTGGTTCTCCAAAGAACCTTTCATTGAACCTTAAAAAGAACCATTTTTGGTTCTCCAAAGAACCTTTCATTAAACCTTAAAAAAAACCATTTTTTTTTTCTTAGTGTCTTCATTTTAATAATCTAAAGAATCTTTGATAACACTTTTTTAATTTAAAGTGTCATTGTTACACGTTACATGTAGTTACTGTAGTAATAACTATAAAATATGCATAATTACATGCAATTAACCCTAAACCAAACCCTCATCCTAACCCTAACTCTATAGTAAGTACATGTAGTTCATTACTATTACTCAGTACTTAAATGTTTAATTACACTGTAATACGGACACCTTAAAATAAAGTGTAACCGAACCTTTTTTCATTATAAAGGTTCTTTTGTGCAATGGAAATGTTTCATGAATATTAAAAGTTGTACATGGAACCATCAATGCCAATAAAAAAACTTTATTTTTAAGAGTATAACATCAAGTCAAAAGCAAAATATTTATCTTTCTTTCTTTCTTTCTTTCTTTCTTTCTTTCTTTCTTTCTTTCTTCTCACTTTTCCTCTCTCCCATCTCCTTCCCCACATGCATTTAACATTTCCCTCTGCCTAATGTGCTGGTGATGTGGGTCCGATGAGGGCCTGCTGGGGGCAGGACTGCATAGGTGTGTGTGCCCATAAATGTCATCAATCTCCCAGCATGCTCTATCCCTGTCATCTGAAAGACATTTAAGCTTGCTCCACGTACCATTAAAGAAGTCCCCTCCACTGCCCAACCACATTTCACACGGGAAATAATACTTTCCCTGAGTGATGGGCTGACTGTTTAGGAGGAACCAAAGAAGAGAGTGAATATGTAGGCTTTTTTTTTTTTTCTTTCTTCCTTTTTTTCTGCATTCATTTAGGCCACGTAAAACAAGAGAACATCTTTTGATAGCATACATTTATCTGAACATCTCAGGCACTAACCCGAACCTGTAATTGTATGCTTCATTTATATTTAGAGATATTTGTGTTGAGTTTCAGGGGTGACTAGCAATAATCTACAAAAGACATCTAGCAAAATTACAGAATAAGCACTATTAACCACACACACACCTCAGCTTTTTCACTCCTTTTACTAAAACCTCTCTGAACAGAAGATGTTTTTCACAGGGCGCAGCCGAAATCCCGAGAGTGCGATCCAGTCTTGCACAGTGGCTTCACTTTAGAGCATCTAATAGACAGAGTCATTCTCATTCCCCTTCAATTCACACCTAAAAGACTGAGCTGCCCTTCCAAGCCTTAATTATATACTCCCCAATCACTGTTTAAATGTAACCTTCTCTTCTGTTCCTCCCGGCCAGAGAGAGGGGTACAAATGAAGAACATTGCTCCTGAGGTAAATTTATATATCACCCAGCGGCCAAACTGAAGCTTAAGGGGGGTGGGCAACGCAATGGATTTATTATGTATATGGGAAGCAGGCATATGGTTTAAAGAGCAGGCTGCTTGGTCAGCAGCGTGCAAACTAGAAATGCAGGCAGATAGAGAACATACGGGATTATGGATCTCTCCTTGCATGTAACTGAGCAAGGTCTATTGAGCAAAATTGAATTATTTTACTTTCTCCTCAACCAAAACCATCCCTGCTTTATGGAATTCCCTCTCCTCTCGAGAATACTGTGCCCTTTCTTGACACAATCATAGAAATATGAAACGAATGCTGACGTCCATGATTTAGAAACTTTAGATATTTATTCAAACACTTTTTTTAGTAGCAGTGTAAGCAGTGACTGACGTAATATTCAAAATTTCTATTCACAAACAATACACTATTACCAGGGCTTGACATTAACTTTTTTTGCTCACCAGCCATTGTGGCTAGTGGTTTTCCAAAGTTACTAGCCACTCAGCATTTTCACTGGCCACAATTTTGCCAGTCAATTTTGCAAATTAAGACTACATTGTATATCAGCTGGTATGTACAGGTGGGCAATATAAGCATAATATGATCAATTGTATATGTTATTTTTGTTAGGCTATATAAAAAGAACAAAGAAACAAATTACAAATAGTACATTTTAAAAAATATATATTTTTTTTTTTCAGATACAGTAGGTTTATTTAACATGTATACATTTATTTAACATCTTTTGTTTTTTGATTAACATTAATGACAGACAGGTATTTAATTGGGCTGCTGAATGCATGGACGTAATATACTGACACATATCCAGTTTTTACCCACCTGTTTACGTCCACTTAAGCCATAACCGGCTGTATTCACGCGATAGCCTACTCCACGCGATGGGCATTTTGCGTGTATTTGACTATTCAGGCGCAAGGAGAACTGATCACGCGCGAGAGAACGCTTCTGTTGTGTGTCATTCAACGCGATTCCGCCTATCCCGCCTTCACTAACAGCAAGTTAATGGATAAAGAATTGTGATTGAATTGTAATTTTATGATACGACGAGCTTGGCTACTTTTCATTTGGCTGTAGGCTGAAATTATATTCAACGCGGGAGTGGCTGTCTTACCTGCCACATCTGAAATCTACCCGCATTTGGCAGGTTGGTGGGTGTTAATGTCAAGCCCTGACTATTACACTGTAAAAAATTATTTTCATAATACATTTTTTCTTATGTCAGATCATCTTAGATAATTAATGTGTTTCAGATAACATAACATTTTGAGTTTCTGTTGATTAAATCAATCGCCTTCATTGTATTAACTCAAATTTTTAATTTCAGTGAACTAAAAATTTTAAGGCAACCAGGTAACTTGCTTTTTTAAGTTAAACCAATGATTCTTTTTTACAGTGCAGTATATCGTTCAAAAATCAGTGGTACTTCTGAAGCCTCTTTCATGTGCCATTGATATTTACATGGTTTCCAAGTCATAAGCTTGTGGAAAACAATTTACTAAATACTCTTAACATGGAAACCGTACTATATTATTTTACTTTATACCGTTAACAAGCAAACAAACCATATTAGAATATTTACTTTACATCATCAACAACCAAACAATTCTATAATATTTACTTTACACTATCAACAAGCAAACAATACAAAAATTACACTATCAACAAGAAAACAATACTAAAATATGTACTTTATGCCATTAACAAGAAAACATTACTATATTTACATAATCAACAAGAAAATGATACTAAATGTACTTTACACTATCAAAAAGCAAACAATACTAAAATGTATGCTTTACACTATCAACAAGAAAGCAATATAATATTTACTTAACATCAACAAGAAAACAATACTAATTTTACTTTACATTATATGAACAAGCAAACAATACTAAAATATTTACTTTACGCTATCAACAAGCAAACTATAATACATTTACTTTATGCTATCAACAAGCAATCAATACTGTATGTTTACCACATTATCAACATCAACATCTCATTGTGTTTATCTGCGTTTAAATACTGTTTTAAATCACTTCAGAAATACAAAATATACAACAACGTATTAAAACCTTGGCAAAGTGTAATGATGCTCGTAGGCATCTTAAACCGAGCTGGGTAGTTGCTCATTCACAGAACATTATTTCAAGTAATTTCAAATGTACTTTGATTTGGCTGAAAATACAGTATTGTTGTCAGAGTTGTTTAGTTTGTTATTGGTCAGTCTATTTCCACCAGTTTCACCTATTCAGCAAGATATGTGGAATGGATGTAGTTACGTGACTCCTCTCATGTACAGTATCTTTTTACCATTTTTGTGCTGTTTCCCCTCTCACGTCATGCTTTAGGACCTTCATGAGAATGCAAAGAGCTCAGAAAAAAATTGTGCTTTGTACATTTTTTTATATTTAATTTTTTTTAATTTTTGTACAGTTATATTTTTACAGTATTTTTGACGAGTCACTACCTTGCAAAATCTTCCTCAGGGGCAGCACCAGGATAAAGAGAGGAAATTTAGGTACCACACCGGCATCACACTATACGTCTCCGTTGCACACTTACATCACGTGACTGGAGTGCAGGCTCCGCATCCCCAGCAGACCAGCGAGTGGGAGATGACTGGCCGCCATTTTGTGTGAGTACCTGCCTTATTTGTTTACCTGCAGATACTGTGCATGGCCCCCTATATAATCATTCGTCGGGGGTCTGGCGGTGTTGTTATTGAGGCAGTAAATTTGGGATATAGAGGTACGGGAGGCATGATGGACAGCTGTAACGGGGTGGTCGGCGGCGAGCGAATGAATCAGGGGTTATCACAAGCATGTAGAAGCTGTGAAAACACCCCACCCCACACCCAACGCCTCAGTCCAATTTTGACTTCATGTGTCTTACGGTCCTCCCTATCTCCCCTATAAGCTGATACTGTGTTTCAGCGCTCCAACCAGGGCCCCTCTCCTCTTGTCCTCTAGTCTCCCCGCGAGGCCAGACGTGCGAGCCGCATATGGTGTGCCGAAATTGCTGTCTGTGAGAGCATGCCTGTGCCTGTCCAGACTTCATCAGAGGGATTAAAGAAAGAGGGGGAAGAAATCAAAATATAATGATGATAGTAAGGCTAGGAAACCGCCTCTCCACCCTCTCGATGGCCCGCTGCAGTGTGTGCTGGGGAAATGCTGCTGGCAGAAGTAAGTGTTTACTCCAAACACACACAAAATCAGTTCAAAGGGAGCGTAAGTACTCATTCGGGCCGGCAATTCGCTCCTCAATTAAGCACAACTCTCTTCTGTGGATGACTTATTCAACTAGTTTGACCTCAGATGTTTTATTTAAAAGAAAAGCAACAAGCCACAACATTGAGTCAGGTGAGTTGGGTCGTTGCATTGTCGGAGGCCGAAATGGCAATGTCAGACACAAACCCTTGATGAGGCTCAAACATAATCGTGTGTGCTTTCATCTTAGCCCCTTGTGTGGCTGATCAAGGGACAAAATGATTATTGAGGCCCAAGCACTGTTATTATGAGACACACAGTTATTGCAGTCATCATCGTAATTGGCTTCAAATGCACGAGGTACACAACACAACTCAGGGCGCATAACATCCTCTCCTTTTATCTTCCAAGATGTTGCCATGAATGCATGGTTTATATAAGATCAAATTAGCAACAAATGAATGTAATGTGAATCAACAATGCACGCTGATGTTAGGTACAAGATGAACAAATGCCATGAAACTAACTAGTCTAATGTAAATATACAAGAATGATTTCCAGTCGGAGATATATTTAAAAATATCCTTGCTCCTCCAAGCTTTATGGTTGTGAAGGGGTTATCTATATTTAAAACTTTAATAACTATAATAACTAGCTTCCGGCAGACAGCCGTACACATCGATTTGTGGCGGAAGACCTTTGACCCGATGTATAATGTAATGATGAATGTGGAAGCACAGAGGATAGAGCAAAACAAAACACCGGTCAAGTCTATAACGCTAATTTTTAAAGACAAATGTTGGAGGATTTCGATATAAGAGAAGAGGAGTTTGAGTTTGTTGCCCAGCCCTATTTGTTTGAACCATGATAAGCATATGCTTACAAAATCTTTAACAAATTTTTAATCACTTGAATAAAGAGTGAAGATGTCAATTTTCCTAATCAACCAAATAAAACACACACATGCTCTAAAAAGTGAAAATGGGTGTGTATTGCAGTCAGTTTATCTAAGCTTTCTGCTTTGGGGTTTTTAATTAATAGATTAAAAAGTTCTCTCAACTTAATAACTATTTTCATAAGTAATTGCATAATGCATAAGTAATTGCATCTGACATTTGGTCTGACTTCATGATGCACAAGCTCACCAGCGTCTCCAGATTTTCACCTGCCATTTTTCCACCATTTTTTTCTCCAGGTATTCGGACAGAAGGTACGTTGGAACTTTCTTTAAATAATATATTTAATAGAGCAACATTTGACCTTGTGATTACAGACAGACTAACATCTTTTCTAGACACATAGATATGCTAAAGATACTGGCAGTAATTCTCTAACTCACTTTTAGTGATTAACTAGCTTTGTAAATTCTTTAGCAATAGCTATAACTTTAGCAATTTTAGAAGCTAGCACTATTATGCTGACAAGTTACAAGAAGTCGATTTGCGCAAAAAGCGTACAGTCGTCCGCCGGAAGCTAGTTATTTGAATTTATAAAGTTTTAAATATGGATATTTTTTCTTACAAAAATGCATCGCTTCACTTCAAAAGGCCTTTATTAACCCCCTGGAGCTGTATGGATTCTTTTTATTTATTTATTTTTATAATGGATGGATGAATGAATTATTTGGGCTTCAAAATCTGGCCCCCCTTCACAACCATTATAAAGCTTGGAAGACCCAGGATATTTTTAAATATATCTCCAATTGTGTTAGTCTGAAAGAAGATCAGTGTCATATACACCTAGGATGGCTTGAGGGTGAGTAAATGTATACATAAGTAACAAATACAAATCAAAATTTTGCAATTTAATTTTATTTAAATTATATATAGTAATGATGTTATCAGTGCCTATAAGAGATATAGCCTATGCAATGCAAAAAGCCATTCAGCTCCGGCCAAATAAACAGCAATAAATCGAGTTTTATTCTGGGATTTGCCAAACACCAGCCCTGCTCCTACATTTGAGACAACAAAAATGCAATCTTGACATCTTGCCCCGGCAGCAGATAATATTTGCTGTTCTGAGACCCATTTTCTTTTGTTGCAGGTTTCTCTAAGCCCAAGACACTTGAAATTTAAACCCAGTTCAAGAAATATTATTTGCCACAGGGCGAGGTAAATCTCTTGGCAAACCCTTTCAAAGGGTTGGCCTGGATTTGTTTACTATTTATCTTATTTAAAAGCGAGGTTCAGTTTTACTTTTCAAAGGCGCGTTGGCTGCTGTGATCTCCCAGGTCAACAGAATGATGAATGCCCTTTTTCTCCATTTGAAGAGAAAAAGCAAAATAATAAGAGGATCATTACAGAGAGAAGCCAGCCGCACCTCCGGCCCTCCCCTATGAACAACTTCAGCCTCCAACACAAAAACACATGCATGATAACGTCTGCAACTTCCCACTTGCTTTGCTGCTATGCACCGTTCTCACAAGCAGAGCAATGGTCATTTCAACACAGTTTACAGTGTGGTCTCTGCGCATACAGTAGTGGCCAAAAGAGATTAGTCCCTACACGTTTGATTAAACCACCAAAATATGAGGAAAATATTTGATATTTTTAACAAAATTCGGTTAAAGTTAAACTTGGTTAAGGTATGTATCTGACAAATTTATTTGGCAAAAAAGGGGTAAACTGCAGCTACAGGTTTTATTTTACTATACAAAAAATTTACAGAAAAACGCTCATAATAAGTTCTCTCTTGTTTTTGCATGTGTTCATAATATCTTTGTATGATAGCCTGGCCAAAAATGATGTTGACTCAATTTGGCATGTTTCATTATGTTATCATCACAATTACAACAACTGACTGCAAGCACAACTAAGCATATGCTTACAAAATCTTTAACAAATTTTTAATCACTTGAATAAAGAGTGAAGATGTCAATTTTCCTAATCAACGAAATAACACACACATGCTCTAAAAAGTGAAAATGGGTGTGTGTTGCAGTCAGTTTATCTAAGCTTTCTGCTTTGGGGTTTTTAATTAATAGATTAAAAAGTTATCTCAATTTAATAACTATTTTCATAATTCATAATTGCATAATGCATAATCCATAATTCACATTTTGGATTATGCATCTGACATTTGGTCTGACTTCATGATGCACAAGCTCACCAGCATCTCCAGATTTTCACCCGCCATTTTTCCACCATTTTTTTCTCCAGGTATTCGGACAGAAGGTACGTTGGAACTTTCTTTAAACAATATATTTAATAGAGCAACATTTGACCTAGTGATTACAGACAGACTAACATCTTTTCTAGACACATAGATATGCTAAAGATATTGGCAGGAATTCTCACTTTTAGTGATTAACTAGCTTTGTAAATTCTTTAGCAATAGCTATAACTTTAGCAATTTTAGAAGCTAGCGCTATTATGCTGACAAGTTACAATATTTTTCCCAATTGTTTTGTTAAAAATATATATTTACACCCTTCTGCATGTCTTTGTCACAAGTACTTTTAAGTATCACTAATAATCTGGTAATCCATGGAGGAATGATCCCCAATAAAAGAAATCATTGCCAACTTAAACCAATGCAAATGCTAGATAAAACTGACTTTAAAAATGGAAAAGGAAAGAAATAATACACGGAGCAGCAGGCAGAGGCATCCGGCACATGCAGGCATGCACACACACACACACACACACACACACACACAGAGGTGTGGTGGTGTGTTTCAGGTTAAAAGAGGAAGTGTGAAGCCCAGAGCTGAGTGACCCTCTCGCTGGCTGTGTTCACAGATGGGGTCAATGGCACTGGAGCCATTCTAAATGGCCAAGTTCCTAGAGCACACCCGGGAGGAGGGTAGGCCAGGCTCTGGAGGAAACAGTAGAGATGCTCCATTAAGAGAGCCTGCAGCTAGACAACGCCTGAGGGGAGAGCCACACTGACCCACTGGTGAAGGCTGGGATCACAGACCTTAACACACACACAAAGCCAAGGAAAGCTAGACTCCTGCTAAAGCACAGCTGACCGAAGCTCGGCCCATGAGTAACATAAACACTGTTAGTCAATAGTAATTCTAAAGCCCAGTTAGTATTTTAGTAATTCTATAGTGAACATGACCAATTCTTCAGGGTTTTTTGTGGGATGTCCTCACCTGTCTGCACTAAAAGTTTTTGTCATGATCATAGCAGACTTCCCTAAAAGGGAAAATGCAGTAGCTAAGTACAGAAACACTAAAACTGAGGGGAAAAAATGGCTTATTTTATTTCCCCTCTGGTTTTCAGCCTGTTTCTCTGAGTCTGAGTACAACTGAAACTGAACTCAATATTGACAAAAGATGTGTATGCTTACGAAAAAAAAAAAAAAAAAAAAAAAAAAAACTATGCATTGAATTACCATGGTCATTTGCCAGAATTGACAACTTAAAGATGTTATTCATGTTTGCAGTGCAATATTTGATCGGAAAGGGTAAAAATTATGGTTATTTTCGTCAGTTACGGCTCGTTAGATCTAGCATTCTCCTTGCTTTGAATCAGACACAGAGATAAAGTAGTGTGTGTGTGTGTGTGTGAGGTGGGGGGGGGGGGGGGGGGGGGTCACGCTAACCATTCAGAAACATCCAGTTTCATTCTAAAAGTTGTAACTTCTTCCTGAGTCTCTCCATCAGTGTCCGACTCCACATTGAACAAAGTAAGGCTGAACACCGTTACTGACAATCATCATTTTAGCTGCGTGAGATTCTCCAGCTTTGTTGTTGTCATACAACCGAAGCGTGAGCTGTTAAAGCTCCACCCTCTACTGGAAAGCGGGCAGGAGCAGCAGCTCATTTGCATTTAAAGGGACACACAAACTGCGTGTTTTTTCTCACACCCAAATAGGGGCAAATTTGACAAGCTATAATAAATGATCTGTGGGGTATTTTGAGCTGAAACTTCAGACACATTCTCACTTTATCTCTGTATCAAAGCCTAGTGAGCTGCCTGTTGTCTACATAGGCTGCTGCCTTCTAAGGTGGTCATGGAACCTCTCAAGTAACTGATTTTGAACATTTTTTTTTTTTTTTTTGTATTGAGAGATATATGAGTTTATTCATTTTTTTTTTTTTCTGAGATCATTACAATGCATTCTGGGACAGGCAGCATTAACTTGCCTATATTTAGAAACAGCCTTCGTGTCAGGAGCACACAGAGTATGATGCCTTTAAATGCTCCCTCCATAGGCAGCTCACTAGGTTTGGAGCACAGCATTTAATAGCAGTCCAGGGAGTCTGTGGCATCTGGCATTTTGCTTTAGCATGGACTGAGTTATGAATGGAGTTTGAGCGATGCCAGCATTTTAAAAATACATCTTTGTCTATTGTGTCTTACTAAGATCACTTTCCACTGATAAGGGGGTCCCTGGGGCACCTCCACTTACCCACAAACTGCCTCCAAGGCTCTTAAGGTTAACGCTCACAGTTTGACTATCAGATCAATAGTTGTAAATGACTTCATCACACCAAAGAGGAAACTTTCCAGCTAGAATTGGTCCCTCAGTTACCCCTGACAGAGTACTGCTTGAGGAACATCGTGTTATTTTGGCTCCCTGATCTTTATCATAGACGAGATGCTTCAAAAGGAACACAGATATACTTTAACTGCATTTTACGCTAAGCATGCTAACAGAATAAGATAGGAATTTCTGCGTAAAGATGGCGTATTGGAATATTTGAAGAGACATGACTTTGTTATTTAACTGTAAAGCCTGACATATGAAATAATTGTTTTTACTGAACAATTTATTGAATTTTTAGACAAAATATCAAATTTATAAAATAAAAAGGTAGCATATTTAAGTTACACTTTATTGGGTAACACTTTATTTTAAAGTTTTTTTATTTTACATTTGTTACATGTTACTATAGTAATAACTTAAATTATGCATAATTACATGCAAAAAACCAAACCAAACCCTATAGTAAATACATGTAGTTACTTATACTCAGTAATAAATGTATAATTACAGTGTAACAAAGTCACCTTAAAATAAAGTGTAACCTTTTATTGTAAGGTGTCTATGTAATTATACATTTAAGTACTGAATAATAATAGCTACTATAAGGTTAATCTTAGAATGTTTGTTTTAGGGTTTGTTTTTACATGTAACGTGTAACAAGGACACGTTTTTTTGTTGAGTATCATATTTGATACATCAGGCTTTTATGGCTCATTTATGATATAGGAGAACATGGAGCTCATAGTCGAGGAGGGGAAAAAAGAGGCCCAAAATGAGCAAAAATATGCAATTTGCAGCAGTTGCTGATATTTATATGACCAAAAAAACTATCAATCAGACGACAGAAGGCTTGCAGTAAATTGTGTACATCAGGTTTTCCAGCAAAGTTTTGAACATGTTAGAAATTTGCTTATCATGTTTGATAATTATATGAAAGCTTTATTATTAGCTTGAACTCTATGTATACAGTATAACTTTATTATTCCGAATTAGCATGCAAAATGTAAACCACATTAAATGTACCACCTTTCATTATGACGAGATTATGCACATTATTCAGCATAATCCTTGAATATGTCTTAGGCAGTTTATGGCACAATGACAGGAGCATGTTCACAGTGGGAAACACAAGACATTTGCCTTCACTCTTTTGTCCTTGCATAGAAGCGGCATTGTCAGATCTACCCCCCGAAACCTTCCCAAATGCCCACAAACCTGCCTGCTGCCCGAGTGCCAGTACGTAATGAGTGCTGGCAGAGCACTGGTTAATAGGGGAGCAGAGAGGAGCGTCAAGCTAGAGATGTATTCATGCACGTGGCGTTACACTCCAACCCAGGGTGACAAGTCTTCATCCTCGCAGCCCGAGGCCAGGATTAGGTCTGGGACCAGGGAGAGAGCGCGGCTAGCCACACAAAGCCGATGGTAATGCAAAATCTTTTTCATATTAACCTCACCTCCTTTCCCTCGGCCTGACAGTGGACAGGCCTGCTCTCTTTGGGTGCTCAAATTATCCTCAATTACTGCGGAAAGGCCAGGCGAGGGGACGTCACCTAACCTTCACCATCTGTTAGGTTCAAAGCCCCGGCAGCCAGCCGGTCCGCCTGTCTCCTGCCTCCTCCTGACCTTTCAGGCCCGGCCCCGCGACCCTCCCTCCTCTCTCCAACACCCCCCTTTCTCCGGACACAGCTGGGAGGTCCGTGTGCACACATCACATCACGCCAGAAAAGGTTGCCGAGATTGACTGTTTTTAACACTTTTGTATATAAGAACGGGACATTCAGCACCAAAACAGCGCAGAGAAAAATGCTTCATTTTTTTTGTGTGTAAATAGAAAAGAATTTAGCTTTTTTTTTTTTTTCTTTCAGATTAAAATAAAGTTGTATATGTTAGCGATTGTGAATGAATCATGAACAATCATTATGCAACAGAATTCATTTATATTGGTTAATGTTAATTTAGGTTACACTTTATTTTAAGGTGTCCTTGTTACAGTGTAATTATACATTTAAGTACTGATTAATATTAATTAACAACATGTACTTACTATAGGGTTAGGATTAGGTTTGGTTTAGGGTTAGCTGCATGTAATTATGCATAATTTACTGTTACATAATTCATATTATTATTACATAATATTACCATAGCAAGTACATGTACATGCAACATGCACCGAAGACACTGTAAAATTGTTACCTAATTTACTGTTTAGTCTTAATTAAAAATGTATTAATATATGCAACTTAATGTTAAAACTGTAAATAACATGTAACACTGAAAAAATAACATGTAACATGTTAAAACTGTAAATAACATGTAACACTGAAAAAGACACTGTAAAATTAAGTGTTACCTAATTTACTATTCAATTATAATTAAAAAATGTATGAATATATGTAACAATGTTAAAATGTATGTAATGTTACAAAGACACTGTAAAATGGAGTGTTACCTAATTTAATGTTCAGTCTTAATTAATAAATGTATTAATATATGCAACTTAATGTTAAAACTGTATGTAATGTGCAACAAAGACACTGTAAAATGAAGTGTTACCTAATTTAATGTTCAATCTTAAAAATGCATTAATATATGCACCTTAATGTTAAAACTGTATTAGTATTTATAGAAATGAACACTAACCAAAATTAATTAATGCTGTGAAAGTATTGTTTATTGTTAGTATTGCATTTACTCATTTAAAAACATATACATGCTCACTTTGTTGGAATCAATTTCTAGCTTATGGTCTTTATCTAAATAATTATATATATATATATATATATATATATATATATATATATATATATATATATATATATATATATACCTACCCATATTTCATCTGCATTTTTATCTCTAAATGAAAATGAAAACATTTTCAGGTGATAAAGATGTTTATGAGTGATTTGGAACATTATCCATGATTTTAACAGAACAAATATTCTCAATGATCATGACTGGAAATGATTTCCTTCCAGATCCTGTTTCCTGAAAGCACATCTTTATTTTCTACATCCTGATCCGATGCTTTCTCCTCAGTAGAGTTCCCATCCAGTAGCAGCACCTGGCTGTAATTAAACATTCATCTGGTTTTTGGCATTGTTCTTGTAAAATATTGAGCAGTTCTTATGCCTCCTATAGCACATGCTGCACTGAATAATTGAAGGCATATTTTCTGTTTGTTTTTAACCTATGTGTTTTAGCAAGTCCAGTAAGTCCATTTTGATTTTTTTTTTTTTTTTTTCCACAGCTCTCCATCAGTAAAGCTGGACACTCTAGAGGCCTCCTTTCACAGGTCATCTGGCTAGACCTGACGGCTCAGAAATAACTTTTAATAAGTCTGATAAATAATAGATGGAGTATACGCTAAAGCCAAGCTGAGAGGTACAGGGTGCAGGACAGTGATCTGGGCAGGCAGACAGACAGCAGTCTGGTCCCTGAGCTTATCGGAACCTGCCTCTTACACAGACACGCACACACGCTCCTCCTGCCTCTCCAGACAGAGCTCTCTCAGGGGTCAGGGGTCATGAACTTGACCTTGGAGAGGAAAATGTTCACTCAGTCTTTTATCATTTAGGATTATTCAACGGGAGGCCCACGCTTCTCTCAGCATTACCCTTCATTACCCCCACCTCCAGACCATAGCCATCAGCAGCCCAAAAATCCCCAAATCAATATTTATACTGACATAATTGTCCATTTAAATAGATTTATTTGGAATACGATTGTCACCTTTCTCTTACATGAATGTCTGTGTTTTGATGTTTGATGAATAATAATGGATTGTTCTCTCTTTTTTTTCATAATTCATTTGTTTTCTTTGTCTCCAATAATACCATAAAACAAAGTTATAAGCAAAAAAAAACTAAATTAATTATCTTTCCTTGCACACTGAATACACATGCATATGTTTTCAAACATAATTTTGAAGTTAACTTTTTTATTATTTTTGAACAATCAATACATTTTGCCTTTAACAAAATGTGCCTTTCATAAAAAGCCTTTCATTTATTTATTTATTTTTCTTAAATATCATAATGATCCTGACATGGTCTAAAGGAATCCTCTCTGTTTTATGGTTTCCTGTCACATGACAACAACCAACAAATGTTGGTTACCCCCCAAAAACGAATAATATTATTTTAGAACTAAATTGTTATGAATTAGAAATGAGATTCGATATATTTTCTAAGGGATAATAATAACAATAAAGCTTTATGGAAAATTAAAGCAGACAAAACACTTTATTACAACCTCTGTAGAGTTACACCACATAGACATTTACTAAAAATAATATATAATAAAAATAGGTAACACTTTATTTGTGTCATTGTTACATATGTTACATGTGCTTACTAATAGTAATAACTATAAATTATGCATAATTACATGCAACTAACCCTAAACTCTATATTAAGTACATGTAGTTACTTAATATTACTCAGTACTATAACAACGACACCTTAAAATAAAATAAAGCAAAAGCCAGACATTTAAAACATATTCATCAGGCGGATTCATTACTTAAATACATTTAAAATGTCTGAATTGCATTTTAATATATTTTTAATAACAAAAAGGAGGTCACGTCATCGACACGGCTGTCGGTTTTATGTTTAAACAACACTTCTTGTCTCTTATTGTGTGGTTTTTAAATCACGTACGTCCGCCTATCAAGACAATACAATGCTTTTTTAGGTCAAATATTGCACAGCGCAGATGAGTGCCGCGGGAGATGCGTGGGGGGGGGGGGGGGGGGGGGGGGGGGGGGGGTCACAGTTATGCCACGCATCGCTAATCATGACCAGCAGATCTACCCCTCCAACACTGAGCGCGCGCGCGCGCGAGAGAGGCCAATCTCACAGACAGGTGCGGCGCTGAGCAGCTGTAACACGGGCACACGCACGGGCATTCATGAGCGATCTCTGTCCACACCGCTGCTAGCACCAGCACCAGCAGCACGGTTTGCTTGTTTGGTTTTTAAAATGTGCCATGGTATATTTTATAATAATCCAGGAAAAACATTTTTTTTTTTTTTTTTTTTTTTTTAAGTTGAATAATTTTTTTTTCTAAATTATCAGGCTACAGAAACCTTTGCAACTTAAAAAAAAACAAAACAAAAAAAAAACAAAACAAAAAAAAAAAAACATTTGTATTACGACGTTTTTTTGTTTGTTTGTTTTGTTATTATTTGAAGGTAAAGGGAGAATTAACAGGGAGGTTTCGTGTGTGTGTGTGTGTGTGTGTTCCCAGATTGTAGATGGGCTGTTCTCCCCTCTTCTGGGCACTGTGCCATCAACAGAATTAACCAAATCAGCTCAGCACACGTCAGGTTAATACAGCAGTGACTAACACTAATAGCAGGGATGCTTGTTTCAGTCTCATTTGAATGTGAATAGTGTTTACCACTGAGAGAGCTTGTAAGGGCCGGCTGCTTTGAATACACAACAACCTGCCACATAAAGGCTTTCAATTAGCCTGTAATAATTAGCCATATTCTCTCCAAAGCAATTAGGGGGCAATTAGCCTTCATCGTTGCTTAATTGGCCGGATTAATTACCCACTGGCAGCCTGTTCAGGAATGTGAAGAGAGGCATGCAACAGAAAACCACTAGTTTGCATATTATTCATGAAGAAAGGGGACATTTAATTAAATAATAATGACAATAGTAAGAAAAAGAGGTTGGTTTTAGTGGTCTGTTTTTGTTATAGGTTATTTAATATTTTATAATAATATATAAGTATGCTATTTTTTTTTCTCCAGGCACAATCACGCTTTTTTCTTCTTTCTTATAGGCTAATATGAAATATATTTTACATTATACAATAATGTATCATGAACGTAATCGTGCATTCATGCAGATGATTCTTTTTCAAATGTAACAATAAATCGGCAATAAAAACACCTATATTTTTTTTTAGAAAGGTGAAAATACTCCTCTAAGAATCACTTTACATTTGTCAAACAAAATACCTTGGAAATGCGTAAAAAAAATGTGTCATGTGATCTAAGCGTGGCTATGTAATACTACAAGGACACAGAGAGGACAAACTAAAAAATAAATAAATATGTTTCGATTTATATACAGCAGGTAATAGTATTACTGTGGGTTATCTAGTGAAGGTGACAATAAATCTGCTACTGTGGACGACTGACATTGTGTGAAACTCATATCGTGTCGAGCAACTAACTGGCTTTATTTTTTGCCAATAACGTATTGTATGGTTTTCAAATGCTCGCTTGTGTGCATACGCAGAAAAATATAATACACATATTAATAATGTGCAGAAGCAGACTGTCCTGTAATAATCTACATGCTCTGGATTTTATTTATATCCAAATGTGTCGTGTGTGAAGGGGCAGCAGTGTAATTATTGTGGAGAAAATAGGTCAGACTGGACCTCAGCAGTGTCCATTTGTCACAATGCATTGAGTGAGGTGAATGACTCAGAGGCATATGGCTTTCATCTCAGCACACTGAACAGCTGATTTCTTCAGAAAGCTTCTGTTAAGTTTAGGTCCCGGGGGTCGATGATCAGGCCCGGCAACACTGGAGACGCTCGACATCGTCACGCGCTTTACGCACAACAAGCATGCACTAAAAGTTGCCAAAAGAGAAAACGCCTTTATGTTTAGTATTATCAAACACGAAGAAAAATCATGTTTAATTTAAATATGATGTATAAAATTCCAAAAATAAAATTCAGCATTCGATCATTGGGTTTTCCTTATCAAAATTGAGGCTTAATAATTAAGATTTTGCAACCATTCCACACAATATAAAACAGATCAAGTAAATGCATACAGTTTTTTGCCTATTAACTAGCCTTGTCCTGACCAATTTCAACAATTATTCGGGATATTAAATAAGCATGAATGACAAAGTTAGCCCAAATGTACAATTATGTTTTTATTGAAAATATTTAGAGAAACGAAAAACAAATGACGTCTATTTTATGAGCAACACAGCAGGAAGTGCAACATCGACACCGAAACAATTAATAAAAAACAGCCTAATAAAGCATGCATTTTCGTGGATGAAAAAACACTCAAATTATTAATAATAAATCGACGAAATTCACCTTTCATCTCATGATAAATGCTAAACGAATCGAAAGCTAATCGAAATTATATATATATATATATATATATATATAACCTCTCTACATACATATATATATATATATATATATATATATATATATATATATATGTATGTATGCTAACATATTAACACTTCATATTACTTCAGTTGATTACATATGCATTTTTTTTTAACGTCCAGTAATAATCCACTCCGCATTATTGAGATGATTGACACGACAGGTTAAAACAAGGTAAAATTACAATAAAGCATACCTAAAATTATTTAATTTTTTACTCACACATTAATAGCATAAATACAAAAATAATAAATAAATAGGTGGGGCCCATATTATTACACTGAAATATGTTTAATGCATATTATTTTTCACTTGAACTTACGACTGTATTTACAAGTAAAACCGAGAGGACATAAATAAACGAAGAACCAATTATAATTATGTAAAATACTCATAATAACGAATTTGAGCTTATAATGCAAATCATGCAAATGGTTTTCACAAAGAAACTCGACAAAAACTTGAGGAAGTTTTTCGCAGTAAAACTATATGCAAAACTCATTTATTCAGAGATTTGGGGAGTGATGCTCATGTCCGTGTGAACCCCTGAACCTGTCCGCATTTCCAGATGACTCTGGAGTGAAGGTGATCCATGTATGGTCAGTAGAGATGTCCAATTCCCAGTGGTGTTCATCTCTGTGAAATTATATACCGCTTTTCCGTAAGATATCTAAATTTATTCATTGGCTAAATGTTGATGTCCTTCACCTGCATGGCCAGCATCTCAGTTACTGTTGAACTGATTTTTGAAATAAGATGTCCCGATTTAAAGGGATCACCTGATAAAAATTATTACATATATTTATAACAGAGCCATCTTCAGCAATTAGAAAGCCTTAGTTATATCTACAATTACACACACACACACACACACACACACACACACACACACACACACACACACACATATATATATATATATATGTGTGTGTGTGTGTGTGTGTGTGTGTGTGTGTGTGTGTATTTATATATACATAATAAAAATACACACATATATAATATGTAAATACAAACTTTTATTTAGTGTGTGTATATATATATATAGTATATAGCAGAAAAATAAGTTCGTTTCAAAACTATACAGACTTTTTTTTGAAGACAAAATGCTCTTATTGCATGTTTCAGTGCACAGCAATGAATGTTTAATCTGTAAATAAATAAATAAATTTGAATAATGAACTATGCAAAGAATGAATATGCAGTTCATGGTCATTTAAGATGGCAGCTGTAACAGGGAAACACATTTTAAATGGTGAAGTTATAGGGCTTTATATCTGTCGGTCCTGTAAAACACAGCATACCTAAAGTATAAAGAATAAGAGAACAACAGATACATACACAAGTGCACCTGTTGTACAGTGATCCAAATATTCAGACAGCGAATGAATATTACTGTAGGCTATTTACTGTGTAAACTGACATTTGGAAAATAAAAGGTTACAAGATTCAACAATAAATAAATAAATAGTGCAGTATAAGCTCTGTTATAATGTTAGAAGAGGGATAAAGACAGAACACAAAAAAAGGAAAAAAGGAAAAAGACTATGGCAACAGAAGGATAAAATAAAGTAGTGGATGAGATCTACAGTAAGAAATACAGAGGCAGACAGAAGGACAGGCAGAGGTGGTCCCAGGTGCCCGTGCTCTTTACCGAATCCTGGTAATGACATCATTAGGCCACTTTGCATGACCAGAGAGAGATCTTCTTTCCGCAGAGAGTCCCTTCATGGAAGGCAGGTCAGCGACACGAGCCTCTGCCTGACATATAATTGCTGATATTGATTATAGGTTATCATATGCTGCAGGCTATTTGTAAGATAATGCCAGAGGGGTTAATTTGTTAGCCATTAACCTCTTGGGCCTGGGTCTGTGTACATACGAATTAAGTTTAAAACAAGTCCTGACTGGTTTCCCCAGCCCTTGGCCCTAAATGGAACTGTAATAGGGTTAAACCGAAATTACAATGCAACACCATGAAACGGCATCGCGCTCACACGGCCACTGTTCAGGCCACTGGTATTTTAAAAAAAAAGGGCACCGGCCACAGGTTTTAAAAGAACAGAGCCTTCGCGCCAGCAATTAGACCACAATCTCCACCCATTTTACTACAAAAAATATCTCTCAAAGGGCTCTTTCTGGAAAGCCTTTTGGTTCCACAACACAATTGACATTTACAGGGAATGTAAAGTGTCCAACTGAAAAAAAAAAAAAATATATATATATATATATATTGTGAATGTTATTTCTCTAAAGCAGGCATTGCTGCTACTCATTATTTGTAAATGTAAAGTAAAAAAAAAAAAAAAGATGTGTATATATATATATATATATATATATGTATGTGTGTGTGTGTGTGTGTTTACATATATATATATATATATATATATATATATATATATATATATATATATATAAAGAACAATGGATTCCAGAAAAAATTTGGGCAGGAAATCAGCATATTTGAATGATTTCTAAAGGATCATGTGACACTGAAGACTGGACTAATGATGCTAAAAATTCAGCTTTGCACCACAGGAATAAATTACATTTCAAAATATATTAAAATAGAAAACTGTTATTTTAAAGTGCAATAATATTTCACAATATTACTGTTTTTACTGTATTTTTTGAGAAAATATATGTAGCCTTGGTGAGCAAAAGACACCTTTTTTATTCCAAACCTTTGACTGGAAGTGTGTTTGTGTGTGTTATGTTTATGATAGATTTACAGGTCTACAGGAAGAGTATATTTTCAAAATAATGTTGTAAGAGTACTCTTAAATTGGTTTTAAATAAATTAAAATTTATCAATAAACTTTAAAAATCATATTGCCCAAGCAGAAAAACCAAACCAAGGCAAAACACAAAACACAAAAACACAAAACACAAAAACACAAAACACAAAACACAAAACAAAACAAAACAAAACAAAACAAAACAAAACAAAACAAAACAAAACAAAACAAAACAAAACAAAAACCTTAAAACCGATAAATTCCCATTTCAATCAAAAAAGCAGTTACTAGAGTTTCAAAAACCAAGCAGACAGAAAGTTGACAACCATGTCAGCAGCTTCAGCTCTGAACAGGACAAAATCACCATCGAATGGACAATTCCAACAAATGTAAATCAACCAAACACAAACACGGAAACAGGAAAACACCAGCCAAACAGCAGCATAATGAAACTTTAAAAATCTTCTGTAAAGCACACAGTACAGCGACTGCATATCAAAACATCACACAGCAAAGCCAAAGGAGATGAACCAAAAGTTGAAGGAGTATGTGGGAGTGTGCGTGTGAGTTTGCAGTGTTTACATGTCTGTGTGTGTGTGTGTTTGTGTGTGTGTGTGTGTGTGCTGACGTGTAGGTGTGTGTTTAAGAGCGAGGGAGTGTGAGATTAGTCAGAGCAGCACAGGTGAACCTCAGAGTCTGACAGCACAGCTTTAGTAAAACAGCAGAGGCCGTACCTGTGCTCCTCTGCTCCGGTGGCATCAAACTCTCCTGGATCCAGCAGTTATCCGACAGCAGGACGTGTGGCCCAGGTTCTCTCCTGGCCCAGCTAAGAAGCACAGGGAAGAGGACAAGAGCAAGTCAGAGAGATGGAGATAGAGGGAGGGGGGAGTCAGAGGTTTGCCACTGTGACACCATGATGGATCCATGTGAGATTGGTCATAGACTCTCTCTCTTTCGTGTTCTCTCTCTCACCCCAACACACACACACACACACACACACACGTTAAGGCTGTGCAAAGACCGTCAAGGTGCTTTGTCTAGTTCACCCTTTAGAAAAAGTAATACACTTTCACATACTTTTAAAAAGAAGACTTATTTCAGGAATAATATACTTTGATATTCTGAAGGGCAAACTGAATTTAATGCTTTCAGACACTTAATTGCATGCTATTTACAATTAAATGAAAATACAGTATTATAGTTTAAATTTATATTAAATGCAATTAGTTAAACATAGTGCTTTTCTGACCCACTTAAGTAGGACTTAAGTACATCTTTATATGTAATTTCATAATTACTTTTATTGTTTTTGAAATACAGTTAGTGTATACTGCTGATCTTGCTGTCAAACGATTAATCACGATTAATTGCATCCAAATAAAAGTTTGTGTTTACATAATATATGTGTGTGTCCTGTGTATTGTTATTATGTATAGATAAATACACACACGTGCATGTATATATATATATATATATATATATATATTTATATATAACAAAGAGATACTATGTTTATAAAATATTTATATTATATAACAATATATGTTATTTATATAACAAATTATACATGTAAATATTTCTTAAATAAATATGTGTATGTGTGTGTACTGTGTATATTTATTATGTATAAATACACACACATACACATATTTATTTAAGATATATATATTATGTAAACAAACTTTTATTTTGGATGCGATTGATCGTGATTATTCGTTTGACAGCACTAGCACATTTGTAATAATGAACTTGCAATTTAGTACATTTAAAATATATTAACTTTAATAAACTACAGTTCAAATTATAATCAAATACATGAGCTTTAGTATGTTAATCAACACATCAAAATAAGTGTACTTAAAAGATCATTAAAACATAATGATTTAAAATGTACTTTAAAATACTTTGACTTTACTACAAAGTGCACTTAAGTGTGTTAAGAAACATTGTTATGAAAATGTACTCTCTTTACATATTCTTAAGTGGCCTGTTATGTTTCATTAATATTATTTCATCTGAAAGTACAGCTTTTAAAAATATATATACTTTAAAGGTTTGAAGTACACATTCAATTCAGTTAAGTGCACAAGGGCAGGCATGGACACTGACCAGCAATCAGAAAAAAATGTAACCATAATATGCATGAAAATAGGTCAGTGTATGTGATAAGCGCAAAACCAT
Source organism: Elopichthys bambusa (assembly GCA_037101425.1). Lineage (NCBI taxonomy): Eukaryota > Metazoa > Chordata > Actinopteri > Cypriniformes > Xenocyprididae > Elopichthys > Elopichthys bambusa. Next base: position 43,245,987 of record CM074432.1, on the reverse strand, counting down.
TTGGAGATCAAAAATATAAATTGGTAGACTCTTTCATCTCTTTGGTTTCGCAGGCTCGTGATATTCCAAAATATATTTGTAGGACTGTGAAAATGATTCGGGAGCCCAGCAGAATGCCATTAGCATTCATTCACAGTCTCCCCATAGCATCTGCTGCGTATTTTAATGCCGGCTGGACGCAGAGGGGCAGCTGGAATTGGATGGGCAAATAAAAAAAGGGTCAAAAGTCTTACACAGAGCAGAGTCAGTCCAGCCACCCAAACAAAAGACAATAAAGAAGAGGCTGGGATGCAACCGGCCGTCGGTAGCCCAAACAGATACACGCATGTGAACGAAATACATCAAAACTAGAAGTTTACACCGCTAAAGGCTAGTAAACCTGGCTAGAGACTTAGCTAAGGCAGAATAGAGGAAACAACCTGCAAAGTTTGTTGCTTGATATTAAATAAAACGATTTGAGTTGACAGCTGCATATGAAAGGTACTTTTGGAAAGTGCTTGGAGAGAATTGTGAATCACATTTTTAAAAGGCAACTGCTTCCCTTGATATAAGTGTCACTCATTTCTCCGGAGCATTCACATTATGCATACCATATACAAAATACCGTACGCAAAATAAACACCAAACATTTGGGTTTTTCTGCTGCCACGTTGATGTGAAAATTGATTTGCATCGCATGAAACATGCATAAAGGGATCGGCCATCCAGCTCGGCCCTGCTTGGAGAAATCACATTTTTATATAAATCATGCCCCCTATTCTTCATCCCTCCCCTCTTCTGACTGGGGACAGACTAGGCCAAGTTAGGTTGGCCCGAGTCTGTTGACCCCTGTATGCAAATGTACCCATATGGCCACGGCACCCAGACAGGCCAGACCTCGTGGCTGAACTTGACTCCCAGCAGTGCAGATGGAAGGGAGGACACAGGGGAGGAGGTCCCCCTCACCTTTGTTGAACCGTAATCTCTAAACAAACACCCCGAAAGCTCGTCCAGTGGGACGGCTGACCTGATGAAATAGTTTCTGGACTACCGAAGTTCTCGGTGTAAAATCTTCTCGGCCTCGGAAATCATGACCCTGTGTCCCAAATGTGCCATCAGCCCTTGCTGTCTTTCTTTAAATACACGATTAGGGTGTGATGCCACATAGATGGTCAGGTACAGATACACTGGATATTGGCTTTGCAACACAGACTCAAATTTTTAAAAAAAAGTGTCTCAGCAGATTATTGCAGAAGGGCTTCAAAAAATGAAAGTGTAAAAACGTTATAGAAGTGTAAGTTGGCTTTAAAAGCAAATCTACTGACCTAAACATTATGTATGTATGTATGTATAATTTGGACTGTAAAATAGATAGAAAATCAAAACCATATATTTGTTCCAAGCGACAAGAATACTTTTTGTGTGCCAAAAAAACAAAAAAACAATGGGCGACTGCTTCATGAAGCTTTGAAGCTTTATGAATCTTTTGTTTCGATTCAGTGGTTCGGAGCATGTATGGAACTGCCAAAGTCACGCCCCCCAGTGGTGAACCATTGAAATTTTGAAACACTTATGACGTAACGAAGCCTCGTTTACTGAAATCACGTGACTTTGGCAGTTTGATGTGCGCTCTGAACCACTGATTTGAAACAAAAGATTTGTAAAGCTTCGAAGCTTCATGAAGCAGTGTTTTGAAATCGCCCATCACTAGATATTGTTGAATAAAGTCGTTATTTTGTTTTTTTTCTGCACAAAAAGTATTCTCGTCACTTCATAACATTAAGGTTGAACCACTGTAGTCACATGAACTGTTTTAAATACGTCTTTAGTAGCTTTCTGGGCATTGAAAGTGTTAATTATCTTGCTGGTAATGCAGGCCTCACTGAGCCATCGGATTTATCAAAAATATCTTAATTTGTGTTCCGAAGATGAACAAAGGTCGTACGGGTGTGGAACGACATGAAGGTGAGTAATAAATAAAAGAATTTTATTTTTTTGGTGAACTAACCCTTTAACTATTAATTAACATTTCACAGTACGTATCTGTGTAAATTAACGTCATCGTAAATTAAAGTGTAACCTATTTTTTAAAGCTTAAATCATTCAAAAATTGATAAGCTAATGTGTATGCATCTCCTATAGTAAAAACAGTCGATGCTTCTATGAAAAGCGAGTTGACTCTTTTGACTGTTTGACTTCCATTTCTATAGCCGCTACATTCCGCATTGCCATTTCTCCTGCATGTTAATTTTTATAAGAGCAGTCCTTCTCCTCCCACTTATCATGTCTCTGTCCACATCAAGTGCAGGATCACTGGATTCTTTGTGCACAGTGTCAAAGCTCTTGAGTTCTGGACTGCATAAAATCCCTGATCACATTATGTCCTGCCCTGAGCCCTCATATTCAGCCCTTTTCTCTTTAATCGTCCCTTCTTCAGCCTATCTCAGCTTCTCCTCCTCTATCTTTATCTCACCCTCAAAAATGCTTCTGAGTGCAACAGCAGGTAAAATATTCCAATTAAATACAAAAAAGGAAAGGCTGCCGTTCTACTTAACTTTGACATTTAACGCTCAGTGTGGGGGTTCCCTTGCTCGGAGAGATGGGTCAGATTGAGAAGGCAGAGGGGCTGCATCGATCTCTGTGAGAATGTGAGTGATACCTCCTGCCAATTACAGTAATCACATATGCCTGTTTCAGCGGTGAGCAAATGTTATCCACAAGAAGCAACAGGAAGCTCCATGATAACATGCCAACCACTGTTACACTAACACACACAAAGCTTAGCTGGAGCACATGCTGAGTATGCGATAAACTGTCAGAATAAATCTCTGCTACTTTAAATCCAGACTGCCGGTCCTACAAGGGTTTCCAAAAAGGGTTTTTCACGTCGATGCCATAGAAGAACCATTTTTGGTTCTCCAATGAACCTTCTAGTGAAAACATTTCTAAAGAACCATTTCCCAATATAAAAAACCTTTTGTGTATTTGAAAGGTTCCATGGATGTTAAAGGTTTTTCATGGAACCATACAGTAGATGCCAATAAAGAATCTTTAACCTCTGGTGTTGTTTAGTCATTTTAGACTGAAAAAAAAAGTTTTGAAATTTTAAAAATCGCTACTTCATCAGAATGGTATGAAACTTTTGTGGCAAGTCACTGTGAGACAAAAAAAAAAAAAAAAAAAAAAAAAATCGAGGACTTTGGATGGTCATAAAAATAGTCACATTTGTGCTGTTCACGGTCAAAAATGACAGGAAATGAATGGGAAATAGACAAAAATGTGAAAATACAGATAATTTTTTTTGTGTGTACAATCTGAAAATCAGCCACGGTGAAGAAAAAAAGTGCACAGCAATGAAGGGGTGACACTCTAAAATATCAGAAGTGCAAAATAGACACATTCCACCCACCCCCACAGACACACATATATGAACTGGAGTGACTGTAGTCTGTAACACAAATCAAGTTTTTGCAAATGTGCGAAATAAAGTCAATAATTCAGCCTCAATGCAGTACAAAAAAATGGACAGCAAGGAAAAGGTTACACTATAAACAAAAGTACAAAAAGGACACACACACACTATTACACACACCACTATTATACACACAAATGAGCTGCTGTGGCTGTAACTATATGGCAAATTTAAGCCAAAAGACTCAAATAAAGAGGTTGAAATCAGGTTGATTGTGCTCTGATAAAGCATTCTTGTTCATTTTTGTTACATTTTTGTTGAATTTTGATGTTATGTGTAACAAAATGTCTTTCTCTGTGTTCAGGTTTGACTAGTAAAATTAATGCATGAACTGACACTTCAAATCAACATTTAAAAAAAAAAAAAAAAAAAAAAAAAAATCGAAACCATGACAAAAAGTAGTCTTTGAGAATGTTTATATATATATCCAAATCCACAACTTAATAAAAAAAAGTATTTATGTCTAAAAACAAGTAAATTTATAAGCGTTTTTATATAGAGCTATATAAAAATCTAGTGGTTACACCATTGCATTACATAAGTTTTTCTTTTTTTACTCCCACCAGATGGCACTAATCTGCCTTCAAAAATTGGATTTTAAAGGCATTGGGCCCTATCATACACCCGGCGCAATGCGACACCAGGTGCGACGCAAGTGTTTTTTTGCTAGTTTCAGCCCGACGCAGTTATCATTTTCACGTCCAGCGCCCACGTTGTTTAAATAGCAAATGCACTAGCGCCCATCTGTTCACCCATGGGCGTGCTGGTCTAAAAACGAGGTGCGTTCAGGCGCATTGTTGTTGTGTTGCTATTTTGAGGCAACTGAAAACGACTGCGCCATTGACTTTAGACTAGGTTTTTGTTTGTCAAGTCATTTTCAGTTGCAGTTTTTTTTTTTTTTTTTGTAATTAAAAGGCGCGTTAGTAATATGTGGGTACACAACGCACGTACACTCTGCTTGTTACACACACAGGGACGCGCAGCAGCACACAAACATGCCAAATATTAAAAATAAAAGGATTACAATGGAGAAGATTATTATTGTGTACATAAAGATAAAAATGCCTACATGTGAGCTATTTGCAGTAATGACGAATGAAATTGGCTAATTATTTGACCAATCGTGGCAATACACACACTGACTCGTCAGGTCGAGGGTGTCTATATTCCGCCATGTAAATAGCAATCCACCATGGTGCAAGCACACATGGAATGGGAGATGACACTCTGATTGGTTTATGGCACGTTACACCCAAAACACACCCATGACTCATTAAGAGACTAGGTACAACCCTTTTGGGGTTCAGACCATGCTCTTAGACTGTTTAAATAGGGCTTGTTGTCTCTATTTTAACATGAAATACTGCTTTAATTGAAAAGTTATCAAAAAATATTAGAAGTTTTTTTTTTTTTTTTTTTTTTTTATTTTGAATGGGAAAAAAAATGATCATAAGTATTGCATAAATATGAATTAGTACCATAAAATTCTCTCAAAATACAAAAGAAAAAAATAACATTATTGAACAAAAATATATTACATTGATTTTTACTGAAAGTAAACACATTTCAGGTGTTTGGTCACTTTTGACCACAAACAACACAAGTGTGACCCCCAAATGAACAATACCAGAGGGTTAAAAGTGTAGGTGCACAATCTGCGACCGATCCTTCACGACCCCTTGTTCCCCTGGGCCTCCCTATAGCCAAGCTAACCTTGTTTATGGCCGTTCGGGTCACCACTGCCCATATCACACGACTATCTCTGCAGTGGCTGGCGAAATGCATTTACCTAACTCTCAGGCACGAAAACAATGAAAACATAAACCTTGTGTCTTCATCAAACACCAGGCAGAACAGAGAAAAAAGGATTGAGGGAAGGGTTTATGAATTATTAAGATTAAAATCTTTCTCCGATTACCCGTTCTTTCCTACTTCCATTCCCTTTTCTTCCCTTTCTTTCTCTTTTTCGGGGGAGAATTTTAAAACATTTATATCCCTCTGTTCCTGAGTAAAGGAGCTCAGGGCAGATATTCCATTAAAAATAAAAAGTTGGTGGAGACAAGGAGAGAGAAGCAGCCTGAGCCTTGGTGGGTTTTTAGATTTTAGTCACCTTTAATCAGCCCTACTGTTTCTATACTCATGGAAAAAGAGGCAGATGAAACAGGTGCGTAATGATTTTCTTCTTCTACTAGTTTGCTGCAGTCTTTGGATGCTGGCAACTTAAAAGGATCCAAAGAGAAAAGACTTTTCTTTACCTTTTATTATTACTGTCAGGGCACCCGCTCTCTACTTCCCTTTGTTGGAAGGTCTTATCAGTTTTCCAACTTATTAAAAAAATGATGCATTAAGGATGTAAGTGCTATTATCCTTGCTCGTGAGTGTAGAGGAGGACAGTGGGATTTTTAGCTGACGGCCTCAGCAACACTTTAATGATTGTCTTTGCTGTATCAAAGAAAGTTTGGCCCTAACCATGGAGATATCATCAGTGTCTTTGGCTAAGCAGGAGAGAATGAGCTCAGGTCTCTCTCTCATTTTAAATCAGGAAAAATAACAAAATCATATGACTTAGAAGTTCAAATAGAGCTAATAAGGAACGTATAACTTATGTATTGCACAAAAAAAAAAAAAAAAAAAATCAACAGTCAAAGAGAATAATGTGGTCACTGTAGATTAATTTTTAACACCATTTAGGCTTTTTAAATTTACATGTAGGGCCTATCTTTCTTTTTAAGAGAATATGAGATATCAGTCTTCACATTATTTTTATATGCTAAATATCCATATATATATATATATATATATATATATATATATATATTATAGGCTGAATATCCCCCTTTGGATTTTCACAAAAAAAAAAAAAAAAACCTACAAATGTGCAAGCACCTGTTTTCCTACACTACTATGGATGCGCCTAAAGGCAAATACCTTATTCGAAACTCGAAAGGCACGTATAATGACTTCAAAATGACTGAGGAATTCAGTTAGAATATTCTTTAGACTGTTTATCCTACAAACACAAGAAAAAAGTGCTATTTTTCACTAAACATTATTAAAATTACAGCACAATCGTGAGTCTGTGAAGATGATGACTAAACTTCATGAAAATGTGCACAGTGTGATTTCAAGTTTAACTCCAATGGCAGAGTTATGCACATTGTCTACTTATATTGTGCGCGTCTCAAAAATGTTAAACTTGTCAAGAGTAACATTAAACTAAACATGTCAATATTAGGAAATTAGTTTTTCACTTTTTGAAATGTGTGTTAATGTTTAAAGATTCAGAGCTATATGATAAAATATACATAGGCCTACTGGTTTCTGTCCCAAGAAAGCTGCATGCAGGTGTTTCGTTAGTGAATGTATCAGTGTTTTAGAACAGCTCTTTTAAGTGAAAGAATCTTGAACAAAAACGAGGAAAAAAATGTTAGAGCTTTCTTTCCATTTGCTGGACAGAGTTTTCAAGGTTTGTAGATTTTTACACTTGCCAATTTTAATACAGGACATTGAAACTTATTTAGACCGTGAACGACTTGGTTAAGTGAACAATTCAATGATTTACTTTAGCAGAATAGTGGCATAAATGTCACTCGTAGCGATGTGAGCTGCAGAAAGGGTCAGTAAACGAATCTGAAATAATCTTTTATTTAATACGATTTTAATTATGGAAGCTTGTCTCCGTCACTAAATAAAAAAAATAAATAAATAAAAAAGGTAATAGCAAGTTTTTAACACACAGTTCTGACTTTACATCTCACAATTCTGACTTTTTTCTCAAAACTGCGAGATATAATTTCACCATTGCGAGTTATAAAGTCATGAACTGCATGATATAAACTCGCAATTCTGGGACAAATGTCTTTTTTCCCCACAATTGCACATTATAAGATGCAATTGCGAGTTGTCTCACAATTCTGACTTTATATCATGCAGTTCTGACTTTATAACTTGCAATTCTGACTTTTTAACACAATTCTGACTTTATAGCACACAATTCTTACTTTATATCATGCAATTATGAATTTATATCTCGCAATTCTAACTTTTTAACTTGCAATTCTGATTTTATAACTTGCAATTCTGACTTTGTAACTCGCAATTCTGACTTTGTCACGCAATTGTAACTTTATATCTTGCAATTGTGAGAAAAAAGTTAGAACTGTGTGATAATCGCAATTACCTTTTTTATTTTTTATTTCTGGCAGAAACAAGCTTCAATATTTTATCATCTTTTAAAGAATAAGCATTTTCATAAATGTGAGCACTGTGTTTACAGTATATAACACAAAGGAGTTGGATTTTATAGCTTTAGAATTTACTACAGTTAAAAATCTTAGAAAAAAAAAAAAAAAACTACAACTGCAAAATAGGCTACTATAAATTGATAAATCTACAAGTTGTAAATTTTGAGTTAGAATAGTTTGTGCAAGCATAACCACCAGGATGTAAAAGTAGAATAGTCAGTAGATGAGTTTTCCTGTTTGACGTGATGATGTTTATTACTCATTCCTGCAGCACTTTTTCTTTTTTTTTCTAAGATGTGTCTTCATTTTTTTTACCCATATATTCCCTTAGAGGTATAGAGTTTTAAAATGAAAGATTGTAACACGGTACTTTTTAAAGTACAATTAAAAAAGGGATAGAAAGGGACAATTTTTCTTTGAAATTTAGGATCTGTTTCCTCAGTGCAACTACATAAACAAAACGTATAGTATCAGCCTCTGTCCTCACTTCTTGCTAAACATTCCCATAGCTATCCATGACATAGATGTCCCTGAAATATGTTTGAACATGTCTGACTGCGTGTAGTGTAGCTTAAACAATCTTAATAAAATATTTCTGTAGAGGTTAGGTGGACCCCTGGCTCCTCTGGCTCATTATAGATCTCCGTGCGGGCCGATGAGTGCTGTTCAGGTCCCACTATGATTTATTAAGGCTGGATAAAAGAGAGGAAAGCTTGCCGAGTTTACACCGCCGCAAGACTCTCAAGCCACAGGGATGTTTTAGGGGCGAAGGTTCAGCAAAGTGGCCACGCCAGACAGGTTTACATCATATGTGGTTCATTTTAAAATGAATTATGAATGCCTAAATGAAATACATAGGAGTTAGCCGCTTTTAAATAATTCTCCCTTCTTTCCTTGCCTTCCGTTTTTTTTTTGTAACTTTCAATCTCTGTATATGTGAGTGTGTTTATGGATGTGCCCTGTGCATCAGCAGCATTGCCCTGAGCTAAATTCAAGGCCATTTGCTCTTCAGAGCACAGCGCTAATGGGCGAGGGGAGGGACAGACAGGCCTTCTGTTTAAAAATGGATGGCTGTGATATGGCCAGATCTGAGCAAACAAACATCAGAGACTAATTGGTTTGTTTGAAGGACAAGAGGCAGGGCTGCTCCTGTAGTTCTCCCCACCCACACCTGAAGGGTTGTTTATATGAGTCAAGACACGGGAAATGGCTGGAAGCGTTCAGGTCGAGTTCTAGACAAACTGTTCTCAATGGTGATTCAAACCTACTGTGGCCCATCACACCTTATCCTTAACCTTTTTGCATGCAAACTCAAAATCTTGATTTTTTTTTTTTTTAAAGAATGTATAATTTGGAATTTCATTGTGGCACAACAAGCTTGTCACATGACATGCAGTAGGCACACTGAAAGCAGTTCTCAACAATCTTTTTGGATGCCATCTACAGTACACATTTTGGATGTCTCCCTCACCACACTTGATTCAACTCAAGATCAAGTGTACAACAACAATGCACTGGAGGACAAAGTGTAGGTGAGTAGTTCAGTGGCACTACAAGTGGACTAGTTCTTACATCTTCAACATAGGCTTACTGGAAATATATGCCTCATCCTCTACCAACAAATTTTGTTCAACTCCAAAAACACATACATATAATTCACTGCAGTTTCCAGCTGAAATGGACACTAGTGGAAGCAAGACACCAAAAACTTCCTTTTAACATAAATTTTGATTACAAGGCAGATCATCAGTTAATAATGACTTAAAGTGATATCGTAAACTTGCTTGGTAGCCCACCCGGTACAGCAAAACACTGATGTAGAGTTCTCAGTCCTGTAAAACGAGTCAGATTCTTGTAGAAGCAAGTCAAAACGGCTTAACAAATGCATTTTTATCTCATGTTTGCTTTTGTTAACACTATCTGTTAGGTTTAGGGTAGGGTTATTTTCAAGAGGCAGAAAGCATTAACCTTTCAGATGCCAGATTCAGGTTAAATTTTTATTTTGTTTGTTTGTTTTTAAAAAACTGAATGCACTTTTTTGAAGGTCACTCGCTAGACAACATAATATAATTTTTGCAGAAATGTTGCCTATATAGGCATATTTGTTTCCAATGAGCCTAGGTTATACTTCTCACTTGATTAAAAAATAAAAATAAAAAATGGAAATGTTACAGATGAATCAAAATTGAATTTCAAGATTTGCTCATTGAATGAATTTATTTAATAATAATCTTGTTATTATTGTGATAATAATGTGTATAGCCATGTTTGTTTACACTGCAATGCAATGTGGGAGTCAAAGCATGAACAGAATATCAATTTGATCTCCCAGAAGGGGTGAAAATGAATGACTTACAAACTCTAAGAAGGCTGGAACGAAACATCAACACCCCAAAAAACTCAAGCTGATGCTTGTTCAATGTACTTAATTAAAATGAGCATATGCAACACAACTTTCGAAGATTTTGTCAAAATGTAATTTCATTGCGTTCAGTTCACTTAAATGTGTAATCCATTTTTTGTTGGGACTACATAAATGTACTTTTGTTGCATTAACTGAAACTGGGAATTTTCAAACTTTCCAAGAGTCTGGATCAGGTGAGTAAAGGATAAATTTAAGCGTTTTAGTGTAATTGCGAGAAGGGTAAAAAGGCCATTGCTTGTCAGCGTTGATTGTCCTATTATGTAGGAATTCAGAAGAATTTTGGTTATGTTTGTGTTTTGGGGGTTACCATTGTGCTGAAGAGTGGTGCTTTTGCTTAGCTATTATCTGTCTCACCAAAATAAGATGTCAATACCACATCTGAACAAGGTTGATGATGCTTGTTACTTTAATATGGAAGTAAACTAATGCCATATGTTTTTGAAATAAAAAGCTTGTTGAATTGCACTACTTGCATTGCATTAACCGTGCTTGTATTTTAGGGCTTGCATTTTTATGGGGTGAAATTCAACATGGTTGTATATTTAAGCTGTGAATATTTCAATTCAAAACATTTCACACACATTTTCATTGTTAAAAATGCAATAATCCATGTTCACCTTTCAGATTTTACTTCCAAAATATTCATTCTGTTTAAAAATACAACCTATAATATTCACCAGGCAATTTTCGGTCCATTTTATTTCGAGTCCACAAATTCAGTGGTTAAAATTTCATCATTTCACATCCGGGAACTGCAGGAAAAGCAGTAGAGTACCGAGCGTAATCTCCATCTGCTGTTAGTCGACCTCTCCAGCAGGTGGTGCAAACGCGTGTTGACGAAGAGCAGAGCAACAGTTATTCATTCATTAAAACGGATTTACTTTAACGGAGCAAGCGGTAAGTGCATGTGTGATGATTATCAGGGACAGTATATATGCAGAAAAGCTGATAAAGACTCGAAAGTTGTGTTTACATTTAATTTAATGTCTTCACTGTTACTTTCCCTGTGTAGCCTACATGTAAGCAGCTTTCTCTACAGTGAACGAGATTATAACGTTATTCTGATGCTGATGTACAGTTCAAACGTTAAATCTGAGATAGACATATAACTTTCATTATATAGTATAGGTGCGAGTTCGATGGTCTTTTATATCACTGTATTTAGTATATAAAGATAAGTTAAGTGTTTTATATGTCCCGACGGCAGGGGAATCCTGGAGTATGATGTATTAAGGGAAACCCCAGTACTGCATCACAGCGCCGCGATATAACGAAAGTTATATGTCTATCTCAGATTTAACGTTTGAACTGTACATCAGCATCAGAATAACGTTATAATCTCGTTCACTGTAGAGAAAGCTGCTTACATGTAGGCTACACAGGGAAAGTAACAGTGAAGACATTAAATTAAATGTAAACACAACTTTCGAGTCTTTATCAGCTTTTCTGCATATATACTGTCCCTGATAATCATCGCACATGCACTTACCGCTTGCTCCATTACTGTAAATTCATTTTAATTAATGAATAACTGTTGCTCTGCTCTTCGTCAACACGTGTTTGCACCACCTGCTGGTGAGGTCGACTAACAGCAGATGGAGATTACGCTCGGTACTCTACTGCTTTTCCTGCAGTTCCCGGATGTGAAATGTTGAAATTTTAACCACTGAATTTGTGGACGCGAAATAAAATGGAACGAAAATTGCCTGCTGAATATTATAGGTTGTATTTTTAAACAGAATGAATATTTTGGAAGTGAAATCTGAAAGGTGAATATGGATTATTTAATTTTTAACAATGAAAATGTGTGTGAACTGTTTTGAATTGAAATATTCACAGCTTAAATATACAACCATGTTGAATTTCAGCTCATAAAAATGCAAGCCCTAAAATACAATGCATTAAAATACAAGCACGTTTTTTTTTTTTTTTTCAAGTAGTGCAATGCAACATGCATTTTTGTTTCAAAAACATATGGCATTATTTTACTTCCATACTTTAATAAGCAATTGTTGTGCAAAAGACAATTCATTTGTATGTTTCTTAGTCTTAAATTGAAAAAGTTACATTTAGTATACTAATGTGCTGTACTAGCAGTTTACCTGAAATTTATTTTAGCATATCTAATGTTATTGAGACTTCTGTAATTCCGTTACATACTATTTGAGTTTAGTGTATGGTGATATTATGTTATATTTTCATAAACTCATTTCCAACATTTGGAACCACTGTCCACAAATGAATGAATTTATAGTTAATACAATTCAGCTGATGTGAACAAAACAGTATAATAACAATCCTGAAATTACATAGTACTTGTGATTATTTGAATGTCTGTAACATTAAAATATCTGTGGTGCAAATGCAGATTTGAGTTTTTCAGTTTCATTATGTCACACTGGAGGTTCTAATAAAATCGGTTTGATTGTAGACCTCGTTGAGTCTAACCTAGAGTGATCTCACCGGCTTGATGATACGTGTCAGAGGGTTAACCAAACACTCCTCACAAGACAGCAACATTCACTCTTGTGTGCTGGAGGTTCAGGATTTGAGCGGTATAGAGAAAGGACTTGACATCTTTTGACCGAGGCAACAGGCTTAACAGAGAAGGAATAGAGGATACAAAGATATATATTCCTTTACTCCACAGTTAATTTTCAAATCTCTAACATCCTATGGCTGTCTATTTTTTCTGGAGCCTTCTCTTTTCACTTTTTTTTTGCTTTCATTCTTTTCTTTTAAGACGAAACGGGAGCTGGGTGCTGATAGTGATAGATGGCTCAGCGCTCTAACACTTTATCCAATTCAGTGCAGATTTCATCCAATAAAGAATCACTTGTGCACTCTCAAACTAAATGGAAGTCAGGCAGCGGAGAGAAAGGGGCTGCGGTTTGTTTCTGAGCTGCGAAAATCAAATTTTCTTAAAGCTGCCGCGGCAGTGGCTCGCAGAAAAAGCAGCAACAGCCATGACTGGCCGGGGCCACAGCCGTCTGCACACACAATTTAATCCATCACAGAGCGCCTGACACCACATCAATCAAGCTTTCATCAGCATGGACCCCAAAAACTATATTTCCATTCACCCACTCCTAACTGGGCCAAAGCCAGGCCCCTGCTGGCCAATAGCATGGACCGGGAGGCCCCCGACCAGACAGGACAGCGTAGCACCACCTACGGCGCTCACGCACAGGCATACCCTCAGCCAGCAGGTTGGTCGGACGTTCACACACACGTACGCACTCGGAAATTCCTCATTGCAGAGACGTTCTAACAGCAGAGACGAGTCTGCATATTTCAGCCACTTTTCAGCAAGTTTGAAATAACAGGGCTTTATTTTTCAAGTATAAAATGAAACAGGATGATTTCTTTAGATCGTAGATATCCCTGTGTTTGAGCCAAATGAATCAAAAACAAAGAAAATCCCTGTTGGCGCGATAAACAAAGATTTGCACTCATGTACTACATAGCCCCTAAGGTTAGGGTTGCCAGGTCTGTGCAACAAAACTAGCCCAATGGCGAGTCAAAAGTAGCCTAAAAAGTAGTGTTTTGGGGGTGTTGGAGTGGCGAAATCATACATATGGGTAGAAATCAACCCGCAGAAAAAAATTTTGCACGCAAATTTTTAAAACTTAAAATTAGCCCAATTCCGCAGGAAAACAATTAGATGGTAAGAAGTAGTTTGCAAAATGTTTGCGTCCTCTCACAAAAGTACTGCATTCTCCCAAGAAACTTTGCATTCGCTTGCAAAAGCTCTGAAATATAGTTACCTAATATTATTTCCTTCACAAAAGTTTTGCGAGCGAATGCAAAGTTTCCTGGGGGAATGCAGGAGTTTTGCAAAGGAACACAATATTTCTCGGCAGAACGCCAAAGCATTGAAAAGCATTATTTTTTCCTCCAATCTCATATTTTACCATCGCAATGTCCCTTTAGGGCCTCCGTAATGTACACACAAACATATACACTAAATACCAGTATCATTCTGGCACTGTGTAAATCAATATGTGAAAGTACAAATAGCTACAACAGACGTTTTTATGGATTAAATTTCCACTGAGATTCATAGAGGTGATTTGTAAAACATATAAAGAAAAAAGGTCAAAAACTGCCGTTCTGTTCATTGTTTTAATAGGAAGGTTTGCATTTCATGTGAGACTGCACATAGTTAGGACGTTTTGGTTTAAGAGTTGGTTAAAGTAGTCAGATATTTCACATTCTCCATTTAATGACACATTTTAATTAGCTTGTTTTGTTGCAACTCTTGCCTTTTCAATAAGACTAAAATGTTGTTCTCGTACCCAGTTGGTAACAAAGCCAACACACACGTACAGACACACACAAACATATTAAATGTAGCGTCCTTCATCATCCTTCGCCGTATGACACCCCATCATCCCGCCCTCCCCCTACCTAACCTGACCCCTCCCATGGCTGTCCTTTGTTCCGGGAACATGTCCCTCTTCGCCCCCTCAGCATCCCAGAGGCTGTGGCTCTGGTGGCCTATGATTTATAATTCATAGGGGCCGCTTTTATACGGGACCTTGGTCTACCTGATATCTCTCAACTGGTCCTGTCCCAGAACAGGGAAGCGGTGGGGGCTTTCTTCATTACACCATGACAGACTTCCTCCCAAACCCGGCGTGCCACCGCCGTCCTGCATGTATATAGGTTTTAATGATCTCCCCACTGTAAGCCAGACCAGTGATATCATCCGTCGGTACGCACTCGATGTCTGAAAGAAAAGACCTTTGATTGTTGTCTGCAATGATAAACGCCGCACAGGCATTAGCCTCGCTCCTGTAAAGCATGCAGCCCCCTGGCCCGGACCAGAGCAAGCGTGTGCGCACGACAGCGAGAGAGCGAGTGCGGTGCTGTGAAGTTGACCCCAGCGTGGGCTCTGGGCATCAGGCTGTGGGCCAGGCCTGATTCTGCTGAAGGCTCTGCTCCATGCTCCACTGGCCTCCTGAACCCTGCCCGTGCTCCAGCGCTGCCCCTGCACTGTACTCCTGCAAGCTCTCCCCCTCCTTCACCTCCCCACGGGGGGCTCCATCACGGCAGGGCTTGTCCGATTGCCAGCGGCGGGTTAAACGACAAAGAGAGGGCAGCTCAGCCCGGATCAGAGGCATGTATTATTGTTGTTGTTGCTAAGTGCTCCGGACTAATTATTCCTCCCTGATTTGCAAATGGAGCCTGGGCTCATTTCCATATCAATGGCCGGAGAAAGGCAGAGAGGGGATAAGACGAGTTGAGGAAGGGGGGTTAAGCGTGCAGCTATGCCCCAGCGACGCACACGCAAGCCCCTTGTTCCGACAACAAACACAAAACAAACCCCTCCTTCTTCTCAGATGGGCTAATAAAGACACTAAACAGAATGGTGGTCGGTGGAGTCATTTGGAGGGGGGTGTGATGAGATGAGGGCTCTCTGTCAAATTATTGGGCAGGCCTTGGATTAGTTCAGTTGTAGCGTGGCCCCGCACTCCACTGAGATCATTTAGGCAATTACCAAGAACAAAGACAGCGGCAGTGTTCAACAGCTCCACTTCAAAGGCTTGCGCCAGGCGAACAGTTACAGCACACTGGTCAATTTCCATACAAACCGCACCCCCCTCCCCTCGGCCTCCCCTCCTCAACATGCCTCAAGGCATTCTAGCAGTGCTAATGAACACTAGCTGCCTCCGCTGCCAAACAACACACGAACACGCTCGCACTTCCAACTTCGATGAGAAGTTCATGATGCGCTCTCCTCTTGTGTTTCGAACACAAAAAGGACGAGCGAGCCTTGACAACAACTACTTGACTCGTTATTGCCCAATTGTTGGCTGGGCGTCGGGCCCTTTTGTCCCCTTTCCCTGCCTGTAAAAACCGCAGAGCTTGTGAAAATTGTATGTTTTTCAGACAATCACTTTGCCTTCAAATCGACATCAAATCAACGGCTTTTGAGAAGAAGCTATTTATTTTGTTTTCTAAAGGCTGCAGTGGTCTTGCATAACTGGTTTAATCATTGTCATTGTTTAGGAAAATATTTTCTTATACATAGCACCAGCTAGATGCCAAAATTGCACTTTTATTTTGAAACACTACATGAAATGACAGAAAACTGATATTGAGTAATAAGGCAGATGAAAGCATTCTTTCATAAACAAATTGAGGAAAAGAGTGGGAATGACATTTTTATTCAAACACATGTTTTATTCAAAGAATATTAATATCAATCTGAGATTGTGATATTGATTCCTTAGTGAACGTGAATTAAAAACGGACCTGGCACTCAATTATTACCATATTCGTGCCTCCAAAATATTTATATCACATTAAACAGATCTAATTTCACTCGGTGAACATGATTTCAGAGAGTACAACATATTCAACATATACAACATCTTGGAACAACATTCCAGTCAACCAATCAGTTTTAAGGGGCAAGTTTACAGTTTATGTCAAGTTTAGGCTTACAACCAGGGTTAGGTGCTTCTACATCAGTGTTATTCACCTCTCATTGACTTTATGGGTAGGGATAGGACTACATTTTCGGACAGGATATGCTGATCCTGGAACATGTATGACTTGGCAAAGTCACAGTGACCAATTTCTCATACCACAAGAATGAATTTCTTTCAGTTAACTTTATTACTTCCTGTTCGACAGAATTACCCTTGTGCAAAAGTACATTTTAGCATAGCCTATATTTTAAAAAGAGTACTTATTAAATAGTACTTATATGTACCACACCACACAGATCATTTATTAAAACTTGTCAAATTTGCCTCTATTTGGGTATGAGCAAAAACACGCCGTTTTTGTGTGTCGCTTTAAATGAAAATGAGCTGCTGCTCCCGGCCCACTATCCAGAAGAGGGCGGAGTTTTAACAGCTTGTGCTTCGGTTGCTCAACAACAACAAAGCTGGAGAATCTCACGCAGCCAAAATGAGGATTGTCAGTAAGGGTGTTCAGCCTTACATTGTTCAAACTGGAGTCGCACACTGATGGAGAGACTCAGGAAGAAGTTACAATTTTTAGAATGAAACCGGACATTTTTGAATGATTAGTGGATAAATTTATTGTAGTAGCTGTGGAGTTGATTGAACCCATCGACTAGCATGTGCCGTCATGTTAATCTTTTGTGCAAGTAGTATAAGAATTGAAGTACACTACAAGTGCACATTCAATACAATTAAGTAAACTTTTTTGTGTATGTGTATGCCATACTGTTTCATTAGCTAATGCTAATGCATTAGCTTTTTTTTTTCTTTTTTTTTTTTTTTTGTTTAGAAGAAAATACTGTACTGTTATAAATACTGTTATTTAAAATAGGAATCATGTTGTTCCTTTAAAATGCAAAATAAAGCAAAAAATCCAGTCAGGCTAAGCAAACTTTGGTTTCAAGTGGCCAAAAAAAAGTTTCAGACATAAAGTGGAACAAGTAGCATAAGTCAAAAAAGTATTATGTGCAGTGTTTAAAAGGATGAGGGGTATTTGAAAAGTGTTGGCTGAATGCTAGTCTCAAAAACTGCTACAGCGGCCCTCCAACTGTGTACCAAAGTGATTGGGTTTGCAACAGTAGCACTTAAGCTGTACCGCTGAAGAGCGGCCCCCTCCAGCATTCAGCGCTAATGTATTCAACAGTTTTTTCGCCATGCTAAGATCGTTCTCGATTTACTCGAACAAAAGCACAGCTTCTGCAATCATGCCCTATCTGCTAAGTGTTCTCGCTACAACTCTGAACAATCTGGGACAAGCTGGAGTTATGAGAGCGAGGAACAAAGTCTTTAATCGTGTTTACACTGCGGCTGCGAGAGTCTCGAAATGTTTATTGTTTATCGCAGATTGAGAAATTGGAGCAACAGTCACTCACACTGTTCTTTATAATGATCATCACCATTCGAAGGCTTCGGTAGTCACTGGCCGTTGCACCTGAGCGAGGCAATTCCTTAAAAGTGTAGCTGCCTGGATATTAAAAATTCAGGATCTGTTTGTCGGCTGTGACCTCCGTGTTTGTCAGGCTGCGGCATGGCCTGACAAAGGGATTGCGGATGGGTTGACAGGATCAGTCATTGCAGATGGCACATTTCTCGGTGCAGCGGCAGGCCGCGTGGAACTGCAGCCTGACGCCTCCAATAGGGCGACAGGCCTTTGAGTTTGAGACAAACCCGGAACGTCACTGCCAGTTTGGGGAAGTCACTGGGTCTGACAGCCCTCCGCCATCATTTCAGCGCTGCCTCTTCCCTTACGACTGCACCAGAGCTGGACAAATTGGTCGATTTCAACCCCTGCTTGATGCTGCTTTTAAAGATCCAAGACAAACATACAAGCAACCAGATCCCCCACTTAGGATTGGGTTTCGACAAAATATAGACCCTTATCACACGCGATAAATAATTCAGATGCAGCAAAATCGGACTTTGTAAAATGTTTATTGATACAGCATGGGCGGTGTCAGACCGGTGACATGGATATTGATAACGCCATCTGAGCACATGACTCAGGGCGGGAGGGGTGAATGAAAGACGCATGATGACTCCAGAAAGAAAGACGGAGAATAGTGCATAAATAAAAATATTTCTTACAAACACAGAGACTTGTGTCATAAATGTAACCGATTTAGGGGGAATCGAGAGCCAAGAGAGAAAGAAAGTAGGAGACAGAGAGATGAAATGAGGCGAAGGCGGCTGATAAAACAATGACACGAAGACAAGAGCGATAAAGTCGTTGCTGAAAGACTGGAGATGAAAGGCAGAGAAATAAAAGCGTGGATGTCATTAGAAGTCATCTTTTCATTCCCTCACAAAAGCAGTTAATATGAGCTTGAACATACAGATATATTAAAGCAGAATATTCTCATTATTATTAATACTAATAAGGAGAGATCACATTGTGAAGAACAGCTTCGGCGCATGCTAATAGTCGCAGGACTCATAATGGTAATGTCATGAGATTCGGCTTCTCCCGCTCATCACCGCATCCGTTTTATTCCCATCTTCCCATTCATCTGACAGGAGTCATATTCCTCTAAATCTAACACTGGGGCCCTTTAGCACTGATAATATAAAATAATGTATTCTTTACATTTATTAAATACACACTTGGAAATATAATATAGCGCTGCGCCCCCACTCTCCTCCCCCCGACCCCCTCCCCGTTTCCGTTCCCAGGTTGTGCGGTGACGAAAAGAGGCAGCCGGTGTCAGGGAAAACGGTCGGCAAGTATTTGTTTGAGATGCAAAACTGTTTAAATCTTTAATAAAACGACAAGGATGGAATATCAGACATCATCTGCCGGGCGTGAGGGACAGGGCATTTATATTGTGTCATTTGAAGGCCTAGGAAATCTGTGTGTGTGTGTGTGTGTGAGTGTTATGGCCTTATAGGGTTGAAAATTGTTCCATGATGACATTATTCTTATTTGAAATATTCCTCTCGCCTCTTTCTCTGTCCTATGGTGCCTCACCAGAGGCCATTTTAATTCCCAGCCCTCGTGGCAGCAATCCTTCAAACATTTCCAAGACAAATTTCCATCCCTCTTAACGTGTTATTAATGCCACTTGGTTTTATTTCTAAATAAGTTATGTTTGGAAGGTGAGAGAGATTCAGAAATGGTGCCATATCACTTAGAAAAGAAAAACGCATGGGAGAATGAGACCATTCTCTTAAGTTATTATAGAAGCATCATTATGGTGCATCTGCTTTTTGCGTGACCGGCTTCATAAGCCGCCTGTTCTCCGCTCATATTGGAACTGTTTGATGAAAAATTACAACAACCATTACATCTGCTTATCATAATAGCCTGCTTGCAATAGACAACAGCCTTCGCATGTGAACAATTCCTAATGTTCCTGCAATCCAGGCATTTAGAGCAAATGAGCAGGGTCATCAGCAGCACGTTAGATGTGGTAATATCGAGCATGTGATGTCGGCCGTGGAGAGACTGCAGCATCCCCTAATGGCTTACAACAGGTATGGTGAATGTGCCCAGGCTACAAGACGCACCGGACAAGCTGTGGAACACACACAAACGCAAATGTTTTGCCAGCAGGTGCATGCTTTCTCTGTCTCTCATCTTTGTAACTCGGCAGCCCAACAGCAGTGAATGTGGACTACTGGGAGCGATATCAAGCGGGCCGCCACATGCGCGGCATTCTGCAAGCGAGCGAGCAGACATACAGGGGTTTGTTTAGCAAGCAGCAGCTTTGTTTTTAGGGGCGCAGAGCTACAGCAACGGGGTTGACGGAAGACAGAAGTCTGTCAAAAACAAGCAACGGCTTTGAATGAATGAAGGGTGGGGGTCTTTAAAAGCAATAGTGGAATAAGCAAGCGAAATAGAAAACCAATGAGAAAAACACACACGCATACAGAGCTAGAATAGACAAACATAGTATGTGTTCCCGCAACATCCAGTACAAACAAAAAGGAACAAAATTACTGAATATGAAACCGTGTTTGGGAAAAGTGGGTTATTTTTGAGCATCGTTTCACTCTTTTCCAACCACACTAAGCCTGATGTTATTCAGATTAGCATTGAAAGGGGAAGAGGTGCTGCTAAACCTCAGAATAGCTGGCTGCGATGGATCAGACTGGCGAATATTCACTTGCTGGTCTCAACTTATTGGCATAAATCAACAGGAAGATGGAAACAATTTTGAGCTAATTGTCATGCTTTTGAAATAATCAACAATGACACTGTGCTTTATCATACACTGTAAAACATATCCATCCAAGCAGCAATTATCGGGTTCAAGCACTTTAAGACCTTTAAGCCAATGAATATAAAGATATCATGTTTTATTTAGCAAGCACATAACCACGTATAGATGGAAAAGACCATTTACAGCCAATACAGGCAATTTACTAAGAAAATATATGTTTTTAAAACTTTTTAACAGCTTTAGCCACCTATGGTCCGATCTCCATAAAAGTTTGCATGCTTGTTTAGAATATGTCGCATGTGCTCACCTGTTTTCATTTAGGAGTTTTTCGTTTAGGCTTTTGCATGCACTTGGCCATGCCCTTTTCGAAATGACCCTGCTATAGCTACCCAAATGGTAAAGTTCAACATTTTTTATATAATTATTGACCTAGAAAGTCCAGAAAATTTGATTGGTTTGGTTTCCAATCAGGTGAAAAACCTAGGACTAGGTCACAATATATATACACACATATATATATATATATATTTTTTTTTTTACATAATCGTGAATATTTAATGAACAGTTTGATTGACTGCAGTGGTTCTTGAGGCAAAGTTGTTTAGTATGAGGAGATCTATTAAATTATATGCATATTGTCTGGAGGTGTGAAACACCATATGTTTACAGAGGCATAAAACTTGTTAGCGCCAGCTAGTGGCCAATTTCTTTCAAAATTGTTACAGACCTTTAGGGCCATGAGTCGAACATGCCCACTGAATTTCGTTACTGCCTCCGTTAACCTTGTTTAATAGGTGCTGAAACTTCATTGGCCGATGGCAGCCATGTTTTTTGAGATACACAGATGTCCTCATAGACAGACATGGCACCTTGGACAAAGACACTGCATGCCAATTTTCAAGTCAATTGGACTAACGGTCACGTGGTTGTAGCCATTTTCATGTTTTTTTCCTGTTATAGTGCCACCAAGTGTCCAATAAATGCGATTTTTTTTCACGTGACCAAAGATTGAGCCTGTACACATTTGTACCAAGTTTGTTGAAAATATCTCATTCCCTTCATGAGTCATGAGCCATTTTAGTAAAAGTGGCTCCAGCCACTTAGAATGTTTTGGCGGTCTTAGGGACCGTGAATCGAAATTTGAACTCTTTTTGTTGATTATTGACAATCAGACTCCAGAGAATCTTGCTACACTGGTTTTGTTCCCAACTGGGCCAAAAACCTACACTCTAAAAAATCTTGGGTTATTCTTTCTACATAAGACCTGGGTTGAGCCTTTTGGGTTACTGTGTTACCCAGATCCTGGGTCAGACGTAATAACCCAGGGCTTGGGTTATTTATCGCAGGCTTTTTGGGACCTCTTCAGGAGAGAGCAGTGCAGCTCCATCAAACTGGTACATGTCTTCGGTAAAATACAGGTTTGTGAACGTTTTATTTTATTTAAAAATTTGTTATATTGTTCTGTATATCATTATGCAAAGCAACATACAGGAACGCGATGTGAGTCACCTAAACGAGTGTCAAGTCGGTCTTTTCACGTGATGGAAATGCCTGATGCCTTGCATAAAATGTTATCATTTTATTTAAAAGATACTGAATATAAACACTTAGGATGTTAAAATATGTTCTCAGAATTGTACACTGATTATTTATGGACAGGTTATGGAGTCAGTCACAGCAGTTTTCGGCTATGAGTGAAACGCAGGGCGGCGGTCTGAAGTTAGCAGCTTCCCCGCCGAACGCAATCCGTCTCCACCACGAGACAACAGAGACTAGTCAAATACACTTGAATTACTTCTAAATGTTTTTTTTTACTTTTAATATTTGTTAAATGAGCTTAAATGTAGGCAATATGTATTAAAAACGATATATAAAATATGCTATACTATAAAATATGATCGAAAATAAAGTAAGTATTACCAGACTGACTCTCTAACCATTAGGCCACGACTGCCCCACATGCTTATACTTATCATATCTCAGGTATCTCATCTGCATGCAACAAATTGTGTATAATCAATAAAGCACAATAAAAAAGTGCTTTCTTTTCAGCAAACTTTAATCAAACATTATCACTGATGTATTGGTTGCATCATCTCTCACATAAGAAAGCACTTAAGAGCAAAAATATCTCCTCCATACCACATGACACAGCTGCAATAGAGACAGACTGCCAGTGAATACACTCACTGTGCCACCATCCGTCTGTAGAGAGAGTGAGACGCTCGACGTCCATCACTCTGACGCACAAGAAATCAGATACTAGATATACAGCCTCAGCATAGCACACGGGCCTCCACAGCAGCGCTTCTGTTGGGCTTGTCATCTAAATATTGCATGAATAACACAGGCAGGGCCTAG
Organism: Elopichthys bambusa; assembly: GCA_037101425.1. Taxonomy (NCBI): domain Eukaryota; kingdom Metazoa; phylum Chordata; class Actinopteri; order Cypriniformes; family Xenocyprididae; genus Elopichthys; species Elopichthys bambusa. Next base: position 43,222,867 of record CM074432.1, on the reverse strand, counting down.
AATGCAGTTAGACACCGCTGATAGGAACAGATGTTCCTCCGTGCCCTCAACATTTTTAAAATAAGCTTTGCTTGACCACTGGCCCAAATCTACAAATACTCATCCTGTCAGTCAAGAGACCGCAGAGAAGAGAGGCCATATTGTTGAGCGTAAGCTTCTGTGAGCTTTGTGAAATCGGGTTATGGAGTGACGGAGCCTCTTTAATATCTCAGTTGTTTCTCCTATTGAGACTTTTGTGTAATTTTTGGATGCTTTTCCTATCCCAGCTTAATACACAACTATAAGTAAACTGCTTAGAGTTTCATTACCTCGAAAAGTGTCAATGACTTGACATTCATTTACATTATAATGCATACAATGACTTGAATACATAAAATTTAGAATTTTTGGGAGTATAACAAAATTTCATGGTGATACAACTGTCCTGCTATCAAAATGAAGAAAAATAAGCATCATTAAAAGAATTTTAAAAATGTGTAAAGGTTTAAATACCAAGCGGCACAACTGTTTTCAGCACTGGTAATAATAAGAAACGTTTCTTGAGCAGCAAATCAGCATATTAGAATGATTTCTGAAGGATCATGTGACACTGAAGACTGGAGTAATGATGCTGAAAATTCAGCTTTGATCACAGAAATACATTACATTTTAAAATATTTTAAAATAGAAAACAGTTCTTTTTTGCAATAATATCTTTGCAATATTACTGTTTTTACTGTATTTATGATCAAACACATGGAAAGCATAAAAGATTAAAGGGGACCTATAATGCCCCTTTTACAAGATGTAATATAAGTCTCTGGTGTCCCAAAAATGTGTCTGTGAAGTTTTAGCTTAAAATACCACACAGATCATTTATTATAGCTTGTCAAATTTGCCCCTATTTGGGTGTGAGCAAAAACACGGCGTTTAAGTGTCCCTTTAAATGCAAATGAGCTGCTGCTCCTGACCCCCTTTCCAGAAGAGGGCAGAGCTTTAACAGCACGCGCTTCGGTTGCAACAACAAAGCTGGAGAATCTCACGCAGCCAAAATGATGATTGTCAGTAACGGTGTTCAGCCTTACATTGTTCAAATGAAACTGATAGAGAGACTCAGGAAGAAGTTACAACTTTTAGAATGCATCTGGACGTTTCTGAACGGTTAGTGGATAAATTGATGTAGTTGCTGTGGAGTTGATTCAACTCATCGACTAGCATGTGCCGTCATGTTAATCTCCAGTGTTGAATTGACCCCCGTTTGTGAAGCAGTCCGGCGTAAAATGACGGCATGGCAACAACACTCTTCCTCTCCTCTTAAGCAGCCCAACATGGCCTCGCCCCCTTTGTTGTGTGTTCCCGGGGGCAGGGTTTATGTAAATTTTGGGGTTTGTGATGTCACTAACTACCAGACATTTGTTGTAGTCCTTAAAAAGTGATTTCTGTAAAGAAAATATCTCCCTTTACATTGAACTTTGAGTGTTGTAACACACTAACTAGAATTTAAAAAGTGAAATCATAATAAAAATTAAAAATGAAATTGACCACAAAGATTTTAACGTTAATGCACTGCTTATTCACGGCTTATTAACATTTGAGAAAAAAAACGTTGTCCATATTAAAATCATGTGATGTGACTCTTCAAAAACATGACATTTCATTATATTTCTGAATTAATAATTCATAATATTTGTTAAAAATAAAAAAAATAAAATAAAAAAAACCTGTAAAAATTGTATTTAAAAACTGTTTATATATATACGCCACAACCAGCCCTACACAGCATCCATTGGTGTGGATTTGAATGGCGGGACTATCTTTTTGTATGACCTATGGCAGTCGCTTTGAAATGTTATTTGAAAACAGTCGTTATTTTTGCAATTGTGTTTGATGAAAAAAATTACACACTTCATCTTTCTCATTCTCATATTTTTCTTCTGAGAAAAAAAGACTCACATGTGTCTCCTTCAAAAGAGAGCTCAACAATGTCACGAACTCTTTGAATGCCTGATTTCTGCATGGCGGCACTGCAGAAAAAAAGAAGAAGAATGATTTGATTGTAAAATCTGCAGATTTATTACAGCAGTGTGGATTGGCGATATGGCAATGACACAGCTGAAGATCCAAAAAAGAAGTAAAGCAATGACAACAACAACAACAACAACAACAAAAAAACCCAACTGCTTTTTTCCCCCCCACTAATCTGGTCAGGAACTGGCAATGCTGTGAAAACGTCTTCTCTTGCACAGCCGATAGGCCTGGCAGAACATATTTGAGTGTAAAGTAATTTGCCATTCAAGTATTCTCTCTGATGAGAAAGGGCCCGGCGGTGAGTGGTTTCGCCGTGCTTGTCGCTGGCCTGAAGACAAGCTGTCTGCCTGCTGAAATCTCACAAGCTCAAATAGTCAAGTGGAGATAAAGACAAAGAGAGGCTTTGCAATTCTCTGCTATATTTCTCTGAGAACTCAGCAAATTCCAAAAGATCAGAAAGCACCACGTCACTTTGCCTCAGAGCAATCTCTACATTATGAAGTTTAATCCCCTCTGATCTGCATCAATAATTACTATGGCAGAGGCAACTGCTCGCCTTCCATTACCGCTAATTATAACTCTGCCATTGATAATCCTTTTAATAATCATCAGATAGGCCCGGCATTGAAGGCTGGCTATGGATAATGAATGCTGGGGGTGGCGTGAATGATAATGGTACTGTTCACCTTCTCGCAGGAAAATATTCAAGTGCGTTTGGGCGAAGTTCAGAATAATGGCAGCATCAACACGCAGCTTAAAAAGTGCATTTTTTTGTGTGTGTGTGTGCATTTACCCACAGCACATCTCACCTACACATTCCTGCATGCTGTTTATTTGCACATATGAAATCGCACAAAGACAACAGACGGTGTGTGCTGAGCTTAAAGACAGTCTGTTGAGGGAAGCCGTGTCAACAAACTTTCACGAGAGACAGACTGAGCAAAAGACAAAGGGAAATTTAGAAAAAGAAAGAAAGAAAGAAAGAAAGAAAGAAAGAAAGAAAGAAAGAAAGAAAGAAAGAAAGAAAGAAAGAAAGAAAGAAAGAAAGAAAGAAAGAAAAAGAAGTCTTGGCCCAACCCATCCCTCTCCAGAGCAGCATAAATTGATCTATTAAGTCCCCTCCATCTCTCCCCATTCCCATCCATCCTTTCTCTCATATCCATCTCTTTCTATCCAGGAGCTGCTGGGAAAATCTGATTACTTTATACATGAGGCTGGACTGAAGGTGGTGGGCAGACACAGATAAAAATGTGGAGAAGAGATTGGGTGAGGAGGTGAGCTGAAAGATGCAAATCAGCTGCTGGAGAGAGAGTGAAATCAAAACATCACAGCTACAGCCGAGCAAAGGGCCACCAAAACATGAACACATTCAAACAGCAATATGGACACTGTGGCTTTGTTTTCTACAACATGCTCTACAACAGTCAGGTACTTAAAGGCAAAGACAGTGCAAATACAATTCAAATTCTTACATTTAATCGATAAATTCAAACAGCATACTAAGATGCTATAGTATATATTTCAAATGATATCAATATCAACAAAACACATCTTTGCAAAGAAGTGGCATAGATGTATTTACTCAAACAGTGTAATGCATAAATTAAATATAATTGCATAAATAATACAATGTTTTAAGATTAATGTTTTAAATATTAAATACTTGAAAAGAGAAACATGGGGAAAACATGAAATTGTGCTTATAAAACTAAATGTAAAATAAAAACCACCAGTAGGTGGCGGCAAATCACAGTCCTAATGAGTGAGATATTAATTCAACCGATTTGTTTCTAAAGCACTGATTCATTGAGAAACGAAGCAAGTGACTGTTTTACGAATGGGTTATTGAATCATTCACTCAACTGATTTGTTGTAAAACAAGGATTCGTTCGGAAAAGAAGCACTACTGTGTTTTGCTCGAAGCACAACCTTCTGCTGTGGATTTATATGGAATTATTTTTGCAGTTAAAATACAGCAAAAACAGCTATATTGACAATATTGTGTATAAAATGTAAGTTACTTCATATTTATTCCTTTCTTATTGAACTGTTTTCTTTTTTCATGCTGGTATTTGGGACAAATACAGCACACTTGCTTATGCGATACTGTAAGGAAGCTTGTTTCTGCCACTAAATAAAAAATAAAAAAGGTAATTGTGACTTTTGTACCTCACAATTCAGATTTTATTTCTCACAATTGCGAGTTCACATCTAACAATTCTAACTTCTCAGAATTGCGAGATATAAACACGATTGTGAGAAATATAGTCAGAATTGCGAGTTATAAACAATTGCTGGATATAAACTCACAATTGATACAAATAAAGTCAGAATAGTGAGATATAAACTCACAGTTGCACGAAATAAAGTCAGAATTGCGAGTTATAAACACAATTGCGGGATATAAACTGGCAATTGCTAGAAATAAATGCAGAAATTCTGATTCTTTTTCTCGCAATTATGAGTTTATATCTCACAACTCTGACTTTATAACTTGCAACTGTACGTTTATATATCTCAATTCTGACTTTATAACTTAAATTAATTGCAAGTTTATATCACAATTCTGAGTAAAAAAAAGTCAGAATTGCGAGATAAATAGTCGCAATTACCTTTTTTTTATTTTTCTATTCAGTGGCGGAAACAAGCTTTCACAATACTGCTTAACTATACAATATGTAATAGATATATTTTTTTAAAAAAAACTAACTCATACGGGGGCATTTTTTGCACCCATATCTTGAATTTTATTACTAACATTATGCTGTACGTTGCTCACGCAATAATAAGTGTGCCAATACTAGTACTGAGATTCGCCTCTTCTTTATATTTAATGAAATTATATTTAGCATGCTAATGTTTTTTTGTTGTTGTTGTTGTTGTTTTTTTCTTCTTCTTCTTCTTCTTCTTCTTCTTCTCACTAACATCCAGATATTAAAATTGAATAAAACAAGCTTGGTTAGCTTATTACCTTAAAAGACCAGAGATATCACCTTCAGTTCATACTGCTGTTAACACAATCTCCAACAAACGGATGCGATGAGACCTGTTTTCTTGTTTGTTCACGTGACGTTCAACATAAAGCCGAATATATATATATATATATATATATATATATATATAAAAACTGAATACACTTTAAATTTGGACCCCACTGCATTGTATATAAATGTAGTAATCATACAGTACCATGACATCTCCATCTTATACCATCACTCTGTGGTGTCACTGGAAAATTACTTGTGTAAGGGATAAAGAGACCTAAATTTTCTTTCACTGTTTCTTTAATTCCTGTCAGAAAAAGAAGAGAAATGGTAGAGAAACAAACTAAATTCCAGCCGCTCTGTCCTGCAGCCTTTCTGCGCCTCACCATTTTAACTGCACCTGTCATTTGCGCTCCAGTCATTTGCCACTTTCTCTCCCTGTGCTCATAGGGACCGCTAACTAGAGCTGTCCGTCAGGCAGACCAGCACTGGGCCAGGGTGGGGTGTGTGTGTGTGTGTGTGTGTGTGTGTGGTGGGGGGGTTAATGAGCCAGAGGCTGGGTTAGTGAGCGCTAACGCTGAGGAGGGAGTCCATCTTACCAGTCTCTGCCGTGGACAAGAGGCGCTGCCTTGAAATGGCGCTGTGCACGGTCTCTTTCTCTCACACTTCTCCTAATGTCATTTCCCTTAATCTCACCGGAGGAGGAAGGAGGGAACGTGATATCTACTGCCAGGCGAGAACAGAACAATAGAAAAAAAAAATAGGCACCTGCAGTTATAGCTAAAACAAACACACAAACTTTCATGCACACACACACACAAACGTAAACACTGAGCGTATTCCGACTCGTGTGAGCAGTCTTGCTGCCGCTGTTGCTTTATTATTTCATTAAGTATAAATCCTGTCAGTGATCTCCCACCCCCAGCCCAGCCGGGGCCTTCTTGCTCTAGAGTCAGCAGGTTAAATTATAATTTAATTACCAGGCCTTAGCTGAATAAGCTGCCTGGGAGCACTCGCCCCCCAGAATAATTTGAGAATATGGCATCTCTCTATCTCTCTCGCTCATTCTCCATCTAACTATCTATTTTTCTATATCTCTGTCTCTTTCTCTCATTCTCTCTGATCCACAAGGTCTGGGACCCCAGAGGTCTGCCTCAATATCCCACCTAATTATGTCTCTCAAATCAGCCATGTATTACTACAGGAATAGCAGTAATTAAGTTGGATGGGGGGAAAAATTTAATTGTTCACAAAAATGTTTTGCAGAGATCACTCCGGCAAGGGTTTGTGGGTGGCCTCACAGAAGTGTTCTCCAAATAAATAATTTCCCTTTTCACCGTGATACAGAGCTAAAATTGTAGGTGGCATCATAAGACATCTGCTTTTTTCTGTCTTTCTCCATCAAGAAAATCCAGATTTTTCCAAAACTCCTACTAATAGATGCAGCCCGACACAAAATGCTCAGCTTCACGAGCCCCATTGTCTTCAAGACCAAACAATAAAGGAGCAAACGTGGGCATTTTAGTCTGTGCAGCACATTTGTTATTGGAGATAGAAATGTTTTAAATTGTATTCTTTTAACTCATTACTCTTTTGGCCTTCAGTTTCTCACAGGAAGGTGTATTATTACGTTCGCTCTTTGTAGAAATAAACATTGTTGCTAGCTCAAGCTCCATCCACCATTCAATTTCAAGGTCCGTCTTTGAAGATTCAGACCTCCTCAGCGTAGTGGAACAGCCAACACGTTTCAGCATAAATACAATAATGAAGCAAAAACAGAATCATCTGGCTTTGAAAAGATAAGAGACAAACTCCATTTCACTTGGCTCCGCGTGCAAATGGGAATCAGGGGAAGGAAAGGGACCTTTAAACTGAACATATTCAAATTTTTTGTCATAAACACCTCCGATAAAGAGTGCGTTCCGAGAGCTAGACAAACGCACGACACCTGTTGAAGACGTGGTTCACTTGAGAATTTGCAATTTAGGAAGTATACGCCGCGTGTTTGCGCCATTTGGCACTCGCTCGAATATTGATGCTACGCTAGCATCCTGAAATTCGTCAGACCAGGCAGAACTTTTAGCAGCACTTCAAAGAGTAACTGTTTTAGTTTTTTTTTCCCCGGGAAAAAAAAAAAAAGTTTGTGTTCATTCCAAGTTTAAGAAATTGTCTCCACAAAAATCATGCTTTTAATCTTGCTAGCATGAGGCTGGCAGCAATAATTTCTTGGAAATCATTCTTAAAAAGAAAGAAAGAAAAAAAAAAAAAAAGCAACAGCAAAGCGCCGGCACGGCTGCAATTGAACATTTGGGCTCTGACGTTCATTTGGAATGACAATGTCAATTACATTTATTTTATTGTAAACAGAGAAGGATATATTTTTCCCTTGGCCTGCATTTATTAGCATGTAAATCCAGTGCAGCTAGCTCACTTTTATAAGCTCCTGCCAAACGCTCTTGAGCCAAGGATGCTTGATGAGGGGAATTATTTTCAAAGAAATATATAAATCATTAAAAGATGTGGCACACAAGGTAGAAAAATAGCAAGTAAGGCGCCTTCTCCAGGAAGAATGGTGTAATTTTCTTTGTGCTAATTTGACACCATAAAATTGTACATCGCAGCCCAAAAGGAGCACATTATACGGGGGGCCCTTGGGAAATGTAATTTGAAGAAATCAAGGATCTAATTCAGTATATAATACCAAAGAAAAGTAGAAAAGTACTCATTTGCTATTCATACTGTCTTCCGAGCGTAAGCGTTCCCTTGGCTTTAACACAGCCGTGTCAGAGTGAAATTCGCTGTTAAAAACCTTTCTCCACATGAAAGAGGCCCTTTAAACACTTTGATTTTTTCCATTTTGAGACAAAGATAAGTAAATACAGGAGAGATAATGAATGGAGGGGAAAATGAGCGTTGTTGCTCTGCCCTGTTCGAGCTCAGAGACAATTGCAGCATTTTGGGTGAAATTGCAAGGGGACTGTGACACCCCTTCCTCACCTCGCCCCCTCCCGGCCCTCTAATCCTCCAGTGAGGAGACAGGGCTCTCTCTGTCCATGCGGACCCCCCACCCAGAGGGACCCTACCAAGGCAAATTAGACCAGAGGGGTGCCTTTTGTTTCGGAGCACTCTGTGAGGGGAAAAAAAATCCAAATTATTTCTCGAGCTAGAGCAATTTGACATGCTGTGATAACTACTCTGCAAGAAACTTCTTTGACAGTATTGAAAGAGAAGATTTTCCAGCCATAAAATACCCCATCCTTTAAGAACCCTCAACGCTAACAAAAGACCCCCAAACTCATTAGGTTGTTTAATTACGCCACCTTTTCTTTTTGCTCACTCCATCTCCCATCTTCATCAAAACATGGGTGCAAAGACTGGCCCCATTTGAGGCAGTTATGAGGCTCTCATTAGAACTCTTTTAGGGCCCCGCTTTCACACCCTCCTCTCTTTTTTTTGCTCTTTGCCTTGCTGTCTTTCGCTTTTTCCCCGCGTCTCTCGCTTTCGTGTTGTTCTCGGCGTGTGAGGGCACCCCACCACAGTGATGTGGCGTTGTACTCCAGGGAAGGAGATGTTTGACTACACTTCACTAGCTGCACTCCAGTAGTGCTGTTTGGACAAGCGCCTGGTCAGTGTTTGAATGTGTAATCAAAGAGCAAACAGACCGGTCCCCAACAAAAAGAAGAAGAAAAAAAAAAAGAGAGAAAAAGAAAAGCTTCTACTCAGAGTGACTTGACAGATGGAGAAATGCATTTTATATGCAAATCGGAGCCACTCGTGCTTTAGAGCCGGTGATTGATCTGGGGCTTTACAAATGTAAAACTCATAATTAATAGAGCAAATTATCTTCAGAATAGTGAAATCTCATCTCGGCAGTATTTTGTGAAAACAGTTTATCTGCCCTTGTCAAGTTCTCTTATTAATCTAATTCAAGGACTTCATTGTAGTCGATGTTAGCAAATATCAAATATTAGAATGATCTAAGAAATGCTGTGATTCATTTATTTTCTGTCTTTGCCGTCTTGTGCTTTTACAGAAGGACGTTTTCTGCACTTAATGGTCTCAAAACATAAAAAATATAGTTATTAGGGGTACATGTAAAACACACAGATTTTTTTTTTTAAATCTGATTTTAATTCTACCATGACCTCAGGAAAGGGGGCATAGAGAACAGAGAACGAGGGAGGTCCACTATGGTATAGCCTACTCGTTGGGCCTTACACAGTTTGTTTCGGGCCATTTTTAATTCTGGCCCCACTCCTTATTTTTTAAATATTATCATGTTCATGGAGAACATTGTTTAAATTAATACTTTCATTCAGCAAGGATGCATTGAATTGATCAAAAGAGAATTGTTTCTTGAGCATCAATCAATCAACCAATCAATCAACCAACCAATCAATCAATCAACCAACCAACCAACCAACCAATCAATCAATCAATCAATCAATCAATCAATCAATCAATCAATCAATCAATCAACCAACCAACTAAAAACATTGTCGTCCACTATGACACAATATACGAGATAAAAAGATCAATTTTATGAATCAGCACAACACCCTGTGCCAAACCGATCATGCCAAAATCAGACACATAGTCTGAAACCAGCATAAGAGACTTCATTAAAAAATTATTCCGACCCCAAACTTCTGAATGGTAGTGTATGTTTACTGTTATACTACGGGGCTGCTGAATGCTCGAATCTGATTGGTTGACCAACGTTCTAAAGCCAAGTTTACACTACAGGACTTTAAACATCGGCAGTTCACTGTGCTGTTCAGACTACATGACTTGCTGTGGAGTCTTGAAGTCGTTGTGGTGTTCACACTACATGACACTACGTAAATGATCTGCAACAGGAGGTTACACACAAGAGCTGTCACAACTCAACGACTTTATTTGAAAATGGATGTTGAGAGAAAATTAGATAAAATTTTGAATTAAATGTAATTAAAATTAAAATAACCCTTTCACACATTTTAAAACATTCTGGCTGACCTCCCAGAGTTAAGGCGACTGTTATTTTAGAACATTTCTCTCTTTGCTTCTATGACATCGCTTCATGCTTGTCACGTGACACACCGCGGCAAGGTACTTACACAATGTGTATCTGATATGAATAAATGTCTGCAAATTATATTTGAATGGATTGTTATTGCTGCTTCCATAGACATAATTTCATTGGCTGTTGGGTCACGACACGTGACACCACAGGATATCGAGTCGGCCGACAGCTCCAGATATTTAGCATGCTAGATATTTGTCTGGCGTCAGCAAGCCTCTTCGATGCGTAGTTGAGTAGTTCACACATAAAGATTGGAGAGCGCCGATCAATCGTTGAATTTTTCCCCCGATGACAGCCCGACCTGTCGACGAGCTCGTTAACTTGCCTATTGGGCTTAAATCGGGCTTAAAATCCTGTAGTGTAAACTTGCCATAAGGTGTGCAATTATTTTCAGTGAAACACACGGCTAAAGTAGTTCTAGGCAGGTCTTGACCGCATTACAGTTCCATATCACTTCGCCAAATGATTTCAGTTATCTCAATAGGTGCTATAGCCTACAACCACAAAAGAACCAAAACCCACACCAACACCAACCAAGCAAATAAATATAGTAAACAATAGGATCAAAACAACAAATTACTGTCATGTTCTTTTGCCACAAAATACACTTTATTGTGTCATGAAAGCGCATACTCTCTCGCGCTCTCTCTCTCTCTTTCAAAAGTACACACACACTGTATAGTACGGACACACTCGCACAGAAACGTTTTGTCAGCGCTGCTCTGACGAATTAATCAGTAAAATAGTTTAGCAACTTTAAAGATACATGACATTTCTCACCAGCGAGGTAATAATGGTGCAGTTCTTAGATAAACGTATAATTTCGTTCTGGAATTAGCAACGGAGGCTTGGGATGAGATGCGTAAGAAATTAGTCCCACACACAAGAGTGTTTTAAGGACAAAAACCTGACAAATGTCTTGAAATACAACATTGGAACAGTGTCTTGAGGTGTTGTAACCGTAGTATAAGCGGAATAATTGACTCCAGGCTGTTGAAATCTTAGAAAATAATGCACACCCGAGGTGTAACTCCGCTTCGTGACGTGGCTGCATTATCACCTCGGGTGTGCATTATTTTCTAAGAATTCAACAGCCTGGAGTCAATTATTCCTAAATTATATACAGTTTAACAAACTAATACTTTTGCTCCAACATTGTATTTTACAGAGAGGTGAAAAAATTCAGGTCTTCATCAGGCTAATATAGTTGATTGAAAGTACTTTCAAAGTGTGGACTCTTTCATTTCTGCAATTGGAGGGCACAAAACGTTGTCTCAAAAGTACTTTAACTGTCCAGAACTGAACATTTCTTGAAGAGCAGCATGTAATGTATCAGTCCTGCTTAACTTGTTTCATCTTGTTCAGAGTTGAGGCAGCTACTGGTCATTCTTCTCACGATTAATTCTATCCCTATGGGAAAACATCTCCATTATCTAAACACGCCATCCTTTGTCATGTTGTCAAGACTTCAGCACCAAACAGGAAATTTGACTTTTGCAGATCCAATTACAGCATCTGCACATCCCCTCTCACCTTCTGTATGAACACGCTCAGACAGAGAGAGGAACCTGGCACATGGAACGTCTGTCCGTCTGAATTTCGTCAACAATTACCTTCAGTTTGAGCGTGCACATTTCACTTGTCTCTAAAAAGACGGCGTGCACTGTATATACATCTCGCACGACAGATCAGTCACCATTCACTTAGTATCGAGGGGGAAGCACAGCAGGTCTGATTCACACTGATGGTTCAATGAATTTGTTTTGTCCATCTGCCAATACCCATGAAGACATGTTATCAATAATGTCACCTAGATCTCTATTGATACAATTAAAAGGAAAGGAATCTATAGACGCACCCCTTGGCTCTCTCTCTCTCTCCCTCTTCACTTCTCTCTCTTCCTGCTCCTCTCTTTCCTTTGCTCATGTTCAGCCAAGCGCATACAGGATATTAGCTCCTCTCCTGGCAAATTTGCTTTTCACATCTTTTTCTTTCTTCTTCCTCTTCCAGTTCTTGGAAGGACTTGTTATTGAGCTTAGTGTCCACAAATGCCATTGATCCGAGCCGCCACTCCGATCCATACCCGAGAGCTTTAACACCCTCTCAGCATGTAAGTAATACTAATCCCGCTCAACTTGTGGAGCCATTGATTTTATAGATCTCCCTCGAAAGTTGTGATAATGATATATCATTGTTAAATTTGGTAGAACAAACTGCTTTGCCAATCTATCTATGTACACACGGTTGAGGATTCAAAAGGTGCGCTGATTTTTCAACCTCTCTGCGTCAGGTGTGACCTGTCTTTGCCACTTTTTTGCTCTCGTTGTGCTCTTTAGAATGTCTGCTAGAGCAGCATTTCTCGATGAAGGGCTGCAGGGGTCCTTAGTAAACTTTTGATAGGGCAGTTAAAATAAATTGTTATTAAAATAACTGAACAATTCAAATGTATTAATCTAAATAGTGCAATACATAAACTGACATCTTTTTCTTATTTTAGAGAAAAATCAGGGACCTCTGACCATTTTCATCTCCACATTTTTTTTTATTTTTTTTTTTTATTCTTTAAATACTCATGTTTTGTTTAAAAATGATAGGCTAGTTGAGCAGAGTGACTAGATTTCTGAAGTAACGCATTTTGCATTACATACATATTTTTAAGATTAATGTGTTAACATTAAAGTTTTAGTTCACCCAAAAAATAAAAATTCTGTCATCATTTACTCACCCTCATGTTATTCCAAACCCTTAAGACTTTCATTCATCTTCGGAACACAAATAAAGATATTTTTAATAAAATCTGAGTGATTTCTGTCCCTCTATTGACAGCTATGCAACTACCAATTTGATACTTCAAAAAGTTCATAAAGAGATCGTAAAACTAATTCATATGAATTGAGCAGGGCCTAAAACTTTTTTTTTTTCTTTTTTTGCCACACCTGCCAATAGCCGGTGAATTTTTTACCAGCAGTGACACAAAAACAGGCAGTTATGACACCAAAATTTTAAAATTTTGTTGTTTGGTTAACATTAAAAAAGCAGACAGTAGCAGGATTATTAGGATGCTGTCACTTTAAGACCTAATGCACACACGGATCATGCGTTTTGTGTTTGCGTTCACTTAAGTCATAACCGACTATGTTTACTAGGATACTCGCCAAGACAGGCATTTTTTTTTTTTTTTTTTTTTGAGTGAATTTGTCCATTGAAGATCAGGAAGGCATGAAAGAGAGCTCAACTTCCCAATCTGTCTGAGAGACGTGGCTTTCATGTTGCGTGCTTCGGATGGTAAACTTCCCACACGGCACGCGAGTAACAAATTCCCTTCCGCGTGTTCCAGCGTTTGAATATTACATTGGAAAGGCTGAAACTTTCGTGATGATGAAGCACAGACCCGTTAACTGTACAGAGCGTAGTTCACGTTTGTTAATTTATGTTGTCACAACATTGCATTGTTAGAATTCAAAAAATTGTTACGACTGACACCGTTTCATTCACTCGCCAACGCCAATTTTTTTGGCAAGTGTTAATTTTAGACCCTGGGTTTAGTTCAAATTTTCTGAAGAGACATGATCGCTTTATATGATGAACAGACTGAATTTAGGTTTTTATTCACATTTAAACATTGATCAGTGAACATAAACAGAAGCTCAATCGAACCTGCTTAACGCACGAGAACAAATCCAGTTGGTTCTTGGGGAAGTTCAGTGACACATGAGAATAAATCTCATTGGTTCTCACACGTCAAACAAGCATGCTTGAGCTTCCTTTACCACAACTGATGTGTGAGCTGATGAATGTTTTTATGTAAATAAAAGCCTAAATTAAATCTGTTGAGTGTATAAAGCGATTGTGTCTCTTCAGAAAATTTGGACTAAACCGTTCAATTCCAATGGATTAGTTTTACGATTGCTTTATGAACTTTTTGAAGCGTCAGTGTGGTAGTTGCGTAGCTGTCAGTGGATGGACAGAAATCGCTTAAGGGTTTGGAACAACACGAGGGTGAGTAAATTCATTTTCGTTTTTGGGTGAACTATCTATTTAAATTCAAAAGCCTTAAAAAAAAAATAAACACCTATATCATAATTTCAGCAGAAGTACAAGAGAAAAACTCATTGACTGTGTACAGGAGGCCTGTGAATAGAGGTCTTTGAAGTTGCAAAGTTTGAGAATCACTGTGCTAGAATATTTCAGTATAAAGTTCAGTATAAGTAATCATATAGAAAAAAAATAACAACCCAGAATCAGTCCTGTTGATGCTGAAATGTCTGTTTTTGAAGGTGTTGTTTATTATGTGAAATGTACAATATAAAAACGGTCAATCTGTTGGATTTCTGCTCCGATATTTCTTCCATAACACTGACAGACTTGCCTTTGACTGTTAAAACCAGTTGAACAGCAAAACACTTCTTTGCTCCTCATAGCACTTCAGCACTTTTTACCCTGATGACTTAAAAAGGAGCATAGCTGCCAGGAATGTGCTTTTTGTGTGGTTGTTTCGCCAGAAGACAGAATGTTTTTTTTTCCCCCTCCTAACTGACAACGTGCAACAACAACATATACATCTAAACAAAACCTAGTTAAATCCCAGTTGATTACCAATGCAAAGTATAGAGGTGACAAATAGTTTAAATAAGCCCTACAGCATTTGATACCTCCCTGGGCTAGAGCGAGCAGAGAAACTGCACCGAAGGCAGTATCTCTTCATCGTACACACCACAGAAAACAGAAAACCTGCAAGATGAAGAATGTTTACCGTGGCAGCATCCCTCCTAATATGGCCGAGGCACACATGGGTAGTGATGTAGGGCCCGGACTGGAGGGGGGAGAAAGAACTAATGGGCTACGCAGAGATGCCTCAGTGCAAAGAGGCAGAGAGGCAGCATTGGCCAGACACAGCTGAGGGCCTCGGAGGAGAGAGACGCCTATTAGAGGAGGATAAGGGTCTGTTTGGAGGAGAAGCCTTATAATGCTGTACTGGGCACCAGCGCTGGTCTGTGTATCAATTAAAGAGAGGAAAATATGACATGGAAGTTGAGATGCATTAAATAAAAAGAAAAAAACCTGGCCGAGGGGCTGCAGCTTCCACCTGCTGTGATGCTCCAAAGGGAGAATGCTCGTCACCCAGCAAATAATGCACGATAGATCGATGGTGTGTGTGTGTGTTTAAGTGGAAGCATTGTTCAGGGCACTGTGGAAATGAGCAGCTATACCTCCTGGCATAGGGCCGCCTAAGTAAATGAGAAGAGGCCTTCAAAATCCAGAGAGAAAGAAAAAATATAACATGTCAATGGGCCTGGGCCATGATGATGGCTAATGTACTTTTAATTCATCTTCAATTCCTTGCTCTTCTAGGCCTAAGGGTGATCACTCTGCCAGTTTCAGTGGCCTACATTTCCACTGTTAAAAGGACATTAGTGTGTGTGTGTGTGTGTGTGTGTGTGTGTGTGTGTCACTGTTGTGGACTGACCAAGGCTGCTCACTTTTTAAGACTAAGCCAAATGAATACATGAAGGAAAGCCTAACAATGTCAGTAGATGAAAAGATGTTTGGTCCAGACTGGAACATGACCAGCATTCTTTAAAGGCTCATAAGTTAAAACATAATGACATGCCCTAAAGTCAGGTAAATGTTGGGAATTAAACTGGTAATATGCTGTTATCCCTTTTAAAGCATGGGTATTGAATTATTTATCAGTCATGGCATTGACATGATAGAAGTCAGTGATAAGGATACTGAATTAGGACCCCCTTACAAAAAAGTACCATCGTACAGTGATGGTATAATAGCATGGTACTATTATATAGCCTATATAAGGAACTGAATGATTATCATATAAATACTGTAAAGTATGAAAGCTTGTTTCTGCCATGAAATAAAAAATAAAAAAGGTAATAGCAACTTTTATCTCACAATTCTGACTTTTTTTCTCACAATTGCGAGTTTATATCTTACAAATCTGACTTTTTTCTCAGAGTTGTGAGATATAAACTCAATTGCGAGTTATAAAGTCAGAAATGCATAATATAAACTCACAATTACGTCTTATAAAGTCAGAATTGCATGATATAAAGTCAGAATTGTGATGTATAATCTCGCAATTGCGTGTTATAATGAGGGAAAAAAGACTGAACCTCACAATTCTGGCTGTATAGCTTGCAATTGAATGTTATAAAGTCAGAATTGTAAGAAATGAATTTACAATCGTGAGTTTATATCGCAATTCTGAGAAAAAGTCAGAATTGTGAGAAAAAAAGTCAGAATTGTGAGATAAAAAGTCACAATTACCTTTTTTATTTATTTTTTATTTAGTGGTGGAAACAAGCTTCCATAGTTAGAGTGCTAATTTAAGTTTAAATAAAATAAAATAAAATAAATAAATAAATAAATAAAACATTTAATAATAATGATAATATTAAAATAAAAGCTTTGGGATATACTTATTTTGGATAGCGATTTTATTAAAGTCCTGTGATTCTGCATAGGATAAGTGAGGAAATTAAATATTAAATTAAATTAAAATATATATATATATAAAAGTTTGAATAAGAATTTCAAATGAGTCATATACAAAATCACACTTCTCTAGAGCAGGTGAAGATGTATTGTATTGTACTGAGCTAATGACAGTAGGCCTATTGATAATTTTAAATATAGATATGTGTGTTTTAGGGATACGATTCTAGTTTTCTTTATATAGGTGACACATCACCCCAATGACAACTGCTAGTAAACAATAATGAGCCAAGCTGACACCTACCACTGATCTCAGGGCAAAATCAAGAGAAATGCACAATTTCTGTGGGTGTGTGTACATGTTTTGGTTTGGGGTGGGTTAACGCGATTTCTGTTCCGCTTGTCGGCTCTAGAGACCTGGCTTTGTGAGGGCTGGTCAGGTGAAGTCGAGGCTCAGCCCCCCTGTGGCCATTAGTGTGGACAGGAGACAACCCAATAAAGAAAGGATGCTTTGATGCACACAGGTCACTGCACAACTGCCAGTTACAACTCATCTCCACTTTTAACAGTGACATGCAAGGGTGGATTGGTAGGGGCCTATGGGGGCTAATGGCAAGACCTAATTACTGGACATTCTCTTGCGATTTTGCACAGATTCTGGAAGCTTCTGCGGGAGGGGGCTAATGCTAGTTGCATAAGACCATGGCCATGTGAGCGCTGATGGGATTTGAGCGAATTTACTTCGGCAAACATCTCCAGGGCCACTTCGTGAAAACAGGGAGAACCGAGCGCATGAGGTGCACAAGGAGGGCGGCAATCTTTATGTCAGCCGTTATATTGTTAATGCGTTGTTTTCTGTTTATTAATACACCATGCATACACACACACACAATCTGCCTGCCCCCTCTGATGTTTCCCTGCCATTTCCTTTGGCATGCAGTAGTGCATTTTAAAAGATGCTGAGAAGAGAAAGCCAACAGTGAATCTTTAAGGATTTGACTTGCAAAAAGCACCTCATATATTGTTTATGAAAAAAGCACCCCTCCATCTCCCATCTGCCCCCAGCATGTTAGTTTGTTTTATTTACTTATTTTTAGACCCGTGCACTAGTTAGGGGAGAGGCGCACTTGTCTGTGTACATCTACCTCGATGAAGACAGACTGCGTCCTCATCTGTCATTTCATATAAGAGGAGTCAAAACGCTTCCATTCAGGTTAAAGATTCCTCTGTGACATCCCCAATTGAGTCAACAGATTTTCTTTTCTCTTACTTCTTGTACAGAACTATCAGGGAGAAAGGGGTGAAAGACAATGAAATTCCTGAGCGTGTGTAACTGTAATGATAAAACAGAAAGAAAAAAAAGAATTAAAAAAGAATCTGTCAAGCGGGTGTCAACTCCCTCCACTTGGCGGAAAACCTCTTAAGAGAGGAGAAAAAGAGAGCAGGAAAATTACCCTCCGTAATTGGCATGTTGATCAAAGACAGCGATGGCAGCCGAACAATAAAACCTTTAATTTATCAGAATTCATTATGAGCTACTGTTGTAATGCCAAGATACATTAGAATAAATAGAGACAGAGAATCAAAGGCTCTTCTGTTGGATGGTTTTGTTGACTGCTCTCGTTTCGAGACGCTCGTGAGGGTGAAGGTGGTGGCGCTGGTGGGGGGGGTTCACTTACATACCTGATAACAGTTCATCCTAATCACGACCTTGACAGGTAAACATGACATTCAGCGTTTCCCTATGAATATGGATGTGTGCTGGCTGTTCGGTGTCTGCCTGCTGACTGGAAAGGGCACAAGAGAGGGAAGCTGTCAACTTGGGGCCTGGGGACCGTGTTCCATGCGAGTGCTCGCTGATGGTGGAGGCTCTGTCCACGGCAGATAAATGGACACCTTACAGCTGAGTCGTCAACTCTGGACATTCGGTGAGCAGTGTTGAGAGACAAGTATGTTAATTATTCACCAGTCTAGGCCTAGAGTCGAGAAAGAGAGGGAGAGTTGGATGCGTCACTATAAAAATTAAAATATAGTTGAGACACCATTTGGAAGCTTCTGGAGCACCTCTCAGGACTTTCTGAAGGTGCCTCAAATATTCTGAGAGTGTCCAATCCTGCTCTTGAAGGGCCACTATTCTTCAGAGTTTAGCTCCAATTGTAATTCAAACACACCTGATCCAGCTAATCAAGGTCTTCAAGAATACCAGAAACTTCCAGGCAAGAGTGTTGGGCCAGGTTGGAGCTAAACCCTGTAGGACATTGGCCCACCAGGAGCAGGACTATTCGTATTTAATAATTCAAAGAGCTTCAATATATATATTAAGTGCTTATGATGTAGTTACCAGAGGAACCATCTTTAGAGTGCTAGCAGAAACTTTTGGGTTCCATTTTCTAAGTGGGACATAAATGGGAACAAATCACAACATCCATGTTCCAGTTCCAGCAGCTAGTAGAAAACACGGTTCTAGTGATCTGGTTCCGATTTACTTTGGGCCATTAAAAGGGACCTATTATGCCCCTTTTCACAAGATGCAATATAAGTCTCTGCTGTCCCCAGAATGTGTCTGTGAAGTTTTATCTCAAAATACCCCACAGATCATTTATTATAGCTTGCCAAATTTGCCCCTATTTGGGCGTCAGCAAAAACATGCTGGTTTTGTGTGTGTCCCTTTAAATGAAAATGAGCTGGTGCGCCCGGCCCGCTTTCCAAAAGAGGGCTGAGCTTTAACAGCTTGCGCTTCGGTTGCTCAACAACAACAAAACTGGAGAATCTCACGCAGCCAAAATGATGATGGTCAGTAACGGTGTTCAGCCTTACATTGTTCAAACCGGAGTCGACACTGATGGAGAAACTCAGGAAGAAGTTACAACTTTTAATGTGCGTTGGCTGTAATTTAGCCATTGAATGTTTTCAGTTAAATACTAAAAAGACACATTCTGTTTAACGTCTGTAGTGGCATAGGCTGTAGGGCGCATGGCACGTGAATGTAGCTTTTGACGCGATCAACATGGGTTCGAATCCCACTTTTGCCAAACTCGCTCTTCTCCATTTTCCTATCACAAATCAGATCGGAAAGGCATTTATATTCAATAAAAACAAAGACAATATTTGAAAAGTTGAAATAAAGTGCCTAACAAGTGTTTATAATAAAGTATTTATTGGATTGGCAGTAGATTTGCTCCTCTCTGATTAGTTGCTTCCAACTGTCCGTTGCCCTAATTAGTTGCCCTGTGTCTCATCAGGTTGCCCGTTGACGGCAACATTGCTCAAAAAGTTGCCACTTGTATCATTACCTTGAGATCTGAACAATTCAGATAGTGTAAATATGCTTTCCTTTGGGTTGAATTAAGCTTGTCAGTACAAACCTCTGGCCCAGAGACATGATAGCACAGAGTGGCTTACATGTGCAAGTCAGAACAGACTACAGAACAGTTTACAACACTGCCATAAAGCTCATCTTCAAAAGGAAAACAAAGGCAGAACAGGATCAGGAAATGACACCATCCAGACTTGCATGGCCTGCATAAGCGTCACTGTGCAATATGTTGGAGCATATGCACTTCCCGCAAACCCTCTATGTTTAACTAATCACATGCATACTGTAAACATATATTTCCTTTCTACTAAGTCATGCATCATTTACCTAGTTGAAGCCATAAAAACATTCAGGACACAAACCGTTAATGATCTCAATAACCAAGCTCTCCCATTCAGCTCTTCACAAACCTCAAACAGCTGCCCGTGAGAGTCATCATGCAGGGCCAGATGGGACCACTTTCTGTTGACAAATACATTACTGCGCATCAATTAGACTGATTCTTCACACTGGCTCCGACTGCTGACGTTAATCAGAAAATGAGGAATGAGCCCCTTAAAAGAATTACAGCAGGCTGGCTGTTGGAGTGACAGTATGGGTACTAGAGGATATTACTATTCCCTTCTTGAGACGACGTACCCCTCCTCTTTTAATACCTTCTCGTCCTCATTTCCTTGATCCCTAAAGATCATTGGCCGTTCACCTGCATTCTCTCGCTGTGTTATTTTCTCTGCCTCTCCTGCTCATGCTCAACTTACCACTCACATTCTGGCAAATACACAGATAAGATGGTCACCATAAACACAAAGTAGAAATCTAGTATCTCTTGTGTGCCTCCTTCATGAACCACCATCGTCAATTGTCTAGTGCAAGATTCTCTCTGGCTTTAGACTCTCTGATTAGCTCAGACAGGTAATTGAGTTTTTTTATGGCGAGATATATAGATGGATATAGAGGGTGATATATGGCACAGCCAAAGAGGCCCAGCCTATTGTATGAGACGGAGTTCAAAGGTCAGAAGGTTCATGGAATCAAAAATGGAAGATGCATACTGCCTTTAGTCATGCTTACATAGTTACATAGGCTAAAACTAGAAGTCTTAAGTATAATATAAGTGCATTTTAAAATATGATCAATTACATGTATTCTTTTTAGTTCTTTTCAGTTAGTTACAGTCCTTAAATCCAAGAGTACTTATATTTCACCAGAATCAGCACTGGGACTTTTCATAGTTTGTGTTACTTTGCTTGTCCATGTTAGGTCCACTCAGATTTATCAGTCTGTGCGTTAGTTTTTAAATGACTTTTAAATGTACTTTTCTGAAGGTTACATACTATGCCAGTAAAGGCTGATTTATACTTCTGTGTCGAACCTACACTGTAGCTATGTTGTAGGCTGTGTGTAACGCATAGCCTATGGTGTAGCCTGATGTGCACCTATCCAAAAATGTAACAACACGTCAATTCTACATGGACCGCTAGCACTGTGATTGGTTTTGCTAGAACCCCTCCCTCAGGTAAAAAAAATAAAATAAATCTGCGACAGTGTGCACCCGTGGACACTGCCTACTAGTGGTCAGCATGTGTAATTGCATGGACAATGATGCAGAAGTATAAATAAAAACAGATGCGCGTAGAGGCTACGGCATAGGTCCGACGCAGAAGTATACAGTAAATCGGCCTTAAGAGAGTCTTAAATGAGTCATTTATTCAGTTCAAATAATTATCACACAATTGGACGTCCTCCTTGTTACTCCACAATTACTCCAACACACCTTTTAAAGTGTGACAGATCTTGAATATGTGGTGTAAGTAGTAGTTTTACACAGAAAGTAGGGTCCCACTTTATACTAGGTGGCCTTAACTACTATGTACCTACATTTAAATGAATAATTTGACACAATGCACTTATTGCGTACATACATGCTTTTACATCCCTACATACCCATCTCTTACAGCTTAACCCACCCTTAAACCTACCCATACCATCAAACCAGTCCTTAACCTTATCCGTATCCCACCTCAATAGCAGCAAAAGTGTTTTGCAATACAGTATGAACACAATAAGTACATTGTACTTTTTTTTTTTTTTTTTTTTTTTTTTTTTGATGCAAGTACATAGTAGTTAAGGCCACCTAATATAAAGTGGGACCAAAAGTAGTCTATGGAACACAAATTGTGGGACACATTTTTTTTCCTGTAGTCCGATTGTGTGATGTTGATTGATAAGCAGTTATATTTATAAAACAAATATTTATTGATTTATACAACAGTACTGTATATGCATTTTATTTAAGATACATATTACCTAGAAATGCCTCCTTAAGGTAACAACTTCACATTTTCACTTATATACACTTACACATGCCAATACTTCAGAGTAGATCTAAAACAGGAGTTCATGTTTTTTTCTAATTCTAATTTCAGATGTTTGATGGTGTTACTACTGTAGGGGTCACCCACTCTCAGTGAGGGGTGCTATGATTGACACAGAGTCTGGAAGGATCCCCATAGGCCTGCCTGTGGGTGGACACACATACACACAGGCCCATCGCCAACAACCATGAAACACAT
The DNA here is from genome assembly GCA_037101425.1 of Elopichthys bambusa. Taxonomy (NCBI): domain Eukaryota; kingdom Metazoa; phylum Chordata; class Actinopteri; order Cypriniformes; family Xenocyprididae; genus Elopichthys; species Elopichthys bambusa. The sequence goes on along the minus strand of CM074432.1, from coordinate 43,200,469 downwards.
AAGCGCTTCTTAGTGACAGACAACAAGCCCGAGATCTAATTTTCACTCCTCACTAACTGTAAATGATGTCCAGGGCTGCAGGTGCGTGCACAGTGCAGGGCAAGCGAAAGGCAAAGTATGGGTTTGCGGCTAGAGAAGGCTGTGAGTCTTATACCCGGCACCCTCCATCTGGAGGTGGAGGCCCTTGGTCAGCTTCCCAGCATTAAGACATGAGCGCTGAGGAGGGCAACTCTACCAGTCAGAACTGGCAGGTATAATTGCACTGAAAATCACTGTAAATCTGCTCCAGAAGGATCTCAGGGCATGGGGATGTCAGCAGCTGTCCCATGCGGTGAAATATGTTAAGAGCAGAGCACGTTACACACACACATACACACACAACACTAGACAGATGAAGCTGTTGGGCTGATTCTGCAGGTTTTCCTCTTGGCATCGAATCCACTCAGCTGAGAAGATATTTCCTCATTAGCCAGCCTCAGCTTCAGACAGCTGTGGGGCTTGGAGCAAAGAGGAAGAGTGTGCGTGAGAGAGAGAGAAAGTGAAAAAGCGAACAAAAGATAAAGGAAGAAGATATACTAGAAAATATAAGTCAGTGGTTGCAATAAAGGACATTCTGGGATGTATACATTATGCTAGAGCATAGAGGTGAACGCTGTGGAGGTTTAGGGTTGTAGCGACTTTCAATCTAGCCTTATATTATTACTGGGGTCCAGCGAAGGCCCAGCGAGTCTACAGTACAGGTTGTATCATAGAGAAGGATACTGGAGGAGATAAATCACTAAGTGCCTCACCTTGGGTCAGCAATCACACCAGAGGCCACCGACAATCTGTATTTGAAGCACTGTCTCTGCACTTCCAGGGCCCTGCTCTCTGGCCCCACTATAAATCAGCATACACACATATACTTGGCCTGGAAGAGCACATTTCTAGCACATGGCTATGCTTTAGCATCTGGTATCTGATTCAGGAACAGCAAACTCTTCCTTATCACGTTCAGATATTGTGTTGCTTGTAGTATTCATTGATTTATTAGGAAATCAGCTCCAAAGATGCTGTCATGATGCAATGCAACGACCCAATGCAAATCTACCACACCTTATTTGTTAATATGAAAATAAGATGATTTACTGGCCAAAATTGTGTTACTGACCATCTGACCATGAAAGTATATATTGCATTTATATGTACAGACACACCAAAGTTTGGGGTTGGTAAGATTTTTGAAAGAAGTCTGTTCTACTCACCAAAGCATTCATTTGATCAAAAACAGTAATATTGTGAAATATTACCACAATTTAAAATTATTTTATTTTATTTGTGAATATTTTTAAAAAAGTATTTTCAGCAGCCATTACTTCAGTTTTCAGTGTCACATGGTGCTTTAAGAAAACATTTCTTCTTATTATCAATGTTGAAAACAGTTATGCTGCGTAATATTTTTGTGGAAACTGTGATACATTGTAAATGTCTTTACTTTCACCGTTGGTCAATTTAATGCATTCTTGCTGAATAAATGTAAATGTAAATTTGAAAATGTAAAACGTTTTCTATGATGTGGATAGATTATACAGTTTGTGTTAGCATTCCCCTTAGCATTCCTGTAAAATTTGCTTAAAAAAGGCATACCCAGGTATGGTTAACAGGTTAAAAACATGAGGGAAAAAATGGTCTTGGTCATTTCATCCAGTGTGATTCCACATATGTGTAACAACATGGAGCTCTGGGAAAAAAAAAAAAAAAAAAAAGGCATCTTAGAAAAATTCCAACTAAAAGTTGTTAGAAGATATACATGATTGTGCGAGATGATTTCTTTATTAGATTAGTGCGTGTTTTTGACTTGAATTGTGCACTTTACTTACAGCACTAAGGGTCTATTAATCATTATTAGAATAGAATTACAATACTAAAAACGTTACCAACAAATAAGCGAGTAACTTGCATTTGGCGTATCGCTTCATTAGCGAAGATTGCTGGTGTGGGCGCAGTTTTCAGGAGCAAAAGAAAAGAGCCAGTTCTGGATGTAGTCCCCCTGCTGAGGTTGGAATACTTGAGGTATGTGAGAAACGCAGATATGGTCAGGAATGAAATATAAAGCAGAACCACAGGAGAGAGAGGAAGTCACACGGACCAGGGCAACTCTGAACAGGAAGTGCCCTTGCTTCCTGAAGAGAGGAGTGTTGGAGCAATGCCATATGTGACTGACAGATGGATTATTGTTTGGAAAAATAATGTGTGAAATCTGAGAGGCATTCTTATGAAATATACAGATGTACATGACCCGTCTATGTTCTCCTGGTCTGAGCTTCACAAACCGCCACATTCCTCAATGTCATCTGACCGCCAGAAATATGATTATACACACGTAATGACAATCATTTTCTTAAATTATGGAACATGGAGCCAATTACTAAATTATTTCTGACTGTCATGAGAACAGCACACATAATTATTTTAAAATTAGCTTTCAATAGCTCCACAGTCATAATTTCCCCTCTTAAAAATCTCTATTTTGAGACCACTGATTATATTTCCTTAAGCCCCCCTCTTAATTCAAGCTTGGCAATTTTCCTCCTTTTGACAAAACCAAAATTTTTTGGAAATATTTAATCAGCTGGTCATTTGTCCTAATTGTTATTTCAATGGGAAATGGAGAAGAGGGCTCATTTGTTCAAATGCTGAGGGAAATTCTCCTTACACTTTAAATATGGAAAGAAAAAAATGCACACAATGGCACAGAGAAATCAAAATATAACAACAAGAGAGAAATACATAAAAATCATCAGTCATTGTCCCGGTATGTTATTATGGATATTAACAGTAGTTGGGACAGCAAGCAAAATATTTTCTTTTTTTGGTAACACTTTACAATAAATTCCTTATAAAGCTTGGGAGCATCAGGGTGATTATTAATATAACACCGATTGTATTCGTCTGAAAGAAGAATGTCATATACACCTAGGATGGCTTGAGGGTGAGTAAATCATGGGATAATTTTCATTTTAAAGTGAACTAATCCTTTAAGAACTGTTCACTGAAAGGTTCTTTAGGGAGCCCAAAATGGTTCTTCTATGGCATCACAGCAAAAACCCTCTGTTGGAACCTTTATTTTTAAGATTGTAACCTGAACTAATGAACAGTTGTATTTTTATTAACTAACGTTAACAATACTGTAACAAATGTACTGCTTATTGTTAATGTTAGTTAAAACTGCAGTCCGTAAGTTTGGCCTCTTTGTCGCCATCTCTGTTCGAAACCTGGAATTGCAGTAATTTGCGGAATTATCATCTTTACGTGGGTTGTGCATCGACACAGCTCCTCAGTGCGGATGAATCTAATGTTTTGAGGAGAATGTGCGGCTGTCAGTCACCACACCAGTGGATCTTGGACCAGTAGTCTTGGACCAACCAAGAAAAAAAAAAGCATTACAATAAATCGCGCTGCCAATGGTGAATAAATCTAACGATCGCTTAGCTCATATCACATCAAACCATACATTGTTCTCAAATTGTTAATGTTAACAACATCAGCATTGCGTGACTGTGTGTATTTAGTGTGTAGCGTTACCTGTAGATTTCAGTTTCTGTACTTTCTAATCTCTAATTGTCCATTTGTAGGGATGTAACAATATCAAAATCTCACTATACGATAATACCTCGATATAAAGTCCACGATACAATATTGATTGTAATATTTGAGAAAAAAAAAGAGAAAAGAAATAAAGACTTAGAGAAAAGTGCCATAAGTGTTAAACAATGATTGAACATTACAATGATGTACAAATTAACCATGTCATATCCTGTCCTCTTTTCTTTACCCTCTAATCATATTAATCATACTTTTTTTTTAAATAAAATAATTGCACCAGATAGACCTTGACAAAGGTAACATCTATTATTTTTCTAACATTCTCAAGAGTTGTATTTGTTAACATTAGTTAATGCACTGTGATGTAAAATGAACAAACTATGATAGGCTGTATTTTTATTAACTAACATTAACAAATACTGTAACAAATGTATTGCTCATGGTTAGTTCATGTTAGTTAATACATTAACTAATGTTAACAAATGAACCTTATTCTAAAGTGTTACCTCAAATTTAACACAAATAAGATGTTTGAACAGGTAGGTAAGATCCAGACAGGTGAAACAGAATATTTTTGTAAGATTCATAAAGACTTCACTTGTTTCTGAAAGAATGATTCAATGATAAATACATTTTTTAACAGTAATGTGTTGCCACCTAGTGGCGTAACAATGTAATCGATACAGTCGTTATTAGAATAACTTTCAAAAAGTAATTCATCCTATTTTGTTCGGTAAACATCAGCGTTTATCTGAATAATACACTTTTGTATGCGTCTATGATCATTTGAATATTTGTAACAAATAATGATACTGTGTGTTTGAAAAGATTGTTTGTGAAGCTGTTTATATCTAAAAACGACAACTACTCTCTAAAGAGCAACGGCAGTGCGAACGCAGATTTGAATGTCGCGATTTTATTTTTGTCAAAGGTTTAATATACATGGGTGAATCGTTGATTAATCTTTTAAAGATTAATCATGCAGCTCGCCTTTGTGCACCTCTTTTTCTCTCTCGATATCTGACGTGAGTAGCGCGAGGGCTTTTCAGTGCGTTCATTGCTATATTTATGAGGTCAGATGTCTCTATCAAAGGATACGCTCCTCGCACTTCGCCCACCCATCACACCAGAACCGTTTTCGGAACCGGGCAAAAAAAATACACTTTTTGCCCGGAAGATGTATCGTTCATGCAGTCATGTGACTGTAAGTCATTTTACTACCACGATATTGATAATATTGTTACATCCTTATCCATTTGTCTTACCATACAATCTGCCATCAAAATGATATGTTTAATTATTGCAGCTGCTGTGAGAAAAAGCTATAAATGAGCGGATATAATAAATAAGCCTGCAGCATCCTCAAATGCGATATAGCCTACAAGCTGGGACTCGTTCTTTATGTAAACAGATGTGATGTAAGGACGCAAAGACGAACGGCTGCATGCTTGAATTTCCCGCGGAAATCCACCAGTACAACTCGAATTAGAAAACATCATTTCAAGCTTACCGTTGTGAATCGGGCTAAGGTAAGGAGATAGTTTTGAACACTGGCTGGTTATGTACTTGCTCAAAAATTTTGATTTTGCATAATTTTAAACCAAAAAAAGTTACAGACTGCAGCTTTAATGAATTAACTAACTAATGGGATCTTATTGTAAGGTTTAGTTTTTTTGTTATTGCTAGAATTGCCTTCTGATTAAAACTGTACCTTTAAGGTCATACAAAACCCCCCAAAAATGGCAATTCTGTTATTATTTACTCACCCTCATGTCATTCTTATGTAGAAAAATAAAAGAAAATATTCCACAGAAGAAAGAAAGTCATACAAGTTTGTAACGACATGAGGGTTAATACATCTTTTTCAATTTTTAGTCAACTACCCCTTTAAGAGACCAGCTGCTCTACTGAAGACAGTCGCTTGCTGTGTCTGAGGTCGAATACTTCCCTACTAAAACAAAATGGCAAGTCTGAATACATTTGAAAAACACTAGGTGAAAAGTCCGAAATTTTGAAGTGCGCATTCGATGGACACTTTACTATCCCGTGAGGCCACGGCAAAGGACTTGTGAATGGCAGTGAAGTGATGCAACAAGTCGTGTAACATTAACAACATGGTGAATATAGTATGTCCGAATTTCATTCATACTACCCATATTCATACTATACAGAACAGACTTTTTCATCAATCGCAAAGTACATTCAAATTCAAATGTAGTACACAGACAGTATGCCATTTCAGACGCAGTGAGTGTGCATGGCCTGGTCTGGCTGCTGTCTTCGGCGCTGGAGCCACACAGTTAAAGGGGCAGAGAGGAGGAGAGGGAAGCACCCAGCAGCAGTTTCAAGAACAAACAGCACAGCAACACACGTTGGATGCTTCTGATCACCGTCACCTTACAGCGATCAGCAATGCCAATGCCCCACGAGTTTGTACATGCAAAAGAGAGATATATGAGATGGACAGCGGGAAAAGACTTTATTAGGATCGGAAGCTGTCCGAATCATCAGAAAAATCTGTGTGAGCCTCTCAGCCCACAAAAGAGAAGGAAAGCATTTAATGGGAGCGGAACAAACACAATATAACAGCATGATCGGAAATGTGCTGGTGAACGTGCACAAGAGAAGAGAAGTGGGTGAGTTTGAAAGAGTGTGAGGAGAAATAATTTCACTTCTTCTATTAACCTGACACGATTACAATGGTTTGATGGGCCGCCTTATTTCATGGAATATTAAGTTCAAATGTGGCTGGCAGGGGGACAATGGAGCCCGAGGTGGGGGGACGACTGGCCTCTCACATTCGTGCTTCCTTTTGCTCTGACAAACAATAAACAGCAGCCAGTCACATCCAGAAATGTGTGTGTGTCACTGCAGAAGGTTTTGAGGTCTGAGACTATGGGCGCTTATCCTTCCAACACTGTCAGTTTGAATATGTCATTATATATATATATATATATACAGTCAAACCAAAATTTATTCAGACACCTTGAACATTTCATACATTAATACAGTTTTTTCACAATAGTGAGAAAAAAGAAAAAAAAGGTAATAAAATATGTCAAGATCTCAGAGTTAAACTGTGTCAGAAAAAAATTAATCTTAATTATATCAGATAAAACTTAAGCAAAACATGGTCAGGTCAAAGTGTCTGAATACTTTTTGATCACAAATTTTTTATCAATTTTACTGGTAGTCCACTGTATGAAGAATTTTTGGGTATAATATGTCACAGTTTACTTTATTTTGCTATCCTCACTTTCATAAATGAACTATACTGTCCTGCACCCACTAGTAAAAATATATCAAATATATATATATATATATATATATATATATATATATCCTCACTTACATAAATGAACTATACTGTCCTGTGCCCAATAGTAAATATATATATATATATATGATCTGTAGTCAGAACTACAATATTTGCCAAAACCTCAAAAGATTCTGTGATACAATTACAATTTGATTAGATTCAGGGGTATATCGATCGATATTGTGATATTATATGTGCCTGTTTTATACAACCAGTTACATTTTTATTAACAAAATGTTTATCAAAAATGTAACCAAAATATATAACACAAACATTTAATTGAACTCTCTGAAAATTGCACATCCTGTATCCCAATTGAGACATCCACAACAGCAACAAAAATATACTTTAGTTTTAAAAAATAAAAGAAGAAGAAGAAGAAAAGGTCTCAAGTCACACAAAATCAAAATCAAGTCACACATTAGATAATCTGATGACAGTTTATGACATGACAACAGTCATCAAAGTCTTTTAGGCTTAATTGCTAAAATGTGGAATGGTTAAAATCTAGTGCAAATAATCATTAGGAAACAAAAACGAGGTACTGCAGTTGTAGAAAAAAATACATTCACTGAAAAAATAAATTTTACGCATTGCATTGATACACCATATCGTTAGTCATTTGATCAATGTATCGATCCTCAAGCTCTTATGCAGTGTTGAAGGTAATGCAAGTAACGCGCGTTATGTAATCAGATTACTTTTTTCCAAGTAACGAGTGAAGTAACATTAGTTTTTGCCTCTCTTGTGAGCATTTACTAATCTTACTTGCACAAAAACAGATCCAGTACTGCTCAAAATGAATAAAAACAGTGAAATGCAAACTCAGTATTTTACGCAAACCTGCACTAATTAAATATGTAAAATTAGACAAATATAGCCTACTTTATGTATTTAATCTCACTTTATTAACCAATGTCTTTGCTGCTGACTTTCAATGATCTAATTCAAGCATACTAATAAGCAAAAATGACTTTAAATAAACATCACATTTGTGTTTCTTTTCTTTTTTCTTTGGTTTTTATTGCTGAATAAGAGTGATGAACTTTGTTCTCCTGCATTCAGTTCTTCTGCAATCCAGAATGGCAGCACAGCTGAAAGGTTTGTTTGAGCTGCGCCCTCTACTGCACAGGTGTGAATTTGCGTTTCCTTCAGCTTGAAGCCCAAAGTATACTTCGGCCGTCCGTGTTCGTGCACCATCCGCATTAGGTAATTTTCGGGCTCGCGGACGTCCGCACAATAGCGCATGCGCAAGCAGGACAGAAGACTCCACTAGGTGGCAATACACACAATACTGAGCACAGTGTGCAGTCGGTGAAGAAGAGTGTGGAAAGAGTGATTAAAAAACAAGACGAGTAAACTTAGAAACATATCCTTCTCCGTCGTTTTTGATTCTTGCTCTCTTGGTGTATCTATAGTGGATGCACTATTTTTCTTCTCCGATCCTGCCCAGCGAATGTCCTGTTGATGACACGATGTCTGGTAGTGTATAGAAAAAAATTGTACTGTGCATGTATTGAACTTGGTCATCCACACGCATCCGCGGTTGAGTATACTTTGGAAGATGCGCGGACACGACCGGGCGCGGAAAGTGAACCCAGGCCTTGAGGCTTTTTTTCGTTACACTTTTGGTGTGAAAGGGCCTTCACATTTGCCAAAAAATAGAACTTTTATTTATTTATTTTTGTTATTAAAAACAAACAAGCAAGCCTAACCCAGGTGAGAATGCAAAAGTAAGGTAACACATTACTTCCTATAAAAAGTAACTAAGTAATGCAATTAGTTTTTTTTTTTTTTTTTGGGAGTAATGTGATATTGTAATGCATTACTTTTAAAAGTAACTTTCCCCAACACTCCTCTTATGCATATTAGAATGATTTCCGATCATGTGACACTGAAGACTGGAGTAATGCTGAAAATGAATCACAGGAATAAATTACATTTTAAAATATATTAAAATGTATTTACTGTATTGATGTTACGGAAAAACATGGTATTACTGTTATTGCTGTATTTTGGATCAAGCATAAGAGATTTTTTAAAACACATTAAAAGATTTTAATTATTCAAAACAACAAACATTAACAGTAAATATGCACTGCTCACAACCCTGTCCCCCTTGTGGTTCAGTTAGACAGGGCCTAGAGCTGAAACTACACCTCATAACATGGTTTTCGTTGAGTTATAGCACATGTCTGACATTGTGTCAATAATTGAACACTTGAATTGTCTTTCAGTCCATGGCACTCCATACCTGACTGAAGTCATTGACTGCTCCATTGTCTTTATACTCAAAACAAAGTGACATCAATTAAAAAGACTCCAATGTTAACTTTAACATATCGGTTTGCTAAAAGCTGTTTGCGCAGGCGAGTATTGTACTTTTTCTTAAATAACTGAACATTTTATTCTGTGGATGGCTTTTAATTGGACACCATCATTAAAAAGCCGCCATCAATTAAAATTGCAAAATGAATGCAGAAATAAATGGGTAATTGCCGCTAGTGATTGTGATAATGGTCCATTGTATCCAGGACAAATTAAAATATGCACAGATAAATCAATGTGGCGATGGCAGCATCTGAGAAGACAATGCTGTTCAATTTAAAACCCAATCTTCATCCTCTCATTGTGCAGAATGTGTGAGGGGTTTAAGAATGTGTGTGTGTGTGTGTGTGTGTGTGTGTGTGTGTGTGTGTGTGTGTGTGTTTGTGTGTCTGTATGTGGAAAATACTGCCTCCATTTGGTCATACCTGAGACAATGATACAGCGAGGCTCATGTTGCAAATACTATCAGTCACATTTTAGTTTTGGGGAACACATATTCACTATTAACTATGACATTTGCCTCAATAAACTCTTAATTTACTGCTTATTAATTGTAAGTAAGTAGTTGTTGTAGTGGTTTAGTTAGGATTAAGGGATGTAGAATATGGTCATGCAGAATAAGTCATTAATATGTGCTTTATAAGTACTAATAAACCGCCAATATGCTAGTAATATGCTAATAAGCAACTAGTTAATAGAGAGAATTGGTCCCCAAACTAAAGTGTTACCATTCACTGTAAACCCTAACACTCAAAATAATTAACTGGTTTGAGTAAAGCCAACTCAAATTAAACAAATCAGTTCAATCAAATGAACTTTTATGAGTATTTAGAACTTTCTTTTTTCTTTTGAGTTCACAAAACTGACACATTTTAGGTTATCTGAATTGTTTCATTGTTTTGAGTTTTATGAACTTGTTTCTTTTCATTTAGACAAACTTAAATTTAACTAAAAACTGGGCTGGGATGTTCATTTCCCAGCATACTTTGCCATGACACTCAAAAGTGAGAGTACATGCTAAAATTAAGGCCCGGTTTCACAAGACAGGGCTTAGCCTAAGCCAGGATTAGGCCCAAATTCAATTAGGATATTTAAACAGCTTTTATAAACGTACACTAGAAAAAAAAACATTACTGGTGTGCATCTTGAGACAAAACAATGGCACTGACATATTTTAAGATATGTCAGAACAAGTTTCTTTCAGCTCTAACATGCATTTTAGTCTAGGACTAGCAAAAGCCTTGTTCTGTGAAACCAGGGGTAGTGTTTAATGTTTTCTTATGCTAGTTTAAAAATTATTTTATGTTGGTTTTATTGTAGGGTTACCATTATAGTGACGAGTGGGACATGGGCTTAGTTTGAGAACAGATATATGTTAAATGTCTTAAATGTTGCTGTACTCATTCAGCAAGTGCTACGCTATGCTACTGCTGCCAAAGCATTGTGTTACCAAATAGCAAGGTAGCATTTATTGAATAAGCTAGTTAAAGCTAGCCAAGTTTCTACTACTAAAAATATTTAAGTTGAGGTTACATGATCATTTAAATGTATGGTTAGCTTACTCAGTTTTTTCAAGTTTAAATTAAAATGTTTGAGTACAAAATAAAAATCTGCAAGTTCTGCTTGCTTAAACTATAACCTCCGGTTTCACAGACAAGGTTTAAGCTAGTCCTAGACTAAATCATGCTTGAGCTGTTTTAACTGAAAGTAATTTGCCCTGACATATCTTAAAATATGTCAGTGCCGTTGTTTTGTCTCAAGACGCACACCAGCAATGTTTTTTCTAGGGCATGTTCATAAAAGCTAGTTGGATGCCCTAATTGAACTAAGGCTAATCCTGGCTTGATCTAAGCTCTGTCTGTGAAACCGGGCCTACATTTCTTAACTTAACTAAAATTTGATGTAACTGAAATACCTAAAAAAAATATATATATTTTGCCAACTTATTTAGGTTTACAGTGTACTATCAAACGTAAATATGAAGAAAAAAAAGAAAACCAAAACAATAAATATCTTTCCTCTAGCATACTTTTAAAAAGATTACTTATTACAGAAATAATATACTTTATGTATGTATATGGGAGATCTTATTCTGAAACAGGTCCTTTATCAACAATTATTATTAAGTGAGTTGCTAATGCTTATAAGAAATGTCCAAATAATACAGAACACTATAAGCTATGCCAGTTTTTACTAAAGTTGTCCTAAATGCAAACAGAAATAAGACAAAATGAATATGGACTATAGTATTTCAGGATGTCTGCAATGAACTGAAATTAGAAGAAGTCCTTTATTAGTCAGCTGTGCCATGTCAAGGAGTAAGATGAATAATATGTGAATGACTTAAGTGTAAAAAATAAAAATACAATTTGGAGGCAAAGCTTAGTATGACTATCAGTTGTGCAAAAATGCTTTATTTAATAATTGCATTAATACAGTGGAGGTTCACCAACATAGATGATTTACACTTTTAGATTAGGATAAGTTTGCTTCGACAAACATGTCGGATAAGTTGCATATACTTCATCTTCTATTGTGAGCTATAGTTTGGACTTTGTTTGCTACTTAGTTTTATAAAAACTGTGCTTTAAGAAGTTTTGTCATAACCCGGCCTTCTTTCTTTCTTTTTTCCCAAATGAGTTCAATATCTGTGCGTTTCAGAAGATCATGAAACAATATCCCATAATTGCAAAACCACGTTCTACCATTGTGATGTTTACAGCCATCAATCCTCATTTCCCCAGCCTGTCTATCTTTCATTTCCTCCATTTATCCCCATTCAGATGACTAGGTTTGCTTCTCAACCAGTCCCACTCAGACTAATGTCTACATCAGACTCACACTAGAGTGATACCTTTTTTATTTCAAAAGTGACATTTAAATCAGAAGACGCTAGAGTACCAGGCTTCTTTGTATCTGGCAATCCATCCACTGTCAGGCTCGAGCGAATGATGCAGTGGGAAAGCCATCAAGTGCATTTCTGGGGCGCTTGTTCTTGCTAACACTCTGTACACCGAGCCTCCTCTTATTCTAATGATTTTAAAGTCCGCCATGCTTCTCTATTCCGCCTCGTGTCATTTATCCTAAGCTGCTTCGGGAATTTCATAAATAACTTGTGTCTCGAAAAGGAGGGAAAAGACAGGGAGGGGGTGGAGTTCAGTAATCAGAAACATTAGCTCTCCAAAAGTCACCCAAAGGTTTCAAGACAAAAAAAAAAAAAAAAAAAAATACATCACTAAATTAGTTACAGAGCACAGCTTTCCACTTAGAGCATTTGCACAGCTTTATTCTTAGGGCTGAATAACAGTCGTGCTCCTGTTTTTTCCTCGTCTTATTTTTTTCCAGTCTAATTTGGACCGGGGATAAACCCCAGAGCACTATAGTCACAGTTTCTCTCCAGTTGCACAGAAATCACTAATGTTGCCATTTGAAGGACAATGGGGCATAAACGACAGCGTGACATCCCAGCACAGGTGGAGATACAGTGCTCCTACTGTCAGCAGAGCCCTGTCAGCGGGGGCTTAAAGAGGAACGAGAGCAGCAGAGGAAGAGAGAATGGCACCAGCAGTTTTGGCCCAATTCAATAGCTTATTTAAAACAATTTATTCTGTCTTCCTGGCAAAGCTGGACTCTGGACGGCTCATTGAACAGACGCACCTCCTCTACCTCAGCCGCACATTCAAAGCACACCATGAGTGAAAAATAAAGAGAGTAGAAAGAGAGAGAGAAAAAAAAGAGTTGTTGCTGGGTGTCATTCAGGGGAGTCTGAAGGCAAACTTGTGACCATAAGTGTGGGTGTTGAAGTCTGAAGAAGGGTCTTTCTGATAGTCAATATGGACACTCAGATATGTTTTATCATGCATTGCAATTTTCAGATACAGGTTGCTGTGTTAAATTATAATTCAAATATAATTAAAAAAAAAAAAAATGTCATGTTAAATTTAACATGAAACCAAAATTCAGCCTATTTGCAACACGTCCTTGGTCTTGAAATATGTATTCAAATAATAACTTATTTATGAAAATGCCATGTCACGCCTCAAAAATAACCCAAAAATGAAAATTCTGCCATCATTTACTCACCCTCAAGTTGTTCCAAACCTGTATGAATTTCTTTCTTCTGTTGAACAAAAAAGAAGATGAAGAATGATGATGGTAGCCAGTGACGTCAACAGTATTTTTATTTTTTCTATATACTATGGAATCAATGGGACCTATCAACTGTTTGATTACCAACTACCTTCTTTTGTGTTAAAAGATTGGGTCCAGATTGTATTCTTTTTTCTTTTTTTTTTTTTTTTTTTTAGCAAAAATACATTAAATAATCAAAAGTGACATTAAAGACTTTTGCATTGTTACACTTTTTTTTTCCAAATAAATGCTGTTCTTTTAAACTTTCTATTCATCAAAGAATTCTTAAAAAATGTATCACAATTTATAATAAAAATATTAATAGTGACAAGAAAGCAGCAAAATCAGCATATTAGGATGATTTCTGAAGGACCATGTGACACTTAAGAGTGGAGTAATGAAGCTGAAAATTCAGCTTTGATCACAGGAATAAATTACATTGTAGAATACATTAAAAAAGAAAACAATCATTTTAAATTGTAATAATATTTCACAATATTACAGTTTTTACTGTATTTTAATAGTAATATGCAAGCTAATAAGCTTGGTCCCCAAACTAAAGTGTTACCATTTACTGTAAACCCTAACACTCAAAATAATTAATTGGTTTGAGTAAAGCCAACTCAAATTAAACAAATCAGTTCAATCAAATGAACTTTTATGAGTATTTAGAACTTTCTTTTTTCTTTTGAGTTCACAAAACTGACACATTTTAGGTTATCTGAATTGTTTCATTGTTTTGAGTTTTATGAACTTTTTCTTTTCATTTAGACAAACTTAAATTTAACTAAAAACTGGGCTGGGATGTTCATTTCCCAGCATACTTTGCCATGACACTCAAAAGTGAGAGTACATGCTAAAATTAAGGCCCGGTTTCACAAGACAGGGCTTAGCCTAAGCCAGGATTAGGCCCAAGTTCAATTAGGATATTTAAGCAGCTTTTATAAACGTACACTAGAAAAAAAACATTACTGGTGTGCATCTTGAGACAAAACAATGGCACTGACATATTTTAAGATATGTCAGAACAAGTTTCTTTCAGCTCTAACATGCATTTTAGTCTAGGACTAGCTAAAGCCTTGTTCTGTGAAACCAGGGGTTAGTGTTATATAATGTTTTTGGTGCACGATTAACGTTAAGTTGGAGATTTAGTAGTGTTTAATGTTTTCTTATGCTAGTTTAAAAGAGTTTCTTTTATGTTGTTTTTTTTTTGTAGGGTTACCATCATGGTGACGAGTGGAACATGGGCTTAGTTTGAGAACAGATATATGTTAAATGTCTTAAATGTTGCTTAACTCATTCAGCAAGTGCTATGCTATGCTACTGCTGTCAAAGCAAAATCAGCATATTAGGATGATTTCTGAAGGATCATGTGACACTGAAGACTGGAGTAATGAAGCTGAAAATTCAGCTTTAATCACAGGAATAAATTACACTGTAGAATACATTAAAAAAGAAAACAGTCATTTTAAATTGTAATAATATTTCACAATATTACTGTTTTTGCTGTATTTTTGAACACATAAATACAGCCTTGAGAAGTATATAAGGCACTTCTTTCAAAAACATGAATAAATCTTACCAACCCCAAACTTTTCAATGGTAGTATCACATTATGTAAGTAAAATTTGTTGTAATGCTTAAGCAATATGAAATACTGTATGAAAGTAAGAAGTAGTGGGTGTGCTTTTAGAAATAAACAATTTATGTATAATCACACCAAATTCCTGAAAATTTTACAAAAATGTTGTGTTCTTTGCGAGCACATTCTGTCATTTAAGGATATCCGAACTAAGGCAGGTCTGTTGATTGGACATGCAACGCGGCTCTCCGCTGGCCTCAGAGACTATAACATGCCTTCATTGCAGCGTTTGACCTTGCCACACTCCTCCTTCTCCTCTACTGAATGTGAGTCTCTTTAAAATCACTTATTCTAACACCATCTACTTATTCTCAAAACAACACCGCCCTTAGCCTGCATTATGCCATTTGTCGGCAGGACAAAATGTAGGTGTCTCTTAAAAATCCTTATGTACAAACACAAAACATACCTCTAAAACAACTGAAATACAGTTCCCAGTACAGAGAGGTCAGAGAAAAAGATATTTGTGCACATCCAAGCACTGTAAGATCTGGTCCAAGCACATTGTAAGTGAGACAGATACATGTTCCTTATAATACATATTTTATTTCTATTTATAATAATCTCTAGATAGATAGATAGATAGATAGATATTTTTGTGTTCCTTGTACACTGCATTTTTTTGGTACTTAATTGCTGTCGAAATGTTACAACACCACCGGTTTTAATACATTATGGGATAAAATATACCATTTGCACAGTATAAAGATCATTATGCCTATAGAAAGTCTCTATAATACATGGAAACCCAGCATTTGTGTGTGAGAAAGAGAGAAAGAGAGAGGTGGTCTCTGCCTCTCCCATCTCCCCTCACTGCTCTCCTGCACTCTGGAGTTTGTTATCAGCCGATGAGGAAGAGAGATTGCAGAAGTGTGTGTGTGAGTCTGTGTGTTTGTGTGCGAGAGGAAAACTGCAGTGTTAAACTGCAGTCAAGATCTCTGTTGTTGGCAGACCGGAGGCGTTTTTGAAACAGATCAGAGCTCGCTAACACTGTTTCTCTCTCCTCGCTCTGTCTCGAACCCTGCAGACCTCTGGGTACCTCAGTAGACTGAAAGGTGCTGAGGTGCAATCAACTGTCCATCTCCAGTACAATAATATGTGTAGATTAAGTATAGGGTTTCATGCTTTACACACACAAAAGAAGGCCTTACACTGTATACAGTATATATACAGTACTGTGCAAAATTTCTCGGCCACCATTAGATGTTGTTTTAGCAATGGTGTAATGACAATATATAAATATTTCTCAGTCTCTTTATTAGAATATAACCAGAAAATATTTAATGGCCTCCCCTTACACTTGAGCAATAGCAGGAACCGGCTCTCTTAAACGTAAATGAAAAGGACTGGAAGGCCAAGAAAACTTTCAAAACATGATGAGAAGTTTCTCAGATTTTCTTCTTTGAGAAACTGGAAGAAGTCCAGGAGGTCACACTAAATACTGATTTTTGTTTAGCGAAGCCATTTTGTTCTGATTTCTTCTTTACATTTTGTGTACATATTTCCTGTATTTTATGTTTGTATCGTAATAAAGACTAAAAAATAAATATGGACAGTCATTAAAACTAAGCTGGTGGTGGCCTAAGACTTTTGCACAGTGCTCAAGAAGCATTTCTTCTTATTATTATCAATATTAAAACTGTCATGCTGCTTAATATTTTTGTGAAAACCATGATACTTTTCCCCCCCCGGATGCTATGATGAATAGAAAGCTCAAAAGAACAACTTTTATTTTAAATAGAAATCTTTTGAAACGTTATACATTTTTAAAAAAAAATGTTTATACATTTTTACGGTCACTTTTAATCAATTCAATGCATCCTTTCTGAATAAAAGTATTCATTTTGTTCAAAAAAAAAAAGTCTTACCGAACCTATACTTATGAATGGTAGTGTAATATATTTTTTAAAATATGTTCTATATGTTTTATGTATATTTATTTATCGATTGACCGACCCCACCCATCCGGTGTGTAACCTAATGTAGTCAGGTTCATGCACTCATAATAATATTTAAACTAATTTAAATGATAAAACATTTAGACCAGTTTAGTGTAACAAATATTTTAAGCCATACACTCCAGTATTACCAACACATTTAAATTAAAATTAAGTATAAATGAGTTGTATTACATCTCAAATCTATGATGATAATCTTAGGGTGAGCACACACACACACACACACACACACAAACATAAAAACACATCCTTTCCAATATATTCTCTCACTGATCTTTGGTCACGGGCCACACGAGAGAGTCTTACTGACACCACTGTACTGCACGTCAGCACTGCTCTCAAAATGCAGCGCCTTGACAAAGGTAAGTACAAAGGTAATTACCATGAAAGCCAATGTCACCCTAAAACCCCTCACCTCTCCTCATCTACAACGAGCAGGGCTCTTAACGCCTCATCCATTGTGCCGGGGTCTTTTGGGGTATGGCGCGGGGAGCGCGGGGTCCCTCTATTTTCATATTTGATAAAAGCGAATGGAAATGAGGTGTGTGTGTTAGAGGAGGGGGAGCACAGCTGCGTTTGTGAGTGCTCATGCGTCAGACTACAATGTGTTTTTTGTGGTGAAGTGTAAGACAAGGGTGTGAGAGGCACCGGAGATGCATCTATCCCTTTAAGTCAGTGTCCTGCTGGGATGTTCTGTGGAGAGATCTCTAATTTGAGGAACTCTCCTTCTCTTTATATCATTCGCTTTGTGTGTGTGTGTGTGTGTGTGTGTCTGTGTGTGCATCTCTTTCTTCCAGCCTGTTTTTCCTTCTTTCTCCTCTCATCATGTCATCCCTTGATCTGTGGGATGGAGCTACTGAGTGCGGATAGACACAGAATAATAAGAAAAGTAAGAAAGGACAGAGCAGGCCGAGAGGAGAAGCTTCCAGAATGTAGTATTGAGTGTTAAACAGTGCTATTTTACTATTTTTTATTAATATTTTTATATTTTCCTTTTTAATTTTTAAAGTTTTTTTTTTTTTTTCATTTTTATTTCAGTTCTAGTTATTTCAGTACATTGTTAAACTAAAAGAAAATGAGAAATGTTGTTTTTAGCAAATAGTTGAAATAAAATAAGTTCAAGTTTATATATTATTAATTATTATTATTATTTCAGTTTTTAACTATAATAACCCTGGCTCTAAAGTAATAATAATAAATAAATAAACACATAACATTTTTAGGGGCCCCTATTTTAAAGGTTCCTAGTTTTGTCTCCTACAACAGGTTTACATACATCTCATAATATACACTGCAGCATAACCTCTTTTCTCAAAGAGTCTGAAACGGTTCGTTCAAAGATCTGGTCTCTCTAAACCCCTCCTTTCTGAAAGCCTACTCTGCTCTGATTGGTCAGATGGCCCAGTCTGTTGTGAATGTGGTTTACCGCTTATAGTGTGTTTCGGAAACAAAACAACTGTTACCATATCTGAGTTTCAGCTCCGGATCTTCCTCAGCACTTGCAGTTATACGAATGATGGCATCAATTTTGCCATATCAATTCCAGCGCAAGTCCTCATCCTTTTGAAGTGCATGCAAAGTGGGTTCAAAGCGCTGAAAACAGCATCTTCTCAACATATCGACAACACAAACCAAACTCTTCCAGTCTCAGCTATACAACCAGTGCCTAAAGCAGAAAAATAAAAGTGCCGGTACTTCTGTTGCTCGGGTCAAAACGCGTTCCTGGAGAAGGGAGGGCTTCCGTACGTGCAACATGTTGGAAGTGAGGAACACCGGTGGTACGCTAAAGGTAAAAACAGAGAAGTGCCTGTATGTACCGGCGCGTACCGGCCCACTTCTAGCACTAGCTACAACCACAGTGTTTGAGGGCAGGGCAAAGTAGAAGTTTGTAAGCAGCCAATGAAGACCATAGGCTGGCATTATGCAAATTTGTTACATTGTTACGTAGGTATGTAACAGGAAGTGAGACTGGAATTGCTGACGACTCGTTTTAGCAGTTCAGAATCAATTCTTTCTTTTAGGAGACAATAACTTTATTTGTTGTTCACAAACAGCTATATTACACACTGTATGAAAGGTAGCATAATAGGGGCATAATAAATAATTAATAGTTTTTTGTGTGTTGAACTCAAAAAGAGACATTTCAAAGAATGTACTGGTCTTTTCTTTTTTCCATTCAATCAGTGAATTGAGCTTCAAGCTACAAAAGCACCACAAAATTAAGTAGTCTTTACTACTTAAAGCCATTTTTATTATTCTGTTGAAATCTGTGAGGAATTAACCTAAATTTAAATCATTGTCCAATGATCACTATTCAAAAATCTTCTAATTCACTGAGCTGTTGAGCACTAAAACTTGATCACGAAACTAAAACCGGATCATTCTGAATGAACGACTCATCTGTGAACTGGACGTACCGATTCATTGAAAATATCAGACTCTAAAGAACGACTCATTCACAAATCATGATTCATTCACTCTTCTTCACTCATTAAATATTATAGACACCACAAAAAAAAAGGAGTAATGTAGGATAGATGTTCAATTAATAATTTTCAATCTTTTCTTCATTCAGAGATATTGTATAGTTTTGGAATATTTTTATAGACTAATTTTATAATACTTTTGCATCCTTTTTAAAGCTTAAAAGCTTCCATTTCCATTAATAGTAACTGCATAAAAGAAAACAACCAGCACATTCTTCAAAATATCTTCTTTTATGCTCCAAGGAAGAAAAAATAAATGTCAGTGTTTTGGAATGACATGAGGGTTAGTTAATGATAACACAATATTCATCTTCAGGTTAACTATTTCTTTAACATCAGTCCAACTCTAATAATGGACAGACATAAAACTCCCTTTTCCCCTAAAATGAATTTTCATATCCCAAAAAAATATTTCATAACAAGAGAGGAATGCTTGTAAAAAGTACTTATGTCAATTACGAGAAAAATGCATCTGTCTTTTATTACACGTGGGCGTTCTACCGAGATCAGAGGCAGACGTACTGTAGATCAAGTGTTTGACGGCCAAACTCCTCGCTTCACTCCACCATATGTGTGACGTTAGAGATGCTGATACACACATCAGCATAAGGCCACATCCATATCACTTCAAAAGAAGAGCGGCTATTTTTCACCCATCCGTTCCTGCGAGGATAGAAGAAGAACTTCCTGTCATTACCAACGGATAAAAAAGGTCCCCGGCTGCAACGGGAACAATTTCACATTTGTTCCAACATGGAACTTTTGCTCCTGTGGAAAAGTGACTAAATTGGGGTGTCCGTACATTTCTCGTCCTCTGAAGATTGAAATTCACCTTTTAACTGTACTTCAAATAATACAGCTGCTTCATAATTCATGCAGCAAAATCAAAAGACAAGGTGTCATTAACACCTTTTCCATCTGTAATGGGGAAAAAAATGATTTGTTAGAGGTCTGAAAATAGGTACTCTTATTCCTACCTATAATTACATCTATGAAACATATTAAATCAGGTATGGTTTCAAAAATGTCTCCTCCAGAGTGCTAACAAGGCCTGCATGAATTTGAAGACAGTGCTTAATTACAGTGGTGCATATATTACTGTATATCAACCACATATCCTTCTATTAATTACAGTACAGACAATTTTTCTCACCCCGAGACATCCAATAACCTTTACTTTTCACTTTGACTGACTGAAAATAAAACAAGAATCCTACTGAAACATCTCTTTGTTGTGTTTAACAAATGAATATAGCAAACAAATGTTAATCAGTTTGTTATTATGAGGACTTTAATCAGAGCATAAATACAAACATGAGTTGAAGCAGTGTGTTACGTGTGGGCTGGTGTTCAGACCTGTGATCGAGGCTCACAGCTCCTCTCAGTGGCCTGTTGCAGTTCATATCACTCTGTCTCAGGCACATGTTTGGTGACAGATAGTGAACAGCCCCCTCTCTCACTATCATATGCTGCTCTCAAGACATATATGACAATATTTGGCACATGGTTGAGTTGTAAAGACACACCATACCGGCATATAATCCGAGAAGAAACTGCTATTGCTCAGAGGTTGCTCTTTCTCAGCTGACTTAAAGAGACAGTTCACCCAAAAATGAAATCTGTCATTATTTACTCACCCTCAAATCATTGTTTTTCTATCTTTTCTGGGGGGAAATGTCTTTCTTTGGCCAAAGAAAAATGTCTTTCTTTGGCCATACAATGAAAATTATCTATACAATGAAAATCTATCTATCAAAAGTAAGAGTAAGTTGTAAAGTAAATGTAGGTAATATAGCTTAGTTAATTTGGTCTTGAAAGAATGTATTATCTGACTCTCTATAAAGCCTACTGTATCATATTTGATACACAAATTTCTGAGGCCACTAAATTATCAGCACTTAATTGTACACAATTAACAATGTCATCTGATTTTTAACAAGTAAAAGGTCTTTTAGTAAAATTCTAAAAACTTCAGGTTGTGGTTCACATGTCTTTTTAATGTGAAATCTATACTAATTTATGAGGTAAATGTATGGATAACTTTTATATTGTTAGTAATATTTCAAGATGAACACTTACTGGACCAAAGCAACTTAGGTTTTCTTGATTATCCATGCATTTTTTTTTTTTTTTTTTTTTTTAAGAAAAATCATGTTACAATGTGAGTATCAAATATTATACATCAGGCTTTTGAGGAACGTTTATTTGTTCATCTCTCAATCATCATTATATTTCATTGCATAATATGTTTTGCCTCCCACAATAAGAATTTGCTACATAAAACTAATAATTTAAATATCATCTTACAAGACATATTACTGGGAGATATAGAGTGACAACTGATATTTATACACTCTAAATTCTGGGTTAAAAACAACCTAAGTTGGGTTGAAAATGGACAAACCCAGCAGTTGGGTTAAATGTTTGCTCAACCTGCTGGGTAGTTTCATTTAATTCAACTATTGTTTAAAAATTACTGTATTGCTGGCTTAAAATGAACCCAAAGTATGTTGAAAATTAACATTTATTAATAAGTTTAATGAATAATAATTAAACCATAAACATTTATTAAATTTCTTATTGATAAATGTTCACCCTTTGATTATTACTGTTGTCTCTATTTGTCAGATTTTTAATATCCAACCTATTTTGGGTTCATTTTAAGCCTGACATATAGTAATTTTTAAACAATAGTTGGGTTAAATAAATCTGCCCAAGAGGTTGGGTCAAACATTTAACCCAAACGCTGGGTTTATCCATTTTCAACCCAACTTGGGTTGTTTTTAACCCAGCATTTTTTAGAGTCTATGCATTTTATGTAAATGCTATACTTTTATAAAGATCGATTTACATTAAAAGTTGTCAGAATTTCATCTTACTTTTTGGCCATATAAATAACTGTGTATTTTCGCTCAATTGGGCCTCTGAATAGACCCAATTCCTCCTCAAATGTGAGCTCCATATTTTCCTATTTCATACTACATAAGCCATAAAAGCCTTAAGTATCAAATATGATCCTCAACAAAAAAAGACATATGCAAACTTAGTGTATATATATATATATATATATATATAGTGTAAAGATTATATAATCTGTTCTATGTCTGATTCCATAATATGTTCCATTTCCATTCCTGTTCCATGTGTTCCAAAAAACATTGTGACAAGAACGGAAGCACTGTTGTTTTATAGCCACGGTAAGCACAGATGCAGTACATCCATACCTGCGTCCATTCTGCTGCGAGCAGTGGACGGAGTGGACGCGGGCTGGAGAAAGGCAGAGGAGGGGCGGGTGTAACGGGGGCGAGGGCTTCTTTGAAGTCTGGATTCCAATTAAACCCCTGACTGAGTTCTAAGCGCAGAAGAAAAATGACTGAGGTACATGACATGGCCAGGTCCCCTCGTCCAGCCAAGCCTTTCCATTTTAGCCCCTTTGTCTCCCTGCAGCTTCTAATATTTATGATCGCGCAGCCCTCTCACTCCCCCCACCACACCACACCACACGCGCACACACTCCCACCCCTTAAGGAACAAAAAAAAATATACTGACAGGACTCTAAACCAGAACCCCAAAGGCTTTCTTTCGTTCGCCTTCCCCAAACCAGACAACACAGAGAATCCGAGAAACAGAATGAAAAACAGATGAATTATTAGTCAGGCAAATCTAGAGTAAAAGAAATGTTTGATAGTAAATATGCACATAAATATGTGAGGAATAGCCACGTCGCACGCCGTCCAATTAGAGAAGCCCTCGGCTCTCACCTGCATGGAAATCACATCCAGCTTTCTGCCTCGACATTTAGATATTTATGTTGTTAGATCTACTTCAAAAGCCTTTCTGCCACTGATGGAACTAATAAGTTTCTGATTAGAGAGAAAACAGCAGCCACTGGAGATGATTTCAAAGTCAGAACAGATTTGAAATTCACCGTTTTCCTTTGTGTTTGCATTATTTGTTTGCGATCTTAACAGTTCAAACAAGGTAACTCTGTTCTTCCCGCTCACGAAGCATATAATACTACACAACCGCCACGGCATGCAAATAAAACATCATTTTCTAATCCCAACATGTCGTTGGCTGCGTGACGTGATGAATACCTTGCGCAAATCCACGTGAGGGGGGGGGGGGGGGGGGGCATATTTTACAGGAAACATATTTTCGACACAGCGTGGATGTGAAAGAGGAAAAGTTAAGGTTTCGGCCCCGGTCGGCCTCCACGGTGCGGCGAGTAGCCGCACTCACAATTTACCTCAGAAAGGCGGCGAACACACCTTTACAACTTCTAGTATCTGGGCGAGCGCAGCTCACAGTTTTGTTTTCTCTTGAAATAGTGATGGTGAAAGCAGTGTAGAAGCACCTTAGCTGGGGGACATGTTTTTTTGTGTTGAAAGGGAATGCAGAGAGATGGTGGGTTTCAGAAGCATCAGTCCTGCAAGGCAACCGCAGGCATTTTATACCCACACCCACACCTCCACCGAGAGAAATGTGCCGCAGACATACTTCATTGCATAAAAAAAGACAGATTCTTCTCCATCATTCACACACACACACACACACACACACAGACATCTATTCATGCGTTTTTTGCACATACACCAAAAATATGTGGCTTTAGTTTTTGTCTCAAAACACAAATACACAAAAATCTGCACAAAACCACACAAACACATCAATATGCGGAAAGCACATGTAAACCACACATGTAGAAATTCATAAAACCTGTTTCCGCACACATTCTGGAAGAATATATTTACAATCACCTGGTCAAATGCTCTCGCGGTTCCCGGAGGAATGTTTTCTACGAGAGAAAGGGAAAGCACCTGAAACGGGCTTTGAGTCACAAGGGAGGTTTTTTATGATGTCTTTTCCTGCTCGTTCTGAAGTTCTGACTCTAGTTTCAGCGGTGGCAGCACAGGAAGGGGTTAAGACAGGATGCTGAGCTTTTATCATGCTGCTGGGAGACAGCAAGCCGGGAGCCAGAGAATGGTAAATATTTCATGCTGATAGGTGACATAAACAAAGGTTTACTCTCATTCTCACTTTTTAACTTGCAAAATTTGGGGATGGCAATTCATTACGGCAGTCCATCTTGACATGCTAATACTGTGCTGAGGAATAGACTCAGCTAGCATCTACAGCGTCAGTTTGCCTGCCTGCTGTTACACACACTGCCTTCACATTTATAAACACAAATCTACAGACCTAAATTACTGGCTACTTAATACTTAGTTATTATTTCTATAATTTGTGTCACAACTATAGCATGGTGCCTTGTTTAAGGAATGTACATAAACCATGTTCTTCTTCTTATTTTTAATCATGTACATATATTAAATGTATATATCTATATATTTACATTTATTAAAAAAATATAATATTAAAATATAAAAAAAATCAATGTTAAAATTAATATGATTTATTTATTTTAATTATTTTTACAATTAATAACAATAAATGTATAAAATTATGATCAATAGTAATACTAATAATTATAATTGTGTGTGTGTGTGTGTAATAATGTAAAATAAATATATAGTATATAAAATAATGATTATTGATAATTTTGTAGGTGTTTAATTTAAATAAATAATATTACTTTAATATTAATATTAATTTTAATTATATATATATATATATATATATAAATTAATATTAAAGTAATATTATTTATTTATTCAAATTAAACAACATTATTATTAATAATCATATTATTTTTCATTATTATTACACACGCGCACACACACATATGTATGTATATATATATATATATATATATATATATATATATATATATATATATATATATATATATATATATGTACATACATACATATACTCTGTATATATATATATATATATATATATATATAAAATTTATAAAAATAATATTTATAATAATATTTATTCAAATTAAACACTTACATTATCAATAATCTTTTTATTACACACATATATACACACACACATATACTGTATGTGTGTATATATATATATATATATATATATATATAATTTATATTAATATTAATAATATATAACATTAATAATATATATATATATATATATTCGCTTGTGCACAAAAAATATAGTAAATCTATATGCACTATACACAACCATCCACACTATTCTCTCTCTCTTTTAGAGCTGCCCCTCAAAGTGCCTGAGGGACCCTGATAACCCTTTGATAGCGAGAAGGCTGGATGCAGTTGTCTATAGCCGGCACCTTCCCCATAGCAGATATGAGGATGTGTATTCATTCAAGCCAGCGGGGGCCCGAGCTAACATGCTAGCCCAGACCGGCAACAGGAAGAGAAGCAGCGGGAGGAGAGGAGAGAGGACAAACGCAGGAGGGAGAGACAGGAAC
This sequence comes from Elopichthys bambusa, assembly GCA_037101425.1. Taxonomy (NCBI): domain Eukaryota; kingdom Metazoa; phylum Chordata; class Actinopteri; order Cypriniformes; family Xenocyprididae; genus Elopichthys; species Elopichthys bambusa. The sequence continues at coordinate 43,174,655 of CM074432.1, read as the reverse complement.
TACAGTGGCCCATCAGAGGAGAGAGAAAGAGAGCACGAGGGGGCCACTGGGAGACAGAATGAGCAATTGGACCCAGGAAGCTATTGTTTGTTTGTGTTTGTGTGTGTATGGAGGGACTGTAATCACTGCAGTGCATTCCTCCATTTCCATGTATATGTGTATCCGAGTATGTGTGTGGATATAAAGGCATTGGAGGGTGGCAAACACTTTGAGGAATCAAGAAAATAGGGCCATAGAGATTAAAAGAGGGAAAAAAGACAAGACAGAAAACATGACCACTATTTTTAAAAAGGCAAATCTGGCAGCTCTAAAGATCTGAAAGGAGAACGTGAATAAAGCAACCTGGCAGCCAGTGCTGTATTAAGCTCTCTGAGGGTTTACATAAACACGTAATAAAAAGGAAACATCTCCACAGAGAATAGCACTCTTCATTTAGCATGTGTGTAAAGGAGAAATGCTGTCATTGTTCCCCATTTCAATACCATCTTCAAAACTGCAAGACTCTGCTATGATTTCTTAATATGCAGGTTGACCGACAGTTCCGACCCGAAAATATGTTTCACCGAGTCGATCAACATGTCGGATGAGAGGACGCGCATGAAAAATGGCATTCGCTGCAGGCAGAGGAGCAAGCCAGTGTGTGCGTTCTGTGTTTTGGTTTTGCGTTTTGGAGCAGATCCATCTATTTTCTAAAACGCTTGTCCTACATAGTGTCGCGGGGACGCCCATCCCATCGTCTCAGGGCCGAAGGCAGGGAAACACACTGGATGGATGGCCAGTCCATCACAGGATTTGAGCAGATGAAGAGACATGAGAAATTATACTTTACAATAAGGTTTCATTTGTTAACAACATTAGTTAACACGAACTAACGATGAACAATATTTCTACAGCATTTATTAATCTTAGTTAATGTTAATCTTAACATTTACCAATACATTCTTAAGATTGAAAGTTGTATATGTTAACATTAGTTATTGCACATGAATATTTTTATTAGCTAACATTGACAAAGTTTAGTAAATGCTGTAAGAATGCATTGCTCATTGTTAGTTTGTGTTGGTTAAAGCATTAAAGCATTAACTTATGTTAGCAAATGAGACCTTATTGTAAACTGTTACTGAATTATTTATTACTGTAGATCTGTGTGTGCGTTATCTAAATTTTAATGAAATCATGAAAACCCTGAAACACTGAAAACCCTAATAAGTTGACTGAACTCAATTGATTGAGTAAACACGTTCCCTCAGTTGAATTGAGCAATGGGGTCTCCCAAAACTTGTATATTTAAGTTCATTTAACTTAGTGCTCATGTATACTCTACTTAAATTTGTAAGTTCAGTTAACTTGGTGTTCTTATAATGTACTTAAATAATTAAGTTCACTTAACTTGGCGTTCATTTCAAGTGTATTTACATATTTAAGTTAACTTAACTTAAAATGTATTTGATTAATTAAAAAGATAATCTGAAAAAATATTAAATAATATGACTACACAAAGAGTATAGTCACATTATTTTTAAGAGGTCAGTTTTTGTTTTTTTTACAATGTGGCTTAAAATTGTCCTCCATTAATTGCTAAAAAACAGGAACAAATCAAATCAGGTGCAAATGCAAAAAGAAAGAAAAAATCATTAGCATTTCTAATATACATTTGTGGTTGTGTCGGAGAGACTAATGCACATCATAAGGCACATGGTGCAGGTTTTTTTTTTTTTTTTCCTGTGTATTTTCAAAGGAAGATAGGAGAGCGAATGAAGCTCACGGAGGGAGGGAAAGAGAGAAAAATAAAGAGAGAGAGAGAGAGAAATAAAAAAAATAGAGCGAGTGAGAGTGCCCTCTTCTGCTCATCGGCTGAATTAGAGAGATCTTCCTGTCTCCATCTTGTCACAGAAATATTCAGTGCTGTTTATAATTCTTTTTTTTTTTTATCTATATTTATTATGTTCTACTATTTAGTGGTTGTGCATCTAACTGACATGAAGATTTAATATACAATTAAAATGAATATAAATTAATTAATAATAAAAATAAATTAAACAATACACAATCTGTTAATGCTAAATAACCTTATTTCCTGATCAAAGTGCTGGTTGATGTACTACTGTCACATATCACTATATATACCGACATATAAAAATCCAGTCGGTATAAATAAGAGCGGTCAGCGTATGTCCCCCTCAGATGGAGCAGGAATGAGGTGATAAAGGTTATTTAGGGGGGACCAAATGGGGGCCGATGGTTCTTGTTTCTCATACACTCACTGCAAGAGTGTGATACACGCCTGGCTGGATTTCGGCCAGTCATCTGTGCCGAAAAGCCACAGACAGACAGTCCGACATCGCCGCTCGGGAACCAAAGCATCTGCAACTGAAATCATTGCCGAAAAGCCCCAAAACATTGTCGACACATCACCTTATGCACCAAAGGGTCTGTCACAGCAATGTATCACCCTTCTCGACTGAGCTTCACAGCCAGTACAAACAGCTCACCTACACATGTACAACATACAGCAAGAAGAAAAAACAGATCTGAAATATTCTAAACATTTTGGATTTTGAATGAATATTTAAACATTTTTTTTTTTAGACATGCAAAACATTAAATATAATTCATGGTGTGATTTTTGAATGCATATTTAATATGCAATGTCACAAGTTTTCAAGAGAAATGATCAAAACTGTATGTCTGTGAAATAACTTCAGAACCATTTCATACATAAGATAATTTTGATTAAAAATGTAGATTTAAAATTTCACTGCGTTGAAAATATTAGATGTTTTATAAAAATAAACCAGAGGATATTTCACACACACTCACATACACGCTCGTTTGAAGATTGAAAAGTTCATTGTCAATTAAATCAACTTCATGGAAAGTTGAAGGCCACAAAATAGCAGCTGGAAATTTTTAATGCATCACTTTCAATCACACAGACTATTTTTGGCATTTCTAGTCATTCATATCTGTAAGAATGCAGTGTGTGTGTAACGTATGGAGGTTTTCGACCCTGTTAACATTGCTTGTACACAAAACGCTGTGTGGCGGCCATCTCAGAGGCTGTGAAATGATGACCTATTTTTTGAGCCGGATTTGATTACCTGGTTTTATTAAAATTGGATCCAAAGAGGCCAGTTTCCCATTTGATTTTAATGAAGGCAGCGTGGCTGACAGGAGACTCTTGATTTATACACTGTTATTAAGGGCACTGAGGCAGACCGAGCAGGACCCAGCAGTGGCCAGTCACAGCTCCGCACACACACACACACACACACACACCTCCACCTCTATGCTTCACAAGCTCTTCCATTATTCATAGTCAAATATGGAGGGCCTGAGATATACACTGATGCAAGAATGAATAATAAATACATTCACCTGAAAACAAAGAGTGTGAGAGCCGAGCTGCCATTTACTACTGAGTCAACAGGCTTTATAATCATCTTTCACAAATTCGAAAACTGATCTATCGATTCATTATCATTCACAAAGGGAACGGCCGTCTCAGTTGCAGCTCTTTATGTCTGAGGCAAACACACATATACATTATTGTGGAAGATTTGGTTCTCTCTTTGTTCTCTGCATATTACACAGTGATTTTTTTCAAAGCCACACATAAGACAGGAAATGTAAAATTCACTCTCACAGCAGAGGATGGACTCGCTCTTGTGAGGAAGAACACACACACACACAAACATTATTGGATTTCCATGTTTTATGGGGACATTGCATAGACATAATGATTTTTATGCTATCACCAACCCTAAACCTACCCATCACAGAAAACTTTCTGCATTTTTACATTTTCAAAAAACATAAAAAATGTCCCCACAAGGACATACATTTTCTGATATTGGCATCTTTGTGGGGGACATTTTGGTTTACTCTTTATTTTAAGGTGATGTAGTTACATTGTACTTACTCAAGTAAGTACTGAATAATTTTAATTTACTACATGTACTTACGATTAGGGTTAGGTTTAGGGTTAGTTACCTGCAAATATGCATAATTTACTCATTATGTTTAGTTATTACTATAATAAGTACATGTAGTCATGTGTAACTGCGTCACCTTAAAATAAATGTTACCACATTTTGTCCCCATAACATGGGGTTTACCAGGACCAAACACACACACACACACTGCTGAGTAACTGACTCCGTCCATCCCCAGTTAAGGGTCACAGGTTGGGGCAGGGGCCAGACGAAAGCCAGACAGGGGCCAGACGCTCCCTCAGACAGGACAACGGCCAGTCAGGTTCAAATGCAAAGAAGATGAACCTGATCATTTTAAAGGCTGAATTTATCAAAATAATTAACCTATCTAATTTATAATAATTCTGTTAATTAGCTTACACTTTATTTTAAGGTGCCTTTGTTACAGTGTAATTACATATTTAAGTGGTGAGTAATATTTATTAACAACATGTAATTAATATAGGGTTAGGGTTTGGTTTAGGGTTAGTTGCATATAATTATACATAATTTATTGTTATTACTATAGTAACTAAATGTAATGTGTACCAAAATGTTAACATTATATATATATATATATATATATATATATATATATATGAGATACTGCTTTTTTATAATTATTTTTTTCTCTCTACATGACTAGTGTTGATTTTGATAATTCAAATGAAATCGCTCAGTGATGCCCATCGTAATATTTGACAATTAAAATGCATGCAACCAAGCAAATATCAAACAAATATCAACTGCGAGGATAAGTCATCTGAAAGCGGAGAAAATTGCATTTTTCTTTTTCTAATATTTTGCTCAAACAGAGCAGTGCTGTCATGCCTTTTTTATGCAGCGTGTCAGACAAAAAGAGAGAAGATGGAGAGGGAGAAATCCAGAGGGAAGAGAGGAGAGGATAGAAGAGAAGAGGGTGGGTGGAGGACGAGAGATGGAGGGGGTGCTGACATGCACTTGTCTCCAATCTCTTCGAATACATTTCACAATTCATCTGCTTTGTCTCTACTGCCACGGCTGAGGACAATCAGTCCAGACGCCCATTAGATCCCCCCAACACCCCCCATAACACATTTTTTTTCCTTGTGACATGTTGGCTGAAGAAAGAGTCAAGGCAATTCACAATTTTCACCAAATGGAGAAATGTCAAGACGGGAACCATCATCAAAAAAAAAAAAAAAAGAAAGAAAAAAAAAAGTATGTTGTCATGGAGATACTGTACGGACCGAATATTACAAACATCCATGCTAAACATTTGAGGATTTAAGGAATTTTGGAATTTGCAGATATGAAAATGTTACACATTTTATTATCTGCTGTTTACATTGCTGCAGGATATACTGGTTATATGAAAGCATTTATTTGTTCATGTTTACATTTTCATTATAAAAAAATGTATGTTTGAAGCTTTTAAAAAATATATATATATGGCTGTATGACTTGCAAAAAATATAGATTTTGAAAAAAAAAAATACACATTTACAAAGCGCTTTTATTTAAACAAAAAAAATGTAGCTTAACGACTTACATAAAATAAAGATGAAAAAAATAGGCTGTTTATTCTTAAAATGGCTATACGACTTGCATAAAATACAGATTTACTCTACAAAAATAGTTTAAAATTTAAAAATGTTTATTTATAAAGGATCCGTCCTGTTTTACTTGAAAACATCCCAATCATTTCTAGCCTCAAAGAAATGTCAAATCCTCTGGCATGTCTATATGTGGAATCTTTGCTGGAGTCTCTCTCAGCAAGACTCTAGGGTGAGGTCATGTGACTAGCATGCCCATCCATACAAGCCATTTTCAGCCAATAGTGTTGTCATAGACACTATGTATCCGGAACGCTTGGCATTTCGATGATCTACTCCGCAGATAGAGAGAAAATAAAAAAATAGGAGGAGGAAAGGAAAAGAGACAGAGAGGAGGGCGAGAACACAAGAAATACACAGAGGAAAGAAAAACAGCAAGCGCTCCTTCCCTGTGCTTACACTGGAGCTAAAGTAAAATGCGGTTCATCTGAAACCTTCTAGTACCATATTTTTATATGGCCTGGGACGGCTGTAATAAAGGCCATGAGGGTCAGTTTAAAGGGGTTAGCGCGCACGGCATCACATAAAAAAGCCGTGATTGAAGGGATATTAATGGTAAGCGTGGCATAGTAACGGCTTTAAAACCTCAGCCTTGCCCTTCCCTTTTTTCTTTGTTTGGCCAGAGGAGCTGAAGGCTTAGGGATAAAGGTAGCGCTCAATTCATGAGACAGAGCTAAAGCCCAGGAAAGATAGCGAGCTACAGAGCCCCTATAATTAAAACACCCACAGCCTCAGCGTGGCCCTCATCTATCTCTCCGCTTTTTCTCCGGCTCCCTGTCCGCAGGTCTGTCAGGAAAACAGACGCACGTAGGCTCACGTACACGCTTATTATGATGACGATCTGCCCGTGAGCGCCGCAGCCCGTACGTCCTGTAAGCAAAATATACAACGCCGATGCCTTGTGTCTTCTGTTTTTAATATATGTTTTCATTTGTGGCCTTTTTTGCGGCTAGTGAGCGATCCCTGGTTTTATCTGATTATACCTAGACCGTCTGCCTCCACTGGCTCATCAAAACACACACAATCACACACTCACACACACACACACACACACACACACCAAGAAGCACTGCTTCCTTTAACAGCTGTCCTTCATGTTACATTTCACATTCATTTCTGGTGGTGGAAAGCCACATGTTTGTGGATCCACATACTAACAGACACCAGGAGGACCTGCCCTCCCGTAAGCATGCACTTACATATATAGATGTTTTAACTATGTTATACTATGTTTATATATATATATATATATATATATATATATATATATATATATATATATTACATTTTATTGGACATACAGCCTTTGACATCAAAAACAGGAGATATGCAATGCTTTCTTCTCCTTTAAAAAAACGAATAAACATTTTACTACACTTATGCATGATTATGTTTAGTTGAACTCACAAGTTTTTCCTTTATATATATATATATATATATATATAAACTCACTAGTTTTTTATAGTATAGTATATAGAAACACACTAACATGGTGCATTATATATATATTACACACACACACACATATATAACATACATTATATGTACATTATACATTATATATAGTGTATAGACACACACACACACACACACACACATTATGTATGTTATAACGTATAAACAAAATACATATATAAAAACGTATAAACATTTTACTACATGCATGATTATGTTTAGTTGAACTCAAGTTTTTCATATACATATAGGTGTATATATATATATATATATATATATATACTCACTAATTTTTTATAGTATAGTGTATAGAAACACACTAACATGGTGCATTATATATATATTACACACACACACACATATATATATAACATACATTATATGTACATTATACATTATATATAGTGTATAGACACACACACACATTACGTATGTTATAACGTATAAACAAAATACATATATAAAAACGTATAAACATTTTACTACATGCATGATTATGTTTAGTTGAACTCAAGTTTTTCATATACATATATATATATATATATATATATATATATATATATATATATACATACATACAGTGTATAGACACTAGCATGGTGTATTATATATATACAGTATGTATATATGTATGTATATACATAGCAAACAAAGGTGCCAGATTGGTTTGTGTGTAAAAAAAATGGGGTGGAAACAGAAATTCACCGTTCAGACTATGCTCTGAAGCCGTGCTACTGGTCATGCTCTGGGCAGTGAATACTGCCCTCTATTGGACAAACCAGACACCACGAGGGGCAGCATCAAAACATCATATCAAAATAAAACACACATTTACTTCATCTCGCTCTGCTATTTCATATGCACACAGATTTTCCACATAAATTCCATATAAACACTGATCATTAGCAAACTGCTGATTTTGAGTCTGGTCTGTGGCTGAATGTTTCTCTGGGTGTTCCCTGATCGACTCTTTCTTGCTCTGTGAACGTGGCTTTGAGATAAAATGGTGGTGCTGAGGGACATGTGTTACGCACAGCATAGATTCGTGACTGAGGTTGTGACAGCACAGCTGACTGAAAAAAAGCAAAAACATACAGTTGTTACCTTAAAGAGATTTTTCTACCTGATCTGACCCTTAAAAAGGACTTTCATTGATGTAACAATATGTAGTCAGACTGATTTAGTCATATTAGATAATTCAATAGAAGTAGTTTTAATTTAAATACATAAAGCACAAAACTTTTTATACAGGGTAGAATTTTATTTAGATATTATATTTGTAAACTATCAAGTCAAGTCAAATTTATTGGTAACACTTTACACAATAAGGTTCCATTTAACATTAATAAGTTAACATAATTTCAACATTTACTAATACATTATTAAAATCAAAAGTTGTATCGGTTAATATTATTAAATATCAAAATGAACTAACAATGATCTGTCATAATTTTATAAACTAACATTAACAAAGATTAATAAACACTGTAACAAATGTATTGCTCATTGTTAATGCATTAACTGATGTTAATGTTACCAAATTATTTGTATAGCGCTTCTCACAATACAGTTTAACAGAAAATCATAATGTTAATGTTTATAATATCTTAATATCTTCATGCCTTATAGTCATATTAGAGTTGGCCGATAATATAATTTACATTTTGTGACAATACAAGCAATCCAGTAGTTGAGATATGCTATATATCGTCCAATGCAAGTATACTGTATATACATACTTATATAGCCATAACAAATACATTTTGCAACTAAATTTAAAAAAAAAATCAGGCTGTTGAGATTTGCTATATAGTATATATCATTTTATTGTGTGTATATGAATAAAATGTGTATGTGAATATAAAACTTCTACAATCTTAATTTAATAAGCATAATATATAATATAATATATAATATATTTATTGGGCACTAAAATATTCTTTCTGTATCTGTCTCTAGATCTTAAATGGTCAACGTGTTGATGACATTCAGCACAGTTGCACGTTGGCTGTGAGAAAGTCCACATCAGCAGCCGTTCCGGGTCACAGAGGTCACGCTAAGGTCAAAGGTCATGGGAAAAAAAGGGCTCTGGACATACTTGCCTCTCTCGGCTAGGATAAATCACTACCGACATCCTTAAGAGAAGTACATGTATATTTTTTGTACATGCGCTTGCCAGCGTTTTTGTTTTCCCTGGTTGTTCCTCTATTCATCACACACTAAATTTCCACAGTTCCCCACAGAACGCTGTAAACATTCACACCATCCCAGAATAATGCATCAGAATTCTCTAGGTACAGGGGACAAATCTTTTGTCATGGATTTTTCTATAACACCATTCCAAATGCTATTGAGGTGGATGAACACTCATGGATTTTCATAAAAGCCGTTAAAACGTGGAGGAACAAATGTCTGTGTGTATTTCTATGAGCACGCTCACTGTTGACACATTGTTGAATGAACCGGGTTAAGACGGGAGGTCCTGTAAAGAAGCATGAGATTTCTGAAGGTGAAGGTCTATTAAATTGGCCAATCTTTCTTGTGTACACTTGACAGGAAACAAAACAAAACAGAAGAGAAAGAAAGGGAGAAATAGAAAGAGAGGGATATTGAAGGGCTCACGATACAGCGATATTAGATTTTGTATTACGGAGTGATAGGACTCGCTACATCACAACACAACACAACACAATGTTTTTCTCCGAGCAGTGTGTATCTGATCTAAAGCGTGATGTAGGAGCACCATGTAAGTGTGGTACCACACAGACCGCAACTGCTGATCAACAAACCAGTCAAGAAAGGGAAGAAGATACTGATAAGAAATACAGGCAGGGCTGCGTGGAGTAAAATTATCTGCAGTGACCCTTGGACGCATATGTGGAAAGAAACTGTGCAAGAAACAAATTTAAAAATTGATGTTCAGTGTAAAATCTTAAACGTAAAGGTTCCTATTTGAACCAGATGCTATATGGTAGAAGATTTCCAAGTTCCACACAAAGACAACTTGGTAACACTTTAGTTTAGGGTCCAGTTCTCACTGTTAACTAGTTGCTTATTAGCATGCATATTACTATGATACTGGTAGTTTATTAGTACTTATAAAGCACATATTAATGTCTTATTCTTCATGACCATATTCTACATCCCTTAATCCTACCCAATACCTAAACTTGACCACTACCTTACTAACTATTAACAAGCAGTAATTAAGAGTTTATTGAGGCAAAAGTCGTAGTTAATAGTTAGTTAATAGTGAGAATTGGAAACTAAAGTGTGACCGAAAACTTTTACGACAAAATCTATGAAATCACCAAAACAACCATTGTGCTGATCTCAAGAATCGTATACAACAAAACATGCTTCTTGATTATAGGGTTCTGAACCTAATGAACCCAAAGAAAGAGTAAAAAAGAAACAGTAAAAACACACACACACACACACATATATATATATTTTATACATATACATATATATTTTATACATATACATACATATACATATATACATATACATATATATATACATATACATATATATATATATATATATATATACATATACATATATACATATATACACACACACACACACACACACATTTTTAACACAGTTTGTAAAATTTTAATTCATAAATACATAACATAAAATATTAAAATAATAATAACAATAATTATTTAAATAATTTGTTTTATTAAAATTATTATTTTTATTAATGATGTTATATCAAATTAAATATAAACATTAAAAAAATCCAAATTTGTCAAATAAAAATATTTATTAAGCATGTTAAGTTGTGATTACAGCTTAATATATACAGTTTACTTTATATTTAACCCTGAACATGCCTTTAAATATATAGATTCACCCAATACCCATATAGTTCATCCAAAAAGGTTCATTCAAAATTCTGTACTCAAGTCACCCTCATGTCATTCCAAACCTGCATACATTTCTTTATTCAGAATAACAAAAACAACAACGTTCCCATTGACTTCCACTATAGGACACTGGGACATTTCTCAAAATACCACCTTTTTCTATGTTCCACAGAAGAAAACAAGTATATGGAATAACATGACACTGCATATAATGACAGCTTTTTCATTTTTGGATGAACTATGCCTTTGAAAAATGCATAGATTCACGTTAAGTGCATGTGTCTTTTTCATTCGTGTATCATGCTTGTTTTCACATAATTCGCCCATTTTGACTGGATCTCACATGTGTCTTGAGAGCTCTGTTAGGATGTGACCAGCACTATGCCACTGTCCTCAGGTCAGCAGCAGCCGGCTCCACTGCACTGGGCTCCAGGCGGCCTCTCTACGAGCAGACACACACAGACCAGCCTCTCTAATAGGGACAAATTGGCAATGTCTGTGCTGGCCGGTACTGTGCGGCACAGAGCTGTGGATTGATAGTGATTCCTAATGATCCCCTTGGGTAGATCAATACCAATAATTCCCTTTCCTGCCCATCCTCGTTATTGGCAATAGAGCACCAAGAGGAGAAAGCGAAAACTGCAGTGTGGAGTGACACGAGTGAGGAGTTCGGCTCGGACCCCATAACACACACTCACCCACCTATTTGTTGACTTATCCTTTGACACATATGCTATATACACACACACACAAACACATTATTGCAGCTTCTCAAGCCCAGAGACAACGTAACAACCTCGCTGGCTCGCAAATTGTGGAAATCAAGTCAAACTCGTATTGTCCACATAGCCAGCACGATCAATATTTATTCAGCCGTATATGTATTTATTAGCGTGTGCAATTTCACTGGTCCAATAGGGGCTGCTTTATATTAATTGTATCAGTGGCACCCCTGCCACAGGCTCCAAAACTCAAATTGAGATGTGGTCTGGAGCAAAACAAACTTTATAATGCAATTAAAGTCACATCTGCAGCACCGCTAAGAGAAATTATATCACATTATTCATGTTCTTCGCCATATTGGAAATGCATTTGTTTGGGATTCCAAGTGTTTTCACAGGGAAAAAACAATGCAATGTTGCTTTTCTAACTCAATGCATCATTACAAATGTGAGCGATGCTATTTATTAATTCCTTTATGGTAAGAGGCATTGATAAGTTAAAATATTTTCTTACAGTACACTGTAAACACTAATAAGTTGTCAGAACTCAAAAACGTTGAATGAGAATTTTTTAAGTTACGAAACTCAAAGTTTAAGTAAGATTTTTATTTTGTACTCATACATTTTTATTGTTCTTAACTTGAAATATTTGAGTACACTAATTTATACATTTAACTTAAAATTATTAGGTTATCTCAACGTCAATATGCCAGCTATAACTAAACAAATTCAGAAAATGCTAGTTTGCTAACATGTTAACGATAGCATGGCATACTGAATGAGAACAGCAACTTAAAGCATGCAACTAACATGTAACACGTTAGTCTAAATGAAAAGAAATGAGTTCATACAACTGAAAACAATGACAGTTCAGTTTACTTGAAATAAGTCAGTGCGGTGAACTCAAAAGAAAAAGAAAGTTCTAAATACTCATAACAGGTAATTTAACTGAACTAATTTGTTTAATTTAAGTTTAAGTCCTACTCAAACCAATTAAGTACTTTGAGCGTTAGGGTTTATATTGTAGGGAAACCAAAGAGATGAATTGTGGGATGTGTGCTGGTATGGATTAGACTGACTGCGTGTATGATTTGTAGATACATTCTAATAAAGAGTGTTCTATGAGTGGTCATGCGTTCGCCTCTGTGTGTTTAGCCGAGCGAGAGGGAAGCGAAGCATGAATCCCAGAGGACCTCTGATCTGTGTGTGTGTCTATTCTAGCTTGTGTGTCCCTGTTTGTGCATCACAGCCATAAAGCATCAAATCACTCTCTCTCTCTTTCTCTCACACACACACACACACACACAAATGCCCATCCCCCTGGGTTCATGCAGCCGATTACTAGCACCAAACACATCCATACACTTTAGGCTAGCTGTCAGAGAGCGTCCTCATTACCCTAGAGTCCGGCGCTACACTGCACCTCCTCAACTAGTCCAACCGCAGAGAAACACACTACACAACCCCTGATTTAACCGCTTTCAGCCTCCCTCACATTGAAAAGGCATGCTCTGGAAATCAAATTACAGCTTGATACATAAATCAATGAAATCAATGAGGTATTTGTACTACGACAGGAAACTCATTGATTATTCAGTTGCCACTCAGCTCATCTGTCGAACAAACAGGAAACATGATAATTTCATTGGACAGTTTTTACTGGTTAATTCGCCTTTCTGCAACAATTAAGTTCAGGAAATTCAGTGTTGCAGGGGCTGATTGAAACAATGATTAGGGCAAATTTTAAAAGATTTCAACAACACAGTATATCAAATAAGAGCATGTCACTGCTTTAACATTTTATTACAATAATATTGCTAAATAATGTGTATTTAAAGCAGCTGAACTATTATAACTCTTTGAAATGTTTAAACCTTTTTACTAAAATATATCGATCAGCTGATAAAACATATAGATCATGGTTGACTTAAGGATTAAATTATTTAATTCAATTGTACAATTAATTTTGTAACTCACTTTGAAAAAATGCTGGGTTAAAAATGGACAAACTCAGCGACTGGGTTGTTTTGACCCAACCTGCTGGGTAGTTTTATTTAACTCAACTATTGTTTAAAGATTACTATTGCTTGCTTAAAATGAACTCAAAATAGGTTGGAAATGAACATTTATTAGTAAGTTTTATAAATAATGATTAAATAATAAACATTTATTAAATTGCTTATTAATAAATGTTCACCTTTTGATTTTTATTGTTGCCTCTATAATTATGTGTCTGATTTTTAATTCCCAACCTATTCGGGGTTCACTTAAAGCCAGACATTAGTTTTTAAACAATAGTTGGGTTAAATAAAACTGCCCAACATGTTGGTCAAACATTTACCCCACCTATATTTAATCCAACTTGGGTTGATTAAAAACAGATTATTGGAGGATGTTTTACAAGAAAATACTATTTGAGTCTTCATACTTCCAAAATGTCATGTTTAATTCAGTTTGTTTCTTGCAATTTCTGAGTGAAAATTGTTTCAGTTTTTTTTCAGTGCAGCAACTGTGACAGCATTCCTTACTCATGTTAAAACCAATAAGTCTACATTTTACTCTAAAACGTTTAAAAAGCAGATGAAAAGAATCATTTCTTTTTTGATCTCACTTGCTTTCTCAAGTAGAGAGAAAATTCAATCATCATTGCATCATCACTCTTGCTTATTTGTGATTGAAAATAAGTGAAATCAGTCACATTAGTGTTACAATTTGTAATGTATTAATATAATTCTAAATGAACATTTGAAAAAAAAAAAAAAAAAAAATTCTGTACATCTGGTTTTTGCCTGCCATTGTATTCAAGTTCTACATCAAACTTTTTGTGTCATTATCAAATTTTCAAGTTCATGTAATGAAATAAGAGAGCTGGCGTCCTAAAAAGGTGACAGACATCAAGTCAGCGTTGGACACCTCTAATCAATACAGAGTGAGAGAAGTGAATTGAGCTGATAAAAAAGGAATAAAATAAAAGAGAGAAAATGAAGTTTGGAGAGACAGGGGACCAATCCAGCTGCCAGGCAGTTTGCTCAGGTGACTTGGTCAATAGTAGAGAGACACTCCTGCAATATGGTGGCAGCCTCTCCAGCCTGTCAGGGGCGGACGGGTGATATGTGTGACACACTCGGCTGTGTTACCGCCGAGACCCACAGGAGAGCGGCCTGCCGTGCCTCAGTCTCTCTCAGCTTCATAAAACCACCGCCTCTTCCTGAACATCAATCAATGTGCGGCTCAACAGTACAAAGCCATTAACACACACACACACACACACACACACACACACAAGCCGTCTCTCTCTCACCAGACTATGAGATGCAAGGTTTTAGGGACTTCTCGGTCCCCAAGGAGGTTCATTGTAGATTTTTTTTTTTTCACGCCGGGTTATTGCCAGAGTCTTGAGAGGTGTGAGATGTGTGTGTGTTTTATAGATGAGAGTAGAAATGGTTTTAGGAGCCGCTACAGGAGGAAATCAGCGTCTCTAGTTATTGCAATGTAAAACAAACTATAATATACTGAGTTGAAGAGTTCATTCACACAATAGCTGTCAAACAACTCCTCAAAAACCAGCAGCGTATATGAGAAAGAAAACAAGAGAAATAGAAGAGGAGGATACTAAAATGACAAATGACAGAAAGAGGAGAAAAGAAATTGTGAACATATATAGAAAGATAGTGAATGAGAGTGGGTTATAGTGAACTGAAATAATTTCAGACTTAGAAAAGCTCTTCAAATAGTTACTAGCAGGATACAGTTTTATACCTAAGAGAATCAGCGAAAAAGATTCATTTCTATTATTATCAGAACGGTCAATCGATTAAAACTTTGAATCAAATAAATTACATGATATGCTAATTGCATATATTGTTATTTTCTAAAAAAATATATATATTTTTGGTAGATGAGTAAATCATTGAATAAACATTACAAAATGCTGTGTTTGAAGTTTTTAAGACTTAATATCCATATTATTGAACATAAGTGTATCTATTTGCAATCAGTTTACCAATATGCTAGATGTAGACTTCACACAGGATGTATCTATTATATCTAAGTTGCAATATTTTTTAATTGTTGGTCTATAAAGTGTGACACTTCTCAATGTTTTTTCATCATCTCACGCCATGAGCAACACATCAAGGTAAAATAATTTTACTTTCAAAAATGTTTATTTATTAAACACAAAAACAACATTTTGAACTGCTTTAAATGTAGTTTGGTATAAGGTGCATTACTTGTAGTAGCAGCTGGGGCTGTTCTGACTGTGGAACTGAAAAAACATAGACCTGGTACATGAAAAGCTCTGAAAATCGCTTATTGTAAAATGTACATATGTGACATGGTGCATGATTAATTGTGTTAATTAACCACACAAAATGAATGTGTCAAATTGACAGCCTTTTTTTCTTTTTTCTTGATAAGCCTGTTGCAGACAGACAAGGATACTGTATGAATTAATTCAGTGTTGAATTGCGTAGTACATAAATGATCTTTGAACATTCAGATTTAAACCTCTAAAAATGCTTTTCTTCCATAATGTGACGACATCTGAGTGGATTACTGAAAGAAAAAAAAAGAAAAAAAGAAAAAAAAACATAAGGCAGGTTCTAGTCATTGGATGTGGGAGGCATATCTGAATGCGAGCTTGCAGTCGATTGTAAGTAAGGGGCGGGGTTTAAGTGGACTAAATGACTGGAGAAGTCACCATACGTCACCAGAGAGAAGTCTGTCATTTCAATTTTTATTACAGCTGATAATCAATATTATGTCTGGTTTTGTTTGTTTTAAAAATGCTTTTGAATTTTACATAAAAAATATTGAATTAACTGTTTGTAATCAAGCAAAGAAAAACACAACATTTGAGTTGGGAAAAAAAATGCCCTGATATTATATCCAGGGTTATAATAGTTAACTAAAGCTAAAACCATAAAAAATAAATATTAACTGAAATTAAATAAAATCTTATTTTTTCATTTTCATTTAATTTAACTTGATGTATTAAAATAACTAGCTAAAACTAAAACTAAAATAAAATTAATAAAGACTTACAGACATATTATTACATATGCAGACATATTAAAAATACAACAACAAAATTACTAAAACTTTAACTAAAATGAAAATCAAAATGAAAAAATAAAAACATTCTAAAAATTTAAACATCATAATGACACTATATTACAAAAACATAAAGGAAATGAAGAATACAATGATTAATATAGTCATATTATTCAATATGATCAAAGACTAGCCTTTAAAGAACACTCTAAAAATTCTTGGTACATATTTATAAAACATATTTGTTGCCGCATATTTATAGAAAAGTAGTCTATTGCAAAAAAAAAAAAAAAAAAAAAAAGAGGGACTGGAAATGCAAAAGAGAGAGGGGAAAGCAGTGGATCAGTTTCCCACGAGCTCCATGAGCAGAGCTGCTCCGTGCAACAGCTAAACGGCAGCGTTTAATTCATTACATCGTTATGTCATCTCATACTAATCTGCACAGTGCCTTCCACTGCTTTGACATGCAAATGAGGCTGAAAAAAGCCACGGCACTTCGGGGAGGGGCAAAGCGTGTGTATGTGTTTGGAGAGCGACGGGAGGGGGTCAGCAATCATCATGTCTTGTCAGTGGCATGAAAATACAGCCTGAAGCTCATGCTGCCATTTCCGCTCTTTCCCAGGTCGTATCTTTCTATCGGTTCTTCCCATCCCACCTCGCTCTCCAGAACGGCATCGCACAAAAAAACAAACAAAAAAAAAAACCCTGCAATCTGTCGAGCATCAGACTCCCTATAGGGTGAGCGTAAACACTCTCGGCCCCCCTCACGCACAGCACGCGCCCCTCATCTGCATATTCACAAAAAGGCCTGCCGCTACGCGGGCATCAGCCTAACCCCTCCCCGACACCTCACAAGCACGTGCCGGCTGCACTAACGAAGGGCGGGCGGACGGCACTGGGACCACACACGACCGGCAAACACAGAAGTAAACACACACACACACAAAAAAAAAAAAAAAAAATTCACACTGTGTCACTTTCAGAGCTCCCTGCATTTGCCAATTTTTTTGTTCTCCTCGCTCTTTTTTTCCCTGCTCTCTCTCTCTATTCTCTCATCATCAGGTACCCGGTGACGAGCCGCCCATGATAATCCAGAAGCGTGAACCAATCAATCAGCAGCATCGTAATCAGCAGTGCAGAGACAGGAAAAAAAAAAGCCCACAACTTACCCAGAGTTCCTCGGGTTCAGTCTCTCCTCAGCTCACAGCCAAAGCAATCTTTACTCTTCAACCAAAAAAAGAAAAAAAAAAAAAGAAAGAAAGAAAGGGATTCTAGCTCATGCCCTGCACTGCTATCTGTATGGATGTATTTTTCACTGCATCATGAACACGTCTTTCTGTCTGTCTGTCGGCCCCTAGTCCTGCTTACTGCGACCTGTGGGCACAAACACACTATTGAACTGGAGATGTGTATTAAAACAGCACTGTGGTAGATATAAAATGCTGGCGACTACTGTATCCTGCAGATCTGTTGGCCTGTGTGTGTGTGTATGAATGTGTGTGTATGTGTGTGTGAGGTGGAAGGGAGGAGAAAAAGCAAGGGAGGGTCAAAGCTAAATGTTCTACAAAGAACTGGGGGACTGTGAGGACTTTTTTCCTCTTTCTCTCTCTCTCTCTCTCTTTCTCCCTCAGACAGCCTAGCGCTCCCTCCCTCTCGGGCTCCTTCCTTCCTACGTTCATCCCCTGCCTCTCAATTCTCCCTCTCTTTTTCTATCTCAACCTTTTTTTTTCTCTCTCTCTCTCTCTCTCTCTCTCTCTCTCTCTCCGGCTCACAGACATTCCCTCCCCACACTACAGCATCCTTTAAGGGGGTTTGCTTGTTTCTGAAAGCAGAAAGCGTAACAGTACCTAGCAGCCATGTACATTTCGCCTTGGGGCTCCGCTAGCTGGGAAGCCATGCGATATCATCACTTTTTAAGACACATGAGAGAGAGACAGAAAAGAGAGACAGAAAAGCAGCCCTTCACAGTTCTAGATCTGAATTTAGCATAGGATTATACCAAAGCCAAATCCTAAACCATCTCAGCCCAGATTTCCCTCCATTTTACAAGACACAAGAACATTAAACCCTCTTTTTACTATCACAGACAAGCCGTACAGTACATTTCTACCTTTTTTGGAGGGGGCATCATTGGTAGTCCTGGCTCACTTGAAGCCATCGGCGAGATAGACTGGAAAAGTGGTTACCTGCGATTGTTACATCAATAATCTATTTTTGGTTGATCTAACCCATAAAAAATTTTGTACAAAACAACAACAAAAAAACCTTGGTGACACTTTATCCTGATGGTCCACTTTAGATATTCTACTAGACGTTACTACATGTCAACTAACTCTCATTAGAGTATTAGTAGACTCTCTGCTTTATATCTGCTAACACTTTATTTTGATGCTTTGCCAACAGGCATTGACTATAAGTAACTCTGCAACTACATGTCAACTTATTCTACTAACCTGAACCTAACACCTAACAGTCTACTACAGTCTACTAATACTCTAATGAGAGTTAGTTGACATGTAGTTGCAAAGTAACTTATAGTTAGTAGAATGTCTAAACTGGACCATCGAAATAAAGTGTAACCAAAACATTTTGTTTAGATGTTACTGTACATGTAAAGCACTTTTTTTTTTTTTTAGGTTAATTGAAGAAAAAATAAAATTTTGGTTTAGCATTGAAACCAGCCTGGATTCAAATCTCAACCTAATTCTTTAAAACTACTTAAAAGTATGCTTAATGTGGTAACATCTAAATGAAAGGATTAGTTCACTTTTAAATGAAAATTAGCCCAAGCTTTACTCACCCTCAAGCCATCCTAGGTGTATATGACTTTCTTCTTTCTGATGAACACAGTCTGAGAAATATTAATAAATATCCTGACGCATCCGAGCTTTATAATGGCAGTGAACAGGGGTCACGAGTATGAGGTGAAGAAAGTGCCTCCATCCACATCCATCCATCATAAATGTGTATTCCACAAGGCTCCAGGGGGTTAATAAAGGCCTTCTGAAGCGAAGCGATGTGTTTGTGGAAAAAAAAAAATATATATATATCCATATTTAACAAGTTATGAAGTAAAATATCTAGCTTCCGCCAGACCGCCTTCTGTATTCAACGTACGAAGAAAGTGTAAAACTCTTGCAGTTCAAAAAGCTTGCGCTACGTCTTACGCCTTCCCTGTTAAACTTACGGAAAAAATGTAACTGACACGACGGCAGTTTACACTTTCTTTGTACATTGAATACGGAAGGTGGTCTGGAAGCAGCTAGATATTTGACTTCATAACTTAATTTTTTTTTTTTTTTTTTTTTTTTTACACAGACACATCGCTTTGCTTCAGAAGGCCTTTATTAACCCACTGCAGCTATGTGGAATACACGTTTATGATGGATGGATATGGATGGAAGCACTTTCTTCAGCTCATACTCGTGACCCCTGTTCACTGCCATTATAAAGCTCGGATGCGTCAGGATATTTATTAAAATATCTCTGATTGTGTTCATCAGAAAGAAGGAAGTCATATACTACTAGGATGGCTTGAGGGTGAGTAAAGCTTGGGCTAATTTTTTAGTTGAAAGTGAACTAATCCTTTAATCAATGTCATTGAAGTCAAAATAAAACCTGTTAAGCTTGGTGGTTTTATGCATTTATTTGAAAACCTGCAAATGTTATACTTGATATAGAACTCATAAAAATGACTTTTCTTGGTGTAATCTAGAATATTACACGTTATATGTACTTACTATAGTAATAAAAGTAAATTATGCATTATTACAAGCAACTAACCATAACCTAAACCCCAATCATAACCCTATAATAAGATTAAATACAGATTGATTTAGTCAGATTAAATAACATTGACTTAAATAAAACCAGTTCATTTAGAGGTTTCCACATCAAGCACACTTTTAAGTAGATTTTTTTTTTTTTTACTGACTTTAAGATTTGATCCAGGGCTGCTTTTCATGCTAAACCAAAATTGTACTACTATACTACAAATCACTTTTCGTAGTGATTTAGGTTACCCCCCCCGAGGTAACCTAAAAAAAAAATGTGATTCACGTGTAAATTTATAGGATTTATTCAAGAACAAAACATTATTTAATCTGACAAAAATCAACCTGGCAAATTAGGTTACCAACATCAAAAGACATTTTATGGGTTAGATCAAGTAGAAAATTTGGTTTTCAGTCTATAGTCTTAATAAACCAAGCAAAATTGCAATTTACCAGATTTGACATTTTGTTCCATGGAAGAAAAAACAAATCTGAGGATGAGCAAACGATCTGCAGGAGGTACAGTTCCAGTGGAATACAACATTTGCACATGTGAATGCAGGATTTCTGCCTCTTTATACATACAATAATCATACAAAGATTTGTTTGTTTTTATTGCATCGTTTGCATTGAACATTCACTTTCACTTTACTTCACATGCCTCCTCAGTGTGAATGAGAAAGATGCTTAATTCTCAATCCAATTCTCAAACTCTCCAGCAAAAGTCAGGTGAGTCAGTGCTGTGCAAATGAATGTGTGTTTGGGGTCACTGGAGCATATGAGAAGAGGCAAGCTGGGCGGATAACAAGAAGGAGCAGAGAGACAGAGCAGGGCCCGCTGCTCCTCATCCACACATGATCTTTGTCCTGGTTAAGTAGGAGTGTGTTACAAGAGGGAAAACACAGGCGGAATCAAACACAGTGCTGCCTCTGCGGGGCCCGCGAAGCCCGGTCTCCCGCTGATATTAGGGAGCACCGGTAACAAGGAGGGAGGGGAGCTGAGGGGGGTCTGTTGGCTCCTTTGAGTCCCGCACTGTTGTTTTATTAATCTAGTTTATATTTCTACTGGTGCTGCTGCTGCCTACCAGCACGGGAGTCTCTGCTGGCCCTCTGACCCACACACAGCTGCACATACACACATCCGGTGGAGATTCTCTAGGCACCGTTCTCCAGCTCTACGATCCGAGTTCGGTGAACACAAGGCCTGGTGAAGTCTGACTCCACCTGAGGAGAACATGTACTCCCCATAGTGCCCAGAGGAGACAAACAACAACACTAACCCGTAAATCCCTCAGTCTATGGCCTCTACTAGCAAACTCCCATAGGTTTATCACATACGGTACAGCAATACGCTCACACACACTTTACTGGCCAATTCACACCAAGGATGATAACTATAACCAGTGTTGGGGGTAATGGGTAATTACAAGTAACGCAGGTTATCTAATCAGATTACTTTTTTCAAGTAACTAGTAAAGTAATGCATTACTTTTAAAACTTTTTTACTTTTACCTTTTCAAATAAGTAACGCAAGTTACTTTGTTTTCCAATTTATTGACTGACAGCTCTCCTGTCTGTTTGTTGAGAGAAAACGGGAGTAAGTGCAGAGTCGTTGTGTGCGCTGTGTAAACATGACGCTTATTCTAGACTAGTTCTAGACTAAATGTGGGCATACATTTACCCATTTACTTCTCCTGCGTCCTATTCTTCTGTATTCCAGAATGGCAGCAGAGCTGAAAGGCTTGTTTGTTTGAACTGCGCCCTCTACTGTACAGGCGTGAATTTGCATTTCGTTCAGGCTCAGGTTTATTCATTTCACTTTTGGTGTGAAAGGGCCTTTATATTTGCCAAAAATAGAACTTTTCTGTTGTTATAAAAACAAAGCCCAGATGAGAAAAAGTAACGCAAAAGTAACATAACACATTACTTTTCATAAAAGTAACTAAGTACCGCAATTAGTTACTTTTTTAGGGTGTAACACAATATTGTAACGCATTACTTTTAAAAGTAACCTTCCCCATGACTATAACAATAAAAATATTTTTAAAAGTTTTTGTAATTAAAAAGTCACAATTCTAACGATAATGGCACAGAAAAACAATATCGTTGGAATCACTCTCATTTTTTTTTTTTTTCAAATGATGAATGAAAAAAGCATTGACAGCCAATCAGAATCCTGCTACGAGCATTTAAAGTGACAAACAATAAAACTGCAGCAGGTGCTTATAATTAAGGGTGTGTTCACACCTGGCATGTTTGGTTCGATTAAATCGAATCCTGGTGTGTTTGCTCTGTCAGTGCGGTTCATTTGAATAAGTGTTAAGGCTACCATCCGAACACTGGTGCGCACCAAACAAGTGGACCGAGACTGCTGAAAAGATGGGTTTCGGACCGCTTCCAAATGAACTCTGGTGTGGTTCGAATTAAATATGAACGCAACATGGACCACAGACATGTAAACGAACCAAAAACAGGACATTATGTCAAAAGAATGCTCAAGGACAGAATGCTCAAGAATACCTGTGTTTTCTTGTCATAGCATTACTTGAGTTACATAATCAGATTACTTTTTTCAAGTAACTAGAAAAGTGACATTACTTTTTCAATATACAACAAAATATCGAAGTTACTTTTTCAAATAAAAAACTTTTTCACATTTATTGACAGACAGCTCTCTTGTCTCCATGATGAGAAAAATCAAGTATAGAGGTGTTGTGTGCGCTGTGTGAACATGATGGTTGTAGTTCTAGACTAAATGTGAACATGCATTTACTCATCTCACTTGCACGAAAACATTCAATTTTCAACAAAATGAACAGAAACTGTGAAATGCAATCTTTTACGCAAACCTGTAATAATTAAATATATTAAATTACACAAATATACTTTATGTATTTAATCTCACTTTACTAACCAGTGTCTTTGCTGCTGACCTTCAGTGATCTAATTCAACCATACTAATATCCAAAAATGACTTTAGATTAGATTTAGAAATAAGAGTGTTGAACTTCCTTCTCCTGTATCCTGTTGGCTAAACATGATGGTTATTCTAGTATTCCAGAATGGCAGCACAGCTAAAAAGTTTGTTTGTTTGAGCTGCGCCCTCTACTGTACAGGCGTGAATATGCATATCTTTCAGTCTGAGGCTTATTCGATACAGACATCAGAGCTCCTTGCAGCAGATCTTCATTTGTGTGTGTGACGGAGGTATTCTTGCCGCTGTTTTGACTCCTTTACACATTTTATAAGCTCTTCACGAGTTCTCGGTTGGTCAAAATACCATCATATGTACGCACATACAATGAGCGCATTTAGTCCAGCACAAAGCAAAAGTTTGTTAAGTTCCATCACAGAATAAACGTCATAAAAAAATCAGGTTGTGAACATATCCCTATGCCTTTAGGTTCACTGTTAAAAATGCCAATGTGAATGCTAAGAGAACCAGGACTAAATGTTTTTTTTTTTGCTTTTTTTTGGTCCGAACCAAACCAACTAAGCGAACCGGACTACAAGTGTGAACACACCCTAGTTCTTGGTGCGAAAAAACCTTAATGTGGTCAGATTTGACTGTGAAATGGTATCGGAGTGGTATTCATTCACTTTAAAAATGTACATGACACAGAAACGTTGCATTGTATCGCATCACGGCTCTGGAAGCAAAACAGTCAGGTCAGTTGAACGTCATCAGACGGCAAATACCAGCAAAACGTCTTGAGGGCAAAGAGGAGAGTGTGTAGTTTGCGCACACGTTTGCCATGTATGTGTATTAGTGAGTGAATAGGTAAGCTACGGGTCTCGTATTGGGGGGATGGTGTGGTCATGCTTCCCTGCGTGTCATGTATATAAGGACAAGGATCCATCTTCCTGAAATACAATTTCACAGAATGTGACAGAGACCGAGTCCTCCAATTGAACGCAGACAGAGAGAGAGGGAACATTGCGTGTGGACAAATGAAAGATATAGATGGAGAGAAAAACAGAGAGCTAACAAAGCCTAAAGCGATGTAATGTGCTGCACCACTTTGCCAGCTACATCCAGCCACATTACAAATGTAACATTTGATGTAGTAAAATAGTACATTTCCTATAAAACTTAAGTGATGTGATTGGTGCCATTCTATTCTGTGCATGCCAGGGCACATCCGGAGAGCACGTACCCTTCAAGGACTTCATCAGTGTGATAAAAGACACAGGGTCAATCTACAACCATTGCTGAATTTAATGCTGTCCTCACCATGCATGGTATTTTACTGCATGGAATCGTTTTAGACCACGTTAAAGAAGTAAAATGTGGATATAGTTACTTTAAAGAAGTACAAATTAGTGTTAAAATAATTTTTGTTGATGCAATCTATTAATATTTAGATTCATTCTGTTGTATCAAAACGACTGTTCACCCAAAAAATGAAAATCATGTAATTCTGTGGAACATAAATGCAGATTTTTTTGTCCATATAAATGAAGGTCTATCTTCTTTTATGTTCTGCAGAAGAAAGAATGTCATAAAGGCTTGCGGACGAGTAAATGATGACAGTATTTTAATTTTTTGAACTATGCCTAATTTATTTCATCCCTTATTTTATTTTAATAAACATTTTTATAGTGTGCTATCATTTTATATACCATTACTTTAATTTAAATAAAAAAAAACAATTGCAAAAACTTTTTAAAAAATTATTGTATTATTTAAAGAAAAATGAACATGCACCGTGCATCTTTAATATATACTATATATATTTAATATAGTTTTTATTCTTTTAATAAGCAATGTGTAATTAAACAGTCAGCATTATATAAATGTGCTGTAAAACTCATGAAGACTGTCTGTATTTAATGCTACAACATAAAGAACCTGTTATTCACATCAAATGTGAACTGTTAGCATGATTTGACTCTGTCACTAATTAATTATCTGAGAAAGTCAGAATTAACACATTTTATATACATTATATTTCATTAAATATGTGACAGCATTAATTGCAGGTGGGAATTTTTACAATTATACCTGTCACATGACTAATGATAATTAATCTCTTATCTACTAATTAAGCTTAATTATTTCCCCCCACTTAACTTCTGAGTATTTAACACTGAGAAAATCATCTTAATTAGCTGCTGCAATTAAGAGTAATTAAAAGCCAATTAACATTCTCAGGAGAGGGAGTGATTACATTGAAACGGGTGTAAGCGCTAGACGTGAGCGTGACTGCGCGAGTGCATGTGAGCCGCAGCTTTTCCCCATCAAGGCACGACCGATACCACTGGCAGCGTTTCAAACAGGAATAAGAAATCAAATTATTTCCAGCGAACAGCACAGGGCTAATGGTAAATGACAGCTGTCAAAGGGACTGCGAATATCTGCCTGAAGATGGGGAAAAAATGCCCATTGTCAAAGTTAATCACTCTAGCCTTGTATAAAGTCAAAAGAGAAAGGAAAAAAAAAAAAAAAAAAAAAAACAGTGTCAAGTTCAAGTTGAAGGAACAAAGTACAGAAGGCTGCACAATTACAACACAAGACATACCGAGCACATATGGGAACTCAGGAAGAGGAAATCTGACAACCAGCAAAAACCAGATGGAGTGAGAAAGCCTACCTAATTTACAACCAAAACCATGCTGCAAAGAAGTGCTATTCTTTTTAATTTATTTTTTTATTTTTAAATAAGTACTTTGCAAACACTTGTGTTTATGCATAACTTCTTGTCAAAGTTCACAATAGTGTTAATGCATTTTGGTAAAACTGCTGCAGAGTTGTGTTAAAGTGTCTTGCTAAGAACAGGATGGGCAGTGATGTGTGTGTATGTGTGTGTGTGTGTGGTGCTGTAGGTTCGGCGGTCATCTTGCGGCCCCTCTCAGCACGCTCTTGCACACCCCTACGATGCACATCCTGATGAAAAAATTGAGTGACAAGATTCATGGCTATCAGAGCAGCTGATGAGATGGAAGGGCAAGAGGAGGGTAAAAAATGGGGTCCACTCTATTTCTGATTATTATTCAAAGAAGAGGCAGAACATGGATGGTCCTGATACATCAGCAGACACAAGTAAAAATGAAAAATAAATAAGGGGCAACTGGCCATACGCAACTCCCTCCCCCCGTCCCTCACAATCTCTCTGTCTCAACAACAATGTAAGATGAGCCGAAGAGATTTTGCTTTATATTTTTTAAAATATTATTAATAATAAAGGTTTAATTGTTAGATCCTCTTTTATTCTGAAAGATTAGGTGAATAATATGCCGAAAGCATGAATTTTAAGCTTTAAATTTAAGCTTACTTAAACCCAAACAATACATCCTCAAAACTGGCATAAAACAGTATCTTTTTCAATTGAAAATGGCAACAGAAATATTAGAAATATTAGGGTGAGGGATGGTCTAGTCTCCACAGATTTAACCAAGGATTCTGCTATGGATTCCATTTTGCTCATGTGGACTCGGATTCAGCGGTTTGGTCAAAACCCTAATGTCAAAAAAAATAAAAAGCCTTTTCCTCTCTATAACCCTACAGGACCGCTTAAAACGGCTTCACCTTGATTTACATTATATTTATATTATATTTCAGAGAAATGCCCATTTTTAGCCTTCATAAATGTGTGTTAAAATGTAATTTTAAGAAACTATGCATATGCATGCAGGTAAGCATTACTTACAAGTATTCAAAAACAATATTGTGTCCATAAATGGCAATATTTTACACCCCTAAAAATAAGTTATTCAAATTAATTCTTATTGAGGTCAAAGATATGAAGTATAATAAAATAAAAAATAAAAAAAATAAAAAAATAAATAATAATAAAAAAACAGAACAACACAAATGTAATTATTACATTCATTTAAATCTTTTAATAAAATGTTAATTCTCTTAATTATCACAATCAAAATCTCTAAATCAAAAAAAAAAAAGTTACAATAATAGATTAATAGTTATAATAGCTTACAGTTAACCACATGCTTTATTGATTATGCCTAATCATTTCTACACTGTAAAAAAGAATTGTTGGTTTAACTTTAAAAAGTAAGTAAAAAATTGAGTTCATTGAAATTAAAAATTTGAGTTAATACAATGAAGGCGAGTGGTTTAATAAACAGAAACTCAAAATATTATGTTATTTGAAATACATTAATTATTTAAGCTGATTTGACAGAAAAATTTTTCATGATTTTACATCATGTAATTCTCTCTCCTCTAACAACTTTGTTATAACAAAAGCAAAAATATCAATTTAAGACATTTTTTTAAATAATTAATAGATGTTGGTTAGAAGAAAACATGTACACTGTGGTCAGTGGAGTTTCAGTGAAGAAACAATCCACACTGCTGCCTGTTTAAGGGAGGTTTTAGAGTAGGAGTAGGTCGGACTCGGAATTGCCCCACATTCCCCCCCTTCTGTAGGTTTTCAGCAATTGGGAGCAGCTCTCTGCCCAGATTACTCCTATTGTGCTCGGCCAGGAAAACCAAAGCGAAAAGCACCTCCAGCAGGGCTCACAAAAGCATTTAAAAATGACTTACAGTCCGGCACCAACACAAGCCACAATCTCAGCTATTCTACATTCAGCCTTGTCCGTAACAAGCGCCTGAGAACACATTGTCAACCAGAAGAAACTCGTCTGCATGTACGGCAAGACCTCTTATAAAGACAAGAAGAGAATGACATTGACGGAAGCAGTCGCTCTTAGTCA
Source organism: Elopichthys bambusa (assembly GCA_037101425.1). Lineage (NCBI taxonomy): Eukaryota > Metazoa > Chordata > Actinopteri > Cypriniformes > Xenocyprididae > Elopichthys > Elopichthys bambusa. Next base: position 43,146,524 of record CM074432.1, on the reverse strand, counting down.
AAAGCAAGGTAGTATTAGCATCACCGTATGAGAGAAAAATGTAGAAAAATGCAATTCAATAAACACAAAGAGTAGCTTATATGTTAAAGAAGAAAAAAAAAAAAGAAAAAAAAAACCAATTCTTTTCAGGATCAGAAATACAAGGCCCAGCGGTGACATCGCCGGCTTTGAACATCTGACCGCCCTGCTCGTGTGTGCAGAAACACCCTGTCTGAATGCTTCATCCCGCTATCATCGGTTCACTTGACAGCTGTGAGGTTCCTAAGGTCCTCAGAAATGAAACAATCAGACCATAAATGTATTAATAAATGAATCATTTAAATATATTTATTTAACAAATTAATAATGGAAAACAAAACAATTCCTTTTCTATTCTATAATACAATAACTCCAAGCAGTTCTGTGACATGTTTGACAAAACCAAACTAATAATTGTACTGAAGAACATATAGAAGCGACTGAATATAAGAAATTAATTAACATTTACATAAACATAATTGTTCATTGTTTGTTCATGTTAGTTCATAGTGCATTAATTAATGTTAACAAATACTGTAAGGTCTCATTTGTTAACAGTAGTTAATGTATTAATTAACACAAACTAACAATGAGCAATATATTTGTTATAGTATTTATTAATCTTTGTTAACATCAGTTAATAAAAATACAGTTGTTCATTGTTTGTTCATGTTAAATCATAGTGCATTAAGTCATGTTACCAAATGCAATGTTTGTTTTTAAATATGTATGTTGAAATTAACATTAACTGAGATTAATAAATGCTGTAGATGTATTGTTCATTCTTAGATCATGTTAACTAATTAAAACTTATTGTAAAATGTTACCACAAATACAACTTTTGATTTTAAAAATGTATTAGTAAATGTTAAAATTAACATTAACTAAGATTAATAAATGCTGTAGATGTATTGTTCATTCTTAGATCATGTTAACTAATGAAAACTTATTGTAAAGTGTTACCACAAATACAACTTTTGATTTTAAATATGCATTACTAAATGTTAAAATTAACATTAACTAAGATTAATAAATGCTGTAGAAGTATTGTTCATTCTTACTTAATGTTATCTAATGTAGTTCAATAAATGAAACCTTATTGTAAAGTGTTACCAAAAACATCGCACAAAAACTTGATGTTTGAAATCAAAAATATTATTTAATATGACTTACTATGATTAGGTTACACCGATTATTTTTAAGGGTCATGCAAAAAAAGCACCTTAAGGTAACAACGGCACAAATCACGCTCATAACACGAGGCCGCGGAAAAGAGAATAAGGTTTATTAAAAATGAACTGCAGAGGTAATAGTGTCCTCCACGATAGGGGTAGAGATAGAGGACCGTAGTGCTATTACCTTGAAATAGGCATGCAGCGGTCTTCTCAAACTGGCATCTAGTGTAAAAGCATCCTGCAGAATAGACTGAGGGCCTGGGGTGAAGCCATGTTAACTCTGCAATTCTTTAAGTTCAGTGGAGCTGAAAAACACAAACTGTTCTGGAGAGAGAGAATAGAAGAAAGGAGCCTTTCTCATCTCGCGTTTTTGTGCCGGCTTTGCAGGAATTCTCTAAATTGTGGAGATGAGTGTAAATGGGAGCATTTCGGAGTGCCGAGATGGGACAGATAGGGACAAAACTGGGGCCATAAAAACAGCTGCATTACCATACATTATTATACACAATATTTTGCGCTCACTCTCTTGGACGGGCAATCAAAATGGCCTTTCTCTTCACACCAGACACATTTGCAGCTGTAGATGATAACCCTGCTTTTATTTTCCCTTCGCAGACTCCTGGTCTCTCGGTTGAAGGGCTGCACAAAGCCCCTGCATCTCAATGTGTGTGTGTGTGTGTGTGAGCTTGTTTGTGGGTCAGTATGTATCTGATGTGATTGTGCATTGAGATGGTGACACACAAAAGCTGCCAGGACTAGGGTGAAGCCCATGGTATATATAGAAGTGTGCGTGTATGTGCGTACTTCTGAGGTGACCTGAACCCAGAGGGACAAGAAGAGCCAGGAAGACAGACTGACTGCAAAAGAAAAGATGAGATGTCTGAGTCAGAAAAGAGGGAAATAACAGATGAATGCAGAAGAAAAAACAACAGATAAATAGATGTACTTGATTTGGTAACATCTACATTATTAGATTTTATTCAATTTATTTAAATTATTGATGATAATAATAATAATTATAAAAATGTATCACTGTAAAAAAAAATGTTGGTTTAACTTAAAAAAGTAAGTTACCTGGTTGCCTTAAAATGTTGAGTTCACTGAAATTAAAAATTTGAGTCAATACAATGAAGGCGATTGGTTTAATCAACAGAAACTCAAAATATTATGTTATCTGAACCACAAAATTTATCTAAGTAGATTTGACAAAAGAAAAAAATGATGTGACACCAATAATGGAAATTATTGTTTTTTACAGTGTAATAATTATTTATATAATTTATCTGGGAAGCCAGAGCTTGTTATGAAATGCAATGGTAGGTAGGTAGGTAGGTAGGTAGATAGATAGATGATAGATAGATAGATAGATAGATAGATAGATAGATAGATAGATAGATAGATAGATAGATAGATAGATAGATAGATAGATAGATAGATAGATAGATAGATAGATAGATAGATAGATAGATAGATAGACTTTGTTTCTCAAGTAACTATATCTTGATTGCAGATTGGTTAGATCTTTGTACTGGAAACAAGACAAAAATACTCAGTAAGAAAATCTTTTTTCAATATGTATTGGACTAAATTATCATACTGTGATAAATGCTGGACCACTACAGCTGTTGTATTGTGGTCTGTTCTTGCTTTGTGTTGTGTTGAGGAGAGAAACGGGACAAACATGGAGGCTGAGTGGAGGGTTATCCTTGGGCTTATCATGTCAGGCCATACAAATTCATTTCATATTCAGTGGAATGGCTGTTCACTGCAGGGGACTCGCTGCACTACCTATCCCACTCTCCCCCCTTTTCTCTTTGATTTGCTTCATTTGAGCTGTGCTGTCCCCGGCAGCTTGTTAGAACTGCCACCTCACAGACCAGGCCCCCTGGATCGAGAGAGAGAGTGAGAGAAAGAGAGAAAGAGAGAGAGAGAGAGAGAGAGAGAGAGAGAGAGAGAGATGGAGAAGATGCTAAGGGTTGGGGAGGCCTCGCCAAGAACGTTGTCACAAGCCAGGGGTGAACAAGCACAGATCCCAGCCAGAGCAGGAGGGATTGCTGAGCAGGGCATGCCATCTACTGATAAAACACTGGTACTGAATCACATAGCCAAACACAAAGACTAACATCAGGGTGAGAGGCTTTATTTATTTATTTAAAAAATATATATTTGTATGCTGCTTCAATAAAATTGCTTCCTAATAATTCATTGTATATGTACACTGAGTAACATATCTGGTCAGACTTAAAACATGTGGTCTAAAACAACTAACTTTTTGCCACACCTGCCAATGGCCAATATTTTTTTACCAAGTACAAAACAGTAATGACACCAAAATTTTAGATACCAGTGAAAATTCACAATCCTCTATTACAATTTCGACATCACAGTTAAAACTAAATAAACAGTGCTTTTCAGGGTTTCCAGGTAGGTTTAACAGTAGTTTAGAAATTTAATAAAAGTTAACAAATGTAAAATAACACTGCATAGGCTTCACTATATAAATTAAACATCCTTATTAATTAATCCTTATTAAAGTTACAAAAGTTATTCAGTCAAGAGCAGTGAGCGATTTGTTCTTTGTCCTTTGTTGTTTGATTAACAAAAACAGACAGCAGCAGGAATGCACGGATCTAATGTACTAATACTGTACACATGCATTTACATTTACAACTGTTTACGTTCAGTTAAGACATAACCGACTATGCCGTGCTATTTCTTGACACAATTTTGTGTGAATTTGAAAGAGAGCTATCTGAGACGCAACTTTCTGGGCGCTCTTCCTGGCGCGAGTAACGAAATAAGCTCCCTTTCGTGTCTTCTTGCGCTTGAATATTTAAATTGTTAAGGCTTAAACTTTCGTGACGATGCAGCATTGACCCATCAACTGTCCCGAGCGTCGTTCAAGTTTGTTCACGTTCGCACATTGTTAGAAATTATAAAAGTGTTACCGGCCAACCGACTAGTGACATCGTTTCATATACTCGCCAACGCAGATTTTGTACTCGCATTTGGCAAGTGTTAAAGGGTTAGTTCACCCAAAAAATTATGTCATTAATTACTCACCCTTATGTCGTTTCAAAGCCGTAAGACCTTTGTTCATCTTCAGAACACAAATTAAGATATTTTTGATGAAATACAAGAGGTTTGTTTTTTTATCCCCAATAGAAAGCTACGTAATTACCACATCCAAGGTCCAGAAAAGTACTAAAAGACATTGTTAAAATAGTCAAGGTGACTACAGTGGTTCAACCTTAATGTTATGAAGCGACGAGAATACATTTGTGTGCATACGCAAAATAAAAATAACGACTTTATTCAACAATTTCTTCTCTATCCTGTTTACGTTCAGCGCTTCTAGGTTCTACGTCAGAACACCGACTCATCATTGGCCGGCTCCTGCGTTAGCATCACACGCATGCGTTGTCTGTCTATACAACGTAAACATCTTAGGAGAATGACAGGGTAGAAGAAATTGTTGAATAAAGTTGTTATTTTTATTTTTATTTTCATAACATTCAGGTTGAACCACTGTAGTCACGCTGACTATTTCCACGATGTGTTTACTACTTATCTGGACCTTGAATGTGGTAATTACATTGCTTTCTATGGGGGATAAAAACAAAAAAATCTCTCAGATTTCATCAAAAATAATCTTAATTTGTGTTCCGAAGATGAACGAAGGTCATACAGGTTTGGAACAACATGCAGGTGAGTAATTAATGACGAGAATTACATTTTTGGGTGAACTAATGCTTTAAATTTAGGCCTTACATTTAATAATATTACATTTTTTTGCAGATAAGACAGGAAGCACATAATTATTTTCTCAGTATTTCATCTGTTACAGGATGTGTACTCACCATGTTCATTAGTGCAACATCACACCAGTACGTCAGTCGGCACGCACATCCTGCAAGGAAACACAGCCCTATTAAAGCAAGTATTTCTTCTCAAAAAGCTTAATTGCAAAGTAAATTGTCTAAAAATGAAGAAAATCCACAAAGACAGAACAGAACAGCTGAATTCCTAAGCTACATGCTCCTTTTTTATTATTTTTGACAAGGTGCAAAAAAATGATCCATTTAGGTCAGAGGGACAAGAGACATAACTGCCTCAATTACCCATAATGGCACACATATGTGGCAGCCGCCTCCATTTTACGTGAATCAATCTAAAACGTTCAGATTCGTGCCTACATTAGGTGCGGGGAAAATACTTGGTCATCCGTCAATCCAACAGAGGGTCAAAATAGAGAATGAAATTTTGTGGAAAAAAAAATCTAAAAATTATTGTATTCCAACCTCTCTATTTGCCAAGGTCAGACTCATTCATCACAGTGGGGTGTGCTGGGAGTCTGGACGAAGGCTTGAATGCATAATGACAGAGGACAGGCAGTGTGCGGAGGTGAGGATGAAGGGGGCACAACAAGATACAGCCTCCCCACCCTTTCTGAACCCAGCCTAGATGATTAGATGTCCAGACGCGGGATAACCTTGGGCTAGAGCGGATAAAATGTGCTTAAAGGAGGTGCTGAAGGAGATGGCGCTAGACTAGGATGCGACCAGAGATGGGAGTTGCGTGGCGCTAAAGCTATTCACTAATTATTTTCATTTTCCTACTGCATTTGTATTTAGTAAAAATAAAGTATTAGTTATACATGATACAATAATGTTGTACACTATAATTATGTATATTGTAAGTTATGCATATATTATATAAATTATTAAAAAGTTGTATGTGTGTGTGTGTGTGTGTGTGTGTGTATGTATATATATATATATATATATATATATATATAGCAAGGCAACATTACTGAACCCTTCACCATCCCCCCACTGTAGACCCCATGAAAAAAATAAATCTAATTTTCCCATCTCCGCCACCAAGCGTCATTCCCCTCCTGCAGGCTCCCCCACCACCACCACCTTCCTCTTATACCGCGCACCCCTCTTTTTTTCCTCTGAGCAAGGCTCCATTTTGTAATAAGTTCTGATCAGTGTTTCTACCAATTTGCATTCTACTGAGGAAATGGAGGAACATCCCTGATGAGGGAGAAAATGGAAAGAGATAGTGAGGAGAGAGAGACTGAGAGGGAGAGAGACAAAACAATCAAATATCCGATTGAATGAGTGTGTGTGTTGGAATAGAGGGTGTGTATGTGTTTGCGTGCGTCCCCGGCTGCGCATGCGCAGGTGTGTTTGTCCGTTTTCTCTGTAAGGCTGCTGGAATGTCAGGAAAGCTCATTGTACTATTTGCTTATTCAAATTCAATCAAACAGCTGTGCTGAGCAGGAGGGGAGACGGTGACTGTGTGAATATGTGATCGTCAGGCTGATAGCTCATGAGCTGGAGGAGTACCTGTGCGAAAACACCATCACCCATTGGCTGTTGCACGTTCATAATGCTGTGGTAGAAAAGAACTTACATGTCACACAGAGACATGCATGAAACAGTCACAAACACACCAAACACTGATTTGCACATCGTTTTACACTCACAAACAACAAATAAAAACGTATATGGCATTTGGACAGGAAAATATGTAAATATATGAATTTGGTCATCGAGTACCAAAGTATGGGAGCTGATTGTTGGTTGGCACCGATTCCATAAAACTCTGAATGTTTGTCCTCAGATTTACACTCATTGATATTATCAAGACATTAAATGATCAAAAATGAAAATAGAAATAAAAAATAGCCTATAACCTCCCTAGCTAAAATGTACTGATGGATTGATTGATTTATTGATTGATTGATTGATTGATGTTTAACATGCACATTTTGAAGTGTCAAAAGGTAATTTGGTTTAACTGTCCAAAGGCCAATACAGCCATTTCATTTGTGATTAAAATATCTAAAAATGTAATAAATGTATATATTTTTATTGTGGCATGATTTTGTAACATCATATATTAACAAAATGGTATTAAAATGATGTGTAGAAGTCGTTGCTTTGTTATGAGAATGTCCAGAAAAATGAATTTCATTAATGTCATTCGGAGAAACCAATATACAGGGACCATTGTGAATCAAGTCATGCGGTCAATATCATGTCACAGGATGTGACATCATTCAGACACCTGCAAAGGACCACATGGTCATGAAGCAAAGTAACTAACTCTTTTAACTATTTGAAAATTCATGTTTTCACTTGCTAATACGCATGTCTTGAAACATCAGGTAATTCGGTACAACCGCTATAAAACATGGAAAATGGTGTAGTATTTTAAAAATGCGTACTTAATATAAAATATTTGATTGTCCTTTTGCTAGCTAACAAGCAAGCTAAATAGTATGATATATAACTCTATGATAACTAGCTAGCTAGATATCAGCCTGTTAGCACTGTTTGAAAATACTGTCATTCGGTATAACCAAAAATGTCATTTGGTAAAACCGAAATTTTGGTTAAACCGAATGACTTTTTTGGTGACAAATTTTGTCTATATTGTAAAAAAATGACAAAAGCAGTGTTAATTGAATATAAAATCCACATAATCTCATTGTTAACACTTAATTAAACTTCAAAATTATTTATATATCCATTATGTTTTTTTACTTTTAAAAACCTTATTCGTCAATGACCCACATACATACAGTTAAAAGTACATAATTTGTGATGTACGTACTGCATTTTCTACAACAAATTTATACATTAATACAAGATTCTAAGAAACATATACTGATATAACCTAGTAATCTCTATCATATATACTGATAGACATTAGGACTAGATTGTAGGAGGCTCTGGGCTGTTTTGGGGGTATTGTTAATGGGTGTTCAGGGCTGCTCCCAGAATTGATGAGAAAGATAGAAAAGTTAATTACAGCCTGGTTGAAGCGACCCTTCCTTTGTCTGTATACAATACGTTTTTCATTTATAGTGTAGAGATCAGCGGTTATCTTCACCTCTGGAGAGACCGTGAGAGAAAAACAATTGCAGATTCTCCCACACAATTTCTCCATCCAATTCCCAACCATGCATTTCTGAGCAAAATTAATTTCCGTGACTATCTAATAAATCAGAAACAAGTGATTGCAGTTGATGTCAATCCAGATGGACACAATGAAATCTCCCTCTCTGTTCGACACTGGTTAAGACTGGCTTGCCCCTGGCTTTTCCTTGTTCTCCTCTCGTATTGCTGACTGCTGCATCATACGGATAGTGCATTCTGATTCAGTTCAAACCAGATTAAGTGTGAAAATTCATAGTCCTGCATCAATACAATAATATACATTCAAAAATGCATAGCATGTCTTCACACACGAATGTTGAAGCCAGTCTGCCAGCACTTCATCATGCGATTATAATTATTCATGGCCAAATATTTTGCATCGCATGCTTCATTACACACGACTTCGCTTCGTGGCAAGCAAATTCAAAGTAGGGTACTGAGGTGTCATCATCCCATCCTCCCAGGCAACATAAAGACATCCATGGATTTAAAGCTGTGAGCATGTGATACCCATGCCACACAACCAAGTCCTTCCCTTCCAGCAGGTGAGCAGCAGGTTTTTGGAAAGGGTGCAGGAATGCAGGCTGAGCAGGGCGTTATAAGAGAGAGGTTAAACGATTCTGCCGTAACACATTGATCTGCCTCAGATCCAGAATTAGATATCCCCAATCCCCCTGTCCACACCGCCATTACAGAATTAGCCTAACTGCTGCCTCACCATGGCTCAACAGAAAGGCCACACTGAATACTTCTCCACCGTCTTATTGATTTTCACGCCCAGAGACGCCGCGCCCCCAAAGGCCACTGAATTACAGGCCATTTTACAGGGAATTACACCAGTGCTGGAAACTTTACAGAGATATGGGTGTCAGGGATCAGTCACAGTACAGGCCCTGAAAACAGCAACTCCATCCAACTTCTAGTGGAGATGACATATCTTCCAGGCATAAACACTGCAGTCCTTAGTCCAGCAGCATAAAACATTAAACATAAAGTTAGTGTATCATTTCAAATGTGTGCCACTAGCAGCAACCAACTGTAAAAATAACAATTACCCTTGTGAAAAAGAAGTGCACTTAACCCTCCGGACAGATTTATTTTTTATTTTTTATTTGAATGAAATTAATGTGCTATATTTTAGTTCAATAATGTTTTTTTTATTTAATATTTTGGTTTTTTAGGTGATTTTTATGGTACTAAATTATATTTATGCAGTTATAATCAATTTATTCACTTTTTGAGCATGGATATGTTCGGATAACGTGTTCCTCTGGCATTCCAAAGAGTTTAATACGAGTGGAAAATATTTTCTCCCTTCAACCACGAAAAAATCTGTTCTCTGCGGTGTCGTTTTTTTTTTTTTTTGGGGGGGGGGGGGGGGGGGGGGGGGTAAATAATGGCGCAAATACCAGTAAATTTACGAACGCAAACATTAGTAAATTGTGTTGTGTGATTTATTTAAATACTCTCCTCCCCTAAATTTTGCGTCTGAAAGGGAAACTTTCAGGCATATGCAATAAGGTCAGCCACAAAAACAACTCAGTCCACGCCTTTTCAGGGCTCATTTTTAGTAAATCCCGACAGTAGTTCTTTTAACGCCAAAAGAGGGTTTGCATTGGTGCAAGCTGTTAGTAAATCTGGCCCTTTAAATGAAAAATCTAAATGTGTTGTGTTCCAGATTTGAGGTTGATATCGCAAAAAAATGAGCTTTCAGTAAGATTATGTTTGAGTGCAGTACTAAACGTTTCCACTAGATGAAATCTGTTTTTTATTCATTTCCAATATGCTAATTTTTGACCGCAAGGAGTACAAGTGTGATTATTTTTTTCAAGACCATATAACTTATTCGATTCATATAACTTATTCGATTCATTTTTTTATTATTATTGTGTGTGTGTGTGTGTGTGTGTGTGTTCACATAGCAAGTGCCATTAATCCGATTAATTAAAAAATTCTAAAAAACCAAAACGTGTAAGAGCACCATAGTGTTAATTGTATGGAAAGTGCACTTGTAGTGTACTTAAAATCCTAAAAGTGTATTTTTAAAAAAAAAAAATTATACTCAATTTAGTGTACTTAAAGAGACAGCCCTTCATGACTATGCTTTTAACAGACATAAGTACACTTTTTAAAAAGTGCAGTTTGCAATAATGTAAAATTAAAAGTTTTAATTTAAAGTATGTTTTAAATTATTGTTTTAATAATCATTTGTTGTGGTTTATAGAAATACATTTATTTTGATGTGTTGACTAACACACTAAAATACATGTAAAGTTGATTATAATTTTAATTGTAGTGTGTTATTTAATATTACATTTAAAGTTAATATATTTTAAATGTACTAAATTGCAACTTCATTATTACAAATTTTTATTTACAAATATATTTAAATACATGACATACACATTTCGATATAAATGATATTGAAGTAAATTGTATACATTTGGAAGTAAACTTTAGCCATATTTCAAAGACAATAGAATTATGTTATAAATTACATATAAAAATACACTTAAGTCCTGCTTTAGTGGGTCAAAAAAGCACTCTACAGTTCAGCTAACTGCATTTAATATAAATTTAAACTATAATGAATAGTCTGAAAACATTACATTCAGTTCGCACTTAAGTATATTATTTGCGTAATAAGTACTCTTTTTAAAAGTAAGTGTACTTCATTTTATTTTACAATTAACCATCTGTGGGAGATAGAAGAAAGAATTTTAACAGAAAAGCATGCTACTTAAAGTAGGCAAGAGTCCACTGGCACTTGTCAGCATCTCAACTTCTACCCTTTTGGGAAGGTTTCAACAGCAGTTAAGCAACAGATGCACACATGATGGTGGCCATGTGAGAAATATGGACACAAAAACCACAAATGTGTTTCCCATAAGCCTTGTAAAGACTTTATCTGCATCATAAGGTGTAGATTAAGTAGTACAGTAATCAGGTCACCCTCCTATTGATCGCTGGGCTTTAGGTGAAGTGTCTTAACCACACCTCCCAAAAAGACGAGAAACAAGCATTCTGCGATACGCATGTAGTACATGCTAGCGTTAGATCTGTTGACACGTGGTGACATGCAGCATTGTATCGTAGTGCTGCTAATGTCTGATTTTCTGATTTTATTTACGTCTGGGGAGGGCGTTTGATCCAAGCTCTGAAGCGCCGTTTACAACGGCGTGTGTCACGTCAAAAATTGTGTGAGGCAAAAGCCCTGAGGATAGAGGTTAATTCAGGGAGGGGAAAAAGCGGCTGCTGTATCTCTTTAATGTGATAAACAAGATGAAGCTGGAGAGAACTTGACGTGTAGATTTTACATATATTCCGTTGATAAGTAGAATGACATAAAACATTGACAAGTCTTATTTTTTGTTCCTTTTGAGTAAATGCAGAAGGAAGCAAAGGCCCGTAAGACATGCTGAGTGAGCCAGAGGGACGGCTCAGAGATGGCTGAGTAATAAAAATCTTTTTCTCTCTCTTTCTTTGTCTACCTCTCTTCTCTCTCTGTGGCACCTGGCAATCTCTAGACTGGCAGTGTATGGTTACATTTCATTTTTTCTCTAGCTTTGCCTTGTAAAACTCTCTCTGTGCACTGGCTCACATTGACCTCACTGGAGACCCACAAACATGAAAGAGCCTTTATCTGTTCCAGGTGTGTGAGCAATCACATCTCATTAGGATGTGTGTGTGTGTTAGATGTTGCTGTTTGTTCAATATATATATATATATATATATATATATATATATATATATATTAATTAACTTCTGGCGTATAGTTTCGAATAGTGGTGAAAAGTCCATTTTTGGATCCTCACAAATCTTTGTGAGGGTGGAGACGGCGGTGGCATGAAGACTGGCAGCGAAACAGATAGAAATCAAATCATCTTTTAGAAGAACATTTTTCATGGAATCTCAATCCTGAACCAATCAGGCCACACACAAACCCACAATCAAGCTCCGCGGCTCCTTACAAGGGCTGATAAAATTTCAGATAAGTGATGGCAGGTCGAAGCAACCCATCCCATTTTTCAGCTTTGTTACTTTTTTGCTAGACTCATTATTTCACCCGTTCGGGGACCGGACTGTCACACACAACCCACGTTTGATATATGAACATCGGTCCATCACTAAGATCCCCTCCTGCCAGAGCCAATGAGTTGTGTGGGTATGCGGCAGAGAGCGGGCTGCCTCCCCGCCATGAGCAGACAGAGACTGATAGTTCAAGCTGGATGTGGTGAGGGGGAGCAGGGGACTCTGCTCTGGACAGGTTACAAATAGGGCTGAGAGTGAGGAGCTCAACCTGAATAAATGCTGATCTTCTATTGAGCCTCTCTCATCCACTAACTGTCATTGCAGCCCAGCTGCAGTAGCATTAAAGAGACTCAATCAGCACTGGAGAGAGTGAGAGTGGAGAACTAGAGCGGTCCTCAGACAAAGACTTGGGGAACGCTACACAAATAACACAAACCGCAATCACTGCAGCCCTCGCTGATGTAACACAGGTTAATCTATTAGCAACTGGCAGATCTGAGGCAAAAGTGAGTTTGGCTGAGAGTAAGGTAAAATTAAATAAAAAGAAATTTGCCAGTGCCGTGCATGCCTTCGTTTCCTGTTCTTTTGCTGCCAACCCCAATGTCTCTTTTCCCCACAATCAGTGTCAGCAAAAAGTGGTTTGCAAGAAACACTAATCTAACGTAGTGGCAGAGACCTGTTCCTACACCCTTTATCTCTTCGGGAGATGGACTTCAATACACAAAAATCCCATCATGCAACTGCAGCTGGAGAGAAGGGTAGGGTTGCCAGGTAATTGGTTGGCAGTAGATGAACACAAGGTATGAGACTACCCATGGCGGAGTGGAGAGGATAGGGAGGGAGAAAGAAGGGGTGTCTTGACAACCCCTCAACCGCAAGCCCCCCCCCACACACACACACTGACAGCCCCTCCCACTCCATATAATGTACAGCCCACGCTGTACCCTGAATGCGTCTGAGGCTCCTCAGCTTCAGTAATGATGTGTGTCACACCGCAACCACCGCAAGAAAGGGGGAGCAAGGAAATGGCAGAATTTTGTTTCTTTCTTTCATTTACAGCTTTTTTGGTATACACATCATGCATTAACTGAAAGTCACATACGTGATATTACATTAAAATCCCTCCAGATTATGTTGTAATAAGAAACTGAATAATACCAAAGAATAAAAACGGTGAACATGTCTTAAGTGGTAGCAGCCGAAGAGGCGGAGCACACTGGAACACTGTCGGTACGCCATTTGCCTCTTTCTACCCGGATAAATGAAGCAGAGAAAAGAAAAACAGAGAAAAGAAAAAAAAAAGAAAGAAAAAATGCATTTCTCTGATTTATTTATGATGCAATAAAGGCATGTTGAACGCATCAGAACAGGCAGCAGTGGTCAGACTGTCAAAGAAGATGAAGTGTCTTCATAGTTGAGCAGGCGAGTGAAAGAGAGAGAGAGAGAAGAGCAGAGCCTGAGGTTGTGTTGTGGCAGGGTGTTAACCATCTCGCTTCCACACGCACCCAAACTACAGACCACCAGAACCACCATCAGCTGTCTCATCAACACATACTCTCAAATTTAACACATGAGCCCAGAGATAGAACTACAGTAAGAGGCACAATAGTACCTGACTACCACTGACAATGCTAACACCGTTTTATTTTGAGAACACAGTGTGATTGCAATGGTCAGGACTAAAATGATCATTTTTATATACATAGATATGTATATAAGTTCAACATTTGAGTTGTTCTTTAAAGTCTGTATTGCAAAAGGAGTGCTGCCTGGTAAAGGGGCAAACCTGGAGTTGAGATTTAGGCTGTGCTCTATTCAGTTCAGAAAGGCAGAATTTCTAACTTCATACTAGGAAAAGTGCAATAGCTAGAATGTGATTTGATTTATAGAACTCTTTAAAACACTGTAAATTAGCTGTTCTGGTCATTTTACACATGCAAAACAAATGCCACACTGTATATAATTGTTTATACACTGCAATTTGGTTGTCAGTTGACATTCTTTACTGACTATAACGGTAGCATTTGGCTTTCTTCCACGCAATTTTTCTAACATCAGACAACGAAACACTTTGGAAATCAGAAATATCAATAGGAATATCCCACATTCGACCTTAAATCAAATGCTAGCTTACTATTAAATGTGGACTGTAGATTAAAACAATATGTGAAACAGAACACATTATGCAACAATGAATGTTTCAAAAAGTATTATGCCTTGTTGTCAACATGACCTTGTTTATGTGAGTGCTGTTCAGTCGTCAGACTGCAGTTTCAATTACTTTTAATTCAGTAATTCAACATTTGGCAGTGTGGTCAAGTATTAAGAAGACAGAGAGACAGCAGCTGATATTACTTTCAGTCACACACATTGCCAAATGTTGCAATCAATATAGCTCTGTTGTACACTCCTGTTTAGTCAGATGTAGTCAATTTTCATACCGTGCACTGTATACACACTATACACTGCAGAAATAGTATTAGCATGACCATACACTATTCTGAACATGGCCAAGGTGTATGTATGGAGAGATGAGTAGGTTTATGTTAAAGACAACATCGCCCTCTGCAGGTGGAGGACAGAATCCTGAACAGACAGTGCTATTGGACATACAATCACAAAGAAGCCACCTGCACAATCTCCCTCTCTTATGGATTTCTGTATATAACATTTCACTATAAAGAAAGATAAACTGAAAGGACAAGAGCCAGAGGAGATGTAGACATTCATATATAAGAAGAAAGTATTGAGATGCTTCCTGAGATTGCAGCAGTTGCACAAAGCCCCCCCCCCCAAAACAAGCAAGCAAAAGCAAAAAGTCCTCTACCCTGTCTAATTCAACCCTAATTCAACCCATTTTACCTCATCATTATTGGACGAGAGCAATTTCCACTGACAGACTGAAATCACCTTGACGAAACATTCATTTTTACGTAACCACTGCTCTCTCCTCTCTATGCTGCTCATCCGAAGATGTATTAACAGTTTTCAACCTTGCATGTATTTGAAAAATACCAGTGATTTCATATAATTTAATGGGCTGCAGATGGGCCAGATTCAAACTGCTCGGTCAGAAAATACAGCCCAAAATTGCTGTGCTTTCTAATATTGCCGGCACTCCAGGCAGATGGGAATAAACCGGAATGGAGCACAAATGTACTTTTCATATTTGCAGGTCTGCTGTGAATCTCCACCTCTAAGGTGATAAAAATTGGACGTCTGCGGCACAGATTCAAATAAGTCGGAAAGGCACAGCACACATCCATCTTAATGCAGGGGGGCAGGGAGTGAGCGAGAGCAAAACGGGATAGTTGTTAGTGTGACTCTAGACTATTTTTTGGCATTGCATTTAGGATTGCTCTAATTTTCATTCAAATATAAGCACACAATCATCAGCATCAGCATCATTATCATCTATGAGACAGTTTCCAGCTGTAAGAATTATGACAGACCACACGTCTCAACATTAACAATCATCCTCATGCTCTCCACGCAACCGTTCCATTATCTCCCATCGCACAAAATGGCTTCCTCCCCGTAGAGCAGCCTACTGACCCGCAAAGACACAGGGGGGTTGGATTTGAAAGATCTCCTCCATCACCTGCTCCTCTGTTTCATGTGTCGCATTACAGAAAATTCCAGAAATCAGCTTGACTAGATTGGGTCTGAAGCAAGCCCTTTGATACCGCCATGTGTCCTTTCATGTTTGTGAACGGTTCCTTCACTTTAGTTTACCAGAACAACACTTTACACACTGGGGAGAATACCCTTGAAACTTGACAACCAAGCTGCCTTTCTTCTGAGCAGGCACAGGGAATATTGAAGGCTTCTTTTCACGTTATTTTCCTCCCCAGCAAGTTTTCGAGATGCAACAGTGATACGCAGGAATGTCATGCATTAGTTTGCTGGTACTTTATTTAGTGTGCAAACCTGGGTTTAAACCCGACCTGACACACACATCAGACTGAGGGTACGTTTACGACAAACGAAAAACAAAAAGTTTTTCCTTCGCGTTTTTCACGTACAGGCGACAACATTGTCAAAGGGATCCCCATTCACACAGATACAAGAAAAAGGCTAAAAATGCTGTATTATGCATATCAGGCCAGTAGTGGGCGATGTCACTTTGTAAAGAAACACCTTGGCCTATAGACTCAACACATAATACGCATGCGCATGACGTCACCGTTTTCATAAATTTGCGTTTCTGTAGTTTACACGGAGACAATAATGATATAATTTTCGAAATCTTTTTGAATGCCGTTTTCAAAAGTTTGCATTTTCAGGCCCCCAAAACGCTGTTGTCGTGTAAATGAATGGCCCAAACACATAAAAGTTTTCAGTTTTTAGTTGAAAGCGGTGTTGTGTAAACAGCCCCATAGACTCAACAGGACCGACCAAATGTACACATGTGAATGGACGATTTTTTGCCACTACATTTAACAAAAACACTAATTTACATGTCTTTTTAATATATGTATTAAAAATCATTTTGATTTTTTTCTGTCCTGGTATCAAATTGTTTAAAAACCTTATTGTTTTGCATAATCTTTTATTATTCTTAGAAAGAAGTACTATTATTTAAAAACAACAACAAGAAATAATTATACTGTAAAAAAAAAAAATAGTGAAATGTGGTTGCCAGAATTTTACCATTAAATAATATGGTAGCAACATTATGAGTTTTTAAAGACTGTACTTAAAATTAAGTTTAAAAAAATCATTCAATTAAATGTTCATATACCAAATTACTAAAATCAGGTTTTTACCTTTATTGACAGCCATCTTAAAAACACAGGTGTTAAAGGGAAAGCCACATGATGAATCAAAGTTCATCACAAACATGCACACAAATACAAAACATCATCATGGTGACACACATGACACTAACAATGCAATAAACATTATACAAAAGATGACATAAAAACCCAATGTACATAACTGACATGAAAACACACACACACACACACACAAAAAAAAAAAAAAAATCCAATGTGAGCTGTCACCCTGGACTCTTGGAATGTCAATGTACATTTTTCACTGTAAATTATTACCTATTCTTTTTCATTTCCAAAAACTGTACAACAGTATTTTACTGTAAAATGATCTCACTAGATCTATAGAGTAAGGGTACTGTTCATTAATTAACAGGTTTTTACCACAGCATTTTTAACAGTCTTTTACATTTTTGGGAAGCCCTTTATATTAAGTGTCGTTAACTACTTTGTACTCAAATTTAAAATGAATCAGTCAGCACATTTTTACATTGTTCACTTATTTAAATATGATGTAAGTACATAGTATTAATAGACAACACCTTTTAATATTTGAAGTGTTTGTTCTCAAAATCAGTCATGTGTTCTAATCAACAAAAAAAAAATAATACCATAAAAAGGACCTCATGACTGTATCAAGATCAACCCGTCTCTTTAAATATATAATTTGGTGGTTAATTATGATTTCACTTTTTTAACTTTAGTTAGTGTGTAATGTTGCTGTTTAAGTATAAAGAACATCTGCAAAGTTACAACACTCAAAGTACAATGCAAAGGGAAATATTTTCTTTTACAGAAATTGCTTTTTAAGGACTACAACAAACTGCTGGTAGGAACTACAACGAGCTTCTTCCTGGGTTGGTGACATCACAAACCCCAAAGTTTACATAAACCCTGCCCCTGAGAACACACCACAAAGGGGGTGAGGCCATGTTGGGCTGCTTTAGAGAAGAGGAAGAGCTGTTGTTGTAGTGTTGTTGCAATGCCGTCATTTCTACGCCGAACTGCTTCACAAACGAGGGTCAAATCAATTCTGGATTTGCACAAAAAATTAACATGATGGCACATGCTAGTGGATGAGTTGAATCAACACCACAGCAACTACATAAATGTATCCACTAACCATTCAGAAACATCTAGATGCATTCTAAAAGTTGTAACTTCTTCCTGAGTCTCTCCATTAGTCTCCGACTCCGGTTTGAACAATGTAAGGCTGAACACAGTTACTGACCATCATCATTTTGGCTGCATGAGATTCTCCAGCTTTGTTGTTGTTGAACAACCGAAGCGCGTGCTGTTAAAGCTCCGCCCTCTTTTGGAAAGGGGGCTGGGAGGAGCAGCACATTTGCATTTAAAGGCACACACAAAAATGGTGTGTTTTTGCTCTCACCCAAATAGGGGCAAATTTGACAAGTTTTAATAAATGATCTGTGTGGTATTTTGAGCTGAAACTTCACAGACACATTCTGGGGACACCAGAGACTTATATTACATCCTGTGAAAAGGGGCATAATAATATATATAATATATATATAAATTTCATCACATTTATTGTAATGTACATTACACTTCTGATATGTCATACACAGATGCAATTCCATAGATTTTTCCCAGATTTTTTTCTCTCTCTCTTTTTTTTTTTTTTTTCTTTGAAAGAGAGAAATGAGAATTCACACAGTCAAAAGCAGGTTTGATAGATTCACACCCAAGGACTTCAGAGGGACTGAGAAGAGCTTTCTCGTCTCCGGCTCAAGCTCTCCATGCATTTAAATCATTTCTAACCAGTTATCTGAAAGTTCATCTATCGATCACTATCATCAGAAATTACCATTCAGCTCAGAAAATATGAATTTGATAGGATCTTCTTTGCTTACGTTGGCTCTTTCTTTCCTCTCAAGATTTATCCTGAGATTGACCTGGTGCTTTCTGCGCCTGTGTTATTGAACACCTGGCAGCTGAGCCCTTTGAGTCGACTGATGCCTTTAGCAAGACCGCTCAGACTCCAGGGTTATTTCAGCAGGATTTCCTTTCAGAAAGACTCTAACAGTCCAAATACACATTATACATAAAAATGCAGCCAAATAAAACTAACAAAAGTTACAGGATCGCGTGGCATCAAAGGGGTCTGACGTTAAGCCAGACCTGGCCGTGAGCCGTGCCTTTGTGTGCAGTACCTGGAGAGATGTTCTTCACGTCTCGGGGCATCTCTCTGCTTTTTTACGGGATTACAAGAACTTTGAAGCCCCAAAACCCACCTGGTCCAATCTCCACACACCACTGCTCGTCCATTCCCATTGGATGATAGCAGCTCGGGAGAGGAGCTTCCCTTCCCTCTTGTGTGTGACATCAAATAACCCACATCACATGTAACGAATGACACACAAATGCTTTTGGTGCATAGTGGCACTTGTGAGTGGGCAACACAAGTTCTGGTTTGGGTCAATTCTAGATTTAATTCATGAAATAATAATAATAATAATTGATGGTAACACTTTAGTTTAGGGTCCAATTCTCACTATTAATAAGTTGCTTATTAGCATGCATATTATTATAGGCTATTGCCTGTTCATTAGAACTTATAAAGTACATATTAATGCATGTTAAAGCACATCCCTTCATCCTACCCAATCCTTAATTTTATTTTACTAACTATTAAAGGATTAGTTCACTTTCAAATAAAATGTTCCTGATAATTTACTCACCCCCATATCATCCAAGATGTTCATGTCTTTCTTTCTTCAGTCGAAAAGAAATTAAGGTTTTTGATGAAAACATTCCAGGATTATTCAATGGCCTCCAAATGGTTGAAGGTCAAAATTATAGTTTCAGTGCAGCTTCAAAGGGCTTTAAATAATATCAGACGAGGAATAAGGGTCTTATCTAGCAAAACGTTCTGTCATTTTCGAAAAAAAATGTAAATGTATATGCTTTATATAAACAAATGATCGCCTTCCAAGTGCTTCTGCCAAAACCGTACTTTCTTATTCTCCAAAAAGCTTACGCTGTATGACCTACGCCTTCCCTATTCAACTTACGCAGCGCCGGTTAAATTTTTTCAGGTAGATAGGGAAGGCGTAGGACGTACAACTATAATTTTTACCTTCAACCGTTTGGAGGCCATTGAAGTCCATTATAAGGAGAATAATACTGGAATGTTTTCATCAAAAACCTTAATTTCTTTTCGACTGAAGAAAGAAAGACATGAACATCTTGGATGACATGGGGGTGAGAAAATTACCAGGAAAATTTTATTTGAAAGTGAACTAATCCTTTAATAAGCAGTAATTAGGAGTTTACTGAGGCAAAAGTCATAGTTGATAGTTAGTTAATAGTGAGAATTGGACCCTGATCTAAAGTGTGACCAAATTTGTATATACACTAACAGTCAAAATTTGGAAATTTGGAATAATGAAGATTTATTAATGTTTTTGAAAGACATCTCTTATGCTTACACTGATAAAAATGATTCTGTGGTGAAGTAAATAGTACATAAAAAACCATTTCTACAATTTTCAGGCAAGAATTTAAAAAACAAAGTAAATTCTGTAGTAGTACTCAATTCAAGCTTGTAGAAATTAAAGTGTACATGTCAATTATATAAAACTAAGTAAAACCTACTCAACCTTTCTGATACTGGTGTTCCCTTCATGCACTGGGGCATGAGTAATTAATAAGGTTGATTTTTTGCTGTTTTCCAGTTATATAGACTGTTTTTGTTGTTAGGCTTAGTAACTTGCGATATTGTGACATTTGGATTCTTGTTCATTTTCTACTCAAAATGACACATTCATATTAAAAAACAATCTCGAATGTTGCCGTCATGTGCTCATGTGGTCGAATGCATTCGAAAAGCCACAAAAGACCGCCTGCTCTCCACCTACTGACCTAATGCGTAAACATTACGGAAAGCGCGCTAGCCAGAAGGGATTTAAACTTTGTTGGCTGGAGACCCAAGTTTGGTTTGAAGATGAAAAATGTACTGAGGACAATGTTCTCTCACCATTCCTGATTTCTAACATACACTCACAGCGCTCAGCGTGGTCTTGCGGCTATCAGAGCAGAAACGAAAGCTGCTCTCCATATGTTTAACCATTGTCTTCAGGCTTGTTCATATGAAAATTGCATAAGAAAAAAAACACATACATACATTTACCCACCCATAGACCCTCCCCTCAAAGAAATCAGGACAGAAGTGGTTGAAAGTGGACAAAAGAGACAGATTAAAACACCAGGTTTAATCGCTTGTCTATTTGTGACCCAATTGACCAAAACGCATCTTAATACCAGGTGTAAACAGGGCCAAAAACATGAAAAATATTTTTTTTAATAATGTAATTATTCCAAACTTTCTAGGCAAAATAGAAGAGAAACAGAAGTACTTTTACTAGTGGTCTCAGACATTCAGGCCCCACTAAAGGTCTATTTGATGTTATTTCTGTGTAAAGTTTTAAAAAACGTTGGAGAAGAGAGAGAGACAGAATAGTAATGCTGTTTGTGTTCTCTAAGGTCAGGAATCCAAAAGCCACCCCTGAATTCATGGGTCCATATACACCGACATATAGCATCCATCTTTACCACTCAGGCGACTGTTGACTCTTTTTCAAAAAGAAAAAATAAGTCAGAAATAGAAAGCGGCAGCATGTGAATGACCAAATTCAGAGCCGAGCCAAATGTCAGCAGAGCTACACATCTCCAGCAGCCCAGAAAGAGCAAACACATGAGTGGGCAGGACCCTGCATGAGAGGGCGGCAATTCTACCTTCAAGGTGGAATGAATAATGAATGGACTTGCGATGGACACAGAGAGAGACCATCAATATTTCACATCTCTATTCCTCTAATTTCACTCTCGCTCTCTCCGACTACTGCTTGCTGTCCCAACACAAATCCCGAACTGTTGCTGCTGAGATATAACAGCAATGTGTGTGTCCACAAACCACCAGATATAAGAGCAACACAAACCACCAGCACGGGACACGTCATGATACCGGCACAGATTTCTGCTGGAATAACATATCAGACATTCTTGGTGTTGTTCTATTTTGTATACATATAGCATGAGTAGTGGTTCAGTAAGGAAAATCCCTCTCAAAAAAGTGTTCAATTGTATTGAATGTGCACTTGTAGTGAACTTCAAATCTTAAAAGTATATTTTTTAAACAACTGTACTTGCAGATATAATATTAATGAAAAATAAAAGGCCAATTTTAACTTCAAAAGAATATTTTAAACCATTATGTTTCAATAAACTTTTGTCATGCTTTATAGAAGTACACTTATTTTTATGTGTTGAATAACATACTAAAGCATATGTAAAGTACTTGATTATAATTTTAACTCTAGAATGTACATTTAAAGTTAATATATTTTAAATGTTCTAAATTGCAAGCATAACAAATGTGTAAATATATGTAAATACATGATATACAAGTTTCAATAGAAATTACATTAAAGTATATTTTAGTTTACCATAAATGATTGTCAGTACATTCAGCAGTACACTTTAATCATATTTCAAAGACAACAGAAGTAATTATGAAATTACATATAAAGATGTACTTAACTGGGTCAAAAAGCACTCTAAAGTTCAGCTAATTGCATTTAATATAAATTTGAAATATAATATATTGTCATTTAATTGCAATTAAGTGTCTGAAAACATTACATTTAGTTCACACTTAAATATACTCTTTCCGTAATAAGTACTCTTTTTAAAAGTATGCTGAACTATACTTTTTATTAAGTTATTAAATTAAGTTACCTGGTTGCCTTAAAATTTTGAGTTCATTGAAATTAAAAATTTTAGTTAAAACAATGAAGGCAATTGGTCTAAACAACAGAAACTCAAAATATTATGTTTTCTGAAGTACATTAATTATTTAAGTTGATTTGACAAAACTTTTTTTTTTACAGTATATATATATATATACACACTGTATATATTAATGCATTATTGTTCATAGTTCATGAATCCTAATGCATTAACTAATGTTAACAAAATTAACCTTATTGTAAAGTGTAACTTTTATTTTATACCACTAACCTGATATTTTCAACATGTCAACAATTTTCTTATTTTTCTTCATTTTTCTCCTGCCAATTTTTGAAAAAATAAAATAAAATAAATACCTCAGGCAAATTTGTTCATGAAATTTAAATATAATCAAGAAGTTGATTTAGTCTCCCAAGCTATGAAAGAACAACCTTGGGTCGGGCAAAAATAAAGCAAGCACTTGGAAGGGAGTTTGGAAAGATGTCAAATTAGAAGTCACGTCATTTATTTGAAGGTATTATACTTCCCAGCAGAGGCAAAACACTCAGCTAGCATTTAGGAGCCTGTCAGTATCAGCATAATCGAATGTAAATGAATGCATGCAATCAAGCTTAATTGGATGCACTCAAACTTAATTTCTTCACTTTCTCCCCCATGAACTCATGTCCTCGCTAATGACCGCATTAGATATTCTTATGCCGTGCTTTGTGTGTAAATCCAATTGTCATCCCCATTTCGTATAGTGTCACTGTCCTGATTATCCTGCAGACCCTGAGACAACAATGGGAAGCGCCATGCTCACTGAACCTGCCACCATCACGCACACACACTCGTCTGATCTCATCACACTCCAGCCCATCTGAACAGGGGTGGCGGCCACCTCAATTCTACTGATGCTAAAGCCCTTTTCGCTTAGACTGAACTACTGAAGTCACTGTAAGAGAGGAGAACAAAGGTGGAAGAGAAAGGGTAGTCGAGGCAGAAAAATGTAAACTGACATGCTAAAAACATAAGGGTCAAAATCTCAAATTTAAAAAAGCCAACAAGCTGCTCAGCAGAATTCCCCAGACATTCATTAACCGCTAATCATGCTGTTACACACTGTCACGATGCTCTGAAGGTTAACAAATCAATATTCCTCATGCTTGCCGTTCATTAAAGGGGTAGGATGACTTTTATGGTGCTTTTTTTTGGCAATGAGCATTCTTCTTTATTGACAGGAACTTCAAAATAGCATGACTACTGTTCTTCCAAAATGTTGTTTTGACGGAATAACATTTTGGAAAGCAATATATAAATCACAATTTTTTTTTAAATAATTTTTAAATCACTTTTATTTATATATATATATATATATATATATTTTTTTTTTTTTTTTTTTTTTTTTTTTTTTTTTTTGATCAAATAAATTCAGCCTTGGTGAGCATAAGGGTGCTTTCACATTAGCACTTTTGGTGCGCACCCGGATTCGATTGACATCAGAGTTCGGTATATTTGGATGATGTGATGTGTGAGTGAATTCGGACACTGAGTGCGCCGGAAGGGTAGCCGATTTCGCATAGTTTGTGCTTGATGTTTAATAATTCTTTTGAAACGTAGCAAACTTGCAGCTCCAGTAGTGAATATTTATGTTAAACTCTGCCATGGAAACTAGCATGTACAAACCTTAATTAAACGATTTAATGATCAATTAAAAAGGAATTTATACTTGTGTATGTTATTATGCTGGACCAGCGCAGTTTGGAAAATGAATGGATGATTGATTCAACTGATTATAACACACTTGTGACTCTCACAGTGCATTATGGGTATTCTCTAGCCATTGAGCGTGCATTGATTATACACTCATTATTGCAGTGCATTGTGGGATTGAATGAGTGCACTCAACATCGTCCACTGTGGTTTCGGACACCACTACAAATGGCTGTCCCCTCAAATAGTGCCCTATTTAAGGGTACAGGGGGCGATTTCGGACGCAGCCACTGTCTTCTGAACTCGGGTGCGCACCCACGAACCGAGTCCGCTTAAAAAGGGGGATCTGGGGTACGGTTCGCTGCTGATATGAACTCAAACGTACCAAATTGCGGAAGTGAACCACTATTAATGCCGTATTATTTCATAAAAATTTGTGTTTGTGTGTGCGTTTGACTCACTTTCCCGACGAGCGTGACTGACGCATGCAAGCAAAGAGCTGTATATCTCATTTCTGCTCAACTTCTGCGTTCTACATTCGCGGCAGATAGACGCGAGTGCCGTTATGTACTGAAGCTTTGGAAACAAAACCAACAGTTCAAAAACAAAAATATATATATGAAATTAAGGAGAGAAACGTTATGCATTTTGCCGCCTTCTCCTGCGCCGTCATTACTAGGCAACGGAGTAAACAGCTGCTGGTTTAATGACGCAAACGAACCATGGGTCGGACCCAAATAATACAATATGAACACAGTCCAGAGAGGGCAGGGGGAGGGGGAGCAATTGAGCTAAGTGTGAAAGCACCCTAAGAGACTTTCAAAAACATAAAATTTTACTGGCCCCAAACATTTGAACTACACCAGTTCGACAGCACAAGTGTGTTATAAATAAGAACAACAAAGGAGTGTCTTTAAAAACCTTCTTTTGTGCAGAACTATTCCTTCCGTCATGGATTCAAATCTCAAGTTCTGATCCTACATCTGATAGCATTAATTCTTCAGGTCGATGTCCATAATATTATATCCATTATAAAAATCTGTTTGAATGTCCGCTGAGGAAAGCGATCTTTGTCTTTGTCCTTTTAAAAGTTAAGGGGATTTCCCACAGCGCTAAAACAACTTCCTTGTACTGACTCACTCATAAAGAGTCTTTGCTGCCAGAATGCCGTAATAACGTAACTTTCACTGATACTATTGACGGACCCTTTCCAAATACGACATATTATTTATATGAAATAATATTTATTGAACAACATTTAAGTTAACAACAATAGCCATTATAAAACAAACACAAGCAAATATTAATAAAAAACACAAGCAAACAATTCAAAAGTAGCACTCTAGTACAGGATTTAAGTTAAATATAGCCTAACTATAAAGTTATAAAACTTAATTTTCCCCTTAACCCAAATTGTTTGGCTCTGGATCAAGTAATAGATTAATAAGACCAAATATTGATTGCTTCATATACCCCAAATTAATCTCATGTTTTAACCACTATCAACATAAGAGTTCTCGGCAAATTTCCGAAGGACTGGCCGAGATGAAGATGATGAACGGCTGATGATGGAAGGCCTGAAGCTCGCATCTGCGAAAGCGTCAAAACAACAATTGTAAAATAGGCAGTATGTTTATATACAAGTCACATATTTGAGGTCTAAATAACTATAATCTTGCCTAAAAAACTCAAATTTTATATATATATATATATATATATATATATATATATATATATTATACAATTATTATACTGTGCTCAGCGTAAATGAGTACACCCCCTTTGAAAAGTAACATTTTAAACAATATCTCAATGAACACAAAAACAAAAATGTGATGCAAAAATGAGCACACCCCACTGAAAGTCTCTGGAGCAAAGCTAAATTTTACATTCAACCACAGGTGAATCTAATTATTCATTACACAGGTGTCCAGCAGACAGTTGACTATAAAAGGGTGTTAAAACCCCTTCCCATTTCATGCTGTCAGCAATGGCACCACATAGAAGAAAAATGTCACAAGACCTGAGAAAGAAAATAATTTCTTTACACCAGAAAGGTGAAAGCTACAAGAAGATCAGCAAAGCTTTACTTATCAGTCAGAATACTGTAGCAAAAGTGGTACAAAAATTTAGATGATTTAGATGGAAAGATGGAACTGCAACCATCTCACAGAGACGTCCAGGTCATCCATGGAAGTTAACAACTCGACAAGAGTGTCTTCTGATGAGGAGGGTTGAAGAAAATTGGCATGCAAGTTCACTGCAGTTATCTAAAGAAGTAGAAAGCCAAACTGGGGTGACTATTTCCCGTGACACAATACGGCGTACACTACAGAGGAATAGCATGCATGGGTGTCGTCCACGAAAGAAGCCTCTCCTAAAGCCCAGGCACAAAAAAGCCCATCTAGAGTTTGCCAGGGCCCATGCTGACAAAGATGAAGACTACTGGGACTCTATACTCTGGAGTGCTAAGACCAAGATAAATGTTTTTGGAACTGATGGCTTCAAAACTGTACGGCGTCGCAAAGGTGAGGAATACAAAGAAAAATGCATGGTGCCTACAGTGAAACATGGTGGTGGCAGTGTCTTTATGTGGGGCTGCATGAGTGCTGCTGGTGTCAGGGAGCTGCATTTCATTGATGGCATCATGAATTCACAGATGCACTGCTCTATACCTAAAGAGAAGATGCTACCATCACTCCATGCCCTTGGTCGTCGTGCACTTTTCCAACATGACAATGATCCTAAACACACATCTAAGGCCACTGCTGGATTTCTGAAGAAGAACAGGGTGAAAGTGATTCAGTGGCTCCTGATCTGAACCCAATCAAACACCTATGAGGAATTCTGAAGAGACAAGTTGAGCATCACACTCCATTCAGCATCCAGTCTCTAAAAGAGGTCATTCTTGAAGAATGGAAAAAGATAGATGTTGAAAAATGTCACCAACTTGTTCATTCCATGCCTAGAAGACTTGGTGCTGTCATTAAAAATCATGGAGGCCATTCAAAGTACTAGATGCAGTAGTTTTTGTTGTGGGGTGTACTCATTTTTGCATCACCCTAATTTAAGTAAAACTGAAAAAATGTGTAATCTAAGTTATATTATTAACCTTACTTTCATGTTATAAGTTAAACAGATGTTATATTGAACTTAGTCTTGTCAACATTTTGGAAATTGTTTTTGCGTTCATTGAGATATTGTTTAAAATGTTACATTTTCAAAGGGGGTGTACTCATTTACGCTGAACACTGTATATATACATATACATACATACACACACACACGATCCAGCTCAACTCAGTGCAGTCTGCCATGGGAATTTTTCTAGCCCTCCATCTTCCCCAGCACCACCTGCCTAGATCTGCTAGGGGATTCTCCCTACTATAAGCATTTTTACTAGTGGCTTTTTTCTTTTTCTTTTTTTTTTTTTCTTATGAAAATATGAAATGGGCCGCAAACTAGGCTGTAGAGATGAGTGCCAAGGAACAAACATGACAAATTTCTGCAATAGACATGAATGAGAATCCTTTTGCTAGATATTATTAGATTTCTAGAACATGGTCACATATAATATCCTCTTCACATAAGATTAGCATCCAGATTCTGCTGTTGTAACATTTGTCTAACGGTTTTATTTTCTGCAGTTTAGCAAATACTTCCTCCTCTCCTTTTTCCCCACCTCAACCGTTCTGCGTTTAATAACTCTGTGGAGTGGAATCAGCCACCCGGCAGAGGACATGCTGATGCCGTGCCCAGGCCACACACCAAGCACGGCACAGCACAGCGCAGAAAGAGAGAAACATGGCTCGTCCGATCAAATTATGCCACAAGCTGATGATGCTAATTAGTCAGGGCAAATTTGTATTAGTGGATTATGTAATCGGCTGGAAGCAGAGCGGAGCAGAGTAGCGAGACGGGGAGGGGGGGGAGGAAGGGGGGGTAACTGAGTAAGTGAGCGTGGCACCAGCTATAGTCACAGCTTTACTGGAACACTGGCCTGCCACTTCATGCCAATGTGGGCATGAGCAATCAAGCAGAGAAGCTAGCAATCCCAATTAAACAGGAGTGGGTAATTTCGTCAGAGGAGGGGCTGGTGGCATGAGGGACCCTGTTACATGTCCTCAGGCAGCCTTGAGTCTCTGCCCATTTTAATACTTATTAAATGACGAGCCTGTACTCGCTAATGTACTCAGACAGATAGTACAACACACACACTCATAATAGAAGGATGATCAAATAGGGTTAATGGAGATTGAAGAGGGTGGTGGAGAAATTGAGGGCATAAGGGAAGGGAGTATGACTAAAGTTGAAAAAGTTGTTCACCTGTTTCACACAAGATTTTAACACTAGAAACATAAAAGGAGTTCATTTAAAAGCAATAACAAAGGGTTTTGCATTGATGCAGTGCTATTAAAGAAAAGACAGCACAGCTAGCAAGTGCTAGTACTGTAAAACAATATTTATAAAGGTGTGAACTAATCTAATTCAAAACCCTACAAAGTTACATTTTAAAAGTAAAGAAAGCAACCTCCAGTCTCAAATTCTCATTCATTATCTCTCAAAAACCAAACCAAAGCATGGAAATATTAAAGGAATAGTTCACCCAAAAAATTAAAATGCTGTCCTTATTTGCATACCTTTATGTTGTTCCAAACCCAATTTTCTTTCTTCTGTAGACTGCAAGCAGAGATATACAGGATGTTCACGCTGCTCTTTTCCACACAATGAAAGTGATCAGGGGCTGTCAAGCTATACGAAAATGACAATAAAGAATCAAAAATGTGATCCATAAGACCTCATGTACTATATTCCAAGTCTTCTGAAGCTTTACCCAAAATTCAGTTGTTTGTCCACAGAAAACTTCTTGTCATTACTGACATAACACCTGCTGTGATATTGACATATATGAATGAGATTTAAGATTACAGTATTTTTCCTGTTGTATGCCTTCAAAAGATTTGGAACATAGTGCCCGAGTCATATGGACTGCTTTAGTGATGGTACAATGGTGCTTTTTTGTAATTTTTTAAGTATGACAACCCATGCAAGTCAAGTTGCACATGTGCAAAGTGCACACATTTGGATTCGTGCTGAATGAGAGCGGTACGTGAGCCCAAGTTTATTTGTAAAGCACATTTTCCACACGCTAGTAATTTCAGTTTCACTTTAAATAAATTTGTTTAGGCTTGGTGTTTATAATAAATGTTGTTTATAATAAATGCCACTATCATTTGTTTGTTTTAGGGGCCATTTACACAACACTGTTTAAAAAAAAAAAAAAAAAAAGCAAAAAAAAAGCCTATGTGTGAAGGCGCGTAGTCTTTCTTTTCAACGTAACATCACCAACTACTGGCCTGGCAGCATGTTATATATTTTGGTGACTTGTGCACTTACATTATCCCAAATGTTTCCAAGAATGTTTAAATTCAGAGAAATAAACAATTTTAACCATGACGCAGATCGTGTCCGTGCTTCCGGTTTTATTTAGTAGAAACTATGGGAACACCAAAGACGCTTAAATTAATTATGTTTTATTAGACAGGTGAGCAACTGTTTGGATACATTCAGAAAACTAATCATGTTATATAGCTCAACACAGTTAGTCTTATTGTTTAAATCTCGTTTTCTTGATTTACCGTGAGTACCATGCCTAATATCGATTTAGCTTACTGCAGTGTGCAACAAGAGTCTAGATGTGTGTGACAGCTGGAGGTGTGAAGACAACACCTCCCATGATTCCGCAAAATCAAGGCGTCATCAAGCTACACCTTTAGCAACCTTTAGTGGCGAAAATTTCCTTATTATGCCTTTAAACTTACATTTTTAATTTCTGTTCTACTCTGAATACTGTTAAATATAAAGTATTTGTTGAAGAGTGAGGGGAATAAAAATGCATTTTTATAATCTTTATAATATTTGTAAATGTTTCAATTTACCGGTATTTTACATTTTTTCTGAACGTAATAATAAATTGTGTTTTTTCAGTCGCAGGTCGCAGACTTATTTTCCAGAAAATATGCTATACATTTTGTGCTTTCATTGTATGAAAAGGAGCAGCAGGAACATTATGCCAAATGTTTCCTTTGTGTATGGGGAAAAAGAAAATGATACATGTTTGGAACAATATGAGGGTGAGTAAATGATCACAGGATGTCCAGGCGAAAAAGAAAAACAGAAAGAAATAAAAATATTCTTTCAAAGGTGGGAAGGATTTGTAGGGTGAGCACCACACTGAGATATACACTGCTCCTCCTCAGACCTCTTCACCAGTCCACAGGGGGCAGGAGATGTATATAGACGGGGGGAGAAAGAGGAGCACAGAGCCTTCGCCCCTGCCCTTGCTCCCCCACTCCCTCCCCCCGTCCCCTGCATCTCTAGATCTCCATCTTTCTCTCTCTGACCCTGCAGCAGGCCGGAGCAACCCGGGCCTCTCGCTGTGCAAATGCCCTCTTCTCGTCTTTCTGAGGCCAATGCTGACTCTAATTGGTTCAGACCAGGCTTGTTTCTGTGTAATCCTTGCATGTTAATACTCCCACAGTAACATTCTCCCGCCTAATGGCTGCCCAGTGAGAGGCATTTTCAACCGCATTACCTCTTATCGAGTTACGGAGCCCCACCGTTCCAAATAAGACAAATTTAATTGATCCAGTCTATAAAAATCCCACTCTGCTGTGAAGGGCCTGGTTCTAGGGATTCTTTATTTATTTATTCCCTCTGTTTTCCCCACTCAGGCTGAACTGCCTCTGCATGTGGCGTGGGGAAATTAGGTTTATTCAACTCCTTACAAAGAGGAGGGACAGGGGAGACAAAATTCAAAAGGCTTCAAAATTAGATCAATGGTCTCAACAATCAATCAACGGCCAGGCTACTAAGCCGCCTCGCTCAGGAGGAGATGTGAAATGAACCTTTAAAACAGCAGGCTTTTGCTCCATACCTCTGCGTGCCGTGCGGAGGCGAGCTACTAAACTGCAGAATGATTCAATGGTTAACAACATTCATCGCTCTCTCCGCTGCGCTGCCAAAATATTCCTCGTCCTAAAAGGCAAGCACACACACACACATACACGCACAGGAATGCATACAGCAGAGGATGGAAGTGTGGCGCTAATACTTGTTCTGTGGTCTCACGGCTCCCAAAATAAGCCAGATGCGCAGGAGAATTTAAAGAACACAACTTTGCAGAGCAGTTTGTGATGTGATGATGTGCGTGCTTGGCCTTAATTTCACCCACTGTGCTTTTTTAATCCTGTTACTGCACATTGGTCTTATTGGGCTCAATGCAACATGGCAGGCTTATCAGAAATAAATACATTCGATTCATTGTACGAGCTGAGGATGAGGGGCCAGCGTTTCAAAACTCTGGCTTTAAACTTTTTTATTTGTAGAAGAAAGGGGGAAACTCTGGATTGGAATATATCCTGTTAATACATGGATATTTGGAATACTTAATTCTGATTGGTCAGTCGTGACATTGAATGTTCAAAAATGTATGTATAATGATGCTAAAGTGCAGAGTCTACTGCTGGTCCATGGCATACCAGTGCTATTTTTAATACCAATATTATTAAGTTAGGATAGCTAATTGCTGTCATCTTGCGACTTTACGGTGAGTATAAAACTTTTTATAGATGACAGTACTCTCAGGAATCAGCTGAACAAAAACATTGCTGGGAAGAACAAGAAACCGATGAGACTATGTTTTTTTTTTTGGGGGGGGGGGGGGGGGGGGGGGGGGGGGAGCGTGGTGAACAAATAAATATTCCTCAGAAGCCTGAGGTATCATATTTGATACATATTGACATGATTTTTCTAAAAAATAAAATAAAAATGATGTACAGATAATCAGTTAAACCTAAGTATTTTCAGTCTAGTAAGTGTACATTTCTGAATTATTACTAAATATAAAAGTCATTCATACATTTATTTTATAAAACAATTCTTTTTTTTTTTAACTAAAAGGACTTTACATGTTAGAAAGTATAAATACATTGAAAGAAGGCATGTAGTACATTGTGTACAACAGGTTCTTCAGAAAAGTGTTTGATCATTGTTGATAATTTGCATATCAAATATAATACAATAGGCTTTATAGGGTTATTAATGTATAAATTAATATTGTAATATTGTTGCAATGTCTGTCTTGTTTGTAGGCTGATTGTTTTCTAAATTGTAATGGACAGTGTTGGGGTTAACACATTACAAGTAACTTGAGTTACGTAATCAGATTACTTTTTTAAGTAATAGTAGTAAAGTAACTAGTAAAGTAACACATTACTTTAGTTACTTTTTCAAATAAATACTTATCTTTTCACATTTATCGACTGACAGCTCTCCTGTCCTCATGTTGAGAGAAATAAAGTGTTGTGCGCTATGTGAACATGATGGTTATTGTAGTTCTAGACTAAATGTGAACATGTATTTACTCATCTCACTTGTACAAAAACACATTCAGTGTTCCTCAAAATGAATAAAACCGTGAAATGCAATCTCAGAATTTTACGCAAACCTGTAATAAATAACTATATTAAATTACACAAATATACTTTATGTATTTAATCTCACTTTATTAACCAATATCTTTGCTGCTGAACTTCAGTGATTTAATTCAACCATACTAATAATGCTGTGTACACACCACAAGATAATCAGGCTGATTTTGGGCCTATTTCTCACCTTGCAACAATCCTAGGTAATGTCCCGATTATCTTGATGGTTCTACAGATTATCAGATTTTCCTGTGGTGTGAGGTGTGTTAAGAGTGACTGAATCTGCTCGGAAGAACATGTTGCCCTGATGTGTGGGGGGAACCCCGATGACAAGCACGCTCTGGAGATTATCGCGTGAAATTAAACAATATCCAATCAGAAAGCGAGCTGACAGAAGACGGAAGCATAACAAACGCAGTCATGGCGCAACACAAAGTAAAGACCATGTTCCCGCCGTCTCCACGACACCCAAACTTTTCTTTTTTTTCATGAATTTTCTGTCAAAATCATTTCAAACACTATCATCGCAATTTCTTCCTGCCTATCATCTGAAGTCTCGAGAGATTTTGTGAGATTTCCCGTGTTCGTGTGTGGTGTGCTGTCTTTGTCACATCACGGCACACCACACACTATAGGAGCAAAACGGTTAAATCTAGGATTTTTTTGTCCTCATATTTGTGGTCTCTCACATTTTGAAAATCTCATAAGAGTTTAAAAATCTTTTAGTGTGTACCCAGCATAAGCAAAAATTACTTTAGATTTACATAAGAGTGTTGAACTTCCTTCTCCTGGCTCTATCCTGGGCTGCGTTCAGCCCCGACAAAACGTTTTTTAAACGGAAATGGTGGTTGGTTGAACACCCCGTTCTGATGACGCAAGTTCAGATCTATACTTGTGCTCTTATTATTTAAGTTATTTTGCCATTAATGTAAATAAACATGTGCAAACAAAATACTTGCTCTTGTGAATTTATTTTGATGTTAATTACATTTACGAGCTGTTTCTTTAATACCGCGTGGTTTATATGCATGTTGATGCTGATTGGGCTGACATTTTTGACACACTCACCAAACAAGATCGTCAAACGTATCTCAAACCCGTTGCACACCATTTCCAAGAAACATGTCGTTCAACCCGGAAACCGTAGCAAAACGTCGCGCACCGGTTTGAGCTTGTACGTGCCCCTGTTCTTCTTTAATTCAGAATGGCAGCACAGCTGAAAGTCTTGTTTGTTTGAGCTGCGCCCTCTACTGTAAAGGTGTAAATATGCATTTTCTTCAGTCTGAGGCTTATTCATTTCACTTTGGGCGTGAAAGGGCCTTAACATTTGCCAAAAATAGAACTTTTTGTTTTGTTTTTATTAAAAAACAAACAAGCGAGCCCAGCCTAGGTGAGAAAAAGTAACACAAAAGTAATCTAATGCAGTACTTTTCATAAAATGTAACTAAGTCACACAATTAAGTTACTTTTTTAGGGAGTAATTTAATATTGTAATGCATTACTTTTAAAAGTAACTTTCCCCAACACTGGTAATGGACTTTATATCTTAGACCAGAGAAGCTAATTTTTAAGTTAATCTACAGTTTGTGTTCATTAAGTAAGTTGCCTTGTAATAAGCAGGATAATGTACATTCAGCCGGTCATTATTACAAAATAAAGCCCTTCAGGGTGTTACAAGACCTGAACGCCCTGTCAAGGTTTATTTTGTGATAATGACCGGCTGAATGCACATTATCCCTTAGATAAGCAATGCTTGGCATATGGAATATATGCAAATCCTAGAAGAGTATCTTCTGCCCAGCGTCTACTTTGCACAACTAAGAAAGTAACTCTGAGAGGGGGCAGTAAAGGCCACAGACCTTGTGTTTCATCAAGGAACTATTGGCACAGCAATCTACTGCCCCTTCATGACCTCATGACTAAAACAGAGCTACCCAGCAGACTCTCCTGCCTTTCATCTGTTCATCAGACATTCAGAGGAGTGAGAACGAGAGGATGAGAGGGAAGGGGAGGAGACATGCATAACATGTAGAGAGACGGTCACTGGAAAGGGGTTTCGTAAGATCTTTCGCAGCTTCTGGTGTTTGGAGAGGCGGCTAAATTAAAATCCTGTCCATTAAATCCTCTGTAGGCATTAGAAATCCCTTCTCCCTGACCTTTTGGATAAATTTCCATCAATCTCATTTTACGCATGATTAAGGTTTTAATGAGAGATGGGCAGCCTTAATACTGGGTTTAATCTAGACAACCTATTCTTCAGTGCTGCTAGCTAGCCTAAACGGAGCTGATAAAGCTAAAGCCAGGATTTTAACAAATGCGTTTTTAGAGGAAAAGTAATACGTTTCCCTCTTAAAGGCAATCGTCCTCTGATTTATTTGGCAACATAACACTTAGGTCAGGTGCATAACCACCACAGACATCGAGAAGGACAAATTTTCAAATGAATTTCCGTTTAAAGGGTCGATCTGTATCTGCTATTCTGTGACAGAACTTGAATAAACCTTGACTTACCATAGGTAACCAGATTGTAATGTAAATATGCTACATAGGCTCAGTTGAACTGAACACTAGTGGCAGTAAAACAACAACTTTTATTCCTTTTCACAAAAGGTTTGTTTACGGAGGCAGATTATCAATTAATAAAGACTTATATTCACTCCTTCCTTGCAAAATACTGCTATGACCTCAAAACACTTTTACCATAGTGCATTGTTTGTAAACTAATACATTTTGACATTTTCATCACATAACCAGCTCCATATGTATGGCTTTTCTGATGTAGTAAACTTGTACGCTAGTTCACCTGGTACAGCACTTGCAATGTGAAGCACTCGAGTACAAACAAAGTGAAACACGAGTTGTAATACACACTTGTAAAAGCAAGCTAATGTGGCATGGTTGCATTAGAAAATGCTTTTTATCAACTCTATCGATTAGGTTTAGGGTACACTGTAAACCCTAATGCTCAAAATAATTCAATGGTTTGAGTAGGGTAAACTTAAATTAAACAAATTAGTTCAGTCAAATTAACTTTTATGAATATTTAGAATATTTTGAGTTCACAAAACGGACACATTTTAAGTAATCTGAATTGTTTTATTGTTTTGAACTATATGAACTTTCTTCTTTTAATTTAGACAAACTTAAATTTAGCTAAAAATGGGCTGGGATTTCTATTTCCTAGCATGCTTTGCCATGAAACTTGAAAGGGAGAGTAAATGCAAAGATTAAGTGTTGTATAATGTTTTTTGTGCTTAATTTATTGTTAAGTGGGGGATTTAGTAATGTTTAATGTTTTGCTATGCTAATTTAGAAGAGTTTCTGTTATGTTTTTTGCTTATGTCATTTATTACTCACTCTCATGTCGTTCCACAACCGTAAGACCTTCGTTCATCTTCGGAACACAAATTAAGATATTTTTGATGAAATCTGATGGCTCAGCGAGGCCTCAATTGCCAGCAATGTCACTGAACCTCTCAAGATCCAGAATAAATACATATCCAGATAAAGAATCCAGATAAAGACATATTTAAAAGAGTTCATGCGAGTACAGTGGTACTGGATCGCATAAACAAAGCCTCGTTTACTAAAATCACGTGACTTTGGTGCTCCAAACCTCTGATTCGAAACAAAAGATTCGTAAAGCTTCGAAGCAGTGTTTTGAAATCGCCCATCACTAGATAGTTGAAAAGTCATTTTCATTTTGTTTTTGTTTTTTGGAGCACAAAAAGTTCTCGTCGTCGCTATATAATATTAAGGTAGAACCACTGAACCACTGGTCTTTATGAATTAGCTTACTCAAAAATTTCAAGGTAAGAGTAATTAAAATGTATGAATACAAAAATAATGTATGAGCCAGTTCTGCTAATTTAAACTTTGAATTTATTTACTTAAAAAAATTGTATGTAACCGATGACTTCAAATTGTATGAGTTTTGCCATCTTATTCGGGTTTACAGTGGGGTTTAGTGTAATAGAAAATTAACCTTTCAATGCCACATAAAATACATTTCCAAACTGCCGCAGTACAGTTGAAAGTGTTGTGAAACATGCAAGAAGCAATTTTGCAGAAATGTCGCCACTGTTGGGTTGTAAACAGGAATCGCAAAGAGTGAGATTTGTCAAAATAATAAATTTCCTCCTTGAATTACAATAAAACATTCATCAGTTTATTACTGATCTGAAATTCTCACATAAGGTGCTGTGTAATGAGGGGATATGCTTTGCAAGCCTGAGCTCGAAGCTGTTTGCTAGGTTTTCACAAAATCCAGAGACATCCAGCTGGACATAACAGTTCCTGTTCTATTCACACATTTAAGATTACCTTCCTCTGAAAACAGTATTCACCAATCAGCTTCAAAACCCATTCCACAATGGTGCAGTACATTCAAGTTATAAAACACATCCACATTCTTCAGCCATAGCAAACTGAACAAATTTTTAAACTAAACTTTATCTGTTCTAATATTGAAGGCCTAGTGTGTGGTTAATTCCATTGAGAAACTTTCTCAGAGGTATAGTGAAAAATCCATGCAACCAACATCCAGCATGTCCACTGATGGTAATCATAGGAATTTGCATGTAACGTGTGCAGACATTTTTGTACATTTGCATACACACTGAAAAGTACATAATCCATGTATTGTCAGCATATAAAGCAGAAGTATTTTACATTTTAAGCAGTTTAGAGATGTAACATGTTTATTCATTGAATATTGAATTTTAAAATAACTTTAATGTATTTACCTTATTAAATTATCTGCAAGTACAGTTTTTTAAAAATATACTTTTGGGATTTGAAGTACACTACAAGTGCACATTCAATACAAAAATGGAGACCACGGTTTAAATCTCCTGCTTCTCAGATTTGTTTCCTGAGAAATATCCCCAATCTCACCAAAGTCACACACTGTTCTCACCAAAGTATGTGATCAAAAATTTGAGATTTCAAAGAACACAAACATTTCTCATTTCTTCCCAAATCAAATTCTATTTGAGCAACATTATCTACAATAATTAAACTTTATAGATTTACGGTTTTATCAAAATAGTTAAATTTGTTTCTTTTTTTACTTCTTGTAAAAAAAAAAAAAAAAAATAGAAACATCCTAAACAAAGTTCATATTTAAAATAGAACAGCCACTGCACCCTCTGAATGATACAGTTTTCATCTGTGAGGCAGGAATCAACCTAACTCCTCGCAGGAATATACTATTTTGTTGATTCATATTTTTAGCCATTTTTAACAACAAAAAAAATTTTTGTCAGGTAACAGCTTGGATAAAAACAGATGAAAAGCATCTATCATAAGCACCATGTTCCCTGATGCAGTAGGAAAAATCCGTGGTGAAATCCCCCTCTTTGTATGTGAGCCTGGTGTGGCGTAGTGCTGATCTCTGGAGAGGTAGCCCTTTTGAATACATATTGATATGACTGAGCTCCTAAGACACAGCGGGAGAGCCTAAGGCCACTTCCTGTTTATTACACATGTAATCTGTGCGTGAGCTGGGGGTGTGGAGCCATAGAGCCTCGGGAGGGGGCAAAGACTCTACACTTTATCTCCTGCTGTGCCAGGCTAAAGCAGCATGTACTGCCACATGGGGCAAGCACTTTTCTGAGGTCCATGTACATGCACTGAAAGCGCTTGTGTAAGAAAAGAGCGAAGCCATTTGAAAAAGCAATCAGGGATAAAGATGAATCATCTTCTGGTGGTGCTTAGATCACTTAGAGTTCATAACAATCCAATGTTCACAGAGTTTGTGTGCAAACGAGAGGAAATAAGGGTGACCAGGTGGCACGGATAATGCGAGCATGCTTAAGTGTGTGTGAGAAGTCGCTGAAGACATCCGTGATCATTGTGAAAGTCCTTCAGAATGAATGCAAATGAGCCTTCGAGAGACTGAGGAGAAGTCGGAAACAAAAAGGGGGAGGGGAGCAATTAAAGAATGCCCAAAGCAACAATATTGAGGACAAAGCTTTTCTTCTATCTAATTATATTCTACAGCAGACACCTGCCCTTTCACCCTGTGTTCTCCACCTCCTGGTACTCGAGCGAGGCAATGAAACGCTCTTGGCCTTTTTGCCCACTGAGACGACTTCACAGATGGAGTCAAACTGCAGCTCAGGTGCCATAAGAGGACTGAAAAGCACAGCCCTGTTTTCACAGGGTAGTTACACAGAGGAAGACAGTAGTTCATCTGAAAGGAGGACAGTGAAACCCCAGTCTGTTTTAATAATGTTGGTCTGCATTCGAATAGCTATAAACAGCAAACCAGTTGATATACCAGTTTAAGGGATACTCCACCCAAAAATGAAAATTCTCTCATTGTTTACTCACCATGTGAGTAACTTACTTTCTTTTGTAGAACACAAACAGAGATTTTAAAGAAAATAATCTATCTTTCTGTCTCCATATAATGCAAGTGTACTTTTTACACTTTTTT
Organism: Elopichthys bambusa; assembly: GCA_037101425.1. Lineage (NCBI taxonomy): Eukaryota > Metazoa > Chordata > Actinopteri > Cypriniformes > Xenocyprididae > Elopichthys > Elopichthys bambusa. The sequence goes on along the minus strand of CM074432.1, from coordinate 43,107,173 downwards.
GAATATTATTATTTTTATATTTTGCCTATAATGACTAGTCGACATCTGAATGTATGACTATTTATTAGGGGTGTGATGAGATTTCGTGCCACGAGATCTCACGATATTAAAATGTGATGAGATTTCTCATTGAGTGAAAAGCGGTCTTGCGATGTCACCATGATGGAGCATGAGGGTGAAATTAGCATAGAATATGCCACTGCTACATTTACATTACATTATGGTGCCCACCGTGACACCGCCTCCACTCTCGTTTTGCTTTTTTTTATAAAAACCATTTAATTCAGTTGGATAACAGTTGCTTCAAATGTAAAGGTCATCCAGCACGAGCTGCAGTCGCACACAATGCAGCAGGAATCACAGTTCACTGATCACATGACGAGAGTAAGGCGAGATGACTGACAAGACCATGGCGGAGGATTCGTTGTGCAATAGAGCCTAAGCATCTGGTAAATGTCTTATCTTGTAGAAAGCATGCTCAGCACCGCCACTCTCTATACACAGAGTACGTATGATCGCGAATTTGAAAGCAAAAGTAAAACGCGAGCTCCCTGTTGCAAGCAAATTAGGTTACAAAAGCCTGTCTCCCAATATCTTAGGCTGGGATGTGTAGTTGTAACCACCTCTTAGCTCTGGTCTCTGTTTTGGTCTCTGCTTGCACTTTGAATATTGAGAGAGTACTTTGATTATGGTTGCACTTAAGACTAAGAAAAAACTGTTATTTATTTTTGTTTGATTTTATTTATATGTTCAATTTGTGGAAAGGAGTTCAGTTAGAAGGTCACACGCAGCTTCAATCAGAAGTTCTGGAAGCTCATAATTCATGTACAGTAAGGTCTGAAGAGACTCATGTGAAATCATACAGGAGAGAAGCCAGTCAGTTGAGTTTGTGGCAAAACCTTTTACAGTGCTTGTATATTGTTGTCTTTCAATGCATATGATAATTCATACTCAGAAAGCAGAAAACTCAGCAGACTATTTTTCCAGACATGAATTTTTGTCATTGAGGATACTGTGCAAAATTCTTCTCGTCTCGTCCTCGTGAACCCAATTTCGTATCATCTCGTGAGCTACCCCTACTAGTCTTGTATTGGGTTATTTCTTTCTAATATGAAAAACAAACAAAACATGTTGATATTTTTTAGCAGTAGTGTTAATTAATGTGTTAGCTTTAGCTTTGTATAGTTAAACCTTCTTGGCAAAGGACACTACAGCAGTGCTTTAAAGATACAACTCTCTTCCTGAGAGGTTTTTACAGTACCATGCAAACAGACTAAAAGCTAAAGCTAGTTAAAGCACCAGTGCTAAAAATATCATAACTAAAATATCCATACCCTTGAGAAAAAGAAGTACATGTTAGCATACTTTTGAAGAGAGTTCTTTCTATGAAAAGAGCGAACTGAATGTAATGTTTTCAGACACTTAACTGCTATTTATATAAAAATGTATTTAGTTTCAATTTATATTAAAATGCAATTAGTTTAACTAAAATGCTTTTCTTGTTTAGTATTTTTGTCTTGTTTCCAGTCCAAATATCTAAAACTTCTTAAATCAAGATGCCTTTACTAAAGTAGTAAAATGCCATAAGACATTATGTCTTGTTTTCTGGGGAAATATATCAGTGATTTTTTTTTGCTTAAAACAAGCAATGGGGTAAGAAAAATAATCTTGTTTCTGTTTGAATTAAGTAATTTTGCTTATTCATTAATATAATTTTGCTTTTTCAATATTACATACTGCACCTTTACGTACCTTTAAGTTGCCTTAAGATCTGAAGTACACTACAAGCGCACATTCAATACAAATGAGCACACTTCTTTTTCACAGAGGAAATTATGTGCAATATCCACTAAGCCACAGCTCAAACAGCATATCACTTTCAAATTTTAAGTATAACAATAAATAAAAGAGGAAACTGTGCATGTCATAACATTTACAAACATATAAATACTCAATCAAATGTAGCTTAGAAAAGTACATTTGGCCAGGCACAGAGCCCTGACTCAGAGTTCATTAAACAGGAGATGATCTCCCTCTGCCTCACTCCAGAGGAATTCTTATAGGTGAAACACTGTGGAGGAGTCAGTAGTAATGGCACGGAAGTTCATAAAAGAGAGACCAGGTAGTGGAGATTGGTTTTAAATCACTGGCCAAGTTGCTTTGCTCCGAAGGGAGACAAGTTTAGCTAATGAAGCCTGACAGCCCATTCCAGAGCAGCTCCGCACAGGAGAAGATTCCGCCCGGATGCAGCCGCCGCCGCCCCCGGCTCGGCTTCGCTCATCGAGCACAGGGAATGGAAGAACTTTAGAGAAACTAACTGCTGCCCATTTCCTGCTTATTTAACACCCAATCTCACTTCAAAGCCTGTAATAGCAACACGACTCTGAAACATCAAACACGCTCGCTTCCCAATCTTCCTCTCCCACTTTCACTCATTCAATAACTGCCTCTCTCTCTCTCTAATTCAATCCTGCTCTCAGGTGGCACAATTAGTTCCTACCACCAGGGCTTGAGGCTTCATCCCTGCAATGAAAATTCAGCACTAACTACCCATCACTTGTACCAGGGGCACAGAGTGATACCGTACATGCTGGCATTAGCATACTGACTAATAGCCGTTACACTGTACATCTGGAAATGTACCGGCCTGAACGAAAGCAGATGGATTAATCAACGTACTACAGACTCTAGAGATAAAAAGAGTATTTTCAACATAATAACCTTTAAAAACCTTTCTGTAGTTGTAATTTGTAGAAGATTAACACTAAAGACTAGTTAATCTTTGATACTAATGAATGGCGCCTTTAAGGTTAATTGTGTGGATCCCATTGTGCGACTCCTCTAGTATTACACGCAACAATGAAATCTCACAAGGGAGGAGAAAGTACTAACGGAGCAAGATTTACGGATTCCTTTTCACAACCTCTGGGAGAATCACGCCAGCAGGACATTTTAGACAGAGGAACCAAGACGAAGCGGAAAATGCTTGTGAACCTGGCCCTTAAACATATTTCACTGCCTTACTAAAATGAAGAGAGAAAGTGGTGGACTTTGAGTTGAAGGGTGCTGTTAATTTACAGCACATGGCAAAAACAGAGAAGTGAGGATGGAAAGAAGGCAAGAGAGAAAGGGAAAGCTCTGAGTTTAATACGATTCCCAGCTCCCTAATAATCCCCGGCCTCCCCCCTGGAGTGGACTTCCACTAACCCCTCCACTGCTCTCCTCTGTTTCATATTCTTCCAAGATGATCTGGAACTAATGTGCTGTTTATTTTTCCCAGAAGATAGCGTCTGGGCTGCTCAGCTCACGCAACCTGTCTTTATCCACCCACAGGTGGATGGAGAGAGAGAAAATGACACGGGAAGATGGGAAAGGAATAGGATTTAGATACTTGTGTTGCTTGTTGGATTTAAATATTTTTAGATCATCGCTGTCCCCTATAAAGTTATATGCAAGTGGAGTTGCTGAAATCACTGTCTTGCAACAGTTGCTTACTGCTGATAATACGTCAAGTTTCTAATGACACCTATTGTTTGGCCAGTTTTTGAGCTGAAAGATATAAAGTGTACGTGACTGCATTTGCAGAATTTTAAAGTAATACATTCACTCATAGAGATTAGCCTCAGACAAATCCTACGCAAAACTGTTCTGAATTCAAAATGAAGAATTTCTCCTTATATATATAAATATATATATATATATAAGGGATGGTAAGATTCAGTGTGTCAGCATAAAAGTTAACGATTCGACATCGTTTCTGACATATTTGACCAATAATCTGTGACCGATATTTTACATGTAGATTTATTTCTCCTCTGTAAACGGTTTCTCAAGCGCATTCTTTCATCACCACTGCTGCTACATAAATATGACGTATCACAACACTACGGAGGCCGAGTTGTGCCATGAGACTCACACAGAATATAGATTAAGATACAATGTTTGTGAAAGGCCCATGCGTTAGAAGTCAGAAGGCACTTAAGTTAATTTATGATTTGCTGTCGGTCTGAACCAAAGAAATAAAAGTGAACTATCTGTACCATATTTAGGGCCCTTTGATGAAAAAACGGATGGAATCGTGAAATCCATTGATAAAAATGGAATTTACCATATAACGCATAATTTGACGGAATTTGTCAAATTTTGGATGAATAAATCAAATCTAGGTGGGTACACTTAAATCAAATTGTGATCTATGAATATAAGCGCTAATACGTTTATTACACATACTGCAGTGTTTTTTTCCAGAAAGACTATTGTCATATTATATACACACACAGAAACATCAAGATCTTAACGGCAACCCGTCAAAATAAAAGTTTGGTTTAACTTGTAGCTATATACTATTGTATTACTATAATGTATGTCTTAATGTGATACTACTACTACTATTACTAATAATAATAATAATAATAATACAATAATTTTTTATATTATTAGACTTTAATGAAGACTATTTTTTAAGAAATAATCAAAAAATTATCTATATTTTAATTTTAACAATTTTAACAGTTTGCCAAAAAATGAAAGTGTTTATTTAAATTTCATTTGATTAAAAATAAATTAGAAACAGAAACAGAAAAATTAAAACAGAATTTGGTACAAAAATAAATAAATACATTTTTTGAGAAAAAAAAATATATAAAGTATTTCATAGAACCCACATATTGAATTGCATAACATAAATTTTTTTTTTTCCCCCCCATTACATCGTATTGCATTGAATTGCATTCTGTTGAATCAAATCAAAATGGGATCGCACTGCATTGTAAATCGAAAATCGATTTTTTTTTGTTGTTGTTTTTTTGGTCATGCTGGTCATGCAGTGCGCTATCAGAGTTCCTCTTTATGTATGGCTATTGAAACAGCAGCATCACATCTTACATGCTCACAACAACAAAAACATTTAAAGGAGACCTATTATGCCCCTTTTCACAAGATGTAATATAAGTCTCTGGTGTCCCCAGAATGTGTCTGTGAAGTTTCAGCTCAAAATACTCCACAGATCATTTATTATAGCTTGCCAAATATGCCCCTATGTGGGTGTGAGCAAAAACATGCCATGCGGCTCACTCAGGGCGGTATCTATGCTAATAGGGCAGATCATCACCAGTCATGGGCGGGGCTTTCCCTACTCTTATGTAAGAGTAGGGGGAAATCTGGAACTGCGCGTTTGGATTTTTACCATTATAGGCTGGCTGTTCCCACACACTGTGGACACACATCTGTGTTTAAACACCTTATAAAAATGAATTTTGCATAATAGGTTCCCTTTTAAAGGTCACTGCATGTATTAATTGCTTTTATTTTAAATTAATAGATTCTGACAAAAAAAAAAAAAAATGCATCATGACATTGACCCACACACTCATAAAATGCACAAGCTATTTTAGCTTTGGTTCACTGTCCTTACACACCTTCCTTATACATGGCAAGTGATAAAATGATACCCAAAATCAATATGAAGGGACTTGTCATCTGACAGGAAACAATAATAAAACCTGCATAGAGAATATGCAAAACGACAGGTGACAGGACAGTCAGATATTGTGTCCACTATGTCATCTGTGTCAACGCCATGTTACTTCCTGTCTTCTATCCAGTGAATAGATGATGGGTGCACATGGTGATTTGAGCTCCGACGCAACCTCCTTTACTGTTGTTGGACAAAAAGACAAGCCAAGATGATTTCCAACAGACCGGCCCAGTCAGTTCCAATAAAGCCTGACAGCAGCTGTCAGACACTCTAATGCATGCTCTTTCAACACTCTCCTAGTGATAAAACATCGCCTCAGATTGTGTACCCTGATAAAAGTTCCCTCCGCTCACCCTGTAGGAACACAAGGAGATCTTTGATGTAGAGACACCAGGGATGCTGCGTTCCCAAGTTACTATGGGCGTCTGAGAAAGCAATGAGTGCCCTGTACTGGCCTTTTCTCTCCTTGAAGATTTGTAAATAAAATATCAAGGCATGGAGAATCCTGAAACAATCCCTCCTCAGCTGCAACGGCATGCACCGGGGTGTGCTGCGCAGCTCGGGAAAGGGAGGTGGGCAGCAGACGCGTGATTGAACTCCAGAGGTGCTGGGCATGGGTGTTAATGAGATGGGAGTGGGAGCGTTTTCTTCTTTGCCCTCCACACGGCAGCCTTGAAACCGGCCCCGACTGGGCCCCGTTCGCGCTGGGGAAAGGTACTCGGACTAATCTGCTTCATTTTCTGCCTCTTTAACCGAGACCAATGTATTTAAACGGTTTCTCCTTTGACAGATGCTCAGTTCAAATTATTCCTAACTGGAAATTTGCTGGAGCAAAATTAAATATCCTTCAGGCCAGGCCGCCTTAAGAGAACGCTCAACATCAAAAGGGCGAACACTTCAAAAACTAAAACTAATGACCCCAGCCCACCTCCAGGGAGTGTCGTTCCAGCCTCAGATCCTGGCCAGCTAAGATTTCAGTCTTTAAATGAAGATTTTAACTGTTCCCTTGACTCTGGTCTTTAACACAGAATACAGAATAAGAAACTGACACTACATTTTACCACGTTCCATCAGTCCCAGAACAGAAACAAGGTTATAATCTGATGCATCTATTCATGACTGATTTTTTTTACTTTGTCAATCCAATCATTATCACCTCTGCACACCCAAGGTGTGGAATCGCATCGCCAGGGCAAAGCCCTAGGTTTGCCGTGGGTGACTACCATCCCAAAGCACGTTAAACTTTCAAAATCCCTCTAAAAATGAAGCTCCATCCCCACCGTGAGGCCAGAAAAAGCAGGGCAGAGAGAGAGGGTGCACGTGAGAAGGGGAAAGAAGGGTTACAACAGCTGGCAACATTCATCTCGGCTCCCTGATCAGAGCCGACAGGAGTCATTAAGTCATAAAAACCACAGAAACTCCCACTCTCCAGATGAGCAAAAGGAGAACAGAACAACCACTCGGAGTAGAGAGGGAGGTCCATGTCGGCCCCTTTTTTCCCAGCGAGACTGAGGGAGAGCCTTGTACTGGAGGTTTAGGGTATTGAGGATGACATATCTAAAGCATTGGTGAATTATACATCTGGACAAAGCTGAAAAAAGCAAAACATCAAGCATCATAACAGCCGTCTTAAGATGGACAGGCTGTTTTGAAAGAAACAAAATCTTCATCCGTAGGTAATTCCAACCAGGAGTAATGGTTGAAATAAAACAGCAGATTGACTGAATTGCATTAATAAGCTCTCGTTTTAACTGACAGGCTTCAATCCTTGGATCATTAAGGGTAAACATCATATTAAGGCAACCATGCATTACTTAACAAAGAGCTTATGAACTACTAGCAACATTCTGCCTTTCGAACAGAACAACTGATGCTACTATATAAAGTACAGAGTTAGGGAACATTTACATGACAGCAATGTACTAAAAATGGAAACTTTGCATTTTTGAAAAGTTTTGTGTAAAGACGCCAACATTGCTAAAACAATCCCCGTTTACACGGATCCACGAAAATGACTAAAACGCTGTATTCTGCTGACAGGCCAGTTGTTGGCGATATCACTTTGTAAAAAAACACTATGCGCCTATAGACTAAATACATAATATGCATGATGTCACCAACGATAGCGATACAATAACGGTATCGTTTACAAAACTTGCACTTTGAAATCCGTTTTCAAAAGTTAGCATTTTCAGGTCCCCAAAATGTCGTTGCCATGTAAATGATTGGCCAAAACGTAAAAAGCATAAAAAACTGCCTTAGGTCGTAGTTACTAAGCCTCTAGTGTAACTAAGTTTTAAGTAAGAACTTACTATTTCTAACCATATTGTTATAAAATGTATTAAGTTAAAAGTTAAAAGGCTGCATCGTCTGCGGTTCTTGAAAAACATGTATTAATCACATCAGAAAAGCTCCAAAATGCCTTTCACATTTTCTGACATAATAATCCATAAATATTTCAAAATATGAATCCAAGGAACTCAAGCAAGCATTAAGATAACATGCGTGGCACAGCACGCCAGAACCGCCTCTGAACTCACTATAAAGACCGACCTATGCATATTAGTGAGATGTTGAAATATTGAGAGTGAAATGAACCGACAGTGAATGGTGTGCCATGCTTTTTTAAAATCTGATCAACGAGGTGTTTCGGTCTCTTGTGAAAGGCAGTATTTCGTTTCTTCGAGCAGTGGGGTTAAACAAAAAGCAAATGTTAAGCCCCGATCCTCTGAAGCTGTGCCGGGCTTTGAAAACCAATACCCAACTCCTCTCACCCAGACTAACCCACCATTTTACAAGTCAAATCAAATGCCTTCTCAAATCAGGACACATAATTTGTGACATTTATTTCAGTTCTTTTTTTGTTGTTGTAGCATCATGGATAAAGACAAGCCATGAAGACAAAATAGCTCACCCACTCAAAATCTAATTCCACACCCGTGTCTTTAGAGTAAACAGGCAAAAAACACTAAATGTTAGGTTTACAAGTGTTAGTGCCCTAGGAACATGGGGAGAAACTGACAACGCGCTCCAGAACAGATTCTGCCCGTTCAAACCCTCAAAGTGAATTTTCCACATGTCATCCACCTACCACTCTTCTTTGTGCAAGGCAATGTCAGGCATGAAAGAGCTTTGATATATTTAAGACTTATTCAAGCGCCAGCTGCTTAACCAGGGCATGAGCTACAGTGCTAACCAGGATTTAGACAGTGAACTTCTGCCTCTTAAAATCTTCTTAAGCCAGCAATTCACAAATATTGTCCTCAAACATGTTGGGGGAAATATATCGAGACATATTTAAAATAATAATAATAATAAAATTGACTTTAAAATTAAATAAATCAGAGCATGTTACGCCTCAGGCTACATTTTAAATTATAATATTACTTAATATTAATTAATTTATACTATTATATATTAATACTGTCTATCTCTAAAATAGAATATATTGACTTCTAAAACCACTTTTTAACTTTTGAATGATATTCTTGCCTGGCACAATAATGTAATAATTTAAAGGAAAATGAAAATTCTGTCATTATGTCGTTCCACACCCGTAAGACCTTCATTCATCTTAGGAACACAAATGAAGACATTTTTGATGAAATTTGAGAGGTTTCTGATACCCCACAGAAAGCAACGTAATTACCACATTCAAGGCCCAGAAAGGTAGTAAAGAAATCGTTAAAAATAATTAACGTGACTAAAGTGGCTCAACCAAAACAAAACAAAAATAACGAAAAATTTCTTCTCCTTCCTGTCAGTCTCTTATGCTGTTTACATTATATACGTTTACAACGTAAACCGTATAGGAGACTGACAGGGAAGAGAAGAAATTGTTAAATAAAGTCGTTATTTTTGTTTCGTTTTGCATACAAAAGATGTATAAAAATGTCCTCTGCGCTTTATAACATTAAGGTTGAACCACTGTAGTCACATGGACTATTTTAACAATGTCTTTACTACCTTTCTGGACCTTGAATGTGGTAATTACGTTGCTTTCCATGGAGGATCAGAGACCTCTCGGATTTCAATAAAAAATATCTTAATTTGTGTTTTGAAGATAAAGGAAGGTCATATGGGTGTGGAACGGGCGAGTAATTAATGAGAGAAATTACATTTTAGGGTGAACTAACCCTTTAATTATCTTTCTGGAATAATAATATATTCAAAATATATTTGGGGCTTTTCTCCAAATACAAATATGTGTAACATAATTAATATATGAGTTCTCAGTCAATAATCACAAATAAAACACACATTTAAAGTGATGAATAAATTATGGTTTTTGCTATAATACGCTTTCGTACATCTCTACAGAGGCGAGCAGGATGGCCATTTAAGGTTTTTTTTTCCCCCCGGTGGAATGTGGAGAGAACAGCGGACAGGGAGGAGGATAGATGTAAACCTCTGAGTGTTGACCCGGAACGGTCTTCCCTTGCCCTGAAAGCACGGCAAGGTCCACAGTAAGAAGAATAAACTCTCAGTCCTGTTAGCCGCTCCGCTGCATGGATTTAATTTTCACCATCTGTTGCCTTCATGCCTCCATGCTTTCCATTTCTGCCGCACATTCTTCACAAATTCAGTAGCTTCCTTCTTCTACATTTGTAAATGTTGTTGACTGTGGAAAAGGTCCATGTTTACTTTGAATCCCTGGCCATTTCAAGGCCTCCTCTAATCACCCACAGCTGTTCACTTCTCCTTTGCTTTCCTTGGCCCATCTCTTCAAACACACAGACTATATTTTCAATGTAAATTATAGATTTGTGACAGACTAAATAAAAAGTCAGATTGTTATTGGAAGCAACATGTCCTACAGTAATAATGATATTTCATGTTTTTTTGGGATATTTTCTTCCCTGGCATCTGTCCAAAATAGAGTGGCAGCTTTATTTTACTGTTGTGCATCACTCTTGATAAGTATTGTGGTGAACTCTCAGGGCAGATAGCAGAGAAGTTATTCTTCTGCATAACCTCTCTCTCTCTCTCTCTCTCTCTCTCGCTAAAGGCAGAAACAATTTAAAGGTACAATATGTAATTTTTGCCGCTAGAGGTCACTTATTCAAAACAAAGGCGTAGCTTAATGACACCACGAATGAGCGTGGAATCATGGGAGTTGTCTTCACCTCTACAGCCGATGGAAAGGAATCCCACGGACTCGGGCAGAAATCTTGTTCATGGATGAGCTAATGTATTAAAGTTTTATTATCATCACGGTGGTATGAAGCATACTTGCCAATAGTGCGCTGAGAGCCGTGGCCCATAGGAGTGAATGCCAATGAGAGACACAATTCACACCGTTCTCGAGAACAGCGGAGCATTTATTATGCCACTTACGGACATTTTGTTGCACGAGGGGTAACGCGGAAATAGCTGATTTCTCTGGATTTAAACACTGTTGGAAACGTTTGGGATAACATAAGTACACAAGTCAACAAAATATATAACACTGTTCTAGTGGTTTTTGGATATTTTCATCTAAAAATCTTACATATTGTGCCTTTAAACAATAAAAATAAAATAATTGGTGAACTGATGTTCAGCTATTCTTTTTAATAGTCAGCTTATTTTCGGATCATCAGTAATCAAGCTCGGTAAACACTGGTCACAGGCACGAAGATGTACCTTAAATTTCACCAAGCTGATTGCTCACTAAAAACCCCCACAATCATCATGTTTTCAGGCCATTTGAAGTTTGATTTTGACGTGACAAAGCAGTGATATCTAAGTGGGTGAGTTGTTTACTTACTTTTTAATTCCCATTAAAGCCATAATTTTCTTCATTCAGGCCGATTCGAGAACGTGGACGAAAACAAGAGGCGGGATTTATCGCACGAACCAATCATATCCAATCATAGCGCGACGGAGGCATTGCCTCCTCTCACATGACATTCCATCAGTCATTCTGAATTACCCACCAACAAACCCTTTAGGGTGTCTATTAAATGTCAATGGGCTCAGAGGAGGCAAGCCTCCTGCTGTAACTTTACCTGCGGGTGTCGCTGTTGGACAGTGTTACTTTAAAAATACGAGTGAATTTTACACTTTTTAAATGACACATTTTGTAATATTTGCATTGATTTATTTCTGTAATATCAATTATTTTCAATTACTGCCTTTTTTTTTTTTTTTTTTTTGAGGAGACACTGTCTGCCATGCCTCCTCGGAGGAAACATCCCTGACAGCTGACATATATATATATATATATATATATATAGAGAGAGAGAGAGAGAGAGAGAGAGAGAGCTCTCCTAGGTTTAATAGGTGAAATTTAGACAATATTTCGACATTCAGACATTCATATATCTTAATATAGGATATATTATGCTAATATTAAGATGTCTGACTGTGAAATAGTGTCTGAATTTTATATATATTTTTTGCAATTTTTAAAAAAAGTATTCTGTGTTTGTTTGATTTGTATTTTAGACTTCTGCATAATAAGTTTAACCTCTCATGTAGAAAGTTGTTAGAGAGGGACAGAGCAAAGAGACCAAAGAAATGAGTAAGAGAGGGAGGCAGAGATTGAAAGAACGAGAGCGAAACGTATAAAGAATCGTCTGTTCTTCTTCCTGCCTGAGGACCTCGTCTGCTCTCACCTGCTCTGTTTGGCAGCAAGTGGAAAAGCAAATTTTACACAGTCTGGGACACAAATTGGCATTCTGAACCACAGTGATTCCTTGAGTGTAATCTAATTAAAGCACACAGCCAGTGGGGTAGCGGCGAGAAAAAAATATCAGTGCATTAAAAAGTTCAATGGATAGAGAGACATAAAAGTGTCTGGCACTCTTCTCCAAAGCCATCATCAAGTTCACTATCTGTAACTTTACAGCTCTGACCAGGAATGACAAGCAGTGGATAGTCTGGTACATCAAGGCAACAAGAAACCCAGACCAAAAATAGTCAAGAATATAGAGGGTCTGTATAGTCATTGCATTGTGATTTCTGTAACCGTACATCCACTTACAGCACTGCTGGTTACAAATTCATCCAACATGAAACTTCCAGTGTTATTTAATTGCCTTTAAAAGTCACATAACAGTTTAAACAAGCACAGGTTGCTTTGGTTTTCCATCACTCAAGAAAAAGGGATGCATAAAATCCTTTCTCCAGTTTTGAGAGCCATTGTAACTCTATAACTTGATGCAACATCTTGAGTTGAGGGAGGATCAGTTGAGTTTTACGCTAATCCATGACATTATCCTCAGAGATCTGAAATATGAGAGTAACGTGTCTTTTTGAGAGAGGGGGAAAGATGATCTCAGCTGCGCTAAGGTTTAATGTTATCACACTTGAAATACTTTAGTTCATCCAGTGATAATGTTCACCACAGAAACAGATGAACAAAACACCCTTGGGTTGATTCATCCAAACCTGGGGACTAGGGGTTAAAACGAATCGTAGTTGATCTGTTCGGACCAGGCCTCACGGTTCAGCATGCGATTCGCAGATTAATTGCAAAGTTTAGCCATCATAGAGTAAAAGTTCATCTTTTGCATGTGTTTTGTCATGCTGATTTACACATTCAAGCAATTTTAAATCATTCCAACACAAGGAGATGCAAAAGAGGAATCAATTTGGTACAACAGATTCCTCTTTTGCATCTCCTTGCGCTTGAACGGACACAAACACACAAAATTATGTCAAAATACTATATTTATGTTTTAATTGCAGTTTTAGTGGTTTAGGGCAAGACAGACCATGTATGAAACACACAGCCCAAGCAACACTAGTAGCCCATTATAGCCACGCTTAATTATTTACTGCTCTGGAAGGTTTAAATGTGACTTTCAACCTGAGATAGTCCGAGAGGGCTTACAGGGACAGGTTCTCCGCATCATAGTGGGGTGATCTTCATTTTATACCACCTATAAACTAATTCAAACAAGACCCCACTACTGCCCATATTATGGATCACTCCTGTGAGAGAGAAAAAGAGAGAAATTGAGTTGAGAACCAGTTGGCACACATCGTAAGCACATAGATGCCAGCTACATCCATTTGTGTGTGTGTGTGTGTAACGTGTTGGCCTTCCAGCCCTAACCACCAGGGATGATGTGATCATGGGCAATAACACAAGATCCCCACAACATAATCAAAGCCGCTCTTGAGTTTTTCACTATTATTTCTCACCTATATATGTTTCATCTAGGGGCATTCAATTTAACAATGCCCAGTTCTTGAAGCCCTAGAGAATATAATTCGACCAATGTCACATAGAGCTGCACGATTAAGCGTTAAAAGATCGCAATCTCAATTCAAATGCCCACGCGATCCCATTCCTACAGTAAATGACAATGATTCACCGGTCTATTAAACCTTTGACAGTATCACAGCAGAACATTCAAATCTGCGTTGGTGCGTCCAAATATTCATATTATCACAGAAGAAGGGGGATAAAAGTTTATAGTTCAGATATAAACACTGATGTCTATGGAAGAGATCAAAATAGAATTAATCCCCTTTATTAAGTAACATGGCTCTTCAAATAACGATTGTATCGAAAAGTGACTAAATCGCTCATGCAAGAGATTCGTTCAAAAACACTGATTTATCAGTGTTAATTTGTTAAGTTCTCCCAGAGAACTACTAAGAACTACTATATACAGGATCATAATTAACATGAATGATGCATAATGTATAATTCATTCTAAAGTGAAGATCATGGTAACCCACAAGTAATGACTGCAGTATTACCAAATCCTTCAGAAAGAATTACTAATTATTTGGATCAGTATTCTAAAGTGAAAAACATGTTAACTCTCTAGTAACTACTCTAGTAAGTCATTGTAAACATTGTAAACAAAAGAAGTGCTGTCAAACGATTAATCGAGATTAAGTTTGTGTTTACATAATATACGTGTGTTTACTGTGTATTTTTATTATGTATATATGAACACACACACACACGTATACATTTAACAAAAATATATTTATATTTGTATGTAAAATATTTACATATAAATTATACACAAATTAAAAAATATATACGTGTAAATATTTCTTAAATATATGCATGTATGTGTTTGTGTGTGTGTATATATATATATATATATAAAAATAAAAATACACAGCACACACATAAATATCACGTAAACAAACTTTTACTTTGGATGCGATTAATCACGATTAACCATTTGACACCACGATAAAGTGATACAAAGTTTTATGGACGTTTTATTGAATACCATTGCACGTTCATACTGACTGTATTCGAGACGCTACTGCAAGTTGCCGTGTTAATGGGATATTTTGAGACTAAAGGCTAATTTATACTTCTGCGTCGGACCTACGCCGGAGCCTCTGCGCCGTAGGCTATGCGTCTGTTTTCATTTATACTCCTGCGTCATTTTCCGCATTGACGTGCATGCAGACCACTAGTAGGCAGTGTCCTCGGTCATGTTGCGTATCAAGGCAAAAGCCGAAGAAGAAGCAGCTTGTTATGTACGTTGTCAGAGAAGCTTACAAACAGAAGCGGCAAATAGGTAACGACTTTTGTTGCAGTATGACTGCATGTGTCCCCTGAAACAGAGCATTTTTTCGTTCCTATAGAAGTTGAAAAGGCTCGCTCTTCTCCTTTTGCGCCGCGCCAGTTTTTTGACCCGAGGGAGGGATTCTAGCAGACCAGTCACAGCACTTGCGGTCCACGTAGAATTGACGCGTTGTTACATTTTTGAATAGGTGCACATTAGGTGCACAGCCTACGTCGTAGCTACGGTGTACACTCGACGCAGAAGTATAAATCAGCCTTAAGGCATTTTTAGCCAGCTGAAAATGCTAGGCACTCTGCTTAAAGCGGCTATCTGTGAGCGCTTGAGAGTGCTTCGGCAGTGCAACGTTTTTTTCAGTTGAGACGCTTGGCACTGTTACTTATAACTGATTATGCATGTAATTTGTTTCAGACTTAAAATGTCGACACGATGTATAGTACTTGCTATGTATGTTCGGAGAACAGCAATATTAATTTCTCATCCATTTTGTTCCATTCTCTGCTTGTTGATGTCGTTGTACAGCAAGAATATTGTGACAGTTGGTCGGTGTTGTATTTGTCCCACCCCTCCTTCACTCTGATTGGACGGCTAGCTAAAAAGTGACAGTGATGAGCGCAGCGTTTTACTCAAAGTTGAACATTCTTCAACTCGAGGCGACCGGTAAAAAACTCACAGCGCTTGAGCGTGAATAAGACTCAGCACGTCATTACGCTCCTGGCGTTTAAAAGACGCGGCGCTCCCACTGAAAACAACTGGAAAAGTACGCTAGCCGCTGGAAAAAACGCTTTGGTGGACACGGGGCCTGACACTCGTAAGTAAATGCGGTTGGTCAATCCCAAAACTGACAGTGTGAACGTAGCCCTAGTTGTCAAGGTTATGTTAACACAATGCGTGTTTTCCAAGAATGAGTCCTGAAAATTTACTGGTGTGATTTTGGTTATAGAATGCGGTTGTCACTCCCGTAAATAACTGAACTGTGTGTGAACGTAACTCAAATACAGGACTGACAACCATATTCTGTTGCTGTGTAAACATGACCTGTGTCAGAAAAGCCACATATGGAGCTGGTTATGTGATGCAAACATCAAAATGTATTCGTTTACAAATCACACGCTATGGTATTTATTTATTTATTTATTTTTATTTTTTGTATTATATCAGTTACATGAAGGACGGAGTCTCACTAAGGAAGAAAAAAATGCTTGCTTCAATGAAGGTAGGCAGTGCCAATCTACTGTCATGTCGAAGAGGACAAACAGAGGCCCTGTGGGATTTTTTATAACAATAGCAATACATCACTGCTCCAATTAGCCCTATTACATGCTCAATTAAGCTGTTCACATGCATCATCTGTGCCAAATATCTGTCAACACAGGTACATGGATAAAAAAAAAAAAGCACAATGACTTTTAAAACATTACATTAATACACATTATGACAACATTCTGTACAACAATATTTATGGTAATGTCACAGTGCTTTTCTGTGACAATAAAAAGGTCCAGAATTCTCTGCTTTGTTTTGCCTCTGGGCAAAATGACAGGTCTTTGACATAAGTATACAATAATCGAGATTTTGAAAAATAAGATTGATAAGCATTTAACATCTACCCAAGGATATGAATCACAATGAAATCTTAGATATCAATACATCAGCCTTCCATTTGCATACTTTAAAAAAATCTAACCCTAATTCGCATAGGCGTACACATCGCTCACTCTTATGATGGAAAAAGTGACATATTCTTAATTCAAAAAGCATCCCCCACTCTGCTAATATGTCATGGTGCATTCCCAAGGACCCAAACGAGACAGAATGGATCTGAGCGTAGATGTGGCCGCTGGGTTTCCCTCCTTCCCATTCTTTTTACTTCCCACTCGGCTTTGGGTTTTTATTAATTTTATTTAATTATCCTAAAAAGCTCTTTTTACACCATAGCAGCGCTGCCGCCACTCCACTCCCCAAGTATGAGCTATGTAATTTAATAAAGCTCCATTAAAGGGAGGATTTGATTAAAAAATTAAGCTGCCACGATCACCCCTTCCCCCCACCCCAACTTAGGATGAGATCCAATATTTCACATTATGAATATGTCGAGCAGAAATTATCACCGCAGGACAAATTAATACATTTCACGGGACCTCTGCGATGACACGCGTCCCCATGCGGAGGAGACGAATGTATAGAAAGTTAAAGAAAGGAAAATGAAGTGTGAACTTCTTCCTTTATCTTGGGTGTTCCGCCTTTTTTCCTCTCTTGTCTTTCCCATCAGGCTTCATGTTCAAATCTCCTCTCATAATTCCCCATTTTCCACTTCCTCCCACACCAGGAGACGACTGACTGAGTCCGAATCAAATAACTCAAATGGAAGTCTTTTTTTACCTATTCGCCGTGTATGACGACACTGCCCTGCAATTTCACGAGGACCCGAGCAAAGTCCGTGCTGAAATTTTTCTGGTTTCGCTTTGGAAAAGCGTTCCTGTTGCCTAATTGTTTATACGTAGTGTAGCGACCCTTTGAAATCGCATCTGCCCCGCTGTCCAGCCAGAACAAGCACACTGTGTGCAAGCACAAAGACTCCCTGATAAAGAAAACGTGCGAGCTGTCAATTGCCATCGGTCACGAGAGAGATGGTGGGATTTTGTAAGAGAAAAAGCATAAACAGTGCAGTTTAAAGTTAAATGGCATTTTGGCATTACAGTTTTGGAGGAGAAACATAATCTGTGCAATTAATGCCTGAAAATTATAGCCTGGATCTAGTAGTAGTTTGAAGCATAAGTTATTGATTTTGAAATGAAAACCTGTACTCTTCAAGGTTAAATCCAGTCTACCCTCATTACGGCTCTGTCCTTGAGAGGACCCACATTAGGGGCCGCAGCAAGGAGGAGAGAGGGGCTGCTTTAATGAAGGTGAATTTAATGGGATTTAATGTAGCTGGGGGCAATGGAGCAGCAGAGATAGGGTTTTAACAAAGAGCCGGGGAGCAGGGGTACAGCCCAGAGAGCAGCCATTTTCCATTCTTTTTATTTATTTCGCCATTCAGCCAGATGGGATGAAAGCACACCATGTCTTAGTTGTAAGTGGGTCCCGCGAGTCAGCACTTACTCTTTGCTCTGGAGTCAAGCCGGCAAAAAAGAACCCAGCTTTTCCACCCCTGTCATCTACACAGCCTATTGTACAGACCAATATAATATGATACGAATTTTTTTAAAAGAATCCAAATCTGTTCCACACACCTAACCCCTTCAACCTGAGCCGAGGACAGGAGGACGTAACACACAGTGCTGTCCAAATATCCGATGATACATTCCAAAATTCTTTTCAAAGAATGCATTTAAATAATTTACGAGCCACTGATGTGAAAAGACACACTCATTTTGCAAATGCTCAGCACGCCTTGGCTCCATAAGAGCTGTGGAATAATTGTTATTATTGTATAACCAAGTTTAATTTTCATTCCACACGATCCATGGTCTGCTATAGCACGGTGTAACCACTGCATTCTATTTCTTTCTTTCTTTCTTTCTATTTCTTTCTTTCTTAATGTCAGACAATGGTTGTCACTCATACAGTACTCATACAGAACCTTTAGCCATGGCTTGTACCAGTGTTGTTTTAGCATCATTGATATCCAGTGTTGGGGAAAGTTACTTTTAAAAGTAATGCATTACAATATTGCATTACTCCCTATAAAAGTAACTAATTGCATTACTTAGTAATGTAACGCATTACCCTTCATATAAAGTAACTTTTGCATTACTTTTTCTCTCCTGGGCTGGGCTTTTTGGCAAATGTAAGGCCCTTTCACACCAAAAGTGAAATGAATAAGCTTCAGGTTGAAGGAAATGCATATTTACTCCTGTACAGTAGAGGGCGCAGCTCAAACAAACCTTTCAGCTTCGCTGCCATTCTAGATTGAACAAAAATAGGATACAGGAGAAGGGCTGAGTCCCAAATGGCACCCTAAACACTTGCGGTCTTATTATGAGTACGCACTTTCGTGAGTACGTCACGTAAGGCCGCTTTGACTGTCGGGAAGAAGTCTGCTGCGGAGCTTGCACCAGTGCGGGCTCAGCAAAAATGCGCATCAAGTGCACATATCGGCCACAAAGGAGGCGCTCATGAGCACCCTTCTTAAGCCTAAAATTGACAAATGGGACACCCTACGGTCTCGTGGACTTAACATACACACGTACGCGGCAGCCATTGTAAGTCCACAAGACCGAAAGTGCATAGAAGTGTGCTATTTGGGATTCAGCTAACAAAGTCTTATTTCTTAATATAATATAAAGTAATTTTTGCTTATTAGTATAGTTGAATTAGATCACTGAAGGTCAGCAGCAAAGACATTGGTTAATAAAGTGAGATTAAATACATAAAGTATATTTGTGTAATTTAATATACTTAATTATTACAGGTTTGCGTAAAATTCTGAGATTGTATTTCACAGTTTTTATTCATTTTGAGGAATACTGAATGTGTTTTTGTACAAGTGAGATGAGTAAATACATGTTCACATTTAGTCTAGAACTACAATAACCATCATGTTCACACAGCGCACAACACTTTATTTCTGTCAACATGAGGACAGGAGAGCTGTCAGTCAATAAATGTGTAAAAAAAAAAAAAGTAACTTGGATATTTAGTTGTAAATTGAAAAAGTAATGCGTTACTTTACTAGTTACTGGAAAAAAGTAATCTGATTACGTATCTCAAGTTACTTGTAATGCGTTACCCCCAACACTGTTGATATACTATTATAGTTTTTGTTAATATTTTGAATTTTGAACATTATTTTTATATTTTATGTTTTCATTTTAATATTAGTTAAAGTTTTTGTAATTTTATTGAGTGTTTTTTCTATTTTTTTTTATTTATTTGTATTTTTAGTTTTTTTAATGTGTATTTAGTTTTTATTAAGTTTTAGTTTAATTAGCTTTATTTATTTTAGTACTTCAACAAACTAAATCAAAAAATGAGAAATGTTGCTTTGGCAACTAGCTGAAATAAAATAAGCTTTATTATTATATTATATTTTATTTCAAGTACACTATAAAAAAGTTTCCAAAAGGGGGCTTTCGTAGCGATGCCATAGATGCCATAATTAAAGACATACACCTCATAGAAGAACATTTTGGTTTTGGGACCTTTCTTTTCTTAAAAGAACCATTTTTTTATTTTCTTTATTGCTTCATAGTGGAATTATTAAATTAAGAACCTTTTGTGCAATAGAAAGATTCCATGAATATTGATGCCAATAAAGAACCTTTATTTTTTTGAGTTTTTTAAATTATTTTTATGGTTTTAGTTTTAGTTAACGATGATAACCCTGGCTTGTACTTGTGCCTCCGGCTGCCTTTCACAAAAGAGACTCTAGACAAGCAGCGATTTCAAGGAGTTGTCAACTTTCAAACCTGCTTCCATTATTAATTATGTGTAGATTGCATAACAACTGTTGAGGCCCCATTGGATGAGTCAAGCTGCACACTATATCGCTGAGGTCACATCTCTCTCGGCCATGCCCTCCGCTTCTCATGTGCTTGATGAAAACAATGTGTGCTCTCTGCAAATAACATTAAACAGCCCGCTTCTACAGTAATGCCCCATAAATATGCCCAAATCTTGAAAAGCAAAAATAATTACTTTCATACCTTGTTCTGAGGCCGTTGCACAGATTCATTTCTCTTCTCAACCCCCCAACACCACACACTTTTCTTTTCTAGCCTCACAAATCAGCCTCCACCATGAATGCAGAGTTGGGATGCTTTAAAGAGCACAAACAACACATTAATTAGAACTGTCAGAGCAATGAATTTGCTCATAGATTTCTCTGTAAGGTTTCTGTAAAATTTCATAATAATAATAATAATAATACCAGGCTCACAAGTAACCCATTACACATTGTATTTTACCCATGCCTGGCAGACAGTCTAGTCTAAAAATGAATTACAGTTCATCTCCAACTTATTTTACTCATTTTCCCTTTGAGAAAAACTCCTGAGATGAGTTCACCCGATGCGCTTATGTTGAATAATACCTCTCCGCATTTTAATCAGCAAAACACACTGTTGATGCATCGCTTCACGCGCGTTCTATGAATCTCAGAGGAGCCGCTCAAAACTTTAGAAGAAAACAAGTACTCTGTTGCTAAGAGGTCAAACTCAGGGTATATAATTAAAGACATACACCTAGCGCAGTGGTGGGTACGTGAAAGGCATAATTAATGTACAGGCATGCGCTTCCAACTCACTGATCCTCTGCCAAGTTCAGCATGTGTGGACATGATGCTCCAGCCAAGGGCATTGGCGTAATGATGGACGGAGCAAAGACATCCTCCAAGACTCACCTTGCCCTTTAAGAATTTGCAGAGCAACAGGGATATCCGCATGACAGGGAAACCCCAAGTGTCAAAGGTCACCAAGCATCTCAAATGTGAATAGAGTAGGAACGGAATTCGAGCCCCTGAGCAATTCAAAACCAATTCCCTTCACTCAAAAACAAAGGTTCTTTATAGTGGAAAAAAGTTCTTTAGATTATTAAAATGACAAAAAAAGGATATTTTAATAACTGATCACTGGAAGGTTCTTTGGGGAACCAAAACAGATTCACTGCAAAAAACACATGTTGGAATCTTTATTTTTAAGAGTACACTCTAAAAAAAAAAAAAATGCTGGGTTGATTCAACCCAAATTTGGGTCAAATATGGACAAACCCAGCCACTGGGTTAATCTGGGTTTATAAAAATAGTTGGGTTTGTCCATATTTGGCCCAAATCTGAGTTGAAACAACCCAGCATTTTTGGAGTGTACTGGACTGTGAAATAAATATTTTAATTAATGTAATAATAATATATATTTATATAATAATAATTTAATTACATTCAAAACTGAAAAAGGTATCTTACATAGGGATGCAAAGGTGAGGAACATTTCCAGGATTTTTGGAAACTTTCTGGAAATTTACCAGAAATCTTCCACCCCTTTGCATCCCTAGTCTTACATAAAATAAGACAAAAGATGAAAGAACTTCTACTTTAAAATAGGCATATAAAAATAAATGAATATATAAAATAAAGAGAAATAAGAAAATGAAAATTTTTCATTACATGAAAGTACTTCTGAACCCAAGCCCTCTTCTCGCAGACCTGAGCAACCCCATCAAAAAGCAAAGTCAACATTAATTGGAAAGAAATTAGGAAACCTTGTCAAACCTAGTTAATTTTTATACTTACTAAACGACGGTGATCACAATAAAACAAGCTGCATTGTTCGCACATCTGCATTTTCCATTTAATCCTTGACTTTCATTGGAGCTGTCTGTAATCCCTCAAACATGACTAATGGGAAACATTAAGTACAAGTTCAGGAACAAGTGGTTTTAATTAAAAGCTGCTTCATAGAGGCCTTGAATGGCTGGATTTTTTTTTTTTTTTTTTTTAATTCTTCAGAGGAGCCAGCATGTGTTTTTCTTTTTATTAGCAGTTATGGACATACTTGGTCCGCACAAGGTGTTGCACATTTTCTGCAGAAACATAAAAGCCAAGCATTGCTATCTAAACCACATTTCTTTAGCGACTAAAAAGTGAAGAATGACTGAAGGGGAAAACTAATGTAAATGGTGGTGCAAATGGAATGAAGATGGAGCCGAGTTCAAACAGCCATATTTAGAAAATAGTACGTCTTGTGGGCGAAGACTAAATAAATGGTTAAAACATGCTGAGTGGCACATCTGATGGATATGGGAGGAAAAAAAGAAATAAAACAAAAAAATCTATTTTACCGCTTCCGACAGAGGAAATAGTTAGGGATCTCCGCTGGAATCTTCATGGGAAACATTCATGACCTTGTGCTGACAGCAGTTTGTTCCACCCACATGTAGTGAACTCAAGTTTATAAGAGTTAATGAACACTACTGCCATACCGATTTTCAGTGCGAGTGTGTGACACTTTGACCCCACATTATAAAAGCATGGTAGTCTACTGCATATGGGTGTAATCACACAACCAGATCCATTCAGATCATGCCCTATATACTGCGTGTCATGGCTTTAAAATCCCACAGATTGCATATGAAAGAGTATCGCCTTTAACTTTAATCACTGGAGACGTTGTTTGATTGGGCTGGATTTGGCTATGAAACTATTTTATGTTGATAACAGCATTATATTTTGTGTTAAGTCTGATTCTACAAACCTTTTTTATTTTAAATATTTTATGCATATACTTTAAGAGATTGTAAATAGTAATAAAAGAAGTTTAAAAAAATGTATTAATGTTGGGGTAACGCATTACAAGTAATGCAATTTATGTAATCAGATTACTTTTTCAAGTAACTAGTAAAGTAATGCATTACTTTGAAAATTACAACAAAATACCAATACTTTTTCAAATAAATAGCGCAAGTTACATTGTTTTTCTATTTATTGACTGACAACTCTCCTGTCCCCTTATTGAGAGAAATCCAGAGTAAGTGCAGAGGAGTTGTGTGCGCTGTGTAAATATGAATGTTATTGTAGTTCTGCATCTCACTTGAACAAAAATAAAAATGAATAAAAACAGTGAAATGCAAACTCAGAATATTAATTTTCTTTTTTTCTCCTGCGTCCTATTCCAGAATAGCAGCACCGCTGTAAAGGTTCATTTTAGCTGCGCCCTCTACTGTACAGCTGTGAATTTGCATTTCCTTCAGCGAGTAACGTAACTTTTTTTAGTTGTCATTAAAAACCCAAGTGTGGCACACGAGTCCTGAAAAACGAAGTCGAAGTGTCTCAATCGCCCCCAGGTGGCTGGATGCAGTATAGGTCATAAACCCCGCCCACTCCATGAAATGTATCGGGACGAGAGACAAACTAAACAATCAAATTACACTTTGAACATTTCTTTTCCAAAGACGGTTTCTGTCATTTTAGGCAGTTTTTATCACGCTAGTGTTCGTTAAAGTGTTCGTTCTTTAAATAAGTTTGGTTTCAGTTAGTTATTTGATGCTATAAAAACGGGGGTGTGACGTCAAGATTGACAGCTGAGATCGACAGCTTCTCTGAGTGAATTAGGCACCAACTGACTTTTTTCTGGATCTTTGCGAGGAGAACTTGAATTTCTACATTTCCATAACTGTTTATTTCACACCGAAATAATGAAATAATAGTGTGGGCGGGATACTGATATCGCGGCTCCACTTTGTGCTCACTACTGCGCAGACTCGGGACTCAAGATGTTAGCGCCATATTGACTTTTTTTAAGTACAAATAGAGCGAGTAGTGCGTTCACACAGAAATTTCTAAAAAGAAAAAGTGCACTTTAAATATCCGGATGATGCACTAAATTAACGGAAAAAACGAAGTGTGGAATGTTGGACACTTCATGCACTCAATTGTCGCAGCTTTAATTACGTAGCGGAGGGAGAGGGGGGGTATCTGACTCCGTTGTTAAATGACAAAATAACCTTATACAATTCACGCACTACATGGATGAGTACATAGTGCATAAGTACATAGTGTATAAGTGCATAGTGTATAAGTGCATCATTTGGGACGCAACTAAAGAGTATAGATGGAAGAGAGTGAAGGTGCCTCGTCCATCTTTTTTTAAAGTCTATGTTAAAAACCAAACAAGCAAGCCCAGCACAGGTGAGAAAAAATACGTAACGCAAAAGTAACGTAATGCATTAGGCTACTCTATAAAAAGTAACTAACACAATTAGTTATTTTTTAGGGAGTAACGCAATATTGTAATGCATTATTTTTAAAAGTAACTTTCCCCCAACACTGAATATAATATATTTTTGTTATATTAATTATATTATATACAAGTAGTGTTTTAATATATTTATTTATTATTCTCTTGCAGTGAAAGTAGCGTACAAGGAAGAATGGATATTTTCTGTCTCCATGTCAATTTACAAACTAGCTCCATGAACCTTCAGTTTGCACTATACAGCACATCATCTATGGCTGTACTTGTGGCTAATTCTAAAAATATCACTGCTAAAAGGCCCATGTAATCAAATGTAATTACTTCAATCACATGTTATTTCTTCAAATTTCAAGCCATCATATCAGTCCATTGATGTATGCAGGGCCTTTTCTTCACGCAGGTCATGGCTTTGCACAGGAATACCGTGCACATTATTCTTTTGTCCATCTGCCCGGAATCTTCCCCGTGTGTCTGCTTAGAAATGGCGGACAGTGCTGAACGCTCAGCATGCTCGTCTGCATCTGAAGATGTCTGGAAAAGCCATTGGTCCGAGGCCATTTTTGGAGTGTGCGTTCTGAACTGCCTCCCGGACTTGGCGGTGTCCGTGACAGGTCCTCTCCTGGTGAGCTTGCTCCCATGATGAATGGCCACCTTTCTATTCTTTATTGCTCCACTAAATCATACAACTGCCATGTGTTTATAACCCATTTTTGCTGCTTTTTTATCCCTCCTCCATTTTTTGGAATTAAACTACAGACGTCTCTTTTTTTTTCTAATGAAGAACACACATAGTTTTTGCATGAAGTTTGCAGTCTTCTAATTCACTAATGCTGATTCTCTTCAACAAACATCCAATAAGCATGTGCCCACATTCACTTTCATGCTAAGGTGCGGTTGGAATTGCTGTGGATATTAGTGGGCCTCAAAACACTGTCTGTCTGAAAAATCTGCAGCTTCATTACTGAAATGGTACTCACAAAAACCATTAAGTCCCTTCAACTAAAAGTCTTGATGCTCTAACTAATAAAGTGAATATTTGGAGTGCTTCAATTTTGTTGATAATTCAATTGTGCAGAGCTTAATGACTAGATGGTGCAATGCATAATCGTCCAGTATACCACAAAGTAATTCACATTCTACACCTCCTGGTCATGTATTTTTATGCTCAGATTTTTTCCCATTAGCAAACTGCCTCAGTAATGATACAGTGCATTATTTCAGCTATTGCTTTTGCAGAATTAACTGTGGTCTGTATAAAATATCTAGCATGGATATGATACATATCCATAGTGTAATCATGCTCTCTGCTGCCTGATTACCTCTAGCTCTGCTCATTCCAATTGTTTGCATAAACCTGAGCTTTGTGTGTGTGTGTGTGTATGTGTGTGTGTATAGAGGCACACATATATGTTTAAAAAATGTCCTGATAATGATACAGTGCATTACTTTCATTTTTACCAAATTCTATAGAATTCTAAGCCTGTATTTACCTAAAAGCATGACTTTACCAAACAAAAGATTTGAAAAAGGAAGAGTTTCAGACGCTAGGCTGCTATATGAAGCGCCAGAGACATCATTTATGTTTGGTTAATAGCCCTAGCCGCATTACAGGCAAGGTTGTGACAACACAGAGCAACAGCCAAGTCCAATTTTGCTGCTCTCCACACTTTACCTTTCCAAACTGCACAAGCACTGACTCTGAAATACAGCTGCTCTCACCCATCAATCATTCTTTAGTCCACACATGCAGACAGGTAGAGCTGCCTCGAGTGCACCTGTGAGGAGTAAATTCTGGTGCACTGACAGAGCCTTACAGTGGCTGTACGCATTCAGATTTAAGACAGGTGAGCCACTTATTTTAGTCACTTAGGGCATAGAATAGAGCACTGCAATCTGAACCTTTGCTATCTGCCGCAGTTTTTCTTTTCTTGTAATGGTAAGACATGTTTCATGCTGTTCCTTCATAAAGAGCTGCATATGGTTTTAGGTCTGGCATTTGTTCTGTGAGTGCTCTTCAAAAATCTAAGTGAGGTATTGATGTATACTCTGTACTTTGTCTCCACCTAGTGATGAAATGCAAAAACAATTTCAGGTCATTACTTTTAAAAATGTAAATAAAATAAAATTTAAAATAAAATAAAATGCATGATTATTCAGAATTGCTAAAATAAATAAATAAAAATGATATGGCAAAAAAAAACCTAGAATTCAAACTGTTCTGAAATCATTTTTCAGTGCGAAGCAGCAGTAACTTTCTAGGGGAGTATGGCACACTTCTCAGCTGTGCTGTGACTGACAGGTTTTTATGAGCTATCAATCATCTAAAGCGTGGTCTGTGTGTGTTATTGTGTGCTGAGGGAGGTCTGACCCACGGCCTGGCGTGACATTTAGAGAAGGAGCGATGCTCACCAAGGAAATCCCATTACAACAAAGCATGATGGATCTTTTTTTTTTTTTTTTTTTTCTAAAAAAATGTAATATGAAGCCTGACATATAATTTGTTATAATTTGTCAAAATAAAATTACTACAATCTATCCAACTCCTATTTTTATTTTATAATCTGTCCCCTGTTTTGAATAGCTCTTTTTTTGTTATTGAGCTGAATAGTGAAAGAAGAAAGGTTTCTAATATTAATACCCATTTCAGTAATAAATTATTTGTAATCTATCAGTGGCGAATTAATATTTTGTGAAGGGATTAAATAGAAATATCTCTTGATTGTTTTTAAGGAAGATATTGTAAAGAGCAAAATATTTAAATCAAGAAAAGAAAAAGGACAATTAAGGAAACTGAATAAGCAATTTTGGATAGCACAGATTCAGAACGTTCAAAAACTCAGAAGAAATCAAGCTGCTTTATAACTAAAAAAAAAAAAAAAAAATGCTAATATTTAAGATACAAATACAGTAGGTAATGTTCTCACAGCCGTCCTCAAAGAGAGAGTTCCCACATAATTTTTGTAATCTTTTTTTCTTTTTAAGAGAGAGATCTAAGAGATTTCTGTCCCTCCATTGACCGCCTACGCAAATAACACTTTCAAGGCCCAGAAAGGTAGTAAAGACATCATTAAAGAAATCCATGTGACTCCAGTGGTTTATCCTCAGTTTAACAAACTGATGCAAGTGCTTTGATCACATAAATAAACATAATATACCACTTTATTAATCACCAACGTGCAATCACAAGAACGCCACAACTCATGCGTGTTGTGTTGATAAGAGCGGACATTGTTACGTGAACGCACATGTATTTATTGTGTCTATGGTTGAGCGTACATCAGTTGTACACTCGTTATTACGGTGCATTGTGGGTAGGGTTGGTACCACGATACCACAATTTTGGCTTCGGTACAGTACCACAATCTAATCCCATAGTATCGATATTAAATTGACACCATGCAGGGCATTGCGCATTATTTTACTTAGTCTTGCATGTTTCACGTTTAGAAAGAAAAAAAAGACATTGCGTCTGCACTATAAGCAAGCTGCGCGCTGCGATATAACACGTTCGATACTGTTTCGGGACTAATGACTGAAATCACTTGCCCGTGTCTTTTTAAACCTTTTTAAAAATGCTCACAATTGACTTGAAATTGACTTGTTTTTCCTTAAATGGTCAAGTACACTGTTAGACCTACCTAAACTTAAGTGCAAATATTATGAGATCAAAACATAACAGTGTCAAACACAAGCTGGTGCTTTCGTGTTATTTAAACAATATGATCTTATGTATGTGCGTTGATCAGTGTTAAAAGAAAATAAATGTCTAAATTAGATCGTTTGAATGATGCACTCACCTGTCAATCTCTCAATGTCTTGTACATGTCAGGATGGACAAGTGACAGATGCTTGGCAAGGTTTAATGATTCTCCATCAGTTTTATAAGTTCTACTTCCTTGTTTATTAATTAGTTTTGGGTGTGTTGAGTGAGATTCAACTGCTTTATCCATTTTGTTCCTCTATGTTGTTCACATTTGCCGGTTTCGCGTCAGTTTGGGTAGCACAGTTTTTTTCCCAGCATCGGTATACCGTGCATCCCTAATTGTGGGATTGAATGAGTGCACTCAATAACATCCACTATGGTTTTGGACACCACTACAAATGGCTGTCACCTCAAATAGTGCCCTATTTAAGCATTTAGGGGGCGATTTCGGACACAGCCAGTGATTGACTGTTGCACAGCTCTGATCGAAATTCAAATGACATCAAGGCTGTAATGTGTTTGGTTATCAAGGCACACTTGACCCAAGTTACACTTTTTCCAATGGTAAAGCCACGGACCCTCGTATCTCCCAATAGTAAGACCATTAGATATGTGCCAATATTCGGTAATACGATGCATCACGATAATGAATATGCACAATATTGTTATCGTGGGAACTTCAAAATACCGTAAATAATCATTATTATGAATTATTATTATATTTATAATACATTTTAAGAATACTTTGCACAACACCGCTGTGTGCTGCGTCAAAAGAACACGTGCACTCAGATGTAAACAAGCCCAATGTGCATAAGAAGCACATGGCAGAACTAGTGAAGGATGGAACAGCAGAAGAAGTGCAGCGGTTACCCTGGAAACCCCATAAACAAAGCAGCTGCTACTGAACAGTTTTTAAATTCCTTCAAACAGCCATTCAGTTTTTTGTATTTGCAATGTTGTTCATCACAGCACCAAATAATTAAATACTTAATAGGCTATTTACTTTCAAACTTAAGCATTTTTATATTTTAATCTGGACATTACGAAAATCAAAAGTTGTTACTATTATTTAATGGACCTGAGCTAAAACTAACAAAAGTTGTATTTTTTAACTAACATTAACAAAAATAATACCTTCTGTAACAAATATAGTTATTGCTCATTCTTAATCTTAGTTAATGCATTAACTAACGTTAAATAATGAGACCTTATTGTAAAGTGTTACCTGTTGTTCTTTATAATTCATTTTTGTGTGTGTGTGTATTGTGTTATTGTATTGAAATGTTCAGAGTTTCTTTTTGTTATAAGAAAAAGAATTCTTAAACCTGTTATAGTATGACAACACTTTTTGCAATTTATTTCAATATCATGATAATACCATATAATAAAAGCTTCAGAAAATTTGAAAATTTCCATCACATGCCTAAAGATCTGGCATAACGTCTGACAGGACAGGAAAGTTCATTTTTCTGAATTGAGACTTTTTTTTTCTTAACAAGCTCCAAAAATAATGTTAGAATAATGTCACTGACATATAGCCTGACAACTTCTCATCTGACAGCAGATACTTAAGCATTTTTCACAGGCACTCTTTACTGCATCTGGCAGAAGAGTCAACAGCGTCCACGCATGTCTTTCAAAATAAAAGTCTTGCATCAGAAAACAAGTTTGTTGTTTTTTTTTTTTTAAGGGGCTAGAAATGGTTCAGAGGAACAAAAACATTGTTTTTGGCAGAAGAAAATCCATTTCAAATGGGTTTATGGGGATTCCCTACACTCTTAAAAACTGTTTTTTTATTATTATTATTTATTTACATCTTTGTCAATAAAAGGATCTTCTGAATATTAACATGTTTTTCACACTAAGAAAAAAAATGGTTCTTTTAAGAACTGTTTACTGAAAGGTTCATTTGCAAATCAACAATGGTACATCTATGACATTACTGTGAAAATCCGCCTTTAGAACTGTTATTTTTGAGATTGTAGACTGTTATGGTTGTATACCACAACCCCCCAATGCCAGGAGTCTTTTCTTTTCTTTTTTTTTCAGATCAGTTCACTTATTTTCTAGCAAAAGTTGGCAACCGTAGAAGCAACTATTAAACAAGACCAATAGGTGTCAGAATAAAGTCCAAAACCACTGGTACTATTTAAAAGAATAAGAGATAAACAAAAACATACTGACTGCACCTCTAAATATCTAAATACTTTTGGGAGGCACTGAATAGTTTTCTTGTTGATTGTGTTGATAGCTAATACAATTATGCCGAAAGAGCTCAAGTTGGTCTATCACCAGCAATGTGATCCAATTTTAATGTGGTACAAGAGAAGGAATGTAACTCAATAACATGTTATCATGCTGCCTTTGATCAACAGCACCATTGACCTGATAGCAAATGTACCAAAAGGTCAAAGTTTGAAAATAAAAGCTACTGGCTGTTCTCTTGAAGAAAGAAGATGGGTTTCCGACCACCAAAACACTATGCAGACTTAAATTCACATTACGTCTGTGATCCTCCTGTTGGCCTCTGTGCTAGTCATGGTAAAGTGCATCTTTTAAACTCATTAAAGCAAATTAACCAACAACACTATGCTGATACATATGAGCTTTATTCCCACTGAAAAGTGAGTCATGTTTACCTGGTCCAGAGCCCTCCCCTTTATGATTCCCTCTACACTGATAAGAGAACAGCAAACACATAGACATTTGGCAAAATCTCAGCCTGTCTATCAGTCTAGCTCTGATAAGTCTTGGACATTAATTACTGTATCCTCAGTAAATCAAAGCGCTCCACTTCATTCCCTGGATGCAGGCAACGTATGGCAGAACAACGATCTCTGGAAGACATCTATGTGATTCCAACATCTGAAGTACATCTACAAGAAAGGGCAGAGTAATAGATCCAAGAGCACATTGATATGCCGAGGCTGAAGTGTTTACAAGCTTGGACGGACTCAAAAAGCCACTAAGTGAAACACTGGTGAGCTTTACAGTGTGCTGTTGATTCTCAAATACAGGCCGAATCCAAACTTAACCATGAAGATCTCTGAGGCTTCACTCGACCTGAGCGCAACAGAATATGGAATAACCCTGGACCCTACATTCACCATGCTAGAGTTTGACGGTCTCCGTGTTCTCCCTGTACAAACAGGTACGTATAACCTTTGGTCTGCTGACTTATTACCCAGTTACTGACGCAAAATGACAGTGATGAATTCTGAAGACAAGCCTTGTTCTATGCTTGAAGACCTTGCTGAAAAGGCCAGCTGGGCTAGTTAATGCTGGTTAGTGCCGGTGTGGCTGGTGAACTTAGCAATGTAAACCAGCACTGTCTTTATAATGAAGCTGACTGACCAAAGAAGTCTTGCTGGTTAAGTTAAGTGGGTCACTGACTTACTGTATAAGAGTGTCCATGACAAAGAAAAGGAGAAATATTTTAAACACTCCAGTATGCTTTTAACACTCAAATCTAGCTTTGTTCTTTAGAAATTTATTTTTTGTATTCATGTTGGCTTCATATGGAAGTTTGTAGTTCAGTAGGATATGGCAATAGCAAAGGAAGTAAAACACGTGTGTAACAGTATGTTGTATACATGCAGCTCTTAAAGGCACAATATGTAATATTTTTAGATTAAAATATCCAAAAACCACTACAACAATGTTAAATATTTCATTGACTTGTGTACTTACATTATCCCAAACGTTTCCAACAATGTTTAAATCCAGAGAAATAAGGCATTTTAGCCAGGACATGGACCGTGTCATTGTATCGCCTGTCAATGGCGTCGTATCCGTGCTACCCTCGATTTCTTACACGTGCAACAAAAAGGACGGAAGCGGCCGACTGGAGCATAAGCATAATAAAAGCTTAGCTGGACTCAAGATCGGTGTGTATCGCAGGTGACTTTCATTAGCATTCGCTCCAGCAGCCTTATTCCACTCCCATAGCTCTCAGCCCACCCTGCTTCCTACTACCGTTACGTTAATAAAACTTTAATAGCTCATCCATGAACAAAATTTCTGCCAGAGTCCGTGGGATTCCTTTTCATCGGCTGCAGAGGTGAAGATGACAACTCCCATGATTCCACACTCATTCACGGCATCATCAAGCTAGGCCTTTGTTTTGAATAAGCGACCTCT
Source organism: Elopichthys bambusa (assembly GCA_037101425.1). NCBI lineage: Eukaryota > Metazoa > Chordata > Actinopteri > Cypriniformes > Xenocyprididae > Elopichthys > Elopichthys bambusa. The sequence continues at coordinate 43,074,668 of CM074432.1, read as the reverse complement.
AGTGGCGAAAATTACATACTGTGCCTTTAAAGTGACAGCAGCCCAATAAACCTACTGTTGTATTTGTCCTCAAAGTTTAATCAAACAACTAAACCACTCACTGCTCTTGACTGAATAACTTTAGTTTTAAACTGATACGCATCATCTAAAAATGTGAACCACTGGGCCCAACCTGGCCAGTAGAAAAACATCTTCCTTCACTGAGCCCTGCTGTAGCAGCTCTAAATATTCACTGTGCTATTAGATAAAATATGATAGAGCAATAATATGAACAGTAAAAGTAACAGTAGCTCCTACAATACAGTTTAACAGGCATAATTAGGCGTGAAAATCACTGAAGGATATATCTATTTGCCTTGCCAACTAATTTGATTCATATTCTTTTGGTTTCTCCGCCCAATATTTTTAAAAATTAAACATGCAATGAAAATACAGGTATTGGTACTCAGTATCTGCAAGTACTAAAAATGAAAGTATCAGTATCGGACTTGTTCTGGAAAAAGTGGTATCGGTGCATCCCTAAAAATAAAATAAATAATTCTTTTAATGAGGCACTTCTGATATCTTCATTATGATATCTGTACATTTGTCCCACCCTGACATTCTTGAAATAAAATAAACTGATAGATAAAACAAAAGTGTCCCGTCATTGACCTATTTAACAATCCTGGTGCACCAGTAGTATCCCATTCTCGAGAACAGCTTCCAAAACACAATTTATCCTGTTGACCAGCAAACTTGGTCTTTTCAGCAGGGGAGGCTTGTTTGAATATGATTGATATTGCATTTGAGTTGCATATACACTACATGCACGGCTGAGTTAAAACATAAACACAAAGATAAATGTTTAAAGGCGGTCTGTCAGCAGTTTGTATGCATGTCTACTGCCAATGAACATGGAAAACCAAAATGCAAGCCAAGTAGAGCATGTGTTTAACCATTCTCATTTTTAAACTCTTCCATACTTGAGTGTTTAGGCCATTTGCTCATAGAGCAGGGCACTAAAAGGTAACTTCACAATGGCATTAGGTCCTATAGCATGAGATGCTGCTATTTCAATTACTATCTGGCCATAAGAGGACTTTTCAAAAGCCTGTGCGCACACCACTTCAACCTGTTCCTGCTTTCCATTATAATCTAATTTTCTATAATCATTAGAAGCGCTGCTGATTCAGATATACTGGATCCATCTTACCAAAGCACACATGCGTGGGTGCCAGAAGCGTTGTGGACTCTTAATATAATATAACTGCCCTTTGAACCCAGAGGCGTTCTGTATGTTAGAGCATATTACCTCTCTGAGTGGGTTTAAAGTGCTGAGTGTATTATTTGCATACATTAGACTTTATTCCTGCATCGCCTAAGTGAAGATGTGACGTTCACTGGCTTGGGATGCAAACTGGTGGCAATCAAATTCAGAGTCAAAGTTAATGCAACACATGAGGGAATTGAATTAAATTTTAGCTAACACTGCGAAATTACCAAGGAAATAGCAGTCTTTTCACTGACCTGTTTAATTAAATGGAGTTTCTCTTTCGCAAAGTAATAAGTACAGACACTCTGACTCCGAGCGGGTTATTGGACACATTTTCTCCGCTGAGTAAAAATTGCAATCATTTACATCAGGGGACTGAAACAGGGGGAATGCCAATTATCTCAATCTCAGACTCTTGAAAGAAAAACTAAACACAACATTTTGTTAACTTCAACCGTAATCTTTAATTAAAATAACTTCCCCTCCCTCTTACAGCGACATCTCTTCTCTTCTCTTCTCTGATGATGTGTTTAATGGCGGGAGGGCGGGACAACCTGTCACTCACGAGATCCACCAATAGTAAACCTCAACCATCCAATCAATTTCCCATGGACCCACCCTACATTTTTTCATGTTCGAAAAGCCATTTCGCTCAGATATACGTCGCAATAGAGGAGAAAAGACTATGGCAACTACTGTTTCATTGACTTTAAGCAAAATTAAAACGAAATGTACATGTATATGTATGGACGCTTGTTTCCACCACTAAATAAAAAAATTAAAAAGGTAATTTCAATTCTCAATTCTGACTTTTTTTCTCGCAATGGCGAGTCTGCTTCTCACAATTCTGACATTTTTCTCAGAACTGCGAGATTTAAACTCACAATTGCAAGTTATAAAGTCATAATTGCGTGATATAAAGTCATAATTGTATGATATAAAGTCAGAATTGCGAGTTATAAAGTCATCATTGCAAGATATAAACTCAATTAAGTGATATATACTCGCAATAGCGAGAAAAAAAGTCAGACTTGTGAGATAAAAAGTCACAATTACCTTATAAATTTTTATTTCATGGTGGAAACAAGCTTACATATATATGATTGTACATCAATGATGATTATTTTATTTGCCTAGAAAAAGGTCAAAGACCCCTGCTTTACATGAAGAAATACACAGACAGGATTAATCTGTATTGTCTTTGATGTAGCCATGTTTATCTACTGCTACACAGACCACTGGATCCATTCAGTTTTCCACTTCACAGAAATTGCTACAAAAAGCCTCCAGCAACCAGATACACTATTTAGCCGATTACCTGATAGAAAATTTGTGCAAAGTGTTTAAAAGTATTAAATATATTAAATATAATCATATTTTCATAAAATGTTTAAATAAATAAAAGAAAAAAAATATTTTGTAATAAAAAATAAACCTAAGTATAGCACAACTGCTTTCAACTATGATGATAAGAAATGTTTCTTTAGGAACAAATCAGCATATTAGAATGATTTCTGAAGGATCGTGTGTAGGGTGACCACCTGGCTATCGATCTGTTGCAGGACAGTAGATTTGATTTTGCGGGGCAATGCGGAACACGTGTGAAACAGATAAATTTACAACTACTAAGCTAAGTAATATTGATTTACATTTGTTGGCAAACTTGGCATATGCGCCAATTAATGTTTCTGGCGGTGGGTGCCCACACTATAATGTTGTGCTTCTGGCAACATTAAATCCTGGAGAGAAGACAATTCTTGATTCACGGCAGCACATGTCCAGTTTTGTGCGAGAAGGGAATCCACCTGTGAGCGGAGAGATTCCTGCTCACGCATTCGATGCGCTCGAGTTACAATAATGCGCTCTTGACAATTTTCATTATAATAACGCCATAGAACCCACAATAAATGAACTATTAATGTGAGAAGAAAGTCCTGTCTGAAAGTCGCAATCAATTTTTAATGATGTTTTACTAACAAAGTTTGGGAGAAACAGGTGCAGATAATTAACCTAATTAGCTCAGGTGGAGAGCATACAGTTAATCAATGCAACCATGACAAGAGGTATAAATACAGCAGACTTACCTCTGTTCATCTGACAGTTCATCAGCATCCCTCCTCCACACTTCAGTTCTATCTACTTCTACTACAACAGGGGGAGTACTCTGGGTTCGGGCCAAAATTTCTGAGCTCGAAGCTCCCCCGGACAGCACGGCAAATACGTATAACTCTTACTGTACTTAATTATATGTAAATGTAAACTTGTGAATTGGTTAAAACAAATGGAGAATATCTAATGTTTTTCCATAGGTGCTCGACCATTTGCTTGAGGATCCACGGGATCAGCGCGTGTTCGTTGGAAATATTTAACATCAGGATGGATGATTACATGCTTTAAATCATCAGTTTGGGCAGCTTTGAGCAGCTCTTGAGGTTCTTATCCAGTATGTGAGATGAAATCCTTGCTGGTGTAGTTGTGTTTACAGACTTTGATGAGGCCCGCACTTAGTTATTCCCTTGCGCTGTCCACTGAGCTGTCATCAGCGCAACTCTATGATTGGGTTGGTTGGTTATTTTCACAGCTAGAATATGACTGCTGCACAAATAGATTTTTAAATGCCAGTCACAGTTTTTATTATATTTCTTACTGTGGTATTGTAATTTAAGGAATGAAAAAAAAAAAATTAAATTAAATGCGGGACACTACTTAAGTCTTGCGGGACGTGGGGTAAAGCTCCCAATTTCGGGGCTGTCCCGCAAAATGCGGGACGGGTGTTCACCCTAATCGTGTGACACTGAAGACTGGAGTAATGATGCTGAAAATTCAGCTTTGTCATCACATTTTTAAATATATTAAAAGAGAAAACAGTTATTTTAAATTGTTATAATATAGTAGTCAACATTTGAAGTGGATCAAAAAAGTTCATCAAAGTTGTCCTAAGAACTAAGCTGTCCTAAGAAGGTTTTAGGACAACTTTGATAAAAGGTTTTGATCCATTTCAAATGCTGAATAGTGTATTTCACAATATTACTGTTTTTACCGTTTTGTTTTTATTTTTTCAAACAAATGCAGCCTTGGTAAGCTTAAGAGACTTCTTTCAAAAAATGTACAGACCCCAAACTTTTGAACAGTACTTTACATGTTGGTAAACTGATATTACATACATCAAAATCTGTTTTGTCCACTCTTTTTCCAACTAAGATCCACTAATGCCAGGCCATTCACCTGCATCAGTCCCAGTGCCTGCGCCACAGCACAGCAGCATGAATCTCTGTGCTATCTGTGCAGACAGAGCTACAGGAAAACATTACGGTGCGTCCAGCTGCGATGGCTGCAAGGGTTTCTTTAGAAGGAGTGTGCGCAAGAACCATGCCTACACATGCAGGTGAGAATTCATCGTCAGATTCATAACTGTCCGCTACATGTGCTTAACACACTTACAAATCATTTTTAATTAATCTCCAAACATGCTAGTGTCCTCTGTGAATTGTTATACAAAGCAGAAAGACTATAGTAACCAATATAGAAGGGTTTGAAAATTCACTTTTGAGATTCATTAAGATTTCAGGTACTGTTTGTTTCCTGAGAACTCAATGAAAGCCAGTGTAGGATCATAGACATTGGCTGTGACCGGGCATTCACTGAAAAGCGAAACTAAAAGGCTCCTAAAAATACACTATGGCCCTTTAGCGCTTAAAAAAAAAAAAAAAAAAAAAAAAAGCTGCATGCACTTTGCGGAAGAACTTTGTTTTGGTTGTGCTTCGGCTCTGCGTGAATGTGCGGATGAATATGGTTATCATGGAAAGGATCTCAAGCTCTGGGGTGCGTTTCCCAAAGCGAACGATGGTCGCAAGTTCCGTCGTTACCGTCGAGTTCAGTGGGAGTTACCACCATAGTTGACTAACGATGCTTTCGGGAAATGCACCCCTGTCTAGCTGAAGATAATACTGTATCTTTACCCATTAATAGACATGGTACTTCCTTGAAAATAAATTCCAGCACAACTTACAAACATGTCAACATGTCCATGTCAACATTTCTCGCTCGTTATGATATGCATAACCTATGCAACTCTCAGACCATACACGCGTCAAAACAGCCGGAGCAATTTTTCTCTATTTACGGATATGACGAGACACGCACGGGCGAGTGACGCATGTAGGCAGTTTCCCACGAAAACCATCCCGTCAGGTCTAAAATATAAACACTTATAATAGGCTTGCCATAGTGAATCAAGGTAAGACAAAAACACGTTTTGAAAAAAGTATTGATGTATTGACAAATTATTTCAATTTTGTTAATTTTGAACAAAAAAAGTTGCATTTTACCTATAATTCATAACTTAAGAAAGTAGAATTAAAATTAATAAATAAAAATATGAACATTTTATCATACACAAAATATCATTTACGATAATACAGTCAGCATTTTATAGTATTTTCAGAATATTATTATTATTATTATTATTAGGCGTATTATATAGGCCTACATTATATTAATATTGAAATGCAACCAATACAAATGTGGGTAACACTTCACAATAATGTTTCATTTGTTAATTTTAGTTAACTGAACAATACTTCAACAACATATAGGCCTATTACTCTAAGTTTATGTTAATTTACACATTTGCTAATATATTTTTAAAATGTAAAAAAAAAAAAAAAAAACAATTTGTTAATATTAGTTAATATAACATTAACAAAGATTAATAAATGTTATATATATATATATATATATATATATATATATAAATGAGCATTTGTTTATAAAGAGTTACTGAAGTTTGTATAATATTTCTCTATATACAATCCTATACAACAACTTAAGTTGATGTCACAGACAAGTTTTAAGCCTAGTCCCAGACTAAAATGCATGTTTGAGCTGTTTTAACTGAAAGCAGCTTGCACTGACATAATTAAAATATATCACCGCCATTGTTTTGTCTTAAGACGCACACCTGTAATGTTTGGTTTTTTTTTTTTTTTGTTTGGTTTTTTTTTCTCTAAGGCACGTTTATAAAAGCTACTTAACCTAATTGAACTAAGCCCTAATCCTAGCTTAATCAAAGCCGTGTCTGTGAAACCAGGCCATTGTCTTTGTGGCAGGAGCCCGTCTATATATTTCCACAGTGTCCTATAAAAAATCTGTGATCTGTGGCCACCTTCATCAGAAGTTGTAAGAGCATGACCTGAAGTGTTTCATTGGATCTCTTCAAATGTGAGAATTATAGTAGCCTATGTATTTCTGTCTTTGTGTGTGTGAAGGTTCAGCAGGCAGTGTGTGGTGGACAAAGACAAAAGGAACCAATGTCGATATTGCAGACTTCGAAAGTGTTTCAGAGCCGGCATGAGAAAGGAAGGTAAAAGCATGAGAAAAGTCCATTTCATTTTAGTTTATGATGCAGAGTTAAAGACTTTCTTCAAGGTCACAGATCTGGACTAGGCCTACATATAAACTAATTGAGTCTTTGGACTTATCCCAATACTTATGAAAGTCTGCATCCCTCTGTGAATTAAAGATATTGAACAATTGGGTGAGCTCAAACTATTACAATAAAGCAATCCCCAAAACCATCATATAAATTTTAATATACTCTCAAGGTGAAAAGTAAAGAAACAATATAAAAGCATCTTGGCCACTGATTAAAAACTTTAGAAAGGTATTGTTCTGCTCCATGCATGAGCCTAAGACATCTTGTCAAAGTTGCTTTTAAAGATGCCAAGCTTCACAGTAAGAGATAATGTCTTTTGTCCTTTCCATTTATTGGAATAGAGCATGTACTGTCGGTAGGATAAAGTTGCATCCATTTAAAAAAATAACGCAGCTTCAGAGATACAGTAACGTTGAGTGATCTACCTGATGTTAGCTGGAAAGATAAAATACATTTTACTAATTTGTTTTGTTGTGCGTATTATTCTTTTTGTGTTGAGCAGGGCTGTTCTTCAGATAAATACTGAAAAAAGGTAGTTAACTGTATAAACATACATGCCCTTGTAAAAAGAAATGCACTTTATCATGGTTTAAAAAAAATGTAATTATTACAGAAATAATTCCGGAAAAGTTGGGACGTTTTTTTAAATTTAAATAAAATTAAAATTAAAATACTTTCAAATCACATGAGCCAATATTTTATTCACAAGAGAACATAGATAACATAACAAATGTTTAAACTGAGAAATTTTACACTTTTATCCACTAAATGAGCTCATTTCAAATTTGATGCCTGCTACAGGTCTCAAAAAAGTTGGTACAGGGGCAACAAATGGCTGAAAAAGCAAGACATTTTGAAAAGATTCAGCTGGGAGAACATCTAGCAACTAATTAAGTCAATTGATATCAGGTCTGTAACATGATTAGCTATAAAAGGGGTGTCTTAGAGAGGCAGAGTCTCTTAGAAGTAAAGATGGGCAATCTGTGAAAGAGTGCGTAAAAAGATTGTGGAATACTTTAAAAAAAATATTCCTCAACATCAAATTGCAAAGGCTTTGCAAATCTCATCATCTACAGTGCATAACATCATCAAAAGATTCAGAGAAACTGGAGAAATCTCTGTGCATAAGGGACAAGGCAGAAGACCTTTATTGGATGCCCGTGGTCTTCAGGCCCTCAGACGACACTGCATCACTCATCGGCATGATTGTGTCAATGACATTACTAAATGGGCCCAGGAATACTTCCAGAAACCACTGTCGGTAAACACAATCCGCTGTGCCATCTGCAGATGCCAACTAGAGCTCTATCATGCAAAAAGGAAGCCATATGTGAACATGGTCCAGAAGCGTTGTCGTGTCCAAATTTGACATTCTTGTTGGAAATCACGGATGCCGTGTCCTCCAGGCTAAAGAGGAGGAAGACCTTCCAGCGTGTTATCAGCACTCAGTTCAAAAGCCAGCATCTCTGATAGTATGGGGGTGCATAAGTGCATACAGTATGGGCAGCTTGCATGTTTTGGAAGGCATTATGAATGCTGAAAGGTATATAAAGATTTTAGTTTTAAACTAAAACTTTACTGTTTTAAAAAAGAAGAGGAGATGCTACACCATGGTAAACATGCCCCTGTCCCAACTATTTTGAGACCTGTAGCAGGCATCAAATTTGAAATGAGCTCATTTTGTGCATAAAATTGTAAAATCTCTCAGTTTAAACATACTGTTATCTATGTTCTATTGTGAATAAAATATCGGCTCATATGAAAGTCTTATTAGTTTTCATTTTATTCAAATTTAAAAAACGTCCCAACTTTTCCGGAATTCAGGTTGTAAATAATATATTTAAGTGCAATATGAATGTAATATTTTCAGACAGAAATTTTAAATGTGCATTTGCTAAATTGTGACTGTAAATTTTTATTCAAAGTGTATGCACTGGCTGCATTGTTATCTGTTTTCTATATGAAACACCGGTAAATTGATATAATTTTTCTCGTGTCTCTTAGCTGTTCAGAATGAACGTGACCGTATCAGTTGTCGTAGAGAAGGCCAAGCCATGGGGACTCTCACCATTGATGTGCTGATGCAGGCAGAGGCTTTCACTCATCAGGTGAGCTTTCTGATGAACTTGCATACTTTCAAAACATTACAATCTTTTCAATCTGTTCCAGTTTCAGCTTCAGTTTATGGTTTTATCCACTAACTGTGCTCATTCTGCCGTCTACAGAACCCCTCCCAGAACCTCATGAGGGACATCAACACAAAGAAGATCGCCTGCGTGGGTGATGTGTGCGAGTCCATGAAACAGCAGCTCCTCCTCTTAGTGGAGTGGGCAAAGCGCATCCCTGAATTCTGTGAGCTCTCTGTGGATGACAGGGTATGATTCCTGAGTGTGTTGTGTTTGTCATGAGCTGTCATTACTTGCCTATGGCAGGCACCAAGTGTGTTGTGTGTTAATGTGTGTGTGCAGGTGGCGCTGTTGAGAGCTCACTCTGCAGAGCACCTCATCTTAGGGGTGGCACGACGTTCACTTCCCTACAATGACATCATCCTTTTGGGTGAGTAAGTGAGTGAGTGAGTGGGTTGGTTAGTGAGTGAGTGAGTGAGGGGGTGGGTCGGTGAGTGAGTGGGTGGTTCGGTGGGTGAGTAAGTGAGTGGGTGGTTCGGTGGGTGAGTGAGTGGGTGGGTCGGTGAGTGAGTGAGTGGGTGGTTCGGTGGGTGAGTGAGTGAGTGAGTGGGTCAGTGGGTGAGTGAGTGAGTGAATGAGTGAGTGGGTGGTTCGGTGAGTGAGTGGGTCGGTGAGTGAGTGAGTGGGTCGCTGAGTGAATGAGTGAGTGGGTGGTTCGGTGAGTCAGTGGGTCAGTGAGTGAGTGAGTCGGTGAGTGAGTGAGTGAGTGAGTGAGTGGGTGGGTTGGTAAGTGAGTGAGTGGGTCGGTCGGTGGGTGAGTGAGTGGGTCGGTGGATGAGTGAGTGGGTCGCTGAGTAAGTAAGTGAATGAGTGAGTGGGTGGTTCGGTGAGTGAGTGAGTGAGTGGGTCGGTGGGTGAGTGAGTGGGTCGCTGAGTGAGTGAGTGAATGAGTGAGTGGGTGGTTCGGTGAGTGAGTGGGTCGGTGGGTGAGTGAGTGGGTCGCTAAGTGAGTGAGTGAGTGATTGAGTGAGTGAATGGGTCAGTGAGTGAGTGAGTGAGTGAATGAGTCGGTGAGTTAGTGAGTGAGTGGGTCAGTCGGTGGGTGGGTGGGTGGGTGGGTGAGTGAGTGAGTGGGTCGCTGGGTGAGTGGGTGGGCCGGTGGGTGAGTGGGTGGGCCGGTGGGTGAGTGAGTGAGTGATTGAGTGGATGGGTGGGTGGGTCAATGAGTGAGTGGGTCAGTGGGTGAGTGAGTGAGGGAGTGAGCTGGTGGGTCGTAGGGTGAGTGAGTGATTAAGTGAGTGAGTGGGTGGATGGATGAGGGAGTGATTGAGTGGGTGGGTGGGTCGGTCAGTGAGTGGGTCGGTGAGTGAGTAGGTCAGTGGGTGGGTGAGTGGTTGGGTGGTACAAAGACCTCTTATATGTCCAAAAAATAAAGGCAAGTTTGATTTCTCATGTCATGACCCCTTTAATTTGATACTAATGATACTAAAATAACACTTACCTCTTCATTTACATCCTGTTAGGTTCCATTCTGTTTGGCATCTGGTTCATTTTCTTTTCACTGTGTAAATGATATAAGTTTTATAAGTTATAATTGTATAAGTTATAATCAAGACAACTATATAGTATAAAATATACAATTTGCTTTAATGACAACATAGGACAACATTTTTTTTAAAGTTACAGAGCTCACAAGGTAAGGCATTTTAATGACCCAAAAATGGCTACCTTAATGTGAGCATGATTTGTCATTATACTGTGTTTGTACAGGAAACGACTTCATTATTCCTTTTAGAGGCACCGAGCAGGAGATGTCCAAGGTAGCAGCTCGTATCTTGGAGGAGCTGGTGAGACCTCTGAAAGAGCTGAACATCACAGACACAGAATTTGTCTGTCTCAAAACCATTGTCTTCTTTGCCCCAGGTTAGTCAGGGATCATCGCTGTGTTCCCAGTCAAACACACTGTCTGTGCCAGGAGCTTCTCTTCTTGTTCCTGGCACTGTTTTGTTGCACTGACTTCTTTGGTTTCATGATGTTTTATGAGAATCTATTAATATCTGGGACGTGTTGGTGTGGATTGTTGAGTTCTAGACTTTCCTGTCTGTTGGCCTAGAGGTCTGATTATAACAGTGGAGCCAGGTTGCTCAGTAAGAATGGCTTTGTTTGATTTACTTTGGTTTGAGCAAAGGTTGCCAGTTTTTTATCCTCATGTGCTACAATCTAACGTTTAACATGAAAATCGAAAAACTTGAATTTTTAAAGAAATATTACAGGTTTTGTCTATTTTTTGGTCACACTTTATATTAGGTGTCTTTACTCTGTACTTAAAAAAAATGTTAGGTACAATGTACTTATTGTGTTCTTGTTGTACTGTAAAACACTTTTGCTGCTATTGAGGTGGGATACGGGTAAGGTTAGCAACAGGTTTGGTGCTATGGGTAGGGTTAGCATGGCAAGGTTGGGTTAATGGGTAAGAGAAGGGTCAACAGTGTAATTATAACCTAGATGTCATTACAGAAATACATTTCAGATGTAATTATGTGCAGGTATTTTTAAATATAACTACAATGTAAAAACATACATGTGCACAATAAGTGCATTGTATCAAATGATTAATTTAAATGTTAATTTAAAGACTGTTTGTCTTTTCTCTAGTCAAAAGTATATTAAACAAAACACATGTAACAGGGTGTCTATTTGCACTAAGTGCAAATAGCCAACAAAGGCTATTTATACAAGCTCTGCCCACCATTAGCATCCATTTATGATTTCAATAAATATAAACATATACACTGAATGTTATTGCATACTGTTTCACAATGTACTACAATACACTGAGGTACAAATACTATTTGCACTATGTAGTATGTACTGTATATACATCGAATCTAACAATATTTACACTTAGTGCAAAGAAAATACTGCTATTTTCAGCATTGTTATTTCTGAATGTTCTCTGAACGTTCAAAACATTCAGGGGTTTTTTTATGTTTTGAAAAAGTTTTTTTCTCAGTTATTAAAACGTTAAGGGAACGTTCCTTTTTGCAAACATTATGGGATTGTTACATTTAAATGTTCTCTTAACATTCTGAAACAAGTAGTAACATTTAAAAACATTAGACGAATGTCCAACTGAAACGTTTCAGAAATAAAACGTTCTATTAAAGACGTATAAATCAAGATGTATGTAACAGTTTTGTGCTAACATTTTAAGAACATTATTAAAGACCAGATAACTCTGAACGGATGTTCTATTAACCTTACTGGAAGAACATTTGTTCATAACTTTGAGAGAACCTTGCCATAATGTTCTGAGAATGTTCCCTGTCAGCTGGGAAACAACTGCACAAAAGAGCTGGACAAAATTCAGGACTGAAGAATTGGCTTCCTTTCAATTCATGAGTTGGAATGCATGATTTTCCCTCCTTAAACCAGTTGCAGCTGTTTGTCCAAAGACTCAATCGGTCTGAGATTGTTAACAACACTGCACATACAAATCTCAGTTGTCCATTCCATGCACTAAATGACAAATGTTTTCTCAGATAAACACAATACATCTCTCAATGACCTTTGTTTTGCAACCGATGTCACTGAACACGGTCTGTGTTTCAGATTGCCCTGGACTGCAGTGCGCTCAGGCAGTGCGCCGACTGCGGTTCCAGGCCCAGGTGCTGCTGGATGAGGCCACTAGCGAGCAGCGAGGGCGGTTTGGGGAGCTGTTGTTGTTGCTGACCACACTCCAGAGTGTGGCCTGGCAGATGGTGGAACAGCTGCAGTTGATGCGTCTCTTAGGCAAAGCCAATGTGGACAGTCTGTTGATGGAGATGCTCCTGGGAGAAGAAGCAACTAGAGGACCTGAAGCACTGCAGGCCTCAGGTACATAATGAATATGCTGTAAAGTGAGATCTCTTTAATATCTAAATTATATCTTCTAGCCAGCAGTGAGATTAAATGGAGAGCAAATTAAGATACTTGCTGAAGTCTCAAGCTTCCCAGATCTTTCTCCGGACAAAAATACTCCAGTATTCTCTGGTTTGTCTCCATTGAGAGAGATCTCATCAACGTCGTGGACTCTGGTCAGATTGTCATGATTTCAAATACTGCAATTACACATCAAAGATCTTATTTCTCATCAAATTTTTGTAAAGCCCTTGTGATACAAGAAGTGTGTAGACTTTCAGTAGACTTTCATGACTGCTTCTTAACACACTTTTAAGTGCATTTTTTAATAATGTCAAATTAAGTTTAAGTTAAGTTAAGTTAAAATTAAGTACATTTTAAATCAATTGTAAAATAAAAGTACATTTTAAAGTTTCAATAATAATCTTTTATGCTTGAAAGAAGTACACTTATTTTAACGAGCATACTAAAGCACACGTAAAATACTGTTATTTGATATTACATTTAAACTTAATATATACTTAATATATGTAAAAGTTCATCATTACAGATGTGTAAATACAAATATATTTAATACTGTATATGACACAAGTTTCAATAGAAATGACATTCAAGTATATTTTAGTTTACTATAAATACTTGTCAGTACATTCGGCAGTGCACTTTAACTATATTTCAAAGACAATAGAAGTAATTATTAAATTGCGTTTAAAAATTAACTTAAGTGGGTCAAAAAAGCACTAAAGATCAGCTAATTGCATAATATAAATTTAAACTATAATACATGTTAATTTGATTGCAATTAATCTGCAATAATTGTCCGAAAACATTAGTCAGTTCACACTTAAGTATATTCCTTTAAGTATTTATTATTTCCATAACAAGTACTCTTTTTAAAAGTATGCTTCTTTTCACCAGCTCCTATTATAGCTCTATACTCATAGTGTATGTCAAAATGATCTCTTCTATGTTTATTTCTCTCAAGGAATTTTAGGAGAAACATCTGAGACAAAGTTCAATCTAAAGTCTAAGATATCTGAGAATTTCATAAACTCTCCTGAACGATAAAATGTTCCTCTGGGTTGCCACACTGCTGATTTAGGATCTATATGTAAGCTCTTGGATTTCGAAGAGCAGTGCTGGTTCTGAGACATCAGAGTTACTGTAAACTTTCTCCAGCATAAACTTCATTGAACTCAGAGCTGGTTAAGATTCCACAGGAGATGTCAGTCCAAAGTCCATCTGTCTCAGTCTAAGCTCTCGAGCTTAAGATAAGACCCACCATTAGTGCTCTGAGGGAGCTGAGGCTTTTTCTGACTTACCTGTAGTTAAAGTATGAACAGACTGGAAATGGAATAAAACAGTAACTTTTCTGCCTTTCTGTAGAGTCGAATCCTGAGCCACTTATATTCAGCGCAGCTACAGAGTCTGTCCTCTCCAGAGGAATACTGGCAGAGCATATCCCAATGCCTAACTTCACATCGGTGATCCTTCCTGTACCCTCTTGTGAGTATTGCAAGCTCGGGTAGTTAAGCTGTCAATCCTACACAGTTTAAAGGGATAGTTCCCCCCAGAATCTAAATTCTGAGATCATTTACTCAGCATCATGTCGTTCCAGACCGGTATGGATTTTTGTGCCTCTATGGAACACAAAAGAAAATATTTTGCACAATGTCCGTGCAGCTCTTTTCCATACGATAAAAGCAGTGAACAGGAACTGCTCCAAAAAGGTCAAATTAAAGGGGCTATATGTAAGATTTTCACTTTAATAAAGCATAAAAATACCCCAACATGTTTGCAGATATTTAGGAAACATGCTAAGTTCACCTACTTGTTTCTTAGAAAAACAATGCTACAGCCAGACATTCTACTTAGAAATGTGCGTTCCGTGTCGGAATGTCTGTCTTTGTTTTGGTCTGTGCGAAACCGTGTGCTGCCAGTTTATCCAATAGTATTTCGACATCACAGGTTGCCAGTTGGTGGAAAACACAGCGTATTGCAGCCATGGAAACCAGCAAACAAACTGGGTCAGAGAATTGCAGATTCTACCTGACCTAAAAAGCCTCTGCATCCATCTAAAAATCTCTATGAACAACAGAATATTAAAACACAGATAAATCAACTCATCAGCTTACAGTGTGTAAATCTCCTCAGCTTTCATTGTCAATTTCAATTGCGCTCCCTCTTGTTTAACATCCTCAAGCTGGCAACCCATGTCTTTGAAGGAGGGGGCAGGGCAAACAATATTTTGAATTTGGACTGCAGTACCTATTTCGACCACTGGGTCGAAATATAGCCCCTTTAAACACCACACTCTACACCATTAAAAAAAATACATATGTATATATTTTTTAAGTTTTAAATAAAACAAACACATTGTGTTGTGTTTAAGGTTAAAGGAAATATCTGTAAACTTAATGGATAATGTGCTGGCAGAAAAAATTACCAGTACCCGGAGCATGTATCAAACTGCCAAAGTCACGTGAACCATTGAAATTTCAAAACACTTATGACGTAACGAAGCCTCGTTTACTGAAATCATGTGACTTTGGCAGTTTGATACACGCTCCAAACCACTGATTCGAAACAGAAGATTCATAAAGCTTCGAAGCTTCATGAAGCAGTGTTTTGAAATCGCCTATCACTAGATATTGTTGATTAAAGTCGTTATTTTGTTGTTGTTTTTTTGGCGCATAAACAGTATTCTTGTCGCTTCATAACATTAAGGTCGAACCACTGTAGTCACATGAACTGTTTTAAAAACTTTAGTACCTTAGTAAGCATTTGAAAGTGTTAATTATCTTGCCTCAATTAATGTGTGTTCTGAAGATAAACGAAGGTCTTACGGGTGTGGAACGACATGAGGGTGAGTAATTAATGACAGAATTTTCATTTTTTGGGTAAACTAACCCTTTAAGGCAACCTGATCTCATGGAAAAATCATACCTGTGGGGACATTATTGCAAAACGCGAAATACGTACTAATACGTACATATCACTGCAGTTTCCAACAGAAATGAACACTAGAGGCAGTCTCCTTGCACAATATTATGTTATGATCTCAAAACACTTTTTACCAAAGTGCACAATTTGTAACCAAAAACAGACTTTGCATCGCTTTTCTGATGTAACAAGCTTGCTCGGTAGCTCAGCTGGTATAGAATTGTACTTAGGATGCGGAAGTCTTGGGTACGAATCCCGTGAAACATGACTCACAATAAAAGAGCATCAAAGATGAGAGATCAAAAACAAGCTAAAATGGCATGATTACAGATGCCTTTTATGTCATATTTGCTTTTGTTAACACTATCATGAAAGTTTAGGTGTAGTGATGGTGGTACGTTATTTTAAAATGTAATGGAGCATTAAGCTTAGCGCCAATCACCGGACATTTCAAATGTATATAAACCAACATAATAAAAACGTAACATATTCACATTCATCTGTTTTGGAAAAAATCTGAGTACGCTTTAGTGCCACTCTGTCACGAAACCTGCATGGCACTACATATTTCCGTTTTGCAAAAATGTTCCCACAGGTACGTTTTTCTAGTGAGACTGTGCTGCATTAAGGACACAGACTGCAGCAGGTTTATTAGGCTGCTGTCACTTTAAGGTCGTGTGTCCACCAAAGCATTTTTTCCAGCAGCTAGCGTACTTTTCCAATTGTTTTCAATGGGAGCGCCGTGGTTTTTAAACGGCAGGGGCATAACGAGGCGCTGAGTGTCTTTTTCACGCTCAAGCGCTGAGAGCTCGGCGTTTTTTACCGGTCGCCTCGAGTTGAAGAATGTTCAACTTTGAGTAAAACGCTGCGCTCATCACTGTCACTTTTTAGCCTGCCGTCCAATCAGAGTGAAGGAGGGGTGGGACAAATACAACACCGACCAACTGTCACAACATTCTTGCTGTACAACGACATCAACAAGCAGAGAATGGAACAAAATGGATGAGAATTTCATATTGCTGGTCTCCGAACATACATAGCAAGTATTCCACATTGTGTCGACATTTTTAGTCTGAAACAAATTACCTGCAAAATCAGTTATAAGTAACAGGATATTCCATATCATAGCAACAAAGCGTCTCAACTGGAAAAAAACACTGCGCAGCTGAAGCGCCCTCAAGCGCTCACAGATAGGCGTTTTAAGCAGAGCGCCTAGCGTTTTCAGTTGGCTAAAAACGCTTTGGTGGACACACGGCCTAAGAGCTGCATGGATCCAATATATTGATACACATGCATTTATTTCTCAGCTGTTTATGTTCACTTATGACATAACCAACTATGTTTACTAGGATATTCGCCGAGATGGTTATTTTTTTATTTTAGTTTTTACATAATGTGTGAATTTTTCTGTTCAAGCGCAAGAAGACGTGAAAGAGAGCTCAATTCGGTATTCGTGTGCTGAGATGTAGCTCTCTGGGTGCGCTTCAGATGTTTGTGCTAGGGGTTGAACGACTTCAGATTTTTTAAAGTCGACATTTATGTGATTAAAATCGAGTCGACGTCGACTAGTCGACAATGATGTCATTAACGAACAAATAAGGGGCTGTTCACACAGAGCGCTACTTTTCCATTGTTTTTCTATGTAAACGCGCTATAGACAGACGCATGTCCGTTGCGCTCATGTCTTGCGTCTTATGCAGTGTCTCGCACATGATATGGCATTCTAAAAACGCGGCGCACAAACCAGTTCAAATCAGTTCAGCTTTTTTTTTTTTTTTTTTAACGCGTTTGAGATCTTGCCTTTTTTCTCCCATTCCACTGCCTGCATCTTGCGTCTTTTAAAGTAAAAATGCGTTCTGAGCCCTGAGTCTGAACCTCCAGCTGAGGTTGCCTTGTGCACAGCTGATGCTGCCCACAAATATTTCTCCTACATAACAGCTTATTTTTATCAATTATTTTGTCTTAGGGTCGTTATATTTCTCACAGATTTCTGCTCGTTCTAAATCAGATACAGATAATGTAGCACAGTAAAGATTACACTTATATGAATGCATAGTGAAAGAGCGAGTGTGTGAATTAATTCTACCTGGCAGCTTCTCTCTAGTGAAGCTGTGGGTTTTAGTTACTAAGAAATATATGCTATAACTTTTCAGTTTCTAAGCTATTTTATTGATAAATCACAAAACAGTGTTGACAATACATTTCTGCGCTACTGAATGATTCTGTGCGCGGGCGTGATCTGCGCGCTACTGTCTATGTGTGTGCGTAATGTAGCAGCGCAGTTTAGAATGGCGATTAACTTACGTGTACAATAAGCGGTTTAAAACAAGCATTCATCCGATCAATATTGAGACTCCAGGTGGTATAATCAAACATATCTTGTGGAGCTATTGGAATATTTGTCAGTAACTGTTGGATGTGGAACGTAAATGTGGACTTTATCCTGCTGCACCCTCTATAGGCCATGACCAGCGACTAGTCGACGTCATGCTTAAAGCGTCAAGGCAGAGCATTAAAGTCGACTAGTCGATTAGTCGGTGCAACCCCTAGTTTGTGCACAGTAAACTTCACACAAATTGAGTTCCTTTGCACGTCTTCTTGTGCTTGAATATTTAAATGGGCAAGGCTTAAACTTTCGTGACGATGCAGCACTGGCCCGTGAACTGTCCCTTGTACATTTTTATGCTCTCACAACATTGCAATGTTACCGGCGAACTGCCAGTTGACACCATTTTATATACTCACCAACAATTTTACTCACATTTGGTGCTTGGCGAGTGTTCATTTTAAGCCCTCCCATTTTTATACTGACTTTTTCTTACAGTGCATAAAAACAGTCCATATGATCAGTGAGCAAAATTCCAAGTCTTTTGAAGTCATACTGTATGATAGCTTTGTGCGATCACAGAATCTTTGTTTTCAGATAAGTATAAGCATAAAACTTGAACAGCTGGAATTTTGCACTATGTTTCCCATAAATAAATCTAGTTTCTGTGAAAAAGTGATGGAATGCTGATTCAAACCTTCTTATTAGTTATTCACTTTAATTCATTTCAAGTTTATTTGTATAGCGCTTTTCACAATGCATATAGTTTCAAAGCAAGAAAATGCATCTTTCAGTTACATTAGATATAAATTGCATTATTAATGTGACTTTTGTCTGCCGCAGCTCTGCCTGAAGATAACCTGCTACCCACACACACTGGGCCTGAAGTCTTCACACATGGACAGACAGCAGACATGACAAGAGAAATGTCCAGCAGTCTCGCCATGCCAACTGTCCACACGTGCCTTTAACCACATGTATAAAGTTTGTCCAGACATGATTAACTTTATATACTTAAGACCTTCACCTCTGATACACATGTGCATTGCACACAGAAACTAAAATTGGGGATGAGAAGTCATTGTATTTTATGCATAATGAGCAATGATTAATAATAGTGTTAAAATCTAACTGTTAAATTTTTAATGTGAGTGAAAAATTAACAGACAATAAAAAGCCTTCAAGCAGTAATATAAATATTTTGTATTGAGATCACTGGTAAATGATTGTCTAATTTATTGGATGGTGACATGGCAGGGCGCGTACATAAACATTACAATTCAACAACTCTCATGGGTTCATGGTTCAATCAGATACCAGATGTCAAACACATGAGGGTTGGTCTGCCTGGTTGGTTTCCACTTCAAAATATCTTCTTTTTTCCCTCCTAAACCTAAACATCTATGTTTTATTATAATATCATACACATTTCTCTCATTTGTTTGTATAAAAAAAAGTAAAAATTAGCTGAAAAAAGTTTTGTATTTTTGCTTAGACTTACGTTTAGTGAATATCAAGATTTTTTTTTTTTTTATCAAATCATTTGTTTAGTAATGAAACTGAATTTTAATTGAATGTTTTTAAAGAGGAACTACAGCAATGACAATGAAATCAGAATTTCAGCAAGTTTGAATAAATTAGACCATACAGTACTATAGTATTATGATACTTGTACAAAAATATTCACCAGAGGGCGCCAAATGCTTAC
The DNA here is from genome assembly GCA_037101425.1 of Elopichthys bambusa. Lineage (NCBI taxonomy): Eukaryota > Metazoa > Chordata > Actinopteri > Cypriniformes > Xenocyprididae > Elopichthys > Elopichthys bambusa. The sequence goes on along the minus strand of CM074432.1, from coordinate 43,054,976 downwards.
TATTATCCCAGATAAAGCTTTTCCTGTGACAGGAAGAGTGATTGTTATGCTTTCATTTTGTTTGACTAATTTTTTCATGAATATACAGTTAAAACAAGTAGTCATAACTGAACAAATTATGAAGTGAAATTAACCCATCCAAAAAAAAAAAAAAAAACTTTACCTACAAAAACTTTACAAGGAGGACAAAACTATGTTCTTTAAGTAGTTTTAGATAAGTAATTTCAGATCATAACAGAGAATGTGCATTTTTACCATCACTCCACTAAGACAGCCAAAATATTAGCTTTTAAAGGGATAGTTCACCCAAAAATGAAAATTACCCCATGATTTACCCTCAAGTTATCCTAGGTGTATCCTGTATCCTGTCTCTTCTAAGCTTTATAATGGTAGTGAACAGGAGGCGTTTTTTTAAGCCCCCCCAAAAATGCATCCATCCATCATAAATATAACCCATATGGCTCTAGGTGGTTAATAAAGGCCTTCTGACGCAAAGCGATGGGTTTTTGTAAGAAAAATATCCATATTTAAAACTTTATTAATTATAATTACTAGCTTCTGTCAGACAGCCGTACGCATCGATTTGTGGCGGAAGAGTAACCCTTGAACTGACGCATTGCTGAAGGCGGATGGATTACTTTTATGATGGATGGATGCATTTTTGAGGGGCTTCAAAGCACACCCCCCGTTCACTACCATTATAAAGCTCGGAAGAGCCAGAAAATTTTTAAAAATATCTCCGACTGTGTTCGTCTGAAAGAAGATAGTCATATACACCTAGGATGGATTGAGGGTGAGTAAATCATGGGATAATTTTCATTTTTGGGTGAACTATCCCTTTAAATAGCCATGTATGAAGTTAATGTTTTATGCAGGCCTAGTTGTTTAAGAGCCTATCTTTGGATTTATTCCTCCCTCAGTAGGTTAGAAACAAGTTAAAGTTAACAGCTGTGTTGGTCAGGATTTCAGGAGGGATAGTCTGACTCATCAGCAGCAGAGGGGCTTAGTGGGCGGCTATACATCAATAAAGAGATGGAACAAGAAATATTTGCCCCCCTGGCAACAGTAGCCACAACGAGAGTATCTGTCCAAATAACTGTAACTGCACTGTTAACACTTATTCAATAGGACCTTCTTTGTCAAACCAACGATTTCATAAACAAGCACACATACATTTGCAAAACTAATCATAGCTAATGGATGAGTAATTATTTTATTGTGCCAAGTTTAATACAGTTTTTCTTCTCACCTGTAAAGACACGTCCCCAGCTAGCAATAAAACTGCGACCATGTTACCATGATATTGCCATAGGCATTGCAAATTAGATGCATAATGGAAGAATAGAAATCATAACAGGATAACACTTTGTCTGTGAATTTCCTGAAAACATATTTCATCACAGCAGTAAGTAGGTCACATATTTTGTCAGTGAGCACTAATAACCTGTTGAGAGCATGTTTTTAATCCAGTTCAGATTCAGATATAAGTATTAATTTAATGCTTTGAAGAGCCCTCCAAAAGAAAAAAATCTATAAAACTGTATAGACTATAGAACAATTCTATGTAAAACAATAGTGAACATCAGAATTTAACATCTAACGTTAAAATGTATGTTTTTTATGTAACCTTCTCCCTTTAAATACTTTGGTCAGTTCAAGAATAATTCAAGTTTTATATCTATTCTTGTATTGTTCAACTGTTCAATGTTTATATGGGATTTAGAAATAATTAGTAATAAGTAATGCAATACTTATTTAATTACACTGGTGAAGATGTAATTAGTAGCTAGTAATTAATTACTTATTAGAGTAACTACATTTGAATGTCTGTGAAGACTTATTTTTAGGCCAACCTGTAAGTTAGCATCAGCCTGGTTCTCTTAAAAACCCAATAGGATTTTTCCATTGGATTTTGGATTATTGTAGAAAAGATTATAGATCTGTGACAAACAAAAGTGTATGATTCTTGCACATTTTATTCATCATAATCTTCACAAACTTTTATGAATTTTGAAACCTAAATAATACAATCGCCAGAAGTAAAATGCTAAACGTAGGCTATAAATAAACTACACCACGGTCACCTGACTTCAACGTCCCCACCATTAAGCTTCTGACAACTTTAACTTTTCCTGAAATTTTGAGTTAGAATTGTTTGCAAGACTGGTAACCCGAAAGTTGCAGGTTCGATTCTCAATACCAGCATGAAATGACTGAGGTGCCCTTGAGCAAGGCACCCAACCCCCAATCACTTCCCGGGCGCCACAGCAAAAATGGCTGTCCACTTCTCTGTGTCTGTGTGTGTGTCACTACTCACTACTCCTAATGTGTGTGAACTAACTGGATGGGTTAAATGCAGTGGACAAATTCCGAGTATGGGTTACCACTTGGCCTTCACATGTCACTTTCACTTTTCTCACTTTTATGATGTTTAATGTCCTTGACAACATCTATAGTCCCATTTAGCCACTTGTTAGCAACCGCCTTTTTCAAGACAAGTAAAATCTTTTGTGAAAAAGTCTTTTTTTTTACTAAAAATACTAATGTATTTTATGTTGTAGAATGTAAAAAATATCTTAAGCTTTTGTCAACCACAGACTTTATTTCAGATATTTAACCAAAAGCCTATTCGAATATGGACTCAGTGGAGAAAAGTTTTTTTTTAACCCAAGTGATAGTTACAGCATCTATAAGAAGGGCATAAGCTAAGCTGCCAAATCTTGACGCATTGGTTTTTACCAATTTCTTAGCTAAATCAAGCCTCTCGTGAGTAAATATTCATATACTTTTTTTTTTATTTGTACTCTAACAATAATCAGAACTCTCTAATATAACATGTTATATCATCCAGAATCGCTGCACGCCCTGTCATCACAACAGCAAAATAAAAAATGTTCCCCTGTTTATTATAAAGGTTTATTTTATGTTTTGAATGAACCACAGGTTTCATTCAAGGAGATAGATACCTCATTCTTCATTGCTGTACATAACTGCTGACTGGTGTTGAAAAGACATTCACCATTCTCCAAGAACTTTTGGAGCTCCACTTATTTCCAGCTGGCTGCTTTTCACACCCCTTTCTCTGTGCTCTTCTCTGGGCTTTTCCATGCTGCTTCAGTCCTCATGTCTTTGCTGTCATAGGAAAACAGAGTAAATAAATGACAAACCGCTCAGTACGCATTAGCACAAACCGGGTCTTTCAGCATGCTGTCGGACTTACTGACCCGAAGTCTTGCTTCTGTTAAACCTGTAAAAACCAGATTTAAAGTGTATTATTCTTAGTACTCTTTTTAAAAGTATACCAGTGTACTTTTTTTCACAGGGGTAGAAATCTAGGTCTGTCGACAAAAACTCAATAGGGTTTTTCTGTTGGCATTTGGATTATTGTAGAAAATAAGATCTTTGACCAACAAAAGTTTGTGATTCTTGCATGTTTTGTTCATCATGATAATCTGTCAACATCTAATTTCTATGGCAAATATGTTGAACAACCTGAATTGACAAATAAATGCTATGTTAATAAATCAGGTTTGGAAAAACACACATTTATTGAATTTCAGAGAATTGGAGGAAGTTGACTAGACATCCTCCTTTTTTCCCCCAAATTTTTTACCAAATACATAAACACACAATCACACCCACACACACTTACCAAAAGTTCTAGTATTGCAATTTCCATGTGTCTTTTACAGTTTCAATGAAAGAAAAACACAGATTAGTAATATCATGTTTTTTTATATATACTGGCAATGACCATAATGTTGAAGACAGTCAGAAATTAGTCAATAGAGAGTCAAGTAAAGGGTGAATGGGTGACTAAATTGATTAGTTTCCCATTATACAGAATATCATTTTGAGAAACTGAGGTGCTTGTTTTAGGTACTATTCCTTGTCAGTTTACCTTAAAAAGACAAATTAAGTACTGCCTTATTCTGCCCCTTGAACATAGATTTTACAGCTGTTGTGCAAGTCATATTTCTAACTAACCCTGTGATTTGCTACACAACAGTCACTGTAGTTCAATCTGAGTGTATTCCAAGCCAGTTTCTGTAAGTTTGTCTAAGTGTGCAATTCCAGCACAGAAGCCAATAACTGTTGGAGAATAAATATGCTCATATGTTACAGAGAAACAAAAGGGCAGAAAACAGCTGTACACATTTAAGAACACATCTTTTGTTTTCAGTATTGCCAACAAGAACGGTCATGATGAATCAAAATGATCAAAAGCAAACCGATGCATAGATTGTAATCCAAATTCTCACATTTCTCAATAAACGAAGCCTTTGGAAAACTTCAAACCTCAACTCAGATGCATCTTTAAATCCCTCTTACTGCTATCCAGAACAGCTGTCATCCATATCTGGATTTACTGATCTGTCCTGGCTTTTGCATTACTGAACAGGTGTCTGCATGACATAAAGATCGATAGTAGCTTAAACACAGTGACTGTTTTCAAAGAGATATCAGAATCAAAAAAAATAAATCACTCTTGCTTTAAATCACTCCCAACATTTTTTCCAGTGAAATGCAACTGAATATGTGGTGGTTCTTGAGTATATTATTTTACGTGTAATAGTAATTTCAACTAACAAGAACGGACCAAGAACAACAGAAACTGAGGGCTATACATACACAAGATAACTGAGGAGGAAAACGAGGCACAGGTGGGGACTAATCAATCAGCTAATGAATCATTATGACAACAAATGCAAACATACTTAGAAACTGTGACTTTGCTTGCTTCTCAGTGTGCATACTATCCACCCTAAATAGTATGTGATTTTAGTAATATTAAATACTATTTAGTATTTAAGGCGGATAGGGTGGACAGTATACACATTGGGAAAGGGCATTGCTGCATCCGAAATGGAATACTTCCCTACTATATAGGCCTAGTAAGCAAAAAACAGTATGCCAAAAGAGTTGTTTGTCTGAATACGTTGGCTGCAGCCGAAATCACATACTCTCTTATTTTAAATAATTAGTTCACAACTGCTAAAAAAGTACATTCTATATTGTATGAATGTGTGTAGTATGAATGTAATTCAGACGTACTACATCCGCCCTTGCTATCATTATTACGTGACCTACAGTTTCATCGATTCACTGCCATTCACAAATCCTTTCCCATCTCCCTCATAGGATAGTAAAGTGACAACTTTAAAGTATGCACAAGTAAAGTAAAGTATGCATACTTCAGAATATCAGCGGAAGTAGTAGGTCATCCGGGTACTTTTTGCCTATTCTTTTATGAGTACTGTGAATTCGGACATACTTCTTTTGTCACATACTGTTTTTCACTTACTATATAGTAAGGAAGTATGTGATTTCAGATGCAACCATAGTATCCAAAAAACAGTAGACAAAAAGTCCCCGGATGACCTATTTCCACCGAGATTCTAAAGTACACATTCGATGGACACTTTACTTTCCCATGAGGCCACAGGAGAGGATTTATGAATGGCAGTGAAGCGACGCAACTGATGCTGGTAGGTCACATGACAGTAACAACATGGCGGATGTAGTATATCCAGTATAGTATAGTAGTATATCCAGGATGTATAGTATATTCAGCTGGTCATGTGATCTCAGCATGGCAGCCCCCATGAGGAGACCCGCTCCATGTAATATAAAACGGCTTTTATTTGACTACTGATATGAATTATGTGTATAAATGTACATAATTTTAAACAATCATCAAACAGTACTATTAACTGCTACACATTAGGCAAACAATACAGTACACTCTTAGAAGAAAAGGTTCAGTGTGGTTCTCTATAGAATCTTATGGTTCTTCATTCAATTTTAAAGAACCCTTTATGCCAAATATTTTCTCTCTCTTAAATGATTGCATAATACTTTCATGTTTACAATTTTTTCTAGTGATAAAGTATGTTTACAAGCTGTTTAATTTACACAATTTAATTAAAATTTAAAATTAATTCAAATAAAATTAATTAAAACTAAATCCATAAAATGGTCCCATTGATGTGAACCCCTAAAAGGTTCTATATGAAGCACCTGAAAGAACCTGAAAGATTCTATTTAGAACATTTGAGTGTATGACGCTACTTTTTTTTGCGTATATGTAGTTTCAGTTGTTCCTACATTTTTTCTACATTGAATTTAGATTAGATGTTAGTACAGACTTTATTGATGAATCATGATTTGTTCATTAAAACGTTCACATAAGGAAAAGTTGTGTGGAAAACCCTTATATGGAGATTGTTTGGCCGTGGTGTATGACTAAGCTTTGGCACACGGTTGCTCATTTAGAATACTCTAAATTCATTAACATTAGAACAACTTTAAGAACAAATTCATGTGCGTACTTACTTGTTGTGATTTAAGCAGAATTTTGTTTCATGAGAAGTTCTCCCATACAAATATAAAACAATCTATGCAAATATACATGAACGAGACCCAATGTTTATCACCCTTTTTATCATGTTACCTTTCTAAAAATGTGACAAAATCCATATTGTTCTCCAGAATTGTTCTTTGGCTATATTCTTCTTCAGAAGCAACTGCTGGCATGTCTGTTGTATTTGCACTTACTTTAGCCAAAAACAAAAAGCTTAACATCACCGCCACCCACTGCAAAGCCTGCTTTCGGTTTAATACGTCTAAGAATAGTGTTTTGGTAGTATACAAACTTTTTTGCGAAGACATCAAAATTAGAGCCCAAATGTTAAACCAACACTGTGGTTGAGCACAGTGGGAAAATTATTGTGTCTCTGTCTGTAATTCTTTAATAAAAGAAAATTGGATGGTTAAAAGCTCAAAATATCAATGCAAATATGACGACACAACCATGAAAATATAGTGATCATAGATGGGAGGAGTTGCTGATTTACTAGCCAAGAACGAGAGAAGTGGGCAGAAGTAAAGCGCAGAGCTGTCACTTGAAGCCAAGCATCTCAAAACCTCAGAAGCCATGGTGGAATTGGCCCCTATCATAAGCATTCCCAGGTGCCAGGGAAAGACAAGGACCAGAGCACACAGACAAAGACAGAATGGTCAGCCCATAGTCTGCCCTGATTTTCATTAAACTCTGCTGATCCGTGTCATAAACAGCTCTGCTCTGGAGATATTCTCCACACAGACACCGTGCCCACAATAACACAACCATTACTTTCTGAAAGTCAGCTTTGACTCTCTAAAATAAAATACAGATCCCTGCCTCTATCTAATTAATGTAGCATTGCTGCAATTACCCAATAACAATGTCATGTGATGACAAGCAAGCAAAAGGACATGTAGAGTAGTAAATACAAACCACACAGTTATTTCTAATTTTTTCACCCACTTAAGATATGCCACTTTAAAAACAGCCGCGAAAGCACAAAACAAAAGCACCTCCCATCTGTTTATAATGGAGTTGCGAGTTGTCAGCTGTTTTTGCTCTGTCATAAATGGCAGCAGCCTCCACATTTATGAATTTGTGACAGGAAACCAGGCTCCTTAAATGAAGTAAGGAGCCAAAAGGAGCCACTTCAGTTACTGAGTGAAACAAAATTGCAGAACTGTGTAGGAAAATGCGTCCCAAGTATCTCCAGAATTCCCTCCCAGCCTCCCTCTCCAACCACCCCAGTCAGCCAGTTCCTCAGCCCCATCACCGCTGATGTCCTTCAGCCCCTCAACATCTCCTACATGCCATGTAGAGTTTCATAGTGTCTTCAGGCCATCATCTCCATCCCACACAGAGGATCCCCTGTCTCCGCCTCCAGCCTCTGTGCCCCCTGCTCCACCACAGCCCAGAGACACGTTGGATCCGCCTTGGCTCCTCCCTCCCTCGGCTCCACCGGAATCCACTGGTCATATGGCTTCTCTGGGCTCCCTCAGCTCTCCGGCTCCGCCTTGGTCAGCCGTCGACCTGCCTGCACTTTCGGCTCCGTCTGGCTCCACCTTCCCCACGGCTCCACCTCCGTTCTCAGTCCCACCGGCTCAGCCTCTGCCCTCTGGACTTCCGCCTCCACCTCGGACACTCATCGCCATGGCTCCTCCTTGGTCTCCTGGACCATCGGCTACGCGTGGGCTCATTGGCTTCATCTGGGTCTCCATCTTCAGCTGCATCTCCATTGGTCTTCCCCAGGGTATCGCCTTCCATCAAGTCGACTCCACCAAGTCTCTTCCCACCTTCGACTCCGCCCTCCTCATCCTGGCTAGTCTGGCTGGACCACCACCTGGCTCCTCCTGCTCCTGGCTCCTCTTTGGCTCCTCCCACCTTCCACACCACCATGGACATTTTCTTATTCCCCGGACTCTGTTTTATTTTCTTTTGTCTCACGCCCTCCTCCAGAACCCCCACCCTCCCTCCTCAGTCTGACTCTCCTACGGCGCGAGGACTCGCCTTCCCGGGAGGGAGCATTATGTTACATGTATAGTCGGTGTCTCCCTCCTTCATTGTGTTTTTGGTTTAATCCGTGACCTAGTTTCTCCCCAGTCTGTCTAATTAGTAATGTCATTCACCTGTGCCATTAATCACTCCTCATGTGTTCTAGTATAAATTCTCCCTGTATCTTTCAGTTCTTTGTCCGATCTCGTCAATGTATACGTGTTATTGAGTTTAAGAGCTTCCTGAGATTCGTCATTAAAGATCGTTTCCTGTTATTCCTTGTCTTCATGAGCTTCATCTATACGTAACATGACAAATACGTCAGTATTGTACATTTTTGTGTGAAAACGTAAGTAAATGTAAAAAATACACACGTATTCTCATGAGATCACGTTGCAGGAAAAATAGATCAATAATGATCAAGCCCAAATGTATTGAACTAAGGAAACAAATTAGTGCTAATTACTAATGCAGTTTATTCTGATGTGTTTTTGGATTAATGGTGCATTCAGTAGATTTTTAACAAGTGTTAGCACCTTGGGCTGTGGTTACCGCCAACTACTGTCCCTAGTTGTTTTCACGACTTCGTATGAATGGGAATCATTTTGACAAGATTTTCCATTTTTAGTGCATTGTTGTTGTGTACACATCAAAATGAGTGTACTTCTTTAAGGCACAAATAAAGGTTATCAAAATATAATGATTTAAACATTCAAATGATTCTTCACAAAAACATTTTTATTTCTTGCATAAACAGTTTATTTCTTGCGTAAAACTTTTTAAATTGGCACCAAACTACTGAATGCACCTTTGAATTGGTGATGAAAACCAGACAAAGCAGATTCATTAAAGCTTGTGTTTAAGACCTTCGGGTTTAAGCAAAGCCCATTTTCTGTTTGCAGTCTTTATAATAAAACATAGAACAACACAGCACAATAGTTTGCTAAACCAGAGATTAGTCATAAACACAACGTCTGACATCTTGATGTACTTTAGGCTTCTCAGTAGTGTTTCAACAGTCAAGTCTTAATAGAACCCAAGGCTTTGTATAATAATGAATCTATTGTTAACCAAATACGGTTATGACATACTATGAATCAGAGAGTGAAGGTCTGTGTGATTAACTTGTTATGCATAATGACTTTCAGTGGTGGTCACAGCTTATCACCTTAATTAAATCCCTTGTCATGTCATTCCTTTAATGTACATCACACATCATTATCAGTTCTTATATATGATAGTCACAAGTGGCTTTATCTAATTATGTAGGTGCAATATTTTTAACTTATTTTTTGCCTTCCATCCAGACTATGAATCACACTCTTAAAAATAAAGATCCTTTATTGGCAACTGTAGTCCTAAGAATCTTTAAAGGGGTCCTATTATGCTTTTTTACTTGTTCAACTTGTTCAGCATGAAAAAGGTCTGCAAAGTTACAAAGTCATTTTCTCTATATCAGTAAACACTGTTTCTTAACTCCCTGAAATGCTTTGACTCTACTTGAGTTTTGAGGAACAACCATGTCACAATATTCCTCATTTAAAAAATTCCTGCCCAAGGCATAGCAAAAGAAAGGGGCGAGGCCTGATTGAGTTGCGTTAGTAGTGTGTTGAAACTTTGTTAGTTATGGTAAGGGGGAATAACATTTCCCAAATGCTCGAAGCGGTTGAACAATCACAACACACTGGTCCAGCCAACTAATCAGAGCATATTGCACTTTTCGGAAGAAGGGGTTTCAAAGAGATCAGAATCTTTTGTGCAATGAAAAGGTTCTGTGAATATTAAAGTTACTTCATGGAACCACTAATGCCAATAAATAATCTTTATTTTTACGAGTGTAATGGATACAGTTCTTTATAAATCTTTAGATTATAAAATGTTCTTCACACTAAGGGTGCTTTCACACCTGAGCTTTTGTTTCAGAACCTGGTGTGTTTTCTCCCTTGGTTCAGTTCGTTTAGGCATACAGGTGCTGGTCATATAGAATATCATCAAAAAGTTGATTTATTTCACCAATTCCACTCAAAAAGTGAAACTTGTATATTATGTTCATTCATTACACACAGACTGATATATTTCAAATGTTTATTTCTTTTAATTTTGATGATTATAACTGACAATTAAGGAAAATCCCAAATTCAGTATCTCAAAAAATTTGAATATTACTTAAGACCAATACAAAGAAAGGATTTTTAGAAATCTTGGCCAACTGAAAAGTATGAACATGAAAAGTATGAGCATGTACAGCACTCAATACTTAGTTGGGGCTCCTTTTGCCTGTATTACTGCAGCAATGCGGCGTGGCATGGAGTCAATCAGTCTGCGGCACTGCTCAGGTGTTATAAGAGCCCAGGTTGCTCTGATAGTGGCCTTCAGCTCTTCTGCATTGTTGGGTCTGGCATATTGCATCTTCCTCTTCACAATACCCCATAGATTTTCTATGGGGTTAAGGTCAGGCGAGTTTGTTGGCCAGTTAAGAACAGGGATACCATGGTCCTTAAACCAGGTACTGGTAGCTTTGGCACTGTGTGCAGGTGCCAAGTCCTGTTGAAAAATGAAATCTACATCTCCATAAAGTTGGTCAGCAGCAGGAAGCATGAAGTGCTCTAAAACTTCCTGGTATACGGCTGCGTTGACCTTGGACCTTAGAAAACACAGTGGACCAACACCAGTAGATGACATGGCACCCCAAACCATCACTGACTGTGGAAACTTTACACTGGACCTCAAGCAACGTGGATTGTGTGCCTCTCCTCTCTTCCTCCAGACTCTGGGACCCTGATTTCCAAAGGAAATGCAAAATTTACTTTCATCAGAGAACATAACTTTGGACCACTCAGCAGCAGTCCAGTCCTTTTTGTCTTTAGCCCAGGCGAGACACTTCTGACGCTGTCAGAGTGGCTTGACACAAGGAATGTGACAGCTGAAACTTATTGTCTTGCATACAATTGTGCGTAGTGGTTCATGAAGCACTGACTCCAGCTGCAGTCCACTCTTTGTGAATCTCTCCCACATTTTTGAATGGGTTTTGTTTCACAATCCTCTCCAGGGTGCGGTTATCCCTATTGCTTGTACACTTTTTTCTACCACATCTTTTCCTTCCCTTCGCCTCTCTATTAATGTGCTTGGACACAGAGCTCTGTGAACAGCCAGCCACTTTTGCAATGACCTTTTGTGTCTTGCCCTCCTTGTGCAAGGTGTCAGTGATCGTCTTTTGGACAACTGTCAAGTCAGCAGTCTTCCCCATAATTGTGAAGCCTACAGAACTAGACTGAGAGACCATTTAAAGGCCTTTGCAGGTGTTTTGAGTTAATTAGCTGATTAGAGTGTAGCACCAGGTGTCTTCAATATTGAACCTTTTCACAATATTCTAATTTTCTGAGATACTGAATTTGGGATTTTCCTTAGTTGTCAGTTATATTCATCAAAATTAAAAAAAAAAATAAACATTTGAAATATATCAGTCTGTGTGTAATGAATGAATATAATATACAAGTTTCACTTTTTGAATGGAATTAGTGAAATAAATCAACTTTTTGATGATATTCTATATGACCAGCACCTGTATGCCTAAATGAACTGAACCAAGGGAGAAAACACACTAAAAACGCGGATTTTACCACCAGAACACGATTTTCCCTTCCTGAAAAGCAATTGGGCTAGTTTTGGGCTAGTTTGGATGGGTTTTGTTGTGAAAACCTGGCAAACCTGATATAGTGTTTGCATGCATCTCGACACAGTCAGCCCACTATACAGTGCATTTAAATTTAGCACAGCATTAATACGAATGTAGTATATAATTTACCAGCTGGAATGGACTCCAATTACCAGCTGGAGTGTTTGCGTGTGGCTCAACAGTCACAAATAAAGCCACAATAAGCAATCATCTTGATGGCTTACACATGGGAAACTCTGACCAATAAGCGGACAGTTTTACTCACATGTGATTTGCAATAAACACATTTTGGTACACTTTGAAATGTTGCCTTGTGAAAGAGAACTGAACCAAGAAGAAAATACAACATTGTAACATATTAAGAAAAAAATGGTTCTTTTAAGAACTGTTTACTGAAATGTTCTTCTGGTGTACCCAAAATGGTTCTTCTGTGACATCACTGCAAAAAAACATTTTAGAGCAGTGCTTTTGTGCAACGAAACTGGCAATACAGGCATTATAGCACGTAACTCCAAATTTCACACTGTGTGGGCAACTATCACAGCCTCCTCAGAATGCCTCGAGTTGTCATTGTCAATGTTGTTTTACAGGAGAAGCTCTTTGGACTTCCCTTCTGACTATGATTATGGATGGCTCCCTGAATTAGTAGTATGTCTTTCTGCCCATGTTTGTTCAGAGGAAATCTAGGATCTAGGGCACTATAAATTACAAAAACAGAACAGGGTTATTTAGGGCACATGGGCAGCTGTGTTTGATTTGACAGGGCCAGAAAGTGTGTCCAGCCTTGTCTTTATTATCTGGCCAGATCATTCACAATACCAGTATTTGCATGACATGAATCTCTGTTATAATGAATGATGGAGCATCCAGTGCCAAATCCGTGTGGGTTTCTTTCAAGCTTATTGTACAATTCGGACACTGATCTATCAGTGTAGAAAATATGAAGATATGAAGAAAAAATATGAAGAAAAACGCCCTGCAACCTCCAACTCACCCTGAACCGCACACTCACACATGGAGCCTGGCTCTTGAGGCTGAGATGTGATTGAAAATAAGGAGCAAACGGGCAAGCCTTGGCAGCTCTTGTACTTTGGCTTGAATTAAGGCCTCTAGTGCACCTGATTACATACAGGGCGACCCCAGAGGGAGAAATGTGCACAAGAAATGAGGCCGCAAGCAGGAGAGTACTTTTCCACTCATCTGATATAACTCTGCTCGATTCTGAAAGACCACTTACACATTTCTAGTTTTAAGCAATAACATTACATAATGTAGAATAATCCAGTGAAATACAGAAGCTTTTCTCTCTCAAATAGCATTTGCTCAGAACATAAATCCTGTCATTTCTTTTCCTTGTCACATTTTGTTTTGCTGCCTCAGACCAGCAGCTCCTCCACCTGGTGCATGCTTGTTTTAAAGCTCAAACTGTGAATTGTAAGCTAGTTTGGAAGGGTTACATTTTACATGTATCTTAGTACAGTTACAGTACTAGGTGTGTAGAACACGCACGAAGAGGAATATAATATCAAGAGTCAAACTTTACTAGAGAATCCAAAGGAGCATACAAGAACACAGGAGATACACACACTAACGTCCAAACGATACCCAACAACATGATCAACAGAAACTGGAACTTAAATACACAGGTGATTGAACTCAAACGAGGAACAGCTGAGATGAATGTGATTAATGTCCATGGTGACAGATTGTGGCGGGAAACTAGAACAAAGGAACACGTGACAGATGAAAACACAAACAGAAAGTCCATGTGAATGTAACAAGTACAGAATTACCTGTTATATATTTTTCATTATCCAGAACTGAAAAAAAATCTGATTTGTCTTCAGATTTTTTAAGTCTTATTTAACATTAATATTAACATTAACCAAGCTTGGTAAATGCTCTAAAATTGTTGCTCATTGTTATGTAAGTCTTAACTGACAATACATGACATAACATGCTGTTGGTCCTCCACGTGCTGCCAAAACAGTGCTGACCCACAGAGGCACTCTACAAGATCCCTGAAGGTGTCCTGTGATATCTGGCAAGAAGATATTAGTACTAGATCCTTCAAGTCCTGTATGTTATGAAGTGGAGCACATCCCACAGATGCTCAATTGGATTGAGATCTCGGGAATTTGGTTGCCAGTGCAACACCTCGACCTGAACAATATTTCACGAGTTCACACTTGCAAATAAGTCAGATAAATAAATAGTATGCATATTTGGCGTGCTGTCCGAGGAGAGGGCTCCGAGCTCGGTATTTGGCCCAAACCCAGAGTACTCCCCCCGTATTCTGGTTAAGGATGATAACCAGACGAGTGTGAGATTTGGTTTGGAAGATAACCATGCGAGTGTGAGGAGACGGGGTGGTGGATGGATGCTGAAAAACTGTCGAGGAACATGGGTGAGTCGACTGCGTATTTAAAGTGTTCTCCACTTATGCTGATTGGGTAGACATGTTGATTACTGATTGCTGACAGCTGATTGGAATGATGTGATGATTGGAAGGATCATTTGAAAGTGCTCCTCCCGAATTTTGTTAATAAAACATCATGTGCAGTGTGGCAGCGTGCATTATCCTGCTGAAAGAGGCCACTTCCACCAGCGAACACCATTGAAGGGGTGTATCTGGTCTGCAACAATGTTTAGGTAGGTGGCATGGGTCAAACTGAATGGCCACGTGAATGGCCAGACCCGGGGTTTCTTAGCAGATCATTCCCCAGAGCATCACACTCCCTCCACTGGCTTGTCTTGTGACACAGTGCATGCTGGTGCATCACTTCCTCAGGTAAACAGCACACACGTACAGAGCTGTCCTTGTGATGTAAAAGAAAACAGGACTTATTGGATCAGGCAACCTTCTTCCGCTGCTCCAATGTCCAGTTCCGATACTCGCTTGCCTATTGTAGGCGTTTCGACAGTGGCCAGGAGTCATCACTCTGATTGGTCTGTGACTATGCAGCCCCATACACAGCAGAGTGTGATGCACTGTATGTTGTGACACATTCCTCTCATTTACATCAATAAAATTTTGTGTGGCTTGTGCCACAGCAGACCTTCTGTTGGCTCAGACCTAGTCATGCGTAGCCAGACTTTCAGACTGAGGCAGAAGGTCTGGACTCTATCGCAGTTTTCATTGGCCAAGGACCTCCCAAGGGGACATTTGACTGACATGTAACGCAACCAATCACATTTCATTTTGTTCCGTGTCATGTTTAGGGGCGTGAAAATGTAAAGTCAATGTCCCTACAATCATAGACTGGTGTGTCTCTAATAAATTATTCATTCAAGAACGTTGCGCAAGTTTACTGCAACAATAGAGCTGCAAACTTGACATACTTTTTAAAATCCAGCGTTTAGTTGATCCTGGAAAACGCTCATTGTCACAGTTGTAAACACGATGGCTTTCTTCTTCCATGAGGGGGTTTTGCGTCACAGCATTTGTTTGTAGGCGGACTGTTAAAGAACGTGACATACACATCTCCCGGTCATCCTGTAGAATTCAACCAACCAGATGACGACTTCAAAAATCCTGAAGTGTTTCCAGTTAAGTGTGCCATATGCATCAGATGTTCAGCCAACGATCCGTGGGCGTGACGTCTGAGGCTGAGACTAGCTCAGACCAGATGAGATAGCCTTCGTTGCCCTCATACATCAATGAGCCTTGGCTCCATAATGGAGATGGAAGATGGGGTCAGATGTGTTTAAGAAATGAGAGTCTATGGTATGTGATCTGAAAGTAGCACCAGTCTAGTTACCCAGATGAGTGGACTTATATATGATTAACCAATAAGAATCAAGTATTTTAGAGAAGAACTTACAGTTCTTGAAACTTCTGTAATCACAAAATTAATCATGATTACCTTATTTAAAATATAAACACTCCTGGTTACTGTTGAAAACAGTAAAAAACAGTTGAAAACCTCTGGTTTAGAGGAGGAAAAGCTCCAGTGTATCCTTGTAGTTAAAGCTCAATTTGTATCTAAAGTACAGGTAATGGAAAGGAACCAATTTGTACTTTATAAATACCCAATGTTTTGTAGCCTACCTGAGTTTTGTAACCTCATGTACCTGAATGTGGTTGTACTCGAGGCTCAGAAAAATACTTGCTCTTGTTGAGCAAGAAGAAAAATCTCACAGCACATTCTGAGACTAAACAAGAGTGACATCATCTGTCATCTAGCACAGCAGCTCTGTGTGTAGCTGTCGGTCTGAGTACAGAAGCTGTCGACCGATGATCGCCAAATGCTACAACTCACAGCAGCCTACATTCATTTATGTCTTCAATACGCTGTGGTGTATATATAAGCCAGTAGCTAAAGTGACGAACAGTCACAGAATGGGGCTTTCTGTAGCAATATAGTAGCTGTGTGGTTCATTGTGTTTCAATTAGCGATTGCAAATATTTGGCAGCATTTGTTGAAACTTCCTAAGAATGATTTTGACTTAAGAGGAAGAACACATCTTGTCTCTCCAAAAGTGAGTTTCTTCCTTAGAGACATAGTCGTGATATGACGTCATGGTCTACATCGTCTTTTTATAAATGTGAATTCAACATATAACATAGTAATATATTCAAATGTAAAAATATACAACCTACTGGACTTTTTATTTTGCAAAAGTGAGTCTCTTTTGATCTTTAGTAAAGGAAGGTGCATGTGACTCAAATCAGCAACAGTCAAAGAACAAACGATCATCTAAATCAGACTGTACTTTGCTGTTTGATCATTCAATATCAAACAACGATTACAATATCAAACCGTCATGTTGGAGGTGAATATATGCATATTATAAAGTGTTTTTAGGCTCCTTCTAAGAAAATAAGAATATGTACGAAGTTTAATAATCAATCTCTTAGCACAGTTTTCACTGAGCTTAGGTTTCCAATCGCCTTGGATAAAACCATGGGTCCAGCCACGTCCATTGAATTTCTGGGCTTTAACTTGAATACAGCTAACTTCCAGGCCTCACTGCATAAAGAATCAATAAAATATTTCTGTTTGCTTCCACCTTCCTAGACATTCATGATGCACATAATCCCGCAAGGCCGCTCTTTCATCTCACATCTCTCTTGCGTCTTCGAATCATGCATTAGAAGTAGTGATGGGAAACCGAAGCTTTCTGAAGCGTTTGAGGCTTCCATCAAATTGTGCCAAAAAACGTTTCATTACTCGAAGCTTTTAATACAGTGCGCATTAGCGACACCTGGTGGTCAGACTTGTTTTTTCCACCATATCTAACAAATCATCGCAGAGCACATCTACGGTTTGAAAAAGCATGTGACCAAACAAGCTTCGGAAGTCTGTGACATACAAGAGAATCAATCTTGTCTTGGATCAATACAGTTCTACACATCTAATCTCATCTAAATTAATTTGTGACAATGACACACAACTCATGTTCACAACACATATTAATCAACAATATAAAATAGGCCTAGAAAAAGATGTGATCATAATTGACGCAAGTAGTTGAAAAAAAAATATTTAGGGTTAGCTACTTAACCCTAATGTTTTGTTCGGGGTCTTTGAGACCCCAGCAATAAAACATGATTAAATGTATTTTCCTTTTATGCATCAGATGGTCGCGAAGCGCTAATTTTTTCAAATCAGCTGTCCCGACTTTCCGATGCTGCATGACGTTCGAAGCTTCAAACATCACCAATCACGTGGTATTGTCATTCCGATACAAGCATCGGTACAGTGTGTGACACAATAGTGCTTTAAAAAACTGCTTCTGAGCATCAGAGCCCCGGTATCAACCATCCCATCATTAATTAGAAGTCAAGCGTCAGGTCACAGCAGCAGCAAGCCTGGGCCTTGTCCCAGATTCCCTATTCTCCTCCTCCCTCCGCTTAGCCGCACACCGCGGCTTTCCCTGGTACCGCACCCCATTCAACAATGCCCTTCCCTCTCTGCGAATACCGTCCCTTCTAGTGTGAGGATGCCTCCTCCAGCAGAGCAAGCTCAGCCGTCTCGGCCATTTCATCTCGCCATCTCTCACCCTACCCATTGTCTGTAGCCTGCAGACCCTAGCGTGAGGATGCCTCCGCTAACGGAGCAGGCCCAGTCATCAGTCTCAAACTCACTTATGTCCTTGTTCTACAGTTCAACCGTGGACCCTAGCGTGAGGACGCCTTCACTAACGGAGCAGGCCCAGTCATCACTCTCAAACTCACTTTATGTCCTTGTTCTACAGTTCAGCTGTGGACTCTAGCGTGAGGTTGTCTCCACTAGAGGTGCAGGCCCAGATGCCTTATTTTCCTCCCCAGCTTCCCTCTTTTTCTACCCTCCTTGTTCCTCCCCAGGCTCCAAGGGCCGACTAGAGCGTGAGGCTGTCTCCGCTAGCGGTGCATGCTGTAAGGATGGATTTTTACTAAGACTGAATTACTGAATTCAAGATTCCTATCCTGTAATAAAACAATAAAACTTTCTAATCTGAAGAGAGGATCTGCGAGAAAGAACCCAGGACAACACTTGGTTCAACCTCCTCTCTTTCCCCCCCATGCTGAGTTCCTGACTCCTCACACCTTCTCCTTCCCTTCAGGCCATGCAAGTCTCACAAAACTGCTATCTTAGTTGTTTGAAGTGACATCAGTGAAAATACTTCTGGTGCGATTGGTAAGAGGGTTTCGGCACCATCTGTAAGGGTGTACTGCCTACAGGGGTTCAGGCTGTAGGGTTGCTGAGCGACTAAAGAAACGCTATCAGTGAGATGGCATAAAACTGTACATTTCTTGTCCATTCACACCCACTGCAGCTTATACCAACGGCGGAAATAAGCACAGTTACAATAGCAAAATATGTGGGAGAGCGTTGCTATAGTGTGACAATATTGTATTGCAATAGGGAGCACATTAATGTTACTAAAATCAAAACTAGTTAGCACATCATTTGTAATTGAAATGGTTTAATGACAATATCTGATTATGGTTCCTCTTAAAATAGTTACAAAAGAGATGTGTGAGATGATAAAATCATATACCATTAATCGTACCCAGCATGTATGTAAAAAGTTACCTGAGAGATAGTTAGAGAGTGTGAAAGAGAAAGAGAGAGAGAGAGAGAGAGAGGGCCAGAGAGTGCCCAAGAAAAGAGGCAGAGAATGAAACGACCACAGAGCAACAGTTACAATCTTCTTTTATCCCTTCCTTGACCATGTGACTGAAACCCAAATGTGAGACATTCAAACTGACCAATCAGGAAATTAAAACTTCCCCCACTGTACTAAAGGTGTGACAATTTGTAGACTCCCAATGTATACACATTATGGCCTACAGGGCTTGATCACTATCAACACCTTTGACTTCCAAATGGCCCTTGTAACAAGAGAGAGGGGGTTGAAACAGTAAAGCGAATGTCTTTGTTCATTTTAAAATATCATATAGATATTTTCAATCTTACAATGCCCAGATGTCTTATTTTCCTCCCCAGCTTCCCCTTTTTCTACCCTCTTTGTGTTTCCCCAGACTCCAAGGGCCGGCCCGAGCGTGAGGCTGCCTCCGCTAGTGGCACATACCCAGATGCCTTATTCTCCTCCCCAGCTTCCTCTTTTTCTACTCTCCTTGTTTCTCCCAAGGTTCCTGGAGCCAGCCCGAGCATGAGGCTGCCTCCGCAAGTGGCCTCAGTCCCAGCCATTCTTTCAACAGGGATGTACCTGTGAAAAGTATCTCTTTTGCTTTTGTCAGACCATGCAATACAGTTTTTAAATCCAAACATTCAAAATGACATTGAAAATGTGTAGGAGAAATTACTCAAAGATTTTTAAATTACAAACAAAACTGATGCTCAGTATACTGCATGAAAAAAAAAGACAACAGTAAGAGTGTCAGGATGCTATAAAATGCTCTGTACAAGAGCCAGGAAAGGCTTATACTGCAGGATTCTTCCGAGTAACAGCCTCTCTTAAGAGGACCAGGGGAGATAACCATGACTTACTGTTGTGGAAAAACAAAGCAGTCTGGAGAAACATGTGTAAATCAAAATAATTATGTAAAAAACAAAATGTACAGGGTGATACAGGGAAAAGATTTTTTTCCATTTACTGTAGGCAGGGCCATCATTAGTGGGCTTAGGGCCCTGCGATTTCAACCGAGGGGGCCTGCTCCCGGGAACGCAATTTCTACCAAGGGGGAAACCACCCACCCCCTTGCACAACATTTTGGCACCCAGCTTTGGGTTCATTTTCATCAAAATGAATGACAACATATAAACAGTGCTGCAAAACTAGACTAGAATAGAATAGAACAGAACAGAAGTTTTTTTTTTGGCCAAAAAGCAACAATATATGACACTCATAGACTGACTCATAATGTAGATGGCAGCATCCAATATTTACATTTTGGGTCACAAACACCAAAGAAACCTCAGAGAAAAGTGACATCTATTGCTGTGTCTTAAATTGAGTTAGAGGGACATGAGGGACGTCAGACTTCTGGAGAATGGGAATTTTGGCTGGAACTGGAGCTGCTGCCCCCTCCCCTTTCAGCATACATCAGTGGCCAGCCTCAATGACTCGCTGCTCATGTCAGACTGGTGTTTTTCCTCCTGGGAAATAAAAATATGAATCAACAAAGTTGGGGCACTTGAACTCTTTAAAGAGCCAGACCCTGCGATGACCAACATGTGTGCACAGACGTCACAACAAACCAACTATATAGTTAATTTATAGTTCAGCGGAACAACAAACAGCTCAAGTTTTACCTCTTTTAGTCATCTGTTTCCTGTAGTTTTCTAACTATATGCTGTTGAACAAATAAAGTCATTCACATCCTACATGGTTAGAATAAGTAAATTACAGCTTAAGGGAATATAAAATCCTTTGACTGAATTTGATTAAAAACATTCCACATATGGAGTTAAACTGACATCGGGAGACAACTTCTTGTTATAGTCTTTGTAAAAACAGAGACATTTTAGTCTCAGTTGGGGGAAAGCAAAGTGGAAACAAACGGGTATCATGTCCTGGGCTTGTCTTTGTTCCTTAATGCCAGAACAGAAGGCCTAGAGAGACTGAGCCTCTTGTGGGGCGAGTAAACTCTTGTCCTTTCAGTCTGGGAGAGAAACCTTTCCCAGAACCTTTCCGATCAGACTCAGAGGATACTGTATTACGCATGTTCTGAAGTTGTACAACTCAACCGTACACTGCAAGCTTATAAAAAAATATAATACGGACTCATTACGTAAACTGACTGCCATTTTTGTTGGCAAGATCGGCCACCCTGCAAAGACTAGGTCAAAACTGAACAGTCGGTGATATGAGAAAGTTTTCCCTATGATTCTGGTTTAATGACAATCATTAATCATTTTTTGAAATACAAGAGGGTATTTCCAATGAGTCACAGATTGATGTGTACATAGAAGTGTTGTTGTAATGTCATAAATTAAGGGTGAGAAATATTATATAGAAGACATATTGTGGTTTCTGTGTCTGGGTTATGTATTAGTCAAGTGTCTTATCACTTTTTTAATTAGGAAAATGGGTTTTTAATGTGCTGTGCTGTGATAATGAGAGCCTTTAATGGGCCTTGGGAGGCTATCAAATAGGTAAATACTATATTTGTTGTTAGTTGCCAGCTGCTTGTGTTTTGTGTATCCTTACCTGACATGACTTAAGGTAAGGTAAATACTGTAAATACTACAAAGACTTAAATAATCATTTTCAAAATATGGTGGCAAACACGTGCCTTGACTTTTCAATAAAGACTCCAAAATGTCACAAAACTCAAGGTTAAGCATCAGTGCAAGTGTGCAATCAATTAACCAACCAACCAACCGACTAACCAACCAACCAATCAGTCGACCAACCAATCAACCATCCGACCAACCAAACAACCAATCAATCAATGAACCAATCAACTGATCAATCAACCTATCAATCAATCAATTGACCAACCAACCAATCAATCAGTCGACCAATCAACCAACAGACCAAACAAACAAACAACCAATCAATCAATGAACCAATCGACCAATCAATAAATTAATGAACCAATCAGCCAATTAATCAACCAATCAATTGACCAAAAATCAACCAACCAATTAACCAATCAACCAATGAATCAACGAACCAATTGACCAACCAATCAATAAATCAATCAACTGATCAATCAATCAATAAATCGACCAACCAATCAATCAGTTGACCAACCAATCAAGCAATCAACAAACCAATCAATAAATCAAGCAACCAACCAATCAATCAATCAGTCAACTAATCAATCAATCGATCGACCAACAATCAACCAACCAATCCACCAATCAACCAGCCAACTAATTAACCAATCAATCAATTAATCAACAAACCAATCGACCAACCAATCAATCAACTAATCAACCAATTAACCAATTAATCAATTAATCAACCAACTGATCAATCAACCAGTCAATAGATCAATCGATCAGAATGAATTAATGAATGAATTACTATGATTAAACAATAAAAATAAAATAATAAAAATAATGTTTTTCCCTTTATTTCATTAATTATTTTAACAAAAATTTTATTTTGAAAGTACAAAATGTGTTGTGGAAAAATGCTTCCAAGCTCAAAGTTCAGAGAAAGAATAAGCTGTTAAAATGTGCACTGGTGATTTTCCCACCAGTTATTTTACCTTTAAATTTATATTTATGTGTCAATTGTGTTAAAATATTTAATGTCCGTGCAAAGATTTTTATGAAGACAATTATTTGGTATAATTACATGGTACTGTATAATGCATAGGATTTTTTTAATAAATTTAGTGGTGTTTGATGCTAATAATGCCATTTTAGAAAATGTATCTTTTATGAGATTTGTAGTACTGCAGCAAATGAGACATTTGGCTCAAACCATACTGTCTTTTGCAACATTAAGCAGTAAACGTAACAAAACAGTTAAAATGTGTCCTGTTGGTACTGAGAAGCATCTCCATCAAACAGTTCAGTGTTAACCCATCTCAAGGTCTTTCTGCAGATGGATAGATATTCTGGGTTATGCAATATCCATTAAGTGAAATTTGTAAGGATGTGATGCTCTCTGGAAGGACATTTATATGGTTTTCTCTGTTTGAACTTGGATGTACTTGATTTTGTACACTGACAGCAACATTCCTACAAACGCTGCAGTGGGCCTGAAACAAGGCCATGCGCTGGAGGGAAGAGGTGGTATCATAGCCGTTCAGAGCTCATCCTGCAGACGCCAACATAATCTTCTGAGAATCTCATGAGCATATGGTGGCAATAAAAGACTTGACATCCATCAAACAGCACCTCAGAATAAGCCACCACACCACCAATGGTCCAAAACATCGCTGAGATTCAGCTTGTTGTTTTAAAAATCTCAGCTGTGGGACTCTGTGCATTAGCAATGTGGTCAAATGCTATGCAGGAATAGAAATCATAAACTGTAACATATGTCATGTCTTCCCGCCACAGAAGTGTGTCATTTTGGGAAAAATGAGTCCATTAAACGGTAAACCAAAAAACAGCCTTGTGGAATTGGGCGTGAACCATGATTTGACTCATATTCCATATTCATCAGTCTTTGCATGGTAAACTGTAAATTCAGCATTAAATGCATTTATTTACACACTCATAAAAATTAGTTTTTGATACTGTTCACTTTATTTAAACAACTTCAAATTGAATTGCTTCATGTTAAATTGACTTGAAACGATTACTTTTTGACTTGATGTTTTCATATTAAAATAACATGTTTCAATCAAGTAAACTCCACCAGGACTCAGTCAAACAGGACTTTCACTTCCCATCATGCTTTGCAAAAGGGCTGATCTGGGAGAGTAAATGTTGAAATAAAGTGTTATTTTAAGCAGTTTTTAGCAAGATGAGAAAATGGAGAGACTTTTTAATGTTTACTTTCTATTATGTTGGTATTTAAAAGCTCCTGTTATGTTAATAGTTGGGGTTACCATTGTGGTGAAGTGTTGAGCTTGTGCTTGGATTGAGGACCTCCTAAGAAAATTTCAAATTACTTTAATAACAAAGTATTTACTGTGGTAGTGCTCGGGCCTGTGTTTCCCAAAAGCACTGTAAGTCTAGAGCTACGATCAATTTAGGCTTATGATGCTTTTGGGAAATGCTGCCCTGGATAAAACCAGTATCATTTCTAGACTGCCAAAACAAAACATTACTAAAGTTATGTAAATCACAAGACTAAACAAGAAGCATTAATTGTAGGATTATTTGTATAATTCAATTAATATAAAAACTAAAACCATTCATTCAAGTTAAATGAACACAATTGATTCTAGTTTGTTTAACATGGTTGATTCTATTGGGTTGTACTTGTTTCAATCATGTGGAACCACTGTACATGACTGAATTAAGTTGGTTGGACATAACTATTTTACATAGATTCTTCCTTAGTCAGTTGTGTTGTCACAACACAAGGACATTGCATAGATTAAAAATAAACCTTTAATGTTGATCAAAATTAAGTTGGTTGTGCGGAACCACTGTCCATAATTGACTTGAGTTAGTTTAAAGATCTTTTTTTTTTATTTGATATCACTATATTTCTACACCACAATTATCTTAATACATTCCTAATACATTCTTAATTATCCTTTGATATTATACATCTGGGAATAGGGAATAGAAACATTTTGTACATTTATTAATAGTTAATTTGACAAAATTTGCATAGTTTGGGGAAATTAACATGAAATGAGTTAAAAACACTTTAATTTTCTCATAATATACATCGCAGCATCACCTCTTTTCTCACAGTGTCTGAAATGGTTTGATAAAGGATTCAAGTCTCTGTATACCCCTCCTTTCCGAAAGCCTGTTATGATTGGTTGACCGCTTACAGCGCGTGCCCATTACAGTATCTGAATTTCAGCTCTAGAAGCTTCCTCAGCACTTGTATACACAGTGATACAAACAGTAAAGATGGTGCCAGTTTTACCATATCAATTCGAGCCCGAGTCCTCACTCTCTTGAAGTGCTTGCAAAGTGTGTTTGCTTTCGTAGCGCAGAAAACAGCATCCTCTCAAAATGTTGACAACACGAACCAATCTCTTCCCGGCCTCAGTTACAACTACAGTGTTTGAGGGCGGGTCAAAGTAAACGTTTTTTTGCGAGCAGCCAGTGAAGACCATAGATTGGCATTATGCAAATCTGTTACAAACCTACGTAGGTTTGAGCAGGAATACTGACGACTCATTTCAGGCTGTTCAGAATCGCTTCTTTTGGGAGACAATAACTCCATTTATCAAAATTTGCACTTTGCTCTTTGAAACTTTGCAGACCTTTTACATTTACAAACAGCCATATTACACACTACATGTAAGGTAAGATATGAAAAAAAGTATAAAAGGGGCACTTTAAGAGGCCTGGTCTGCTTGCCCACAAAATGCAGACATGTTTATATACTGATTATATAATGTATCTAAGATATGTGGGCATATTTTAACAGCGTGAACAAATATGTGAATATAAGTGATGGTGTTCCCAGATCTCATGTGATTTATCGCAGCTCTTCTACACCCCAGACATACACCATTTCCTTTGCTTCTGTTATTGGAGGCCCTATGTGTCTCTAAGGCCCCTCACCTTTGACCTTTTTTATAGCATGATCCTTAAACAGATGTCGGTATGACATGCAGGAAGACAAGGATGTACCTTAACCTTACTGTACTTTAGAAATGGCATATGGATATCATGATGGTTCAAAGACTAATGTTAATGACCACCAGGCCTTTTTCTGCATCTTCTTTTGAGGGAAAATCAGTGGATTTCTATAGTAAAATGCATTAGGTAGAGCTATAGTGTACCACACATTTCCCTGTGGAAATCTACAAGGCAGAGACAAAGAACAGTTTATGACATTAAAAAGGTTATGAATCGCATTTTTAAAACATTTTATAATATTTCCTGAGGTGCACTTATTAAGGTAGTTGGATTTTTACATCAAAAATGCAATTTTCCTTATCAAGACTTAGCCTGTGGCAAATTAAGACCTTAATGTAAATGCCCATTGCTATGTAACATCTTTGTATATGAAATAAGTGTTAAATATGGAACTCTTTTGAAAACATTTAAGTTTTTACTATTACAGCCAAGATGAACTAATCATGAAAACTGTTATTTAGCTTATGCATTATATTTCGATCCACTCCCATTGCATAAAACTATAGGGGTGAAACATTTCACTTGTTTTCTTAATGCATTGATTACAAATCCTGACTGTCACATGAGAACATGACAGCTCTTTCACTATAGAGTCAAACGTGTACAAACCATTTATTAACGCTGCCAACTCATTGCGTGGCCACTAGAATGCTTTAATTCTGTGAAAACGTCGCAGTTTTACTGGTATTATTGTTTATTTGGGCAAGCAGAAAACATTTAAAGTCACCATGAAATCAAAACTGACAATTCTTTATTTTATGAAATATTGCAGTATTTATTATAAATGATTTATCTGTGCACATCATTTTGTTTAATTCATGTGCCTCATAATCTTTAATACCTTCCCCTCCCTCTTGCAGTGACATCTCTTCAGTGGCTGTAATGTTGGTGCTCAGTTCAGTTTATCCATGTCTTGTTTTCCAGTTTTTAGTTCTTGTATTTTAGTTCATGTATTTTTAGATGTTCTGCACTTTGATCCGTCTCTCCCTCGTCTCTGAGTATGCCATGTTAGGGTATAGCTGATTTTTTTTATTTTCTTTATATAATCCTTGAGAAAACTAAATGTATCAGGTAATATTTGGATTAGTTTATGAACTCAGTGTTCCCACGGTCATGGAAAACCTGGAAATAAATAAAATCTTTTGGTTTTTATTTTACAGTCCTATTCCCTATGTACATAGTACACTCTAAAAAATGATTGGTTAAAAACAACCCAGATGTTTGACCCAACCTGCTGGGTAGTTTTATTTAACTCAACTATTATTTCAAAATTACTGTATTGTTTGCTTAAAATTAACCCAAAATTAACATTTATTAATGTGTTTAATAAATGAACATTTATTAGTAAGGTTAATGAATAATAATTAAACAATAAACACTTATTAAATTGTTTTTTAATAAATGTTCACCTTTTGATTATTACTGTTATGTGTCTGATTTTTAATTTCCAACCTATTTTGGGTTAATAGTAAGCCAGCCATAAAGTAATTTTTAAAAAATAGTTGGGTTAAATAAAACATTTAACACAACTGGGTTAAAACAACCCAATTGCAAGGATTGTCTATTTTCAACCCAACTTTGGTTGTTTTTAACCCAGCATTTTTTAGAGTGTATGTACTTATTATAGTAATTACAATAACTGGGTAATAACTAAGTACTAACCCTGAACCTATCCCAAAACTTTACCTTAATCCATGTAGTTACCGTATATTACCGTATACTTTCTTAAGTACACTATGGAATATTTTCCAAATAGCGTATTCAGCTTCAAGCACTAATGTCATCTAACATGCGTTGCCTAATTTTTACTAGAAAAAATGATTCAGAAAAGAGGGAAAGATTCTCAGTTTCCACAAACACTCCTCCAGTTGTCTGTTCTCCAGCATCACCAGACCTTCTCCCCTCCTTTTCCTCCTCCAGAGTTCATGGTGTTCATAGAACTTCTTTTCATTTCTGTTCTGTTCTTGCGTCCTCCTCCATGACCGTTCTGGTCTATCCCACTTCTGCCAAATCATCAAGCCATCTCATAATCAGTTCTGAAATTTACACAGACTAAAACAAAGACCAGACTTCTGGGATAAATGAATATGGCAAACATAGTACTGTAGTTCCCCTCATAGTTTTTGATGAAAGTGTGCATTGGCATTGCTCATCTAATTTTCCCTTTCCAAGCATCCTCACAAATACCAATGCAAATCCTGCAATAACTCAATCTCTCTTGTGCGCAGAACAGCAAACTTCCCTGAAGCTTTTGCGCTATATATTCTATTATTTGTCAGATGTCTATCTAACCTTGTGATCTTATAGTAACTGCAGCTAAAATGTTAGAAGTTGGTTTTGTTCGATGATTCAGTCTGCCGTTTATACAGAAGATTGCTGACTGTTGCCTTTGGCTAGATTGTTTCCATCATGCACAGCAGTGGGTTTATAACCAAAACATGTGAATTAATGTCTCTGAGTCATCCCAAATGACATTTTCCAATGCTGAAGTGTCAAAAACTCAAGTCGCAAACTCAATCAAATAATCATATAAATAGGGCATTGCAGCTACAGTAAAACATTTGGAAAAATAAATTGGGACTTTTAAGGATTTTAATATAAAATTTGATAACCTAACATAATCTCATGATCCTATAAGTTTGCATTCACCATTAAAGATGATGTGCATCACATGAATCACCGTTTTTGCATACATTTACAAAATACATTTCACCTACATATCAAAATCTGTCTCATTTCGCACGACGCCGCCCCGGACCCGACTCATATAACTACAAAAATGTCATGTCCTAGATACGTCTTCTAGCTTTAAAACACATGTTGATGAGGAAGCACAAGCAACTGTGAAATGCCAGGGTAAGAACAGCTCTCTTTAATCACAGCTGAAAGATTTATATGTTGACCAAAGTGAAACATTTATATTCAGCTAACAGATTTCAGACACTGATATGACAGGTAATCATTAAAGTCATTCAGAACTACAATACATACCCCTTAGTGCACAAGACTAAGACTAAGATTGAAATGCTGTTTGACATTACAGTAGATCAGCCCTGTAGACACTGGCAGAGCTGGGTGTTATAGGACAAAGCTTTCCTATTAATGTCTTCCAGTGTATTAAATCTTTGCACATAAAATCATCACCACAGCAGATACAAGGCTTCTACCTCCAACCCATGTTCTTGTGCCTTTCGGGTATGTTCAGGAAAGTATCTTACTGTCTAAACAGCAGGTACTTAACTTTCAACAACAGCTGTTCAGTAAACACAGGTCTGAAGTGTCAGCAAGTTTTAAACATTCAGAGATGCCATTATGGTAAACCTGGCAAATTCCTTCTCGTCTCCCTCATAAGGAAGACCAGATTAAAGGGCTAAACAGAAATGCAGGATACAAAATCATGTCCTAACTAATGAAAAACCCCTGTCTACTATAATAAAAAGTAAACAAAAATGTCCTCAAAAACAATATATGCAGTTTTTTGTTCTGTTTTTTTACAGTTGAGGGTATGCCATACAACCTGTCCATACCTAATATTGCTTTCTTCCATCAAGTGACAGATGTTGTGTAGATTTTGATTCTCATCCTTTTAAAAAGTTGCTATTTTTGCTAACCTTGTGAAAATGAACTGCACTTACTTGTACTGAATGTGCACTTGTGCACTTTAAAAAATAAATAAATAAAATAAAAATAAAAAATAAATGTAGTTGCAGCCACTTCATGACTGTTTCTTAACACACTTAAGTACTCTTTTAAGTGTCAAATTAAATGTTTTACTTTAAAGTACACTTTAAATCATTATGTTTTAATAACCTTTTGTAATAAGATGTACACTTATTTTGATGTCTGCTCTAACATATTACTTTTAAAGCTAATATATTTTAAATGTACTAAATTGCAACTTTATAATTATAAATGTGTATAAATAACAGATAGCATAAAAGTTTCTATAGAAAATATATTTTAGTTTACCATAAATGCTTCAGTACATTCAGCAGTAAACTTATCTAAGTATTATGGAATTACATATAAAGACATACTTAAGTCCAAAAAAACACCTTTAAGTTTAACTGCATTTAATATACATTTAAACTATTATACATTTTCGTTTCATTTTTAATATGTAAACAGTGTCTGAAAACATTGCATGCATTTTGCACTTAAGTTTATTGTTTAATATACATTACTTCAGTAATAAGTACTCTTTTTAAAGGGGTCATGAACCGCGTTGTTTTGTTGCCCTCTGATTTGAATGCTCTGTTCTAAGGGGCGTGTCTGCTGTGAGACTTCAGTGTAAACGCCCACTGCTGTGATTGGCTAACATCTTTGCATATGAAATAGCTAAGTATTATTCTCTCAAAAACTTTTAGCACATTTTTACTATTACAGCTCTCCTCATTTCACTAACACGCAGTGGGTGGGGCCAACGTTGCAATGATGACATAGGTGTTGATTTTGTGGAGGTGGCGTTTCACTTATATGATTTGTTCGCTGGCCTTGTGTCAGTAAAAGCTTTTATTAGACTAACAAGGGAGTTTTCAGTTCTGAAACTTACTGGATATTCTTACAGTACGATGACCTCATATATCGAAAGCTCAAGAAAAAGTTGATTTCTCAATTCATGACCCCTTTAAAAGTACTTTTTCATAAAGGTATGCATGATTATATGTTAAGTTGCCGTTTATTATATATACATTTAGCATAGTTTTTTCCTGCTGTGACTCCATCATCACACGTCCTGATTTTGCAGTTAGACACGTTCCTGGGTCAACATATTTTGTTGATCCTGGAACAACATTCCTGTCTGAAAATTTTATCCTAACCCTATCTCAATCCCTAAGCCTAACCCTGCTCATAACTTATCCTTAAAATCAGATGGAAATGATAGGTGAATAACACCTAACCCTGGTTGTAAGCCTAAACTTGACAAACTGTAAACTTGTTCCTCTAATCTGATTGGTTGATTGGAATGTTGTTTCAAGGTCAATAAAGATGTTGATCCAAGAACATGTTGTACTTGGTGAAATCAGAAGAGACCTGCACTGGGCCAGAGTGTGACATAAAACATGCATCTCAATGTGCTTAGACAACCTGTTTTATAAACTGTTTAGTAAGAATGTGCTCTGGCAAAGAACCTAACTGCCATTCTCACGGAGAACTGTTTGTCTCAGATTTTGGACAGGGCTCGTTTAGTGTATCTCTCTTCCAACGAAGCACTTGTTTTCAGGTATTCGTACCAAGAATTTGTTTTATAACGTCAAGCATCTATTGATGACCCTGACTGAAGTCTAAATCATTTATATCGAAATATCTGTGATCTCTATACACCCACTATTCTTTGTACACTAAAAAAAGAGACAGCATGAAGTGTCAATGGTGTGTGAAGAGTTGGCCAGTGCTTGTGTGGTCTAGGGGAGTTTTTGATATGATTCTCAACATATCCTGTTTATTGGACAGTATTAAAAAAAGGTTCAGTGACCTAAATACATTTTTTTTTTCTGAAGTGAAAGACAGACACCATCTTAGTATCATAGATTTTTATAACCTTATTTTCAGTTTGTGCAAAAAACAATTATCTTCTGGCTTCAAAAAGAAACAGAGGACATACACTTTCATCCTTTTACAATACTGACTTGAAAACAAAGCACAAATATGAATATTTACACAAACCATTTTTAAAGACTGTACAGACATCATACTCAAATATATTGCTCCACTGAGGTAACCAATTCAAGAATGTGAAAAAATTAAGAAACTAAAAGTAGATGAAAAGTAAAAAGCAGCAAAACGGAAGCCTTCAAAGGGATTATTGTGCTCCACGGCCCTTATTCCATATAAGAACATCTATATTTAGTCTAAATCCTGAACTCTGAACAATATCCAACTAAGAAATATGCATTAAGATAAGACGTCTCTTTCCTCTTAGAGGCATGGCTTTACATGCTTTCAGCGTAAGTACCTTTTTATCATGTTGCAGTATAAAAGTGGTTTAAACAAATTAATGTTCAGCCGCAACTGTGCACTTGGGTTCCGTTTCGTGCGAAATAAAAAATTAAGTTACCTAATGAAATTGCTTTTGGCAGTGATGTCAGACTCTGGGTTGTATATAGCATTTAACCAAACAGGTTACACATTGACAGGCATTTGATTCTCAAGAGAGCACATATCATGTGTCACATTCATAAATATTTGGTTCTGTTCCACTGAATTTGCAGTTCTGAGCAGGGGTTGAAGGAGGCATAATAATAAATAACAAAAATGAACATGCCATAATGAAAGATGAGCTTAAACATGCACTCAGTGATGCTGAATTCTCCAAGGACTGCACATTGTTTCAATGTTTTTGCATCTTTACCATAATGACAGAGTAGTGTTGACTCTGGATGGCTCACACACATTATGAAGGGAAGGTATCTTTTGCTTGGAGGTCTGCCTACTTTTCTTTCCCATTTCTCTGCATAGCATCTTTTTGCCCAATACAGGTCCAACGGATCCCCATTACTGTACTGTACACACTTAACTACTATTGCTATAGAGTGCAACAGTCGGGCTACGGAAGTAAAGATCCCATTTATTGTCTTCAAAGGGAAATTTGATTTTAACAATAAGCCTTTGGGTTATACGTACCATGATCTTTTATATTTGTAATGTTGTGATTCATCTTGGAAATGGTTAATTTGGTTTATGACTAAGAATTTTTTTTCCTCTACGGATAAATTGAATATGAAAAATAATTCTCAAAGCAAATCCGCAAAAACCGTGGGTGGTGACTGTTGCGCTCTATTCCTGCTCTGGCTTCCAAAAAAAAAAAAAAAAAAAAAAAGATTTGAAATTAAGCAAAAAAAAAAAAAAAAAATTAGAAACAGACAACAAGACTGACAAATCATAAAAAACTGTACAGATTAAATACAGTGTAATCAATATAAATTTTGTATGGAAATTAGAGATTTTACATGTAATCAAAACTAATAGAATATAATCCAAAAAATAAACTGACTTGTTTGATTAAAAATAACAACGATTAAAACCAGCACCGCTGTTAAAATACCATTTCAACCGCACTGCATTTTGTTAAGAGTTGCATGTGTGGTCAAAATATTATTCACAATTGTATATAAAACCTTTGGGAGCCCATCGATTGACCTAGCAGTAAGTTGGAGAAGACTTTGGTCTTCTTTATATGTCTCTTTCCTCCAAAAGTCAGAGAAAGATGGAAGGGGTGCAAGAGCAGATTCAGAGACCTTTTGTGTCCCATCAGTGGCGTCTCACTCTCTAACAGCGAAGACACGGAATGAACCTCCTTCTGTGTTGGTTTTACTACAAGACAAAGATTGAAAAAAGAAAAAATTAACAAACTATTAAAAAAAACACACACACAATACTTGCCAGTTTATGAGCAGGTCCTTGTGAAACATTAAGTGTGAACTGAATGGACACTTAATTTGTTGCATGTTAATTGCTATTAAATGAAAAGTGTAGTTTAAGTTTAAATGACTGTCAGTGCAATTAGTTGAACTTTAGAGGGCTTTTTTAATCCCTGAATGTAGGACTTAAGTAGATCTTTATATGTAAACCCATAGTTACTTCTATTATCTTTGAAATATAAAAAAAGTCACAATTTAGTACACTTAAAAATGTTTACTTTTAATGTAATGTGTAATAACACTATACTAAATGTCTAATAAACATTATTAATACTGTGATTTAAAATGTATTTGAAAAACATTTAATTTGATATTACAAAGTGCACGTTTTAAAAGTGTTAAGAAACGGTCATTAAAAACTCTTTAGGTACACTTAAGTGGCCTTTTATATCATTAATATTATCTGCAAGTACAGATTTGAAGTACACTACAAGTGCACATTCAATGAAATTAAGCACACTTCTTTTTCACAAAGAGGGACAGTCAGAAAGGAAACGATAGGGATTCAGCTTTGGGTTGGTTCGGTCTGATTATCTCCTTAACTCTTGTAGATGTTTAATTCAAGAGTGTCAATGCCCTCTAATCGACTACAATGATTTGTGTACATGCTAGATTCAGATTATCTCTGGAAACCATGACATTAACACTGGCTCAGTGCATGTCTCGTGCTGTGCTTCCATTCAGTTTTCTTCCAGCAGCCATTATTGACTACTGTTCTTGGCCTGGCCTTGCCCTTTTCATTTATTCATAAATGGATTGGCCTTCAGGTGCTGGTGCATTGGGCATGTTGCTTCGTTGGCATCAAATGTGCAGTAATTATCCTTGACCGGGACCACTGAGTCAGACACCAACAACTTTTTCATCCAATGGTAATATGGAGAGCATGTGAATACTTCCCTGTTAATAAAGTTCTCACGACTGGCTGCCCCCCATTTCCCCTAGATTGCATCATATGAATAGCGTGCGGTGAGGAGAAAATCTATCCAAGCTGTCAGTGAATGGCTTTACTATGCTCAGTCTATAGGCCGGTCAAGGCCGGCAACAGTTTAAGAGGCGAGGATCGATTCCTTCAATGACGGTGTTTGATTCAGGTGTTAGATTTCATTACACTGGAGCCGATTCTGTCGATTTAAGCACTTTGCACTCAGCATTGGAGAATAAGCGAAGAGCCCCTGTGTGGTCCATCCTCGATGAGAAACCACACCATTACTCTTCAACCACTAACGTGCCACAGGCAGATTTGGCCCATCGTGGCTTTTGACCGCTGAATTGAGTTACTGAGAGAAAGCAAAGGGAGAAAACGAGAGCAGAGGTGAAGAGAGATACAGGACGTGTACCTCTCAGACTGGATGCCATTCTTCATGGTACCGCTGTAACTTTTCCTCTTATCCAGAGCCAGGAGGTCCACATATCCCCCGCCGGCTTTGATCACTCCAGCGTGGATAGCTGCTCGGCAGATACTGGAGCCCTGGACATGAAGAGACAAAAGCGTATTATTTTAGTCTGCATGCTTTCCAGTGCCATTCTCTCATAGAGAGGCTTCATAAGTAGTTCCATTGACCTTCATGCTGGAAGATTGATATCATGCTTCCTCAAAGCATAAACTTCCACATGTTATATACTGTATACTACCAGTCAAAGTTTGGAATAATTAAGTTTTTTGAATGTTTTTGAAAAACCAACAATAGCCTCTTTCACACAGCAATACCGGTAAATTACCGTAAAATTACCAGAACGGTGTTCTGGCTTTTTACCGTTAACTCTTCTGTCACCACCACTGACAGAAATTTAAGTTAATTGTGAGAAAACGCTTTCCTGCCATCAGCTTTACGGCTTTCCGTGTTTTTACTGTTATACGGTAGGGGGTACTATTACGCATCTTCTAAAAGAGTACAGAATCTACAGATCAAAACACAGGCGAAGAAGAAGCAGAAACAAGTGATAGCATATGTAAGCAGACGCATATGTAAAATAACACGATCATCAATATTAAACAGCATATAAATCAAAACTGCCTAATGTTACTGAATGAAATGTCGACCCAGGATGAACTATAGGACTGTGCGAGCTTTGGGAGTGTTGATGGACTCGAGCTACTCCATTTATGTTTTGATTATCATTCTGAATCCGATCCAGATGTAGTCTCAGCTTTTTGCTCAAAATTGTGCTTTTTTTTTTCTTTTTTTTCTTTTTTTTATGAAACTTGCCCATATTCAAGTGTAAAGGAATGCATGAAGCTAGAATAAAAGCGTTTTGTTATTTTTTTTTATATTCGTACAACAAAATATTCTGGGGGCCATGAAACTTTTGTGAATATTATCAAAAATCCTGGTGGTGGCTGGCAACTTTTTTTAAAAACGCTGATGGGGAAAGAATTAAGAGATCATTCACACATCATCATCAAAATACCGGTAAATTCTGTGATGTCAGTCATCAGAAATTATCTTTAAATGCTGTACCATTGTCTTGAATCGCCTGCATGAGGAGAAGCACTTTAGTTTCACTATCTGTTCGATTTGTTAAAATTTTTTGACGTCTGAGTGACAGCCATGAGGGGATGATCAAACAGAACACATTTTGCTCTTAAAAACACGAGACATGCATAATAGTATCCAACTGCAGAGCCACAGAGCCTCAAGTGCGACACATTGAAAAAGCTGCAAGAGAAGGTCAAAGATGTCCATCTAGCACATATTATTTACATAGAAAAACTATTAAAAGCAGCAGAGCTTACTGTAAACAGCATAGAGTAATCACGTCATCTCCATAAGAACTTTATAATTGGCCCAAAGCAGACTTCTTACGTCAGTGCGTTCTGACTTTGTGCGTGCTCAAGTAATCTTCATTCTTTGTTCACACACAGTATCATACCAGTAATTTACTGGTAATGTTACAACTTCCCTTACTGGTAAATTGCCAGAACCAATTTATCAGTATTTTTGAGAAGGTCCTGTTTACCAGTGTTGGGGAAAGTTACATTACTTTTGCGTTACATTACTTTTGCGTTTCTCATCCGGGCTGGGCTGTTTGTTTGTTTTTATAACAACAAAAAAGTTATATTTTTGGCAAATGTAAGGCCCTTTAACACCAAAACTGAAATTAATAAGCCTCAAATAGAAGGAAATGCACATTCACGCCTGTACAGTAGAGGACGCAGTTCAAACAAACAAGCCTTTCAGCTCTGCTGCCATTCTGAAATACAGAAGTATAGGATGCTGAAGAAGTAGTAAATGAGTAAATGTATGCTCACATTTAGTCAAGAACTACTCTGGAATAACCATCATGTTTACACAGCACACACAATGCCTCTGCACTTACTCCTGATTTCTCTTAAC
Source organism: Elopichthys bambusa (assembly GCA_037101425.1). Lineage (NCBI taxonomy): Eukaryota > Metazoa > Chordata > Actinopteri > Cypriniformes > Xenocyprididae > Elopichthys > Elopichthys bambusa. Next base: position 43,018,569 of record CM074432.1, on the reverse strand, counting down.
ATTGAGACAGAGCAGGTGTCAGTCAATAAATGGAAAAACAAAGTAACTTGCATTACTTATTTGAAAAAGTAACTCTTAATAATAAAAGTAATTTTTTTTGTAAATGTAAAAGTAATGTGTTACTTTACTAGTTACTTAAAAAAAGTAATCTGATTACTAACTCATGTTACTTGCAATGTGTTACCCCCAACACTGCTGTTCACACATGATCTTACCAGTAATCTGAAGTTAAAAAAAAAAAAAAAGAAATCTGAGTCTGTGCCAATCATACACTACGCAACTTCTGTGAAATCTTTCAACACAAACTGCCAAGATTGCTCTGACTTTCGCAAATAATGTCAATATATCTGTAAATCAAAGCAAAAAACTGGACCAGAGTTGTAAGTATGAGCAACAGTAATAGTGATACTTGCCATAGCACTATGCAACTATGTTTTCCACGCTCAATTCCACAGTCCTTGAGATATAAACAGTCTAAAGGAGCCTAGACAAATGACATCACTTCGATGTCTACAGTACGCATAACTGCAAGGCCAGAGCTCAAGAGCTCCAGAAAAGGCAAGTTGGCCAGACGCCTGGCAGCTTCAGTGTGTGCATGAACTCTCTGGAACTTCATGTACCTACAGTTTTTATTCTTTTAACCTGGAAAGGAGGTTCAATTCTGTCAGCTTCTGCTTACCAAACAATTCAGTATGACCCTTACTTGCAGGCCCTCACCTCACCCTGGCCTAAATGAATGAATGAGCACTCTGGTTGGCATTATCTTATAATACTCATCCAATTGCTCATGCACTATAAGTGAGTATAAGTGCACGTTCAATCAAAGGCTACCTTTACAAATGACCAAGTCCAAACCACTGTATAATGAAGGTTAATTAGTGCTTGCTGAAGAGCGTGCTCTGATCTGAGGCCAGCTCTACAGACGCTCAGCTTTTACAGAGGAATGTGGCCGCAACAACCCAAAAAGGCCAAAAGGCAACAAGTTCATCCGAGTTCACACACCACTGAACAGCCAGGCCATTCCACACTAGGTCGCTTCTTTGGTGAGAAAAAGACATGTGAGAGAAGCTAATTATCCTGATCACAGAGAATCTTAAGTTTAAGTAAGAAATTGTTGATGCCTGACCATTGAATTTTCATTTATATATTATCTGCAAGTTTTTTTTTTTAAAAAAAAACTTTGAAGTTTTTAAGTTTTCTACAAGTGCACATTCAAAACAAATAAGCAAACTTCTTTTTCACAGCAGCTATCAAATGAATTTGTGCCATAATGTTGTGCCATAATGAGTTAATAAAGAACCTACACGATAAACTTACACTGTCTAAGCTGTTCCCTAAACAGTTAAGTGGTCCATAAGGCCAAGACCTGACCTCAGGCATGCATGAGTCAGTGTAAGAGAGCTGCTCTCCAGCTCCACTCACACAGCTGCTGCTCTGTGGTCAGTCTACACTCTGGAAGAGAAATTAGTGGCGACAATGGAGGCCACCTCCACCAACAACTCCCTTAAGACTCACACAGACAATTCCCGTGGTCGACCCTCACCACAAGAGTAGCACGCTCACTTTAGCACTCATAAGTGCTTGACTACAAATGCCTGTTCACCCTCATTTCCCATCTCTCAGCCCTGTAACGCTCACGGACAGAAGCAGGTACTCACATCAGCGTAGATGTTGCTGCCGACCACTGGAGCCCAATATGAAGGTTCGTTTATGCAGTTAGCAGGGCACACCACTCTGATGAGATAGAGGTGAAACTTTTAAGGTGCATTAGAAAGTACTTCCAGATGACCTATTACAGAGTGTAATCTATATGGTGAGTGTTACAATACTTTGAACTGTACCTTGGACAATGAGAGGTGGACGTCTTGAAGGGACAAATCTCTGCCACTGTTGTGTAGCAGTCTATTGTTTGCTCTAAAAAGGGAAAAACAAAACATTATTGGTCATCCAGACCCACTGTCAAAGATAACAAAATGTTGTTATTATTATTATTATTATTATTAAAATAATATTAATAGATTATTTACAATATATTCTGTATGCTATAAATATAAAAATACATATAACTAATTAATAGGCTGATTGCACACTAAAAAAAAATGAGATCAATAAGAATATTTGCATTCATATAATACACTTTAGCATAGTTTTAAAAAGAGTACTTTTTGCAGAAATAAATATAAAACTTAAGTGTGAACTTAATGTAATGGTTACTGACACTTAATGGCATGTTAATTGCAATTAAATGAACATGTATTATTGTTTAAATATATATTAAATGCACTTAGTTGAACTTAGAGTGTTTTGACCCACTTAAGTAGTACATATTTATATGAAATTTCAGAATTACTTCTATTGTTTTTGAAATATGGTTAAAGTGTACTGCCGACAAGCATTTACGGTAAACTAAAATATACTTTAATGTCATTTCTATTGAAACTTGTATGTCATGTATTTAAATATATTTGTAATTACACATTTTGTAGTGATGCGATTTAGTATGTTTAAAATATAACTTGAAATGCAATATCCAGTAACACACAACTTCTGATTGCATGCTGAAACAATTATGAGGCCAGTAGATGAGAATTTGCATTTACATGAGAATTATTAAGATAAAACAGCAAAAATACTCACCTTCCACTTTTGACACCAAAAATGCATTGCCAGGTTTGTATTTACTATAACAATAACAAAAAAAAAAACACAGAACACAGATTAGATTGAATAACTATCAAATGTGGAAAGTTAACTGTGGACAAACTTAATTAAAATGACTATATCATCATAACATTCAGACTACCTAAATGACTCGACACCATTCTTGGTTGCCTTTACAAAGAACGGGAAGCTGTCTTTTCTTGTGATGTCAACAAGGCCTCCATTGTTGTCAATTATTCCATAGTGGATAGCAGCACGGCAAATACTTGATTGCTACAATAATGGAGGAAAAAAATTAATTAATAAATAAATCTAACATCATCTAATTAAACAGGACTGTGTGAAATCTCAAAGTAGCACTTACAACATCATAGTACAGCGTTCCCCACACTTTCCCCTTCTTATTTAGGCAGTTGGCTGGGCAGCTGTACCTATAAAAGAAAAGAAAAAAAAGGTCACCAGTAAATTTTCTGAACTTATCATCTGTTAAAATCTTCAAAGAAGCATCTACTTCATTCAGACTGACCTATTGCAGGTTGCTCCTTTACATTTGTCCCTCATTTTTGTCTCACATTTAATATTTTGGGCTGAAAGGAAAAATAAATAAAAAAAAACAGTAGAAATTTAAAACAACTTTTAACATGATTACTTTAAATAAATGTTATATTATTTTAATAGTTTTAAAATATAAATGATAAAAAAATGATAAATTATTAGCATTAATTATTTAATAATAATTCAGTTGCTGTTGTTTCTAATAATAATATTTTTCACACTAACCTAGATAGGTTGTGCTTGTAGTCTTGGGCAAGGAAGGTCTGGCATTTGTAGGTTTCTTAGGGGAGAAGGGCTTGGACCGAGGCTTAGTTGGAGTAGTTTGAGGCTGTACAGGCTCCTGAGGCTTCTCCACCTCATTCATATCTGGAGACTCATGACGTTCAGGGTCTCCTAAAAACAAAAAACTCAGAATTAGATTTCAACTAGAGCTGCACCGATACTAAATTTCTCCACCGATACCGATAGCTGATTATTCAGAATGGTATCTGCTGATAGCCAATAATATTTAGAATGGTATCTGCTGATGCAAAAAAAATCTCTCCCAAATAATGTTGCAAACTATACAGGGAACCCTCTCATTTGGTACACTATAGTTACAAATAACAACAAGAGGTATTGTATTGCAGTATTAAACTGCTATTTACAGATAATAATTACACTCAAAAACTGAAATGTTTTTATACAACTCAATTGCACATAAGGTAGTTTTCATAAGCACTTATCTTCATGGCAAATTTATTCAAGCATACATTTATAATTAACAGTAAACATCGGCTGTTTTTAAACATTCAATAGTGAAAATAATAGCTTTTATCGGCCGATACCGATTATTGGCCGATACAGCGGTGCATCTTCTAATTTCTCTATCAGTCCTTACCTTTGTAACAGAGGTTGTTTCTGCAGCCTCCTCCGTAGCTTGGTGGACACTGGGAGCAGGGGCGGCCATGTTGGTACGGGGCTTCCCCAATCCAGTTTCCCCTAAAAGAGGGCACAGGTTCAGCATAAGTTTGGAAATAACTGCAAAATCTGCACATTTGACTGAGCACTCAGAACACATTATCACACACTCTCATGGATCTCAGGACTGATTTAGGAAAATAATCCCCAGCTGCCAAATTAAATCATTAGCTTGGAAAAGAATAGCATATTCTGTCAATGTTTTCCTTTCCTAAAATCCTTCATTTACTTTTCCATTTTCCTAAGGATGAAACTTTGTTTTTAGCCTCTATGTTCTGAAGGATGGAATCTTTGCTTTAAAAAAAGTTTTGTTCCATAGGATAATCATCAGGAATTGTAATTAGCCATCTGGTGTTAAGTGAATAAACATCAGCAGAAATAGTACAGTTACTGGTCTTACTTTGGTGAGTAGTTGCAGACGAGATAGACAGCGTTCTCCCAGATTTCTCCCCACACGTTTATACGTGGACACGTGTATACAGCACAGCCAACACGATTGGTTGTGGCCCAGACCAGCTGCAAACGAAGAAAAATACATTATTATTAGTGCCGTTTGCTAATGTGTTTGCTCATACTCAGGGTTAGAGGTTTGTTCATAAATATTGAACCTTTACATGTAATTTGATGACCTCAAATCATGATACAATGCACTTATTATGCACTCAGTACTTATGTTTTAAAAAACCTGCATGTAATTACATCTGTAATTAATTTTTGTAGCAACTGAAGTAAAAGGGGTAGTTGAGCCTACCCCTACCCATTAACCCACCCTTGAACCTACCCATACCGGTCCCTAACCTTACCGGTATATTACCTTAATAGCAGCAAATGTGTTTTGTAATACAACAAGAACACAATAAGTACATTGTACCTAACAATTATTATTATTATTGATGTGATTACATAGTAGGTAAAGACATCTAATATAAAATGTAAAATTAAAATTTAAAATATATTTTAAAAAAATTTCTTTTAGCATGCACGAAAGATGCAGATCTCTTTGCTGTTGTTGGTGTTGAAAGTATAAAAAAAAGACATCCATATCAGCTCCCCCCGGAGGAGGAAGTGTTCCCTAGCAGGAAGTGTTCTCCGTTCTGGGGCAGCAGCAGTAGATTGATGGGGCCACAGGGGCTGTGAATAGAGACTGCCCTCTTTCATTCTGCCCTAAAGGGCGGAAGGAGAGCACCTCAAGTGTGACCGGGCCAGTTTCCTGAAAAACGTGTGTGATCCTTCCCTTCATCCACTCTTATACACACAAACAAAGTAATGCCTGCGTGCAGCCCATTGAGTTGTGGTCAAGGCCTTCACTGATTCGCTTAAACACAATAGGGTTCACCGGGTGCAGCCCTGCAGCATGAGCCAAACCATTTGGCTGTGAAATGAAAGAGAAGTGCTTAGTCAGGCCTTTTTTCATACATACAGTTAAACCATAGTGGGTTTGCATCCATCCCCATAGAGAGAACACGTCTCAATACTCCCTTGAGGATGCACTTCCTGTGCAGAGGCCATGGGATAATGATACAGCAAACTAATCAGTCTCAAAAAACACAAACTCAGGTTTATCCCTGATGGATCGTTTGGCACAGAGAAGATTGTGGGGCCCTCGCACAGCACATGAGAGAGGAGCAGAAGACAAGGAGAATTGCTGCATGGATTTGGTACGGTTCCCATATGACTTTGCATCTTCAAAAGTATTCGGGTCAAACAGGAAAATGATTCAGGAGTCAAGCAACTCTTTCCAGATGCTTGTGACCTGCTTTTAGAGGGCCAGCAAGCTGCGGGAATGTGGGACAAACTCATTCCAGTGATAAAGTAAAGTCTGAGAGGACATGATGCCATTTCCCAACCCTTCTCTCTTTCTTGTTTGTTTTTTCTTTTTTCCCCCCCTTTTTTTCTGTTATTGTCTCACTTAGACCTTGGTTTGTCTCGCTTTCCTACTTTTCTTTTCTTTGTGCATTGCATCTGCTTGATCTGGCATGTTCAATATGTTTTGACAGTATCAACAATCTTTTTCAAATATCACCAATTTTAAAAATTGGGAAAAGGAGCTGTTAAGTGTAGAATGACACCGAATAAGTGTTGCAGCAAACCACTGGTTACTTATAAATACCTACAGTGAATGTAAATATTATTTGGACACTTAAAGGGGTAATTCAAAATTCAAAATATGTCATCTGCTATCATGTTGTCCAAACCCGGACTAACCATAACCCTTCAAAAAGTACAATAAGAAATCGTAAAAGTAATCAACATAAATTAGGCGGTTTAATCTAAGTCTTCTGAAGAGATGCAATCACTTCATATGATGAACAGATTTAATTCACATATAAGCATTGATCAACGTACATAGAGCATCAGAGTGCATGAGAACAAAACCTCAATGGACTGTCAATAGATGGACACGTTTTAATGAAAGGTATTGTAGCACAAAAAAACGAATTACCAATTGGTTTGATATTTTGCGATGTAAAGGCATTCACATATTTTTAGGATTAGCTTAGGTGTCCAAATACATTTTGGGGCCATTATATATTACATGTGTGTTGCATGACACTGTTCTGTGGGAGGTTATTGAACACCAGTGGTCAAGGCTGCACTCCATATGTTGTTTTTAAAGGCACTTCTATTTTAATGCAGGTCACACATGCTACTTATTAAACACTGCTGGTGAGGAGAAAATCCAGGCTGGCATGTGCACACCTTCGCACGCAAGTTGTAAAATCATAAACAAGGTCATGTTGTTTAGTCCCACTGGGATAATTGTTTGCAAACTGTTAGCAAACTGATCTTTCTCACTCACTTGTGTGTAGTGGGTGCACATGGGTCCAGAGCAGCGCTCAGGGCACCACGGGTTACACTCATGCTGGTAAGGGTAGGTGTAGTCCTTCACCTCATCGTACCAGGCCTGCACATGGTAGGCAGGAGAACGGTACCTATCAGGAAAGATACACAATTATTTAATACGATTATGAGTTTCTTTGTATAACTCTTTACACAAAGCAACCTACTGTAAAGCACATTCACAGTACATGTTTTGCAGCACGAGTCAAACATTTACATCCAGGTTTCCTTCACCAATGCCTTTCCATGACTTTCTCAAGTTCATTATTAATAGATAAGGATTCAAAAAATAATACAAAATTCATAGAGATCACTTGGGTGGATTAGACCATGGATGTAATATGTTTAAAAGATTAGCCATGATAGTTTAAGTAAAAATTATTTAATGTCAGCTCAAACAGTAGAGAATTGCACTAGCAACACCAGGGTCATGGGTTTGATTCCCAGTGAATGTATGAACTGCATGAAAAATGAATACCTTTGATACAGTGTAAAGGCATAGTCACATTTACCGTTGCTTGGCCAAATTTCACGTTTGAAATCCAGTTATTTCAGTAGGATTCACATGGGGGTGAAAAATTTCCTCATGCAGATTTCACATTGGACGCATGTCAAATTTGCTGCGTTGCCAAAGAGAAAGCTGCTTCGTTGGAAAGTGAGTTCTGTGTGACCTTGGCTTCATGCATCGTTATACTACTACACAATCTCATGACAATTCGTAACTATTTTATGTTTTGGCAAATTGGTGGCCAATTCGTATGACTACTTATTTGCACATTTTCGTTGAATCTGCTGACAGTTATGTTTATGGGTGGGGTTAGGGATGGACCTTCATACTTCTTTTCTAAATATTGTACATTTCCGGACTATTCACATTGTATGAATTTATATGAAATCACAACAAATCACAAAGATATCTATGTTTTCCGTGACTGTGGCCATTGTTATATTATACAGGAACAGACTGATATGGTCTTTGTAAATGTGTGTGTACTCATACCTTCCCCAGTGCACTGCAAGGTTCTGCCCAATGGACATCAGTAGGTCTTGAGGTCCATGTTCCCACTGGCATTGTTCCGCCCAATGGGTTGCTGACTTCTCCAGTTCATCATCCCAAACCTGGTCATACACACACAAGCTAAATCAAACTCCCAGCAGAACACACCAGATTTATAATTCTCGTATATTTGCACTGAGACTTTATTAAAATGAGTTTTATTCCCAGATAATTCCCTTTGCCTTTCTCTCACTCTTCATCTTCACTATAGGACTGGGAATCAGGCCCAATACAACTAAACTATTGGCTACATGCACGCACATCAGAGCTTGGCTCACATCCATTGTAAATCCCCAGCAATCAGGGTTAAATGAGACAAATTTCCCTAGCTTATTTCTCCACCTGTAGGGAGAGAGGATCACTTCACTCCAAAGAACAGGGTTCTTCACCTCTGAGGAACTCTCAGTAAATTTCCAACTGCATGATGGGTACAAACAGTCACACATTCTGTAACCTCAGTTCTGAAGGTGCTGTTTGGGACTAAGCCACGTTTCTGAAACCCTTACTTGTTCGCTGAGGCCTGGCAGCGGTTCTGAAACCCCTGCTTGTGGTAGACTCCTGTCTTTCTCAAAGGCATCAACCCAACTACATTAACCATAAGGCCTTGCTCTTTGTATCCTTCCCTTAAAAAACTCACTACATCAACATTACATTTACTTTCAAATGTACCATACGCAAAGGTACACAGGGAACAGAAATAAAGCCGGGCTGTGCTCTCAGTAGGTCCCCAGTACACCTAGAATTAAAGTCTTTCCTACAAAAAAAAGTTTTTAAAACTCAATTTCCCACAATGCCTTGCAATGGCCTACAATTAATGCTGCCTTCATGTGCTATTGGAATTATCATAAATATGAGTTTTCTAATTAAAAGTTAGACATGAATGCCCTCTCAAGTCATGTTTACCACTAGGAAGCTCGAAGATAATTTTGATACCCAAGTTTCTGATTTGGGTGGGCCATAACTTTTAAACATGGCGAACGATTGCTGTTGTGACTACTAATTTGTATTAGTTTTTCCCACAACAACTACATCACCTTGTCTTGTTGTTAAAGTAGCTCATATTTACATATATGAATAATCATTTGAAGCGTATTGTGTTTTATACACAGCAAAAAATGTTTATATGGTTGTCAATGAATGGGACGCTAAATATCATTTTGGCTTCAATAAGATTTTCCAAAAAAAATAAGCAAGAATAAACCTGGTGTCCTCCATGATTCCAGTTCTTTCTGACAACAAAGCACTTAAATGCGACAAGCTCGTAATCACAACTTTAGAAGTGGGAAATAGGAAATTTCCGATAGCACGTTAAGGCAGAGCAAGGCCTTCAAACTAAGTTAGTAATTGTCGGTATACAGCTAATGTAAAGATAATGACTTACCTTTGCAATTTGCTTAATGAAAATTATTATTCATTAGATAGCATGTATAAATAAACTATATAGGTTGTGTAACAGTGGAGGTGTATCGCCTACTGGTACAATGTATAATATGTTTTCATTTAATTGTAAATAATGTGCAAATAAATGTTCAAAACATTACATTCAGTTCATATTCTTTTTAGTATATTAGTATATTATTTCCGCAGTATGTACTCTTTTTAAAGGTATGCTTAAGTGTACTTCTTTTTCGCAATGGAATCCCTTTAACACATGCAATTGAAGGCAGCAAACAGTACCTGCCATTACTGTCACATGACTGAAGCCTCATATCTGGTCCAGTAATGTCACTAATCTTTGGCATTGTTTTCTACCTGTGTCATGACTCCTGTGTCAGCAGGCAGCTAAGCTGCAGTGCAATTGTCTCCACAGTAAAAAGGCACCTCACCACGCTGGCTGCTCTGCCTCCCAGTGAGTTCATGTTTTCCAAACAAGATTACACTTGTAAAATCAATATGTCTCTTCCCATGAAGCCTGTATTTGGCACCTACACAAACCTAAAAATATTTACTGCACCAGGAAAAAAAAAGATGACTGATGCTAACACAAAATGCAATTAGTATAAATCTGGGTCATTAATGCAGAACCAAGTCTTGGTTTTGTACAGCTCTCAACATGTGTGGTCTACATAAAAAAAAATGCTGCAGACTAAACTCATAGCATCTCTGTTCTAAAACCAAGTGAAGCGTCTTGCTGTCTACATTAACAGTTACATTCTAAAGCAGCATACTAACTGAAATAGAACCTCATAAGTGACTGATTTGATACACCCTTCATAGGCATAGACAGCAAACTAGACAAACTAATAGGATCTAATGTTAACATGTTGCTAAGCTAATCCTACTGAAAAATCCAGCATTGCTGGTCACCAACATAAAGTATGTTTTGCATGTTGGAACCAGCATGAGATGCCAGTTGCTGGTTTGCTGGTCACCAGCATGGGAAGCAGCTACACCGGCTCAGTTTTGCTTGAGAATAGCATGACTATGCTGGTCCACCAGCTACAATACCAGCTCTAACCAACATAAACCAGTCTGGACCAACATGGAATTCATGGTTTATGCTGGATTTTTCGGAACACAAATGAAGATCTTTTTAATGAAATCTGAGAGCTTTTTGTCACTCCATTGACAGCCTACGAAAATACCACTTTCAAGCCCCAGAAAGGTAGTAAAGACATCATTAAACACAATTTACCACTTTATTTACATAATATTCATCTCCCCTGTGTTAGTTGCATAGGTTGTCAATGAAAGGACAGAAAACTCTCAGATTTCATCAAAAATATCTTAATTTGTGTTTTGAAGATGAACAAAAATCTTACCGGTTTGGAAAGACACGAGGGTGAGTAATTAATGACAGAATTTTCATTTTTGGGTGAACTAACCCTTTAAAATACATTCTAGATAAGCATCTCCCAAGGTTTTGGAAGAGAACCTTCTGAGTTTTCAGCTTAGTTAATTTTAGTGTCTCTGTACGGACCCTCGATATTACATTAAATCATAAGAAAGTTAGATGCGAGTGTAAAATGACATGAACCATGTTCCATTCTCACCATGTACTCCATGTTGGAGGCGGTTGGGTACACCTCTCCTCTCAGCTTGTTGTGGAGTTGCAGGATCTCCTCCCTGTCCGTCCACCTGATGGCTCTGCGAGTGCGTAAAGGTGCATCAGCTTTTGTGCTGTTGGGCTCCAGCTCATCCTGGTAGCGTTGCATTAACTGCCTCAGCTCCAGGGAGTCGGGAAGGAAGAGGGAAGCAGACAAACTGGCTCCCAGGAATAGCAGGGCAATGGAAACAAGCCTGTTCATGGCAGCGGCGAGAGCAGCGTTGATTCTTTCAGGGTTGGACTACAGTAGACTGCCTTGTGTGAGCGTGTCTTCAGTGCTCTGTTCTGAAAAATCTGGAAGGAAATATGGTTTCCATGAGGATAAGTGTTGGGAAAGTTGTTGGAGAAAACGATGGATAGTAAACACATGTCCATGTGTTTACTAAAAAGAGAAATAAGTGTTTCAAAGAGGAATTTGCAAAACTGGTTTCATTAGTCACTCTTATTGCATCCTGACTAAACATACACCACAAATAGATGAATCCAATAACAACAACAATCATAGTGAAAAATTGCTATTGCTGTTGCTATTCTGTAATTACATAAGATTTATCAATCCATGTTGTACAGTAACTGCTCTTTTGTTTAAACTCTGCTTGTCCATTAGTTGAATCTAACAAAAACATGTACAGGTTACATTTCACCCCAGAATCAGTAAATAAGCACTTTTGCATAAAGCCAGCACAATTTTAAGACAACTAAGATTCACTGTGATATTACTTTCATGACAGTTGAACACATTCACCCCAAATTCTTGGTAAATTTCTTTACTGTCATGCCGAATAATGTTAACTGTATCACTATTAAAATAAAAAATATTGAATAAAAAAATATTTTTAAATTAAAAAAAAAAAAATGTCATGAGGTTACGGTAAAAATATAAATATTTTATTTAAATCAGCATGAATTAAATTAGTGATTATCTTTACTGTAATAACTAAAATATATCTGTATCACTATATTACAGTAAAAATGTTAAAATACAATGTTTTAACATTTAAAATCAGCATACATTAAAGTGTGATTATCTTTACTGTAATTCCAAATGTTAACTGTATTACTAATCACAGAAAAAAAAATATTAATAATACTGAAATACAACGTTTTATTTTCATGAAATCTCCAAACATTTTAAAAGTACAACAAATACTACAACCATGATGTATAAATACTTAATTTAAATATTAATAATACATAGTAATATTAATAATTAAAATAAAAATACATAATATGAATTAATAGTATTAATTTTTTTTAATTATTATTAAAGTAATATGAATTGTGCTTAATTGTCATAAAAATTCAAATGTAAAAATGAAAAACATCTCAGTGGTCTTAAAAGAGGCAATTCCTTGTTTGTTTCATGGGTATTTTTTATTAAATTTGCCATCTATCCTCACTAGAGCAGATGAAATGGCCCACACTGATCCACATCAAATGAATAGTTTGTGCTCCAATTAGAAAAATGTATATTGTTTGTCATAGTCAGTTCAACTCAGCTTGGACAAGCCAAAGCCCTCATCATTACAGTGAAATCTACCAAAGCCCCTCATAACAAAAACCCATTGTACTCTTCCTTACTACCCAAAGGATCAAACTACTAAGCCTGATCTCCTTCGATTAGATTTGTTGGTTTGATGGACCAGCAGGTCTGTTTGATCTCTGCATGTTCAGAATCCATCCATACGCTGAATTTTGTTTATCAAACTCATTAATATCCTGAGGTGACAGTGGGACAAAGAATAATTCATTAGCAATGAGGAGAGAGTGGAATAAATCCACAGTCAGCAGCTGTTTCATTCACACATTTATCAAAGCAGATCCTTCTCTGTCCTAGACTGACTTTTTTCTGGGAATGGAATTGTTCAGGATTGGACAGCGACTGGAGTGCGAGAATGAGAGTGAAGAGCAAGTGAATTTGGGATTTTTAGTGGGGGAAGAGAAAAGTGACCACCTCCAGCCCACACATCTAAATGCAGATGAGCCAAACATGTGAAACATCAAGTCCCAGAATTGTCATGCTTATCAGGATCTACAGAACAATCCATATCCCTCTCATGGCTCCCTAATTTACTTCTCGCACTCTCTAACTCTCTCTGCAGAGCCTTGACATCCAACGCCAAGTCTGAGTAAACACAGGCACTGCTTCAGTTCCAGCTGCCCCTCTCTTTCTTTCTTTAGTTCACATTCAGTGCTGTCTCATCCCTCTCCTGAATTTTATACTACCATGACAGACAGAGCAGCCAGGAAAATGCCAACCGGGCACCTGGTCCACGTAAGCACGAGCCAAAACATTGGCAGGTGGTCCATCTGCACTTTACAAGGCAAAATGCTTTTCGGTTTGTGCACATTGTGCTTTGCACAAATAGTAAAGTTTAAAACGGCAAGAAATTGTTATGACAGCATGACAGTCGAACCACATGCACATTTTCCAGTTTGACAATGAGCATGCTCAAGTTGCATTTTGATATTCATCACCTGAGCTCTCAAATCTATATGCTGATAATAAACACTGACTATCAGTGGTTTCACTACCAAAAAAAGGAGAAAAAGCTCCTCTCTTGATACTGAACTTGAATGGACTAAATGCATCAAAATGCAATGAATTAAGAATGTCTATGTGAAAAATCTAACTTTCTTGGTAAACTTCTATACAATAAAAAGCCAGAAACACTGTTTACCTAGTCTGAATCTTCTCCACAAGCAATTCCAGAGGTTGCTGCAGCTCAGTGTCTTGCGGCTGGAGTATTTTCCTTGAAAGTCAAACAAGTGTGAGTAGTTGAGGCCGTTTGGCAGCTGTGGACTGGGACTGACTCTGTGGAAGCAGCTCAGAGCCTTTTATAGAGAAGGAGAGGCGCGTGAAGTAGAAGAGGGGGAGGCTGAAGAAGGCTGTGTTCTTGGCTAAACTCCGGCGCTCTGACGAACGATGTCAAGATGAAAACGCAAAGAACGTAAATCATAATAAACCACCTCCAGAGGCACATCCAGAGGATTAGTCAACACCACATGACAACAGAATGAGTTATCATTTTGTAATATGTCATTAGATCTGTCAATACATTAACAGTTATATTATACATTTAAAAAAATTATTATGTATGATAACCTGCTGTTATTTTAATTCCTTTTAATATATATATATATATATATATATATATATACAAACAAAGGAACACATGTGACTAATGAATACAAACTAAAAGTCCATGAAAACAAAACTAAGAACAAACAAAACTGAATATTTGTGACCATTACGCCCCCTCCTGGAAGGAGCGACCACGCGGCGTGAAGAGGAGAAGGAGGCAGCTTAGGAGATGGTGAACGGATGGTGATAGGAAATGGCAGAGGGATGCCGACAGGAGGACAAAACCCTGACGGCGATGATGGTATATGCCCACTGACGCAGACCCAGAGCATGGGAGTGACGACAGCTCAAGGTGGAGTCAAGGGAGGGAGGAGCCAAGGTGTTGACGTGGCCGACAACATCTGTGCGATAACCATTGGAGAAGGAGCCTATGGATCCCAGGGTACAGATGGAGAGATGATGGACCTGAGCGACACTGCTGGTACAGGACGCCTAGGTGAAGTCACAGCGATAAGCATCCGAGATGGAATCCCAGAGTCCCCGAGGACTGAGGTGGAGCCAGAGGCAAGGAGGAACCCGCTTGTAGCCGTAGGGGTGAAGGCACAGTGGAAGGCTCGTGAGTCCGTGTGAAAGTAGAGTGACGACTCACCGAGGTGAAGCCAGTAGGATGAGGGAACCCGGTGGAGCTGCAAGGTCAAGGGTCTCTGGTGGAGACGAGGGTGGGAGGAGCCAATGCGGAGCCGACAGGTTGACGAGCTGAGGTGGAGGTGAGTCTGGGGGCAGAGCCACAGGATCCTCTCGCTCGGGCGAGGCTGGCAATTACCCGACCCGAGGCTTCATGTTGCTGCAAGGCGTTCCCAGGGAAGACGAAGGGCTGCAGGCATCCAGCTGAGGCGGGGCTGGAGGACTGGCTGAGCTTTGTGACAGAGGTAAGCTTGACGGGATCAATGACGGTAATTCATAGTTCATACAGGTCAACGATACCGTTTCAATGCTGTCTAGCAACAGTGATGATGAACAACAAACGGATCAGGGTGGGATAGGGTGAGAGGCAGTACCTCAGTGTCCAAATCCATCAGCCAGTCATCGGTGTCCAATTCCACCAGTATTCCCTCTGCCACTGATGTTGCAGACTCACTCTGGGGCTCTGGGGATATAGTCAGCGCTGTCCCTTCCTCTTCAGGCTCTGGCTCAGTCATCGTGGCGGGCAGTCGCTTTCTGCTTGCGAGGGCTCTAGCAAAGTCTCCGTAGTGGTGGGCTGGTGGGATCGGGGACAGATGCTCTCCAGACACCTGATGATGGCCCCGCTCCAGTCAAGTCCTGAGGTGTCTGGGAGGTCTGTACAGGGTGGTGGTAGTTGGCCCTGATCCAGAGCAGCGATTTGAAGGTCTCGTCGTCGTAGGGGCAGGTGATGGCAAGACAACAGAATTGTTAAAAGGTTGTGGCTACTCTGGGCCACTGCTTAAAAAACCTTTTTTTTTTTTTTTTTTTTTAAATGTGCCAACTCCAATAGTGTATATAATATAAATGGTAAAAATGTGGTAAATTTGGTAAAACCTGAATTCCTCTTTTGAGGACAGGAATACAATTATGGACAGAAATGTGTATTAAAGATGTTTTACCAATTTGTAGAAGTAAAACAACTAAACAGTTTGTTTGAAGGTGACATTTCAAATTTGTATAATATCAGTGTTTTTTTACGGAGCCCCACACATGACATGCAAGAAGAAAAAAAATTAAATTGTGTGCACGATTTACTAATCCATTTCCTCGATTTACTAAAACATGCGCACGATTTAGTAAATCGAGGGAACAAATTAGTAAATTGTGCGCACGATTTAGCCTATGATCTGTTTGGTTACTGCCATTCTTCCAAATATCTTCCTTTGTGTTCAGCAGAACAAACAAATTCATACAGGTTTGGAACTACTTGAGGGTGAGTAAAGAATTTTCATTTTAGGGTGAACTTTAACTCAATCTGCTTGCAATCACATCATTCTCTATAGGGCACAGCTGATTGGTTCGTGTTGTATCAGTAGCCAATGAGCTCGCTGCTCAACCTTCAAATACTTTGTCATCATTTGCTGTAGCAGTTGCAGCACGCTTTCAAAAACCCTCCACCTTCCCCAGCTCCACTATCTTTTACAGCAGCAGCATGTCTTGCTTACAGCAGTGTGTCATGTATGTTTTGGCAGAAGCAAGTCCATATTTGTTCTGCAGCAACAGTAGCAATAACCAACAGCCGCAGCAGATCTATTCTGCCAAGACCAAACATATCAACATTGTAATATACATTACCATGCCAAACACTCCGAGAGTTGTCAGAGCTTTACTTCTGTTAAAATTCCATTTGGATAAATAATTAAGCCATTGAATGCATGAACCATTACTGACTAATAAATTACACTGTGGTTATGTGTGTGAATGATGAAAACAAACCTGTGCTCCTGCTCTTTTTGGGTCTTTAGAAATCAAATAAAACAGAGTATGTGATTTCACATCTTCAGACAATCTAGCGTTATATATTTTATGTGTTATATAACTTAAGAAATAGTGGGGCAACAGATCACAATGTTTCACTCTGCCATTACATGTTACAGATCTGTCACTATATTTGTAATTCATTCAGCAACAATTCCCTGAAGCAACAATAGTGCATTAAAGACTGTTCACTGGCTCTTCAACATCTATATTCTTGTCTTTACTTGTAAAAATTTGCTCTAGTTTGATGTAAAGATGTCAATGAAGGATATGATTGTGAAAGTCTAATTGTGAAATGATAGTACTCTGAAATGTTTTGGTCACAGAAGTCGACTACAAAATAGATGTAGCTATAAGCAAAGAAACCGGGCGTGTTTGAAAAAGCTGAGTCAGATGGATTTGCTTGATGTGTGCCCACCACCAAATATTTCACATCCTCGAATCAGGCGATATAGGGTTTAGATATTTGGCACAAGGGTGTGCAACTTTGGATCATATAAACCAAAATAGGATTAGTAACTGGCTGACAACTTCCAAATCCAAAGCATCATGTTGTTTGAAGAAATCTTAACCCTATGAAGCCTACTGCATCATATTTGATACATAACATTTTAAGGCTTCTAAACTATCAGTACGATCAAAACTTTTTACTTTTTTGACATAAATATCAGTTTGTGCCTCTGAATAAATGTAAGTTTTTTCCTCCATGAGTAAGATCTCCATATTCTCACTATACCATACTTAAAGAGCCACAAAAGCCTAATGTATCGAATATGATATTCAACATAAAACACTTTATCCCTTTTTTTGTCTAAATGTTCAATTAAGAAAAAAGTTTTTCTGACCTTTATTTAATGTCAGACTTTACAGGGTTAAGATGTTTTTGTTTTTTTATGTAGTTGCTATATAATACAAATAGTGATATACAATAAGTGTTGATGAATTGGGAAAATAAAATGGAAGCATTTTATTGACATTGACATACTGGCATAGGAAAAGAACCTCATATCAGTACAGCAGAGTCAATAACTGCATTTGGTCCATCAATGTCTTGTTAATATGAAACGTTAGGTCTGGCTCTAAGCACCAGTGCTGTAGTGATTGGTATAGTAATGCTGACCTAGCAGCCGCATACTACCTTTTTCCAAACCAGACTCATTCTCTACTTTGTGTATCCAAATTACTTTTTCTTTTATGAGAAAACTGAGCTGTGACACTCTGAAGTCCAAGCACAACAATCCCAGAGCTCAGTGGTGAGAGAGGAAGCCATAATCTCAGGTTTATATAGCTGAGTTTGAGGCTTAGCCATTGACCTATTAAAGATGATGTTTTTAATGAGGGGGGAAAATACGGGGACCAGCGCATCCCTATTTGCGTCACCAGAGAAACCTTCAGTAAAAGTCGACCGTTCAAACACATTGACTGTTATTTTTTGGCACTCAAACAGCAAAGGCTGTCCTTGGTGGTTCCTTTTCATTGTGTTTGTACTGGCTCCTTTGGATCAAGCTGTGATTCATGGACAGCCACACATGGCAACATCACAATTGTGCATATAAAGATGTTTTATTGGCTTTCAAGAGCATAAAAACAATAACTGTGTATGATTAGTTTCAATTACGTTGACGTTTATTCAGCAGTTTATATATTCAGGCAGGATTTCAACAGCTCTCCTAGTGTACTTGGTTGAGAATTAGGGTACGTTTACACAACAACGATGTACTAAAAACTTTTTTTTCTTTTTCTTTTTTTTTTGCGTACAGACAACAACATTGTCACAATGAAACCCGTTCACAGGGATCAGTGAAAATTATTAAAAACGCTGTATTATGCTGCCAGGCCAGTAGTTGGCGATGTCACTTTGTAAAGAAAAACTATGCGCCTTTAGACTGAACACGTAATATGCGCTTGACGTCACCGCTTTTACAAATTCATGTTTGTGTAGTTTACTTGGAGACCATAACGGTGTGGATTAAAAAAAAAACATTTTCAAAACTTTTTCAGGCCCCCAAAACGCTGTTGTCGTGTAACTCAATGGCCAAATCACATATAATTTACGCTTTTAGTTGAAAACGGTGTTGTGTAAACGGCCCCTTAGTTTGTATTAGGACCATGGCTGCTTTTAGAATAGCATACTAGCATACTCTTACCTATTATTTCTGCATTTCATTATACCGAATAGCATATGACGCATGTACAGTATACTGTATATGTATGCAGATTTTCTTCATGCATAGAATAGTTGCACGGCCTAATACATTTGGCAGATTACATGCACATTACAGTACTTTTCCGAGATGAACAAACAAACAATGTAGCATATTACTGCTTGAAACATTTTAAGATGATTGTTTAATTTTGTTATAACATGCCTTGTGGAAAAAGAACTTTAGCATACTTCACATCAAAATAAGTGTACTTCTTTAAAGCTTTAAATGTACTTCTGTGTAAGTGTACTTCTTTAAATCTTTAAAGTAAAACTTAATTTGACATTATTACAAAGTGCACTCCTTATTAGTGTACTTAATGTGTTAAACTATCAAGTATACTCTCTATACACTTTAAGTGACCTTTCATTTCATGAATTATATCTATAAGTAGGTTTTTTTTTTTTTAAGATTTGAAGTACACTACAAGTGCAAATTCAATATTAAGTACTCTTTCAGTAGGTAATATGTTAGCAGTCAATTCTGAACATATTTCCACTCTAGAGTATTTATTTTCTCATGTAACCACTAGAGGGAGCTAACCTTGATTTCCACAAAATACCTTAGTTTATTTGCAGGTCATGGTGACTTTAAATCCTCCTTTGAATGTCCCATGTTGACTCAGTTCTTAAGACCAATAATCCTTAATCCATATCTGCACACAAACACTAAACAGAAAAACTGCATTATACAAACATCCTCCGTCAGTTGTGCTGCGGGGCTGCATTTCATCATGCAATCAATGATGGTCTGAATGCCAGGGTTTCCTCCTGCAAAGATCATGGATTGCAACCGTGACCTTGACTGAGTGAAGCTTAAGTCCAGATGGTGACCAGGAGTGTATGGAGGTCACACTTACCTCAGCCTCGTGGTTGTTTATTATATATCAGTTGTTTATTTGGTGAGAGCTGCAGATCCTCTACAGAGCTGCATTGCCCTTCAATGTTTATTAGCTTCCCTTAGGGATTTAGCGGTGCTGTTTGGAGACTCTCTCAGCAATGAGTGAGTGAACCTGCATGATGTGAGAACACATGGAGACAGATAAACAAGACCAAGGTATCTATGAGGGCAGTGAAAATACCAAAATAGGAAGAACTACTACAGATGTATAGCACTAGTGTATCTAAACCTTTTTGACTTCAAATCCACCACCAACTACTTAGAAATATCTTATTTATTAGTTGGTTTGTCTTATTTTAAATATTTTTAAGTTATCTTGAGGCCCTCCTAGTAGAGAACCACTGCACTAGATAGCAAAGTAGATAAAATAGAGGAGGAATGGGTGGCTATAACCAAGGGCTATAGCCACATGATCACATGGTCTGGCTGGTTGCCTTGTCCAGTTAGCCCCTGCTGGGTAGATGCCGTAACTACACCATTTTCATGTACGCTCAAAATTTACCATGTATTCTTTTAAATATATATATTTTTGCAAGCAACAAATAATAAGAAATATTTCATTCTATTTAAATAGATCTTCGTCTCTGGCTGCTGCTTAAGGGATAGTCCAGCCAAAAATGTTAGTAACTATACAGTTAAAAAATACAATAGAAGTCAGTGGGAACCGAAAATGTTTATCATCAACATTCTTCAAAATATTTTTTATGATCAGCAGAAGAAAAGCATACAGGTTTGGAATGACATGAGGGTGAGTAAACGACATTTTATTTTGGGTGAACTATGCCTTTAAAAGCATGAAATTGGCTTCCTTTTTTTTTTTCTTCTTCTTCTTTTTTTAACCTATGCTGCCTTTGATGATCAGGTTAGAAAAATCTGTCTGGAACTTGTTATTGTTAACTACAACCATTAAAAAAAACTTTTTAATTAATTGAAATAAAGCTGAAAATTAAATATAATTATTAGGTAAAAAAAAAAATCAAAACTTTTTTTAGAAATAGAAACAGCAACTAAATGAAATGAGGGTGGGTCAAAGAGGTGCTAAAATAACTATATTTGAAATATATGAGTCATTGACGAATATGGTTTTATTAAGTGTTAAAAATAAGATTGTGAAGTTTTTATAATTAATTGACACTAGTTGTCATTTTTTACAAGATAGACAACATTTTTCACCAAAATTTTGGTTTTACCAAATGACGATATTTTCAAACAATGCTAACAGGCTGATATCTAGCTAGCTAACTAGCTTGCTAACTGGCTAACAAAAGGACAATCAAACATTTTATATTTAGTACAAGTTTTTGAAAATATTACATTTTCCATGTTTTATAGCAGTTGTACCGAATGACCTGATGTTTCGGGACATGCGTATGTGCAAGTGAAAACATGAATTTTTCAAATAGAAAGTTAGTTACTTTGCTTTATGACCATGTGGTCCTTTGCAGGTGTCTGAATGATGTCACATGATACTGACCACATGACTTGATCCAAAATGGTCCCTTTATATTGGTTACTTCAAATGACATAAATAAAATTCATTTTTCCAAACATTCTCTCTCATAATAAAGCAACAACTTCTACACACTTTTAATACCATTTTGCACTGTTGATATATGATGTTATAAAATGATGCTAGAGTAAAAAATATATACATTTATTACATTTTAAGATATTTTAATCGCAAATGACTGTATTGGCTTTTGGACGGTTAAACCAAATGACCTTTTGACACTTCAAAATCTTTAAAATACCTCTATACGTAGCAAAATATAATTAAAACTTTTTGGATTCAATAAAAGAGATCTAGTTGTATTATCTTACATACTTTGGATGTCATATCTCATAAATTAAAATGAAAATGAAAACTGAAACATAATACTAAAAGCTAATTGAAAATATTAATAAATACTATAATAGTTCATAAATAAGAAAATAACACTGCATGGAACAAAATCCTCTCAGTATAACATTAATCACCGGCCTGGCTCCAGATCTTCAAATCTCTCAGGTTTCATTGAAAATGTATTCATTTGTATTTTGAAAATTAATGAAATTCTTATGGGTTTGGAACTACACCAGGGTGAGTAAACGATGACAGAATTTCTATTTTAGGTAAATTATTCCTTTGAAGAGATTCCTCTTATGAACACCTAGGGAAAAAAAGTCATTCTTTCTTAGTCATTTCTCAATGCTCAGCGATAACTTGACCATGAAGAAAGAAGAAACCACTTAGAATGGTGTTTCCAGTGAAACAGTACATCAAATACATAATGTTCATTTCAAACCGGCGTCCTAACGCCTACTACCGGAACACTGTGCCAGGATCCACACTGTAACATGGCCATTGGAAACAATTTGTCTGTTTTAAATATGCTGTTCTCCTTGGGCTGAGGCACATGTTTAAGATTCCTGTGCACTCCAGACTCAATGCCTGCAGTTTGTTTGAGTGAGCCAGATTCAGTGCCAACCCTGGATGGGGAGAGAGGGAACTGCTCCATGTCAAATGCTAATTATGGGATGGTCAGCAGCACCAAGACAATTTATTGATGTAAGAACATGTAAAAGATCTTTCCTCTTTACTAAACAGAATTGCTTTAAGGTCTGTTCAAGCAGCCAAGACAATCATGAATACTACATTATAAGAGCCCACAATCAGAGCCCAATGTATAACGGTGATGGTGGGTATTCAAGTTACAAATCAGCAACAGCTTTAAAGTCCCCAATGAAATCAAAATCAGTTTAGTGGCTTTTAGTCCATGTGTTAGCTTGGAGGTTATACACACACACACACATATATATATATATATATATACATACACATACACACACACATATATACATACACACACACACACACACACACACACACACACACACACACACACACACACACACACACACAGGTGCATCTCAATAAATTAGAATATCATGAAAGTTATTTTTTTTTCTGTAATTTAATTCAAAAAGTAAAACTTAAATATATGTTAGATTTATTAGACAAAGTAAAATATTTCCAGACTTTTTTGTTTTCATTTTGATGATTACAGCTTGCTGTTTATCAAAATAAAAAAATAAATAAAAAAAAATCAGTATTTCAAATTATTAGAATATTTAATTTCAAGTTCTATTAAATGATCATTCTCAAGGTATAAATACTGGGTTTAGGTCAGTAATCACAACAGCAGTCATGGGGAAGTCTGCTGACTTGACAGTTGTCCAGAAGACGATCATCAAGACCCTCTACAATGAGGGTAAGCCACAGAGGGTCATTGCTGAAAGAGCTGGCTGTTCGCAGAGTGCTGTGCCAAAGCATATTCATGGAAAGTTGACTGGAAGGAAAAAAATGTGGTAGGAAAAGATGTACAAGTGAAAGGAATGACCGCAGGCTTGAGAAGATTGTCAGGCGAAGCCGATTTAAGAACTTAGGAGAGCTTCAAAAGGAGTGGACTGAAGCTGGAGTCAGTGCATCAAGAGCCACCACACACAGACGTCTTCAGGAAATGAGCTACAACTGTCACATTCCACGTACCAAGCCACTTCTGAACCAAAGACAACGTCAGAAGCGTCTTACCTGGGCTAAGGAGAAGAACTGGACTGTTCCTCAGTGGTCCAAAGTCCTCTTTTCAGATGAATTTTGCATTTCATTTGGAAAGAGTGGAGAGGCACAGAAACCATGTTGCTTGAAGTCCAGTGTGAAGTTTCCACAGTCAGTGATGATTTGGGCTGCCATGTCATCTGCTGGTGTTGGTCCACTGTGATTTCTGAAGTCAACGCAGCCATCTACCAGGAAATTTTAGAGCACTTCATGCTTCTTTCTGCTGACAAGCTTTATGGAAGTGCTGATTTCATTTTCCAGCAGGATTTGGCACCTGCCCACACTGCCAAAGGTACCAAAAGCTGGTTCAATGACCATGGTGTTACTGTGCTTGATTGGCCAGCAAACTCACCTGACCTGAACCCCATAGAGAATCAAGAGGATTGTCAAGAGGAAGATGAGAGACACCAGAACCAACAATGCAGATGACCTGAAGGCCGCTATGAAAGCAACCTGGGCTTCCATTACACCTGAGCAGTGCCACAGGCTGATCGCCATGCAAAAGGAGGCCCAACCAAGTATCGAGTGCACAGAAATGAACATACTTTTCAGAAGCCTGACATTTCGGTTTAAAATATCCTTTTTTTATTGATCTTATGAAGTATTCTGATTTATTGAGATAGTGAATTGGTGGGTTTTTGTTAAACGTGAGCCAAAATCATCACAATTAAAAGAACCAAAGACTTAAAGTACTTTAGTCTGTGTGCATTGAATTTATTTAATACACGAGTTCCACAATTTGAGTTGAATTACTGAAACAAATTAACTTTTCCACGACATTCTAATTTATTGAGATGCACACACATATTATATATTATATATATATATATATATATATATATATATATATATATATATATATATATATATATATAAAAAAATCACAGCTTCTGCACCTGACGCACAGCACAAGGTCTCAACTTCTTTGGCCTGTTCAGAGTCTTGGAAAACCTCTCTCTATGACCCTGGCCACTGTGCTGTAACTCAGTTTCAGGGTGTTACTGATCTTCTTAAAGCCTAGGCCATCTTTGTGGAGAGCAACAATTCTAATTCTCAAATCCTCACAGAGATCCAGTGATCATTATGAGAGAATTGTACTCAAAGCACCAAATTTTAACTGCTCTAATACAAGATTCACACATTTGTATGGTCCTGTCAAGCAGACAAAAACTTGAACATGATGAATAGGACATGTGGCTTTGCATGGTTAAACAACATACAACTGTTATCACTGTACTCACTTTTGTTGCCAGCTATTTAGACAATGGGTATTGTTGTTATTTTCAGAAGACAGTAAATCTATACTGCTATACAAGCAGCACATTGACTACTCTAAAATATATCCAAGTTTAATTTCTATAGTATTGTCCCTTGAAAAGATATACTAAAACAGTTGCTGAAATGTGAGGGGTGTACTCACTTTTGTGAGATATTGTATATATATTTTTACCCATCCAAAACTAAATATCCCTCCCTCTGAAATCACTTGCCACAGTCAAGTAATAGCTTGTGGAAAATCATAATTCACAGCTGTGAGTTTTTTATAAAGAGACAAGCTGCCCCCTTTCTCTTCAATAAGGAATACAAAATACCAGGCATTTAAAAAGGGATGTTAAAGACATTTCTGGTAAAAACTGGATATGCATTTACAGACCCAAAAAGTTTAGACACTATATAAATAGCATACATATATATTGGGGTATGGGGTCAGTAAGATATTTTTTGCATTAAACTAAACTAAAAGTTTAACATTACAATGTCACACAAGGTTTCTTTCAAATAAATTCTCTCCAAAATCTAACTTTTTATTCTATTTATCAAAGGATCCTGAAAAAATTATCAGTTTTTCACAAAAATATGAAGCATTTCTGAAGGAACATGTGACACTGAAATGATGGTAAAGCTGAATTAAGCATCATTACTAATTACATTTTAAAATATATTCATATAGAAGTTATTATAAATAAGATTTTACAATATTACTGTTTTTACTGTATATTTGTTGAAATAAACGGAGCCTTGGTGAGCAAAACAAGTCTTCCAAAAACAATTTTTTTTTTTTAACCAACTCCAACATTTTGAAGTGTTTGCATATAAAATGTATAATTAATATATAATACAAAAAAAGATAGAAATCAGTTATTTTTAAGATGTTTGGTATAATTGAATAGAATCTTAAATGTATTAAATATATTAAAGCCCAAAGTATACTTCACTTTTACGCATATACACGAGAGTCAGCGTACAGTGCGCATGATACGAATTGACATCAGAAGAGTATGTGCACCATTTTTTGTCACTGCACGTACCTGTACATGCGCATTTAACTTTTTTTTGCGGCAATTAGTTTATCCACAAGGTGGCAATCATGCCCTGGGGCCGTCAATTCATAAGATAGTATAAACTGAACAGATGGGTATGGTCAGAAATCGAGTCCCCCCCCAGGAATCGCGTCACCTTTAGGACCCCGAGTGATCTCAGTGGTTTAACAGACTTTTAAATGCGTAGTATTTTTGCGCCCAATTATAATTCCTGCAAAATCACGTTATGATTTATATAGTTTAAAATGTGTTATAATGATCATTAAATGTCTTAAATTACATGGTTCATAGGTTGTGAAATCAAGCATTTCTCCTTCCTTCTGTATTTTATTAAGCTTATGTACTAGCATAGCATACATCTACCTGATTAGCCTGCTAGCTTAGCTTATTATAAAAGGTTTTTTGCTTCCAATATCCGTTTCCAGTTTGGCATAGGCATTTATTTTATATTTCAAGCATGTTGTTTGTGCACTTAGGGTTAGTTTACCCAAAAATGAAAAATGTCATTTATTACTCACCCTCATGTTGTTCCACACCCTTAATTTGTGTTCTGAAAATGAACAAAGATCTTAAGTTATTTTTGATGAAATCCAATGGCTCAGTGAGGCCTGCGTTGCCAGCAATGGTACTTCCTCTCTTATGATCCATAAAGGTACTAAAAACATATTTAAATCAGTTCATGTGACTACAGTGGTTCTACCTTGATATTATAAAGTGACAAGTATATTTTTGTGCGCCAAAAAAACAAAATAACAACTTGATATCTAGTGATGGCTTATTTCAAACACTGCTTCAGAGCGTTACGAATATTGTGTCGGATCAGTGATTTGGATCGCGTATCAAACAGCCAAGCTGCCGAAATCACGTGACTTTGGCGCTGCGAACCACAAGCTTCCTAAAGCAGCGTTTTGGAATCTGCCATCACTAGATATTGTTAAAAAGTCATTATTTTTGATGCTTTATAATATAAAGGTAGAACAACTGTACTCACATGAACTGATTTAAATATGTTTTTAATACCTTTATGAATCTTGAGAGAGAGGAAGTAGCATTTCTGGCGATGCAGGCCTCACTGAGCCATCGAATTTCATCAAAAATATCTTAATTTGTGCTCCGAAGATGAACGAAGGACTTATGGGTGTAGAACGACATTTTCATTTTTGGGTGAACTAACCCTTTAAAAGTAACATCATACAATTGTGAAATTATAATTATCACGATAACTTCTGATCAGGCATTACCGCCTGGTTCCTAAAGGAGACCCGATTGCTTGGGGGAGACTAGACGAGAGATTGTGCAAAGAGGTTAGAAAGTACTGTTTGTACAACTCTAGCATGAAAGAATACAAAGATATTGACATGGGTTGTAACTCGTAGCAAGAGATTGCTCAAAATGCCAAGGTGTCGAACGCCTGTGTATGCGTACAAGTCAAATGAAGTATACTTTGGAAGGCTGCGTATCCAACTGCATACGCATTTGAAAAAATAAATAAATAAAAATATACCCAGGGCTTAACAGAAGAAAATACCACATCTGATTGCATGTTTGGGAACAACAACCAAACCTGTGTGGAGAACCATAGAGGGGAAGCTCTTTCAGCCTCCAAAATGATGAGACAGCCTTTAAGAGACAAACAGTGAGGCCATGTAACCCAGAAACTGCACACTGGACGCACAGGCAGCCAACTGAGCCACAAGAGCATGCAGAACGGTCAGACTGAGAACATAGCTATGGCAGAAATGTTGAACAACACACAAAGAAAAGAAATTTTGAAATTCAACCTACTTTGGTTAGTTTACAATGCATGCTAAGGAAAAATAGCAAGGATCGGTTTCTCTTTATTTCATGTTTGCTTGTGGTTACGCTGCACATTCCTCAAGAGGGGGGGGGGGGGGGTAACATGTGGTGGAAAAGACTGTTGTTTGAACAGCCCCCTTTGAAAGGCTTCAGACTTATCTGCTATAGAAATAAAGCTTTGCCACAATTTATTTTTTATTTGAACAGTTGACAAAAAAGGTAGAAGGCTGAAGGTCAAGGATGAGACAGCATATAGTTTGAATTTAGCTCAATTTGCCAACGCATCAAGATCTCAGCAGACACAAGGGTTAGGAAGCACAAACTGAAAAGACAAACATCATCTGAACTATACACCACAACCTTCCCTGAATGACATACTGAAGGAAGAGAAAGAAACTGTCTCAAGGGTTGAACTTGTACATGAAAACAGATTTCCACCTTGAAACAGACAAGAGAAACAAACAAGACACGATGAGTGCATCAGATGTGATCAAATAGGCATCAACACATTTTAACCAACACCGTGTCTAGACCAGAAGCGACAGCATGAGGCCGTCTACGCAGGATGCGACAAAGCGATCGTTGGAAATCCATTTGTTCCTAATGTCAAAATTGAAGTACGTCAGAAATAGAACGGAGCATCAGTTTTAGGGCCGTCACGATTCCTCGATTCAATCCCATTTTTAAAAATCCTTGATTGCAATTTACCCATGTAGAGTAACCGGCAAAATACCAGAAGTGGTGTGTGCATTCCATGGACGAGAATCCATGAACTGCATTAATTAAACTGTTTTCTAAGGCTGTACGATGTATTAAAACTACTTTAAAAAGTTAATATAGCATAGTGCTATTGTGAAATCACAAAGGCTATGATTCCATTAAGTAAATATATGCGCTAAGGGTGAAGTGCGACACTTTTACGTGCGTGCAGGTTACGAGTTCCTTCCGTCTCAGAGCTGCTCCGTTCATAGAAGCTTTGCACAAACTCTGCCTCTGCACGTGATGTTTGAGTTCCCAATAACGTGCATATAAAAGTTTAAACCCTTGCTCTGAGTTTACATGTTTTGATGTCCACATGTTAAGAAATTACAGTGGCTGTAGCATTTATTATTGAAAAGAATTGGCCAAATATTTAAGATTAAGTAAACATTTGGCCAATATTAGGGATTTGATCTGCTGCGTAACGGTCACTAGGAAGTTGGTGCCCTCGGCATGCATTTTCTATTTTTATTACAAAAAAAAAAAAAATTACTTGATTAATCAATCGATTATTTTAGTGATTACTCGATTACCAGTACTCGATTATATTGTTAATGACAGCCCTAATCAGTTTACGGTCAGTATTTGTTGCGTCGCTTCGCACCACGTCCAGTGTAGACGGCATCACTGATTATAATGGATTCTATTTACTTTTGTTGTGTACACTCGCATCTGGTGTAGACACTGTCAGAAACTGGTGATTTTTTCAAAAGCTCCTCCTGATGAGGAGTCAGCATGTCAACTGAAATCAGGTCAAGTTCTTGAATGGTGCACATGAAGAAATCCAAGTTTGGGAAGTTGGGGGGGGGGGGGAATACTTAAATTGTACATTTTATCTTCTAGCAATCATGAGGCAACAGTGTCCGTTTATACAAGTTCAGTATCCTTTGGTTTTTCGTGGGGGATGCATTCCTTGTGTCCTTCTGTAGATTCAAATAAACCAAATTCGAGAAGTTTAAAAGGGCACACAGTAAAATATGACTTGGCAACTGTGAAACACTGACTGCTTATGTACACTATTGAATCCAAATGACTAAATGAAATGACAAAAGACTGGGATTACATGGATTTGAAGGAAGATTCTGACTGCGGAGATAAAATAAGCTTATTCAGATGGATGTGAAATTCATGCTCTGCATTAGAGTGGAAAGATGAGTTCACACCAGCCTAACCTGTGGTCAGAGGCAGGACTGTGTGAAGAGCTCAGCTCAAAGGATCTGTTCCTGGAAGCGACGTGTTCACTTTCGACAATCGCCAACAACAAAGTGCATTTGTGAGGGGCAGCAATGCACCTGATCGCTTGTGTAAAAAGTTTGTATATACCAAGTGGTAAGCCTAAAACATTCCCAGAAAGGTTTTTTATTTTTTTGGGTAACTAGAGGTACACTCAGTAACAGAGTAATGAACAGGCTCACAGAATGTGTGCAGAGTTTTCTTCAGATTTCAAACGCTCAAACCACTTTTATTTAACAATTTAGCTCATTTGATGATTCTTTCAGCTACCAACAAAGTTGTAGTAGCCTCAGCTCCATTTAACATCAGATATCACTGCAAAATAAGTGCAGAAAATGCAAAAAGTCTGCATCTCCTGTCTGGGACTAAGCAAGCAGAGCAATTTTACTGTTAAGTTATTAAATACATGTAGATGCTCATGTCAGTGGTACTTCATTGTGTGGGAAAACAGAATTTAAGTGCAAAAAAGAAAAAAAAAAGAAAAGAAGAAAAAAATGCAAAAAAAGTCCAAATGAAATAAGGTCGAGTATAGTACTTGTATAACTTTATTCATTGTTGTGCTTTAACCTTGGGTCATTTCCTTTCAAAATATCAATTTAAATGGAACAGAAATTGTATGCAAATGGGGAATGATGAAAAAAAAAAACTAAATACAATCAGGCATAATATTGATGATGCAAGGTCTCTGAAACAGACGCAAACATGATTTGTGCGCATCTGTAGTTGCACTTTAGGCAACACAGCTAATTAACTGCAGTAAGAGACATTTCTTGCTACCCATTCTGAGATGATATCCTCAGAACTGCACACGGAGCCTCAACATGCACATCACAGGCTGACTGCTCAGAGCGGGCTAACATACAGAATGAGATGCAAACCAGATGTATCTCAACTGCTCCCTCTCAAACTTGGCAGGAGTGGCTCAGTACTTGCTGCTCTACTGACATCAAAAGGCAGTCAGTGGACAGTGGATACACTTTATTCATATGATACAGGAAAAGATCAAACAGAACTAATTAAGGATGGCGAGAGGGGACAAAAATATGTCAATGTTCATGATGGAGTCGCGGACATCATTGGTCCATCATCTCGCCAGCATGAACGTGTGAAAGTACACAGAAAGCCTAAAGAACAAGCGCAATCCTCCCCGGAGAGCTGATCAAGGTGACTGCCGCCAAGATTCAAATTTTTGCGTTTTTAATACTTTTAAAACTTAAATATCTCCAAGAAATGTGCAAACGATGCACATCCGCATTTTAAATCGACCAGTTTTATATTTTAACGTGCACAAAGCTTTTGTAATCATTTATTTTCTAAAGCGCATTAAAATTGTAAGATAGTCATTCTAATCCTACACCCAAAGAAAAAAAAAACAAAAAAAAAACAAAAAAAACACACTGAAGGTCAAACAAAGCCAATTTTAGTTTTTTTTTTTTCTTTTCTCCTTTTTTTCCTTTCTTGTTTTGCTTTTTACCATTTCAGCACACTGCAGCACCCTCTCGGCTATCTTTTTTCCCCATGACTCAAGTGTAATCTGAAGCATCAGGATTGAGAGAGAAATGGGGGAGAGAAGAGGTTGTTGTGGTGGAGGAGGAGTTGAGTGTCTTGCTTGTCGACAAACTCCTACATTGAGATCTACACAAATTTTGGTAACTTGCTGGTGTTGGGCCACTTTGATGCTCTAGTCAAGAATTAAACAGGCTCCATTTAACTGCTGCAAATTAGGCCGACAACTCCCTTGCTAAAAGGCAAAACACTTCATATTTTTTCTATGCCATTTAAAAAAGTAGATTAAACAAAAACAAAAAGAAAGAAAAAGAACGATTTTCTCCAGCAGTCCATCAGCCTCAAATGGTCTGAGTTCTTTCAGCGGGGATCCACTCTGGCCAGACAACACGAGGCTGTGAACATAAGCAGTGATTCAGGTCTGTCTCTCCAAACTGGAGCGTTCTGCAGTGCTAACATTTCTCCCCTCAACTTCTCCAGACCCGAGCAAGGCCGTGTGCGGAGGGGGAAAACACTATTACAGGAAAGTCTTTAGATACATCTCATGTCTTTTCCTCTTCCAAAAAAGAAAAAGAAAAGATTGGAAAAGCTGGCTCTCTGGAATAGCAGGGTTAAGGAAGGGAGGACAATCGTGAAGTTGGGCAGTGTTCCTGTCGAGACACGTGGTTGTGTGTGTGTGTGAGATTGTATGCGTGTCTGCATGTAAACGTGTGTTTGAATGTATGTGCGCGCGTTGGTGTTGTACGAGTATGGTTTCTACAGCAGGTCCACACGACGGTAGTACAGCAGGTAGGCGGTGCGCTCTGCAGTCTGCTTCACCACCTGATGCTGATTGATGATCTTCACCGCCTGGTCATCAATGCGCAGCCAGCCGTTCAGACCAATGTGGAAGACATCTGTAGTGTAGTGGCCACCCGTGGCACTGTTCCCATGGTGATAGACGACTGCGGGAAGATACAAAGGATTTAGGAAAAACTGCCATAAAGATATTTTTAATATCTCATAATTTGGCAGTAGGTATATTAGGCTGCTGTCACTTTAAGACCTGATGCATGGATCCATTATACTCTTACACTTGCGTTCTTTTTCTCAACTGTTTTATGTTCACTAAAAGCAGTGGCTTTAAATATGCACACTTTGGGTGTGAGCACAAGCACAAACAATATTGCCAAATCAATACCAGTAACTTTGAGGATGTGTGGCTAAATGATGGGAAAACCCTGACAAATGAAATGACCACTTGTTTATTACACAACCCCTGCACATTATCAAGGGATTTGATGGGTTCTTAACATACGTTTTTACATAAACATGTAACTACAAGCACCTGGAGTGCGTGTTAACAAAACACACTTCACAAGCCAAAATACTGTAAGCAACCTTTAGACAGGTTTAGACTCTTTATAAACCTCTACATCGAAAGTATAAACTACAACAAGCACTACATGGTATCAGTGGCCCTCTAACATTCATCGCACAGGGAAAATGGCAAAATAAAGTCCTGATAGGACACGTGCACTTATTGCAGTTAAGACTTAGCTTCCAGTAAAGTTTACCGTAAGGATAGGTGAAATATCTTGTGTGCTATATCACAGGCAATTAAATAAAGAGTTGAGAGACAATGTCTCTTTTCCACCCATACCAGATGTTCAAACATGGGGAAAATAGTAAAAAGAGGCTTAAGGGAAATGTATTTGTATGGCAACTGTTGCTAGGGGTTGCTGGACAGACTACTACTTGACAAGCAGGGTGCCATTTTTTCCCTTCAGAAAGGAAAATAAACGCCGAAAGCAAATCACTCTTGGAGATGCGGAAAAAGGTGAAAATCTCCCGTAAAGGAAGGCCATGTGTGTTTAAACAGGTCAGTGAGTCATGTGGTGGCAGAGTCAAGACAGACAAGGCCTAACTGGTTGGCAATAGGAAGGTGCTGGAAGGATGGTGTACGTCTTGACAGCTTGCTGAAAGCCATAATAAAAGTATTTGCGCAAAGGCCTGTCATGTAAGCTCATATAAACAGGATTAATACCAAACTGTGGAAAGGGTCCAAATGACAAATCACTGGCGAGGAAGTGTTACACCATGCTGCATCCACCTTATTCTGCAATGCGGAAGCTAGCCATTTTCTGTGAGTGTGATTTCCAATTCATTAGCGCCTATAGCTAAATAACTAGAACAAGGAAGTAAACAGTAAATCTTTCTACGCAACAAACCGATGTGTTAATTATTATGACAATTAAGGGTGTAACGATACATCATTAAATCAAGATCACTATATATAAAATGCAACAATGTATCGTTGATGCAAGCAATATAGAGGTACTTTTATCCAAGACTCAGCTTACTGTACTTATAAGGTATAATTCACCCAAAAATGTAAATGAATTGTGATTAGAAGAACTGTGATTGATTGCAC
The DNA here is from genome assembly GCA_037101425.1 of Elopichthys bambusa. NCBI lineage: Eukaryota > Metazoa > Chordata > Actinopteri > Cypriniformes > Xenocyprididae > Elopichthys > Elopichthys bambusa. Next base: position 42,985,155 of record CM074432.1, on the reverse strand, counting down.
TGATCATCTGAAGCGCATGCGCTGCAGAACAGCAAAATGAAAGTGCAAAAATCATTTAAATTACCAATAGTTTTAGTAGTATGAATATTCAAAGTGTTTTAGATGGTTTATTCTTATATGTATAGTGCATTAACAGCGGGAGAGGCGGGGCATAGTGAGCACCGGGAGAGTGTGCGTACGCGGCTTGTCTGTGTAAAAGATTCAACGAATGCCTGCATTGAAAGCACGAGCACAGCATGAGGAAAAAAGTGTGACACATTACAGTACTATATATAATACTGTATAATATAATATATAATAATGCAATAGGGCAATATTTGTGGGTCCTGATAATAAAATTAATAATAAAACAATTCAATTTTGGCTTAAAATATCACACTAGTATTGTATCGGGAAATGCATCAAATCGTGGCATAAGTATCGTTACACACATAACGACAATACATTAAAATAATATGGTAAGAAACACCAGATTGCAATAAGCAGCATAAGTGGTTTTGTACAGCCAAAAATAACGAAGCGGATGACACCAGAAGCCAGACACAATCAATTTATAAATGGCAGTGCCTGCTTTTACGTAAAAAATAAGGTGGATAGTCACAGAGACTTCCTAGAATATAATAATCAATGCACCAGAAAGCAGAGACATAAAATGTGTAGTCGTAGTAGCATTTGTAAAATCTAATTATATCAAAATAACAATCAGCTAACAATGTAATAATTGTGAAAAGCCTACATCCTGTTGTCTGCTTATTGGTTCATTATATCAGAGGAGAATCATTCTATATATAATAAAGGAATAAAAAAAATAATAATAAAAAAATAAAAACATACCTGCAAAGAGCCTGTAGGTTCTTTGGCCTTTAAATGTTTTGCCCCGCACCCCCGGTGACAAGAGATCTGAAAATCATGAAACATTTTAATATACAGCAGCATAATTTACAGATGGCCAAGTTCAACTATTAAGATGATCCATTTGCTAGTTCTGAGAATCAGCATAAAAAGCAGCTCTCGTTGAATGTAGAAAGCTTAATAAATTGAATCCAGATTTGAATAGCATCCAGATGGACTAACATGCAGACTGGTATTTAGTGACTGACATGTAGCCTACTTTCATAAGCAGGAAACCATTCACAATAGAGAAGTCTTTATGCTACTCCCTCATTAGTCCTCTTGTTTATTTTGGTCAGGCTCATATTTAGAGGGGGAACCTGGTCTCTTTGTTGGGAGCAGAATTGAGAGCACATGCAAAGTATTGCTCAAACAATTTCTCACTCACACTATTTTCACAGTAATTACCTACCTACTTGGAACAATCCATTAAAATGGAGGTTTGTGAAGTGAAACTGAGGGAGAGACTGGGCCTGCTTAGTGCATGTGCACAAAATGATAAAAATGGAGGATAGAGACTCCAAAGAAATAAAAGCTACTCTGAATGAACAAAGACCATATCAGATGGGCATGTCATGGTTAGCCTATAACATGCTTTGTAAACAATTTACTTTTGCGTAATTCCAATAGATATAATATTTATATTAATATATTAGGCGAATACAGGTTACTAAACAAAAAATTATATTAGGCAGCTACAGTGGAACACAGTGGGTGGAAAACAGGAACTTTCCTCCTAATGTTGTCAACTGAAATCATGTGATCCACAACAAACTGACTACCTAGTGAAACCCGCCAAAAAAAAAAAAAAAAAGAGTGATGTCAGTGTTTCAGTGGAGGAACAAATTAATTAATTAAATAAGCACCTTTACTGATTTCCAGATCAACAGGGTAATCAATATTCTTGACTAGTTTTTGACATCCACCAGTCTTCTCAAAGACAAATCTCTTGAGGTGAAGCACCAGCACTGGAGGAAGCTCTTCTAGAGTCACTCTCCGGCTGATCTCAATCTAAAAGCAGAAAAAGACAGAGGGAATGAAATCAGAATTCAACAAGAAAGTCAGAATCAAATTTAAAGCATGTAACCTTGGATGTTTAAATGCTTTCTCCGATCCCTTCAAAATAAGATAAGCAATTTGTACTTTTAAAAAATTTGTAAATTTGTAAATTTGTAAATTTTAAATTTGTATAAGCACTGTTAAAAAAGTTTGTAAATTTAACAAGAAATATTGTAAAAATGCTACGGTAAAAACCTGCTAATTTATTAATTAACAGCAAATTCCCTTACTATATATGGCAAAAAACTAATATATTTAGTTTCAGCTGTAGGCTCCTATTCTATGGTACATATATGATAAATCAAGACCTGTCAATCTGAGTGATCAAACCAATCCAAGCACCGATTGGTCTCTACACATCGCCTGTACCCACCCACAATACCAGAGATCCAGTTCATTGGTTGAACTTTCAAAATGATGTTGGAAAACACTGCATCATGATCGCATATAGCTTTAACCAAGCAGCATGTCATGTCACTCTGATCTACATATTGTCTTGTGTGTTTTTTTGTTTGTTTTTTTTTTTCCCCCCCTCACACTATGGTAATAGAGCACTTCTAATATGTCAAATTTAAAAGCACTTAAGTCAATACTGAGCCAGCATTCAGACGCAAACACAGAAGCAGGCACTGTGTTCACTATGTCAACTGCATATGACAACAGTTCAAATTGTTGAATAAAGTAGTTATTTTTGTTTTGTATTTTTGCGGACAAAAAGTATTCTCGTCGCTTCGTAACATTAAGGTTGAACCACTGTAGTCACGTTGACTATTTTAACAATGTCTTTAATACCTTTCTGGACCTCAAAAGGTGCAATGACGATGAAACCCTGGGAATTCAAAAATATCTTAATTTGTGTTCCGAAGATGAACAAAGGTCTTACGGGTTTGGGACGACATGAGGGTGAGTAATTAATAATAGAAATTTCATTATTTGGTGAATTAACCCTTTAACAATTAATTAATTGTTCATTTAAACAATGATCGATAATGGGAACTTTTGCTAAATTAAATACCTAATTTGATGGTATTTTGTTTAAATATGTATATTTTTGATAACTACCAACAATAAAATGAGTTGTTACATCTTATGATTTTAAATTAATGTTTATTACAGTGTCGCATGAGAAAATGCACATCAGAATTGAGGGACAGACATACAGATAAAACATGGATTTTATCAACTACAGATTTGTTATTTGACACCTGGTATTAAAATCCATCTCCGTTATGAGGGGGAGACAGCAGCAGTATAGGGTAAAGCCCAGGATACACTGCACAAAAAAAGGAAGCGGAGAAAGAAGGAAAAAAAGAAGAGCTTGAGGTAAGCAGCTTTAAGTTTAAGCGCCATGTCGCGTTGATTTCATGTCGCATTTTTTATTGGCTGGTCAGTAAGACCGAGAAAACCGCAGTCTTTGAACCTCTCTCACTGTATGACATAGGACCACCGATTAAGAGCCACGATCACAGAAATCGCCACGATTGTTTCACGATGGCAATCTTTCGTCTGGGACAGCCAAAAATTGTGTGGTTACCCTAACAAATAACCAACATTGATATGTCTGTGGGAAGATGTTTACAGTTAATGATTCACACCTCCTGCTTGCTCTTAGTGGTGTAGCCCTGAACGGACTCCCGCGCCACCAGTACCTCCAGGGCCTCCTGGACTGTGCGGATCTTCTCTGATTGGATGTCCAACTGCAGCGTGAAGAAGGGCTGCAAGGTGGCCGACTCCTTTGAGCTCTGCTGGTATACCACAGACCTAAAAAAAAAAAAAAAAAAAAAAAAAAACCTAAAGTTTTAGAAAAGTGGGGAGTGTGACCAGTTTTAGAGGTAACAAGTAAACCATTTACTCTGTTGCAAAAACAAATTTAAGAAATTTTAAAATCACATTGTCTAGGGCAATTATAAATAGGGCTACTATAAATCTGAAAGCCCCAAACTGTATGTTTCTTAAAAGGAAAGCAAAAGAAGGGCTTAGCTACGCAATTAAATTCTCCATCAGGCTACCAAAGACGCCATAGCCAAACCATAGCCCCAAACTAAGAAAAAAGGCTTCATCTAATCCTTGACGCCCCCACAGGTTCATGCGTCTGCGTTTCTGCAGCCACCAAAATTAGCTGGGCTGTGGTGGTGAGCCACAAGGCTTGTTATTCTGCAGTGAATTGTTTGTAATGGCTGTAGCCACACAGCTTGGAGCATCATCAGGACAGCAGGATGGGCTGAAGATAACACCAAACTTACCAAGCACTTGTGTCATACCACATTGAGCAGTGTGAGCCAATGAAAAGGCCAAACCTGGTGCCATGGCTTTACTTTTCCACAAGTTTATTTTTCTTGCAGAAGTGCTGCATATCTGTCCACCTATGTGGTTTAATGGGTCACAGAGGTCAGGTGTCTCACACAGAAACAGTTAAGGCCCTGATATACCAAATCAAAGTTTGTTCATTTTAAGAGTTTGAAAAAGCTTGTCAAAGAACACTTTTCGGAAAAGTTTGCTCTGGCTGGTAAACACCTTTACACTACATAAGTAGGTGTGCTCTGGAACTTAGCCCACTTTGTTGTGGAAGTCTTCTCTGGTTTTATTTCTTCTGTTCAGTTCATCAAGATTAGACTCAAGTAAAAACATGAACAGACTCAAGATCTGCATTATAATAGAAATTGAAGCTGTAATTCTAATAAAATGCAACATTTTTTTACATGTTTAATACTGTAAAGCTGCTTGCATTTAAAGGGATAGTTCACCCAAAATTAAAATTATCCCATGATTTACTTACCCTCAAGCCATCCTAGGTATATATGACTATCTTCGTTCAGACGAACACAGATATATTTAAAAATATCCTGGCTCTACCAAGCTTTATAATAGTAGTGTTTTGAAGCCCAAAAAAGTGCATCCATCCATCATAAATATAATCCATACGGCTCCAGGGGGTTAATAAATGCCTTCTGAAGGGATATGTTTTTTGGAAGAAAAATATCTATATTTAAAACTTCATAAATTCAAATAACTAGCTTCTGCCAGACGACCGTACGCATACTGTACAAGTCGACACCCTGACGCGATGTATGACGCAGGATGTAGGAGTAGCGTAAGCTTATACGCCTCTCCGGTTCAAACAAATAAGCCTGGGCAACAAAATGAAGCTCCTCTTCTCTTATATTGAAATCCTCTGACATTTCTCTTTAAAAGGTCTCGCTTTAGACATATAATTTGTGAGCGCCGTTTTGTTTTGCTCCATCCACTGAGCTTCCGTGTATGTCATTATGTAATGCATCGGGTCAGAGGTTACTCTTACACCGCAAATCAATGCGTACAGCCATCTGCCTGAAGCTAGTTATTATAGTTAATAAAGTTTTAAATACTAATACTTTTCTTAAAAAAAAAAATTATATTTCATTATATATATGTATATAAAGCCACATCGCTTCACTTCAGAAGGCCTTTATTAACCCCCTGGAGCAGTATGGATTGTATTTACAATGGATGGATGTATTTTGTTTAGGCATCAAAACAGGCCTCCCCTTACACTACCATTATAAAGCTTGGTAGAGCAAGGACATTTTAAATATCTCCGATTGTGTTCATCTGACCGAAGATAGCCATATTCACCTAGGATGGCATGAGGGTGAGTAAACCATTGGATAATTTTTGGGTGGACTAGTATAAAGTACTACATAAATAAACATGATGTGACTTGGCCGAACTGCACAACATGTGCAAACATATCCACGTTGCTATAATCAGATGCTTTCTTAACTGCTGTTTTCCCACCAGTCATTTATGTTGTGGGTTTATTTTGAGATTAAAAATAGGGCTGGGCGATTTAGCAAAAAAATAAAATCTAGATTTTTTTCAGAACAATTGACCGATTCACAATTTCGATTTTTTTTTTTTTTAACTAGTCAACTTAAACTACAATATGATTCAAGTAACATTCTCTTTATTAACCATCTGGTTAAAGTTCTATTCCAAGTGCAGCACACCTGAAGTGATCAACATGGTGTAAATGTTAAATGACTTTTTTTTAAATATCTTTGCAGAAAATATGCATTAAATATGACAAACTTATCTTAAACATCCTATATACTCAGAAATAATTTAAAATAAGAAAAATGCTAAATATTTTGGCCAAAAAGTATTAGCAATAAATAATAGGTAATAGGCTATTATTAACAGCAAATGCTTTGTAAAAACTGAAAATAACAGCACCTTTCAGCCTGTCACCATCATGCAAACAGCGTCTCGCCCATGAAACGGCATTCTAAAAATGTGGCGGTCAAGTAAAAAAAAAAAAAAAAAAAATCGTCTAATTTTTTCAACGCAAGAACGCATTTCTGAGTGAACAGCCGCTCAAGACTAGTGATGTGTTCTACATTCATAGAGCGTCACATGAGAGCAGTTAATCAGGTGCGCCATCATGTGGTCGGATCATTTTCTTCTCTTAATGGTTATCATTGCTGTATTGTCACCATGTCTTTCTCTTGTAACGTAACGTTGTAACGTTTGCTAACATTTTTATTCAAAATCTTGATTTCTCGATTTAAAACTAATAAAATCAAGGCAAAACATTAAATTCGAATTAATCGGGGGGAGAGAGGAGAAAAAAAAAAAAAAAAAAGAAAAAAAAAAAAAAATCGCCCAGCCTTAGATGAAAGCACAGCACATATTCACATATTGATATAAATGACGCACCCAGCATCATGGGCAGCGCTGGGATGTTCGATGAACTTCTTTTTACCCCTAAGCGAAGAACAAAAAAAAAAAACAAAAAAAACTTCGTCATGAGTATATCAGGGCCTTTATGAGGGCAATGACTCTACAGCAGTGGTTCTCAAGACTTTTCAGTCAGGTCCCGACTTTGAAGTTATGTAGAATAGTACATAGGAGCTTTTACACTGGGGATACATAGAGGACCAGCCTGAGAATCACTGCTCTACAGTATCTAGTAGTAGCTGACATGGAAACATGCATTCAAAGCCTACCTGATGTGGCCACCGAATATGTCGGTGATAGGTGTGCGGATGAAATCTGCCTGCCGGGTGATGGAGGTTTTGTTTCTGGGTCCGACCTGTTCCCACTCATCATCACTGCCTTCTTCCTTCTCAGCAGGGTCTTCCTCCACACCAGGCTGAGATTCAGGCCCATTTGGTGTGGGGGCTTCTGCTCAGAGACAGAAACAGACATCTAGTTAACATGAAGCAATCAGAAACCTTATAAATCTAGAGTGGGCAGGACAACAGCCTAGGGGCAATTTCTCTCGCAAACTGCAGAAATCAGAAAAGAACATACTTTCTTCTTGTGGAAAGATAAGCTTCTTCAGTGCCAGCATTTCCTCATGCAGTCCATTTAAAATAAAACCAAGGTACTCCTCCGCATCCTCCTGGCGACCCTGAGAGAAAGACAGAGAGATCATTAATACATGACAGACTTTACTCATCCACCACACCTCATGCTATACTCTTTTACTGGGTTTCAATCCAAAAAGCAGTTACCAGTCAGACAATGACTAAGCTTTTAAATGAAGGTACTACTTCCAGATATACTGGCATCCAAGGCACCATAATGTCTAATGAGAACCAAATTGCAATGCTTATTTCTCAGTTAAACTGGAACAAGAATGCATTCTGATATATATTTTAATCAACTGTCAAAATCATACACTTTTAAAAATAAAGGTAAGTCCACCAAAGTGTTTTTTCAGAGGCTAGGGTATTTTTCCAATTGTTTTCAATGGGAGTGCCATGTTTTTAAAACAAGGAGCTCATCGACTACTTCACACTGAACATTCGCGTTTTTTGTCAAAAGCCCTCTCAAGCACCCACAGCTAGGCATTTTCAGCAGAGTGCCTAGCGTTTTCAGCTGGCTAAAAATGCTTTGGTGGACACATAGCCTAAGGTTCTTTGGGGAACCCAAAATGGCTCTTTATTGCTGCTAAAACACCCTTCTGGAACCTTAACTTTTAAGAGCGTAGGCAACAAGGGATGTGCCCATCCTCAGTATACTGCCTGCTAAGCCAGCATTGTTCAAACACGTTGTCGTTCTACATCCGGAAGACTGTATCCACAGATTCAGCTCATTAACATCTTAAGAATGCCATAACTGAGGGCTTTATCTTTCTGCTTTGATCTGTTCGTTAGGTTCCTGACACACTCCTTTCTCAATGTTAGTGAATGTGCAGACAAATACAAACAGAGATGGAACAGGAAGGTCCTGTCCTCAGGTATGCCAAGTACGTGTGTACGAAACTAAGTGACTAATGAATTGTTGGTGGCAATTACAACCAACCATTACATAAACTAGATTTATAATTGTAGTCATTTTCCCTTCAGATAAAGGAGACATTCAAAATGTGTACTACTGGGGGCCCTCCAAAAATAGTGTTGGGGCCTTAGCAAGTCCCATTATACAATGAGCTTTATTGTAAACAGTCCAGTCTTCATGCTGCTTACCTTCTCAGAAAGGCTTGATTTGATGAGGGTGAGGAGTTTATAGATGTAGGTTGGTTCAAAAGGAACACCCACTCTAAGGTCTTTCATTATCTTCTCTCCAGCAGCTACAAGAGAAGCAAACGATCATATATATATATATACACATACATATATATATATATATATACACATACATATATATATATATATATACACATACATATATATATATATATATATATATATATATATATATATATATATATATATATATATACACATACATATATATATATATATATATATATATATATATATATATATATATATATATATATATACACACACATATATATATATATACACACACATATATATATATACACACACATATATATATATATATATATATATATATATATATATATACACACACATACATATACATACACATACACATATATATATATATATATATATATATATATATATATATATATATATATATATATATATATATATATACACATATATATATATACACATATATATATACATATATATATATATATATATATATATATATATATATATATATATATATATATATATATACACATACATATATATATAAATAAACACGTGAAAAAAGGGAATGTAAAGATGTTGTCCTTCGTTAACTCTGGACAGACATTACCTTGCTGTTTAGCCTTGGAAGGGACAGGCATATTGCTGAACTCGTTCACAAGCCGAACACTATAAGACAAAAGACTATGGTCAAATTCCCTGCATGCAGTAAATGGAATGAATTGGCCCAACACTGCCAGTAAACAGGCTAATTCTTTGGAATGCAGGATCCCTTTAACTTTAAAGGCCACACTTCAAATGTTTAAAGCAATTTATTAATGTGGCAAACAGACAATACTACAAAAAAAAAATTAAAACGGTCCAAAAATTTCACATTAAAATTATTGAATTTAGCAAAAATTATACGTATGCATTTGTGTTTTGCACAAACTTAATTGATTAAAATCAACCATAATTTTTAGCTATGGTCAGGTCTGCACATTTTAAATGAGTTGCCATCCAGTTACTCCTGATTTGATTAATCCAAAAGATATTATCATTCATTTATTTCTGTACAAACAGATGCTTCAAATTATATAACAAGTTAAAAACAAGACTAAAGACCTGTAATGCTCTATCATTCTGATTGGATGAGCCAAGTTTGCAACAGGTGTATGCAGAGTAGACTATAGTTTTCTGTTTGGCATCTTGACCAGTTGACATTTCTATTGGCATACAGCACCCATTCCTGCTTCTTAGTAACATGGTAAGAAAAGTTGTTTTTTGATTATTATAGATGCAGTTGCCACGATGACATCAGTCGGCCACAAAAACATGGCTCAAGGGCCACACGTGGTCCACGTTCTGAGTAGTTTCTTATCAAGATTGATCACATTATTGCCCCTTAAGCTGGTAAAGACTTAGAATAGATGACGTTATGACATTCTATATCCTGTTTATATAAACACACTGTAATAAAATTGATATAGTAACATTAAAAACAGAAGAAAAAAAAAAAAGCCTTAAACTTACAAGTTATCCATCATGGGTGTGGATGTGCAGGCTCTCTGAGTCTCACTGAAAAGGGGAATAGACTTCATCAGATGATACATGGGGGGACACGCAATCAGGGCCTGCAGGGTCTAAATCTAAGAGTCAAGTGAGAATAAACAAATAGAACAAGAAAGGCTTGACCGACGAAGTATTGTTTAAACAGTTCAATAAGACCGGATGAACTGGGGCAAAAAAGGATACAGCATTGATATAGCACCAGTTTCCCTTGTTTATCAGTCCTCTTGGTTGCAAAGACACTGGTTTGTGTATCAACTTCACATTCTCAATTAATTCTGATGGATGGAAAGAAAAATAAATCATGTTTGTGAATGAAACACTAGGGGTGTACAAAACCACATTTTCAAGATTAATAAGAGAGTTGCCTGAACTAGGCAGTCTTCAGGAAGCCCTGTATGATTAGTTCAACTGATTGTTTCATAGGACACATTTACATGAGATTTTTCCATTCAAAAACATTTAACTAGATACAGTGTGTAAAGAGACAAATCTAGACAAAACAAACAATCACTAACGAATGGAAAATGTGATGTTCATCACTTCAACCCTGCTGATGTGACTGATGCACATGAAGCAGATTGTGGCAAAATGAGGAGAATTTTGTACCACGCCTAGGAAGGGAGACTGAAATAATTCTACAGCTCCCATGGTAACGTGGAAATTTGAATTTAATGTAATATTTTAAATAGAATTTACGTGGCTTGCGTAGCAGAACTTAAAAAAAAACAAAAAAAACAATCCCCTTATCTTTCATTGGGCATTACATGCTAATGCTGCTGTAACAAGCTGGTGGGGATTAAAAAAAAAACAAAAAAAAAACCTTTGTAACCCATTGTACTTTTGTAATGTAACAGTGAAACTGGATATTTATAATAAAAAACATAAATAAATTAAAAAAGGGTTGTTAAAACAATGTCTCAGAAGCTATTCGGCTATTGGAAAACATTGGCCAATATTGGTGACACCAGAGGAAAAGGAAAAAAAACAAAAAAACAAAACGATGAGTCATACATAAGACCAAACGTGTACATAAAGCCAATTTTGATTTCATGTTGATTCTAAACTTACAGCAGCAAATAAAAATAAAAATAAAAAAGGCAGATAGCAATGGTCATGCAAATCTAAATGATGTCCCTTTAATTTAAGCTTGTAGTCTGATGTGTCTGTGGCTGGATAGATTGAAACCAGGCCACATCACATTCATTACTAACTCAAAACAGCAGCTAGTATAGAAATCCAATCTAAGAGCCCAACAAAATGCATAAATGGCACGGTGTAGATTTACTCTGAAAAAAATATGAGGGCAGCCAATGGTCAGGAAAAGAACTGAGATTCACCTCCACTTATTGGCTGTCCAAGTGTCTTACATCAAGGGAGATTAGAGAGTGACTAAAGGAATGCTGATGGAAAGACACTTGCTGCAGAGTTTTTGTTTGCACATGTATATATGTATAATAAACAAGATTTATGATCTTGTGAATCTATCATTAACAGCTTTGAAGAAAAACATCTGAAATGCAGTCATATAAATGCCATCAATCAAGCAGATGCTCTTCCTGTTATGCAACAGAACATGCATTTACCCAGTAGAAGAATCTAGAATGTTTGAGTACCACATATGCCAAAGCTGAGATCAACAGAATGTCCAATCATAATACGGCAAGTCTACAACAATACGCCAGGCAGCTGTTTTATAGGTGAGAGATTTAGAAATAATAACTATTTTCTTTTTTTAAAAAAGGTCTTGCGCAAGATCTCTCATTTGAGGAACAGCAGGGGAAACCCAGAAAAGATTTAATGCAGTAGATAGTTCCAGTGATTGGTTTCAAGGTCAAGAAATCATTGTATATGTGTGTTGAATGAGCAGTAGCCATTGTAACAAATCAACACCCAGGCTCTGGACAAGAAACAACCCTGCTTTTGTATTTCAGATGGAGACTCATTCTGAACATGAATGTTAATATGATGGGTAAATACAGCACCTGGGTGGGCCTTTCCTCAAGACCTGTCATGATTAATTTGAGCAAAAAAATTGGAGGAAGTGTGGTTTTTAAAAGAATTGTGAGCAAAGAGGCCCTGAAGTGATTAGGACCCACAAAGGGGCTTATGGGTGCCACCTGCAGATCCAAAAAAAAAAAAAAAAAACACAGGCTGCTGCTGCCATCTTGTGGACAGAAACATGAATTACATAGAATTAAAAGGAATTGTTTCAACTTTATTCCATTATTCATTCAAATGTTCCAAACCCACATGCTGTTATTTTCTTCTATGTAATACAGGAAAATCTTAAGAACATTCATGCAGCTCTCTTCCATACAGCAACAGAGGTGTCTGTCCACCTCAAAAAAAAAAAAAAAAAAAAAAAAAAAAAAAAAAAAAAAAAGACACCATATCTAATTTGAAAGCAACAGAACAGATGATGGCAGAAGTGTTCAGAAGCTTCAGAAGATGTGGAATATCGTACACAAGATAAATGGACCACTTTCATGGTGGTATCTGGAGCTTGACAGACGCAGTGCCAATGAATGGTCAATATAGGCAAAAGAGCCGCATGAAGACTCTTCAAAGACAAATAAATAACAGCACTTGGGGTTTGGTATAAAGACAGTGAATTGTTCAGAAATTTCTAAGATAAATCTTTAAAATCTATTTTTAACAGATCAAAACTGAACATTTAAATACTTAAGCTAATGTGACCCGCCCTGGCAAAATGAGTCACAATGAGCAAATTTAAAAATGTTGTATGATTTGTTGGAATCCTCCAAAAAATGACTACACCTGTTTGAACTCAAAGTCAGCAAAGTCAATATTGAGAAAAATCACGTTAAAGTTTTCTGAAGGTTCCAATCATCTAGCAACCATACCTTAAAATCCCTGTTAACAACTAATTTTGCACAAAGCTTGTCAAACCAAATATCTATAGGAAAATGTACATTTAACTTTTTTTTTTTTTTCCAATATCTTATTTCAATATTTTGAAGTAGTCTAATTCTGTTTATATGTGCAGGCCTATATCAGGATCGCACACTGTCCAAGGCATCTTTGTGCGAGTGCTTCAGATGCGTCAGTCAGCGCTAGCAAGATCGATGTGTTTACATCATGAGTTTGAAAATCACATTTCATTGGTTCAGATTCACGCCATCAAAAATGTTATGAATATTCACAAAGTTGGAATGCTGTGCTTTAAAACGATACCAAATTTGGACAAATGAGGAAGTTGCTGAGGGGAAGCGCGAGTGGTGAAGCAAGCAGAGAAAAATGCATTTTCGATGTACAAAGAAAAAAAAGGTACTCCTCTCAGAAAGCGTACATTGGATCACTAGATGAGGACTTAAAACCTCAAATTCAACCAAAATGGACACTTTTGACTTGTTTGGCCTGTAGCTCATAATTAGCCTGTGCGCATTCCGACTCATTTTGCCAGCATGGGTCAAATATGTTAGTTAACTGAGAATTTTAGCTTGCTAATAAATGGGAAATATCTAAAGACTGAGGCCTTGATCATGTGAACCAATGACACAAAAATACTTAAAGCGGTAGATAAAGGGGAGGTATGAAGGGATTTGATGTGTGCATCAAACAAGTATGGTTGAGATTTTGTTTACCATATTTTATGTGCGTTTTTCAATGTGAATAAAATCATAAATTAAATTTGTTCAATTAAAAGTCTATTAAGAAGTCTTGGATTAAATCACTTGATTCATGTGGATTACATTTAGATTCTTTAGGACCTTGAAGTTATTAGTGGAATGGACTTTCAATGGAGTGACAAATCTCAGATTTCATTAAATATCCTCATTTTTGTTTCGAAGATGAATGAATGTCTTACAGATCTGGACCAACATGAGGGTGAGTAAACGACAGTTTTCATTTTTGGGTGAACTATCCCTTTAGCCAAGTCAGCAAGGAAACATTTTCTTAAAAACAAACAGTCGATAGGTATGTTTAGTGCAAAGCAACAATTTTTAAAGTTTGGATTCAAAACCATTAACATTATCACATTTTACCTGCCAATTTTGGGGCCATAGGGTCTTCAGACACAGGGACCGGGCCCTCACGCACCTCATTGACCTTTTCAGGCAACTCAGAGGCAGCTGGTGTGAGCGCGACAACAGCAGGTGCACTCTTCACCTCAACGTAAGCCTGAGGACCTCCAGGCAGAGGCTTGGAGTTGTGGAAGAGGCTGGCCCAGGATTTTGGGGGGTTGGCCACAGGTGCTGCAGGGGGAACGGGTGAGACTACCGGCTGAACTTCAGAGTCTAAGGACAGAGGGGTAAAAGAGGAAGTGGACTGCACCTCATCTGTTTCAGATGAGTCTTGGAGTCCCTCTGTGGCTCCAGCAGCCGAGGCAGTCTCTGGCAGCCCGTTAGCCTCCCCTGAGCCCTCGGCCTCCCTCTGATCAGTAGTAGCAGGAATTGTGGTTGTGGGGGTGGCCAGAGCAGCAGCAGGGGGAAGAGGAGATGGTGGAGAGGAGCTATGCCCTCCATTACCCAGAAGTACTGGGCTCTCTGAAGCTGGGGGTTCTGCATGTTGCTCTGCAGTCCTGGCACCCTGTGCAACCCCACTGCTCTGAGAGGACGAAGATGAAGTAGACAAAGAAGCTGCGCCATTTCTGTCTGACAAAGAGGCAGCTCCGCTCGTCAAGTCCAATGTTGAATTGTCAGGGCTTTCACAAGTCCTCTGATGGGAAAGAGGGGCGGTTTGGGGTGTGAATGTGGTGGATGTTACAGAATCTGGGGGGATGAGCTCAGCCCCAGCTAGCATGTCCCCCATCATGTCCTCTGAACCCAGGAGTGGAGCATTTGGAGAATGTCCGTTAACCAGGCCTGAGGCCCCCACTCCATCTGTGGCCATGCCAGCGCTGTTGGAACCCTCCAGGTAGTTGTAATATCCCGGCGGCCGTTTTTTCTTTTTCTTCCGCTGTCCCAACCCACCCGAAACCCCATCCATGTCTGAACAGGTCTGGTGGACTGAGGTCTCGGAGTTGCCGCAGCATAGGGAGTTGAAGTCGGCACCATCTGGGATATCAGCGACCGGCGTGGCTGTGGGAAGGGCCTTCTGAGATGGTTGGCAGCCTAAGATGAACTCAGGGGCCTGAGGATTAAGAGTGCTGGAGACTTTGTACAGTGAGTCTTTCACTGCCACAGGCTCAGCATTTATTACCTCATCCACGCCAAACTCGATATGCTGGTAGTCCTCTCCTGCAGACCAAAACATCTCAGTTAGATTGATGTACATGTAAACAGGCTTAACTATTGAAATGCCAGTTTGGTTAACTTCATTTAAATTAAAAAAAAAAAAATTGCTTTAATATTTTAGTCAGAAATCTTCTGATCATACAATAAGCTTTACTGAAAGGGTTAATTCACCAAAAATGAAATTGTCATTAATTACTCACCCTCATGTCATTCCAAGACATTTGTTCAACTTCAGAACACAAATCAAGATATTTTTGATGAAATCCAAGCTTTTTATCCCCCATAGAAAGCAACGTAATTTCTGTCATTCAAGGCCGAGATTAGTAAAGACATCGTTAAAATAGTCAACGTGACTACAGAGGTTCAACCTCAAATGTTATGAAGTGATGAGAATACTTTGTCCGCAAAGACAAAAAAATAACGACTTTATTCAATTTCTTCTCTACCCTGTCAGCCTGTTACGCAGCTGATGCAGTGATTCAGCACCTCAGCGTTTACGTCCAAACGCCGGCTCAGTATTGTATTGCTCACAAAAAAGTATTCTCGTCACTTCATAACATTAACGTTGAACCACTGTAGTCATGCTGACCATTTTAACAATGTCTTTACTACTTATCTCAACCTTGAATGACGGAAATTACGTTGCTTTCTATGGGGGATAAAAACTTTTTTTTTCTTTTTTTTATGAAATCCAAGAAAAATATCTTAACATGTGTTCCAAAGATGAACAAAGGTCTTAGGGGTGTGGAATGACATGAGAGTGAGTAATTAATGACAATTTCCTTTTTAGGTGAGCTAACCCTTGAAGGCTAAAAATATGTACAATGATGACAATTTTTTACAATGCATTGTAGTTATTAAATACAAAGAATCTGATTGATTGAAAAGTGGTTGTAGTAATGAACAGTGCAGACTAAGCAGTGAAAGATAGTTTGAAGTGAATGAAAGCAGCGTTAGTGAATGCAATTATTCTAAGACTTTGAGTCTCAAAATTAGCCAGTAATCAGAAGAAGAAAAAAAAAAAAAAAATATATATATATATATATATCAATGAAACCAGAAGTCATCATGGGAACACAAGTTCCCAAGCAATGGATAAATGAATAGGTAAGACCACATCCTCGGTTAGTATTCATTTTAGATTTTATTTTAGGACAGCATGGAGGATGAACTGAAAGGTCCTGAAGGTCCTGAAAGACGGTCCATGAAATCACATTCTTAGTCCACTCTTGAGATGTGATGGGTTTTGAGACAATTTCCAGAAAAGTAATAATAATATTAAAAAAAAAAAAAAAAAAAAAAAAAAAAAAAGTGTCAAAAGCCTCCCATCAACTCCAAGCACTGCAGGTAGATGCATATGCGCCAGAGAGACGCTTGGCACCTAGGCATGCAAAGCTCCAAAGATTAAATGGACAGGCAAGAATAAGTAAGGTTTTAAGGTTGATAAAGGGGAAGGTTTAGAAAGCTGTCAGTGTTTAAGACCTGGGTGTTGATTTCTGCAACAAAAACAGAAGAGTAAGGCGCTGTGTAGTGGACCGAAAACTCACCGCAAACCTGCCGTCTCAATGATTCCGTTATGTAAGGCACAGCAGGAGTGCAGTAACCTCCTAAATAATTGATACAGATGAGGGTGAAGGTCACAACTACCTGAGAGGGCAATATGATACTGTCTCGGGAAAGATTATTAAGACTACAAAGATGGGCATGTAGCCTAAGGAGGTTTATATTCAACTCACTGATGAATGAGGGCCATTCTACCAATTAATGATTAAGATGGGAACAGGACAGATGAATATTATGAATTCTGTATTCCATGTGTGAAGGTGTAAGCTATGGTCAATGCATAATACATGAAAACAATTGTGTGTGCTTATGTGGGTGGAATTGTGACATCTCGTTATCAATAACTCACATCTTTATTTTTGAATCAGTATTTGTAGCAACATTCAGGTGAGGCTTTGATCTTACCTGAGGAATGGCTGACGCAGGAGACTTTATCATTGAAGGGGGGAAGCTGATAAGAAATTTGCATGAGATCACTCAATCACAGACAATAAAAGTACATATACATACAAACGAACCTTTACTCCATAACCTAAATTTAAATGTATGTTATCTGAACTAAAAGGGTAAAACAGTTTATAACATGTACTTTGAAGTGAAAGGCCAGAGTTTAATCCACAATTAGAATGGACAGCAAAGGATGTGTGCTAAATAATAATGACTCGTGCATTTTTTTTGTACAGAAGAAAAGGAGGGAAAAGGGTGGATGATGTATGATGGCAATAGGCAAGTGAATATCTGTATTTGAAGTTACATTTCCCATACCCTATGTGGAGCAAAATGAAAATTCAAATTGTAAAATTTCATTAAATGTAAAATTTACCATTTCTTACACAAGTAGTAACATTAAATATTTAAAAGGCTTAAGAAAGATTACACTGAAAGATTAAAGTGAAAGATATAGTGTTAATGAAAATTCCATTTCAGATGTTGCAAATTGTGAGAACAGATACGTGACTAAAATTACACTGAAATTTGCAATGGAAATTACATTTTGCAAATCATAACATTCAAAATTGTATGAATTAAACCGTTAAACTGGAATAAAGCTTAAAGATTACCTAACATTTCATGTGTGTTTTAGATGTACTCATGTGTAATTACCTCAACGTAACAGCGGGGAGTCACAAAGAACTGATTGAACTCATCTGGGCTGAACTCCCCAAAGATGTACTGTAAAAATAAATCAAAGAGAAGCACATAATGTTAGATGACACTTAATGATTGGTAAGTATTGATTTTAACTTCCTGTTAATTGCAAACATCTTTTTCTAGCTTTAAGGCATCCTTTATTTTTTGACATGACAATCAGCATCATAGTCGATTATTTAAATTCAGGCCACTTATTAAAACACAATCAAAGCTCCGTGTATGAGGGTAAATGAGGACGTGGCAGCCATCATTACTGCATGATTGCAACATCAGGTTGGGTGAAAGTAAAGAGCAAGTTGGAAACTGATGAGTCATGCAGCATGGCAATATGGCTCCCTCATCCTCCACTGTACAGAACAAAGCAAAGGCAGAGAGAGACCCTTCAAGCACTCACTTTGGCCAATGTGTAACATTCTGAGTGTGGACAATTAAATATTACTGAATTTTCTTTGTGAAGGTTTTTATATTGATAGTTATTTAGTGTGATGTGACTGGACTTTAGTTTCTTGGATTAAAATACTTTGGATGAATTTAAAAAGTGATTTATAACAGTAGTCAGGTTTATGGACAATTATAAACATCACATATGCATCTATGGATCAAGATGCTGATCTTACTGCCAGACTTCTGACCTCCAAATCCAACAGCTTCAATTGCATAGTCATAAAAGCAAAACATTTTTTGCAAAAGCAAGTCTTCTCTCCTGATGTGTGATACTGATAGAATAACAGAAGTGGTCTAAATATTTTTAAAAAACAAAGTACGTCCAATCATTGCATTCGGTCTGAATCTGCCTGCCAACCTATGTATTTTCATACCTTCGTGCACCCTGCTTGCGCAGACGTCACGTCATCACGTCATATGATGTAAGGCTACGCGCTTAATTTGAAATGAAACCAAAATTCGCCATTTGGCTTAGTGTGACAATGAAATCGCAATGGCTGTGATTTTTTATTTAAATATACGTGCAGCGGTTCGCAGTAAATGCAGCTGCATCTCCACAAGCACCAAGAGTTTGAGGTACTTATAACATGCATTTGAAAAAGCAACACATCTTCTCAAACTTGTAATGAGAAGCGTTTTTAAGTTTGCTGTCCAAAAGACACCATGCATCATTTTAAATCCAAACTCACTTCATAACATCAGCAAGATTGTTTGAAATAACTTCCCTTCGTGATCTCCATTTTAACGAAAAACCAATATCAATCTTTCAGTCTATGCTGTTTTCAGCTGATGAACGAACAAAGCTTTGTAACGTACCTCCCATCCAATAAGTCACAATAAGCATTGTGCTTTGTTACTTGATATTAAACAAAGTCTCAGCTTTTTTTATGAAATTCAGTTTTGGCGCTCTTTATTGTCGCACAACAGATTGCTGTAGCACCTCGGTTCAAGCGAAGCATCTCTCTGATCATCCCTTCCTTTTTACTACTAGTTACAACATGAAAAAGATGAATGAACATCTAAAGGCATGCTGAAAGATACAGTACAACTTACTGAAAACCATGTCACATGTAATTGCAGTTTCAACCATTGAAATAAAACAGCTTGTAAACAAATGTCACGTAAAAGCCATTCAATGACCATAAACTCATTAGTCAGCTAGAAAAATTTACTCTAGAAGAGCATTTTGCTAAATATATGTACTGTAAAAAATACAATGAATATGCAATACTTAACCAGTTTTTCAAAATTTCTTGTATTTTGTTTTTTAAATAAACCTGTCATGGTATGACAGCCACCATTTAAATGTTTATATTTATGATAAATACAACTTGAAAAAGCAATTGTCATTAAAAATGTATAACAACGTTACTATTATAAAAGCTTCCTTATGTACAATTCAAATGCAAGAAGCCTACAAATCTCATCATTTTAAAGAAATCGAAAGCTTGTGAATTGAAATCTTTATTTCAAATCATGTTTTCCATCCAAATAAGGGATATTATATTGCAGTTATATTAAATTATAGATGCATAATATAAATAGTAATTATCACAGCATTTAAGAAAAAAAAACATGGGCATATTTTTATTATATAGAATTCCAAGTTATATATATAGGCTTACACTTTAAGTGACCAGAACAAACAAGAATAAAACTGTTAAATCACAAATATTTATATGACAATTGTCAGTACAAAATTCATAATCGTTTTTTTTTTTTTTTTTCAAAATTTGGTAGCACTTTTCACTTTATGGTACTGTTAGAAATCAGCCAACATAACATGGAAATGCAAAAGCTAAATATTGAATGAAATCTGCTGATTGTTGCACTAAATCACCCAAATTATCAGGAGTACATTAAAGACTTCAATATCAATTTCACAGATATGATTTCCAGATTACACTGCTACACTGCTCATTTTTGCAGCTCAATCACTTCCATAACACCAGCAGTTTGCTTCTAAATTCTGAATGTATTTATTTAAACTAAATTAAAACTAAAATGAAACTGAATAAAGGAAAATTAATGGATAGTTCAAGGGATTCTTTAAAAGATTAGTTAAACTCAATATGAAGGACACGTGCAATGGTGTCAGAGTACCAAGGTGAAAAGATAGAGGAAAAGCATGTCCTCTACTTGGGTCCTGCACAGAAACAACGGAGTATGTGTGAATAAAAACATGTAGAAAAACATAACGTGCCGTTGCTGATTTTCCTTATTTTTATTTCTTTCAGATGCAGGATATTTTCAGGTATCATGCAGGTATCATGTTGTCAACTTGTCACCACTGCAACCGATTGCATCCAAATTGAACGCGCTTCTTGTTTATGAAAAGAACCTGTACACAAGAGAGGCAGCAAGATCGTAAGAAAAGCTTGTCACATACCAGCAACTATACATTTAAAACTACTCTATTCATTAGAATATTGATGCCAGAACTGTTTCCATCACTAAGCTTCATTAATGAACATTTCCCCTAGGGCTGGGTGATGGGGGGGGGCAATATACAGTATATTTCTCTGTATTTTCTACTTTTTTCTATTTATATTAAAAAGCCCAACTTTTTCCCCCTGTATTTATTTATTTATTTTATTTAAAGTTTTCAAATTCTGCCCAATGTCCTACAAACAATGTTCACATTGAAAACAAATATAGTGAATATAACCATGTAAGCTATGCAATATAATGTGCAAAAAAGGGTTTAAAAAACACATTACATTCTAACATTGTAACATTACAATCTAAAAAAACAAAAGTTAAGCAGAAGTTAAAATTCATTAAACTAAAAATGAGAAAAACAAAAACTCAGACTAACTGGTAAGAGGAACACATTCACTCATCTGAGCATAGTAATTATATTAGCCTACATTTGATTACAATAGTCACTTTACAGTTACTGCTATCATAAAAATACACTTGTAGGTTTAAAATTCTACACATTGCACATTTAATCTTCCAACAAATATTTTAGCCAGAACTACTAAGCTCTATTCTACTGCACTCTGTCTGTTTGGCACATGGCGGCCCTCGTTCACTGAAGTCTGTGAAGGTTAACGGGAGACTCGCTTGCAAAATGCTCATCCACTCCTGAAAGCAAAATGGAGATTTTGCATGACCTTCTAACATTTACAGATGATAGAGAATATACCTGTGAAGTGTAAGTTACACACTGAGGAAAACAGCACATCTATCAGAGCATCTGACGGGGTAAGCCGCATTAAACTATACGCTTATTCCTCCTCAGAAATTACAACCTCTAAGTATAATTAATAATTGTTGCCATTATGTTCTTTGTAGCATGCACAATACGCATTTAGTTGTGTGTGTTGTGTACACTCTGCGCAGCTTGCAGGTCTCCGGCTAACCAGCTAACACAGCAATGTGTTCACTCTCATTTGTCTAGAAATGTGTTAAATGTTTGTCGTCATTACTTGGAGTTATGATAAAGAATAGATCAATATGTTGGTGTACAAGTGCAGTGCTTTATCAAAACGTTTCTGCGCTGGGCTAACACATATACCATGACTGTTTGGGTGTTTACCAGAGCTGTGGGCTAGGTTCGCTAACAAACATAAAAACCACTTATTTGCTCTGAGTCTTTATTTCAGAACAGAGCGGATCAGCACCATTATTATTATAATATAATGTAAGTGATGCAAGCACTGTAAATGGTACTCCATGTTAACCAGCAGAAGTCATTTGACCAATCACCGCAGATTAGTGTCACACAAACAAGAGGTTTGGCAAAATGAATCGTTGAGCAAATCGGTTGGGAGTCGTTGAGCAAATAAGGTAAAAATAAATGCATATAAGACAATTAAAGTGTTTTTTTTTTGTTTTTTTTACCTTGCATGTGCATGTAAACCTGTTGGGGACTTCCAAAACAAAAATACGAACCTTTCAAATGCCATAATAGGGGCACTTTAATGTCATATGATTAAAAAAAAAGAAAAAAAGAAATTGTATAAATTAATGTTGTGTCATCATTTGATAAATTAAAAAAAATTAAAAAAAAAAAATTAAAATACATAGAATTTCTAAAAAATAAAAAAAAATAAAAAAATAGAAATTAAATATTTTTATTAATTAAATTAATTAGACATGCTTTTTGATTATTTAAATTTAATTAAACAATTAAAATGGAATCCAGAACTTAATAGAAAACAGAATTTGGTAAAAAAAAATAACAGAATGAGGAAGAAAAGAAAAAAGTAGGGAAAAAAAAAAAGAAACTTAAATTATTGTTAAAATTGTTAAAAAAAAAAAATTCTCATGATTTCAGTTAGACATTCTTTTACTCAAATTTAAATTTCACCATTAAAAATGGAGTCCAAAAAAAACTGAAACTGGTGAAAAAAAAAAATGAATCCAGAAAAAAAAAAAGGAAAAAAAAATGGAATTTGGGAAAAATTAAAATGGAACTTAAATTTCCTTAAAGTCCTTAAAAAAAACAACAACAAAAAAAAAAAAAAAACTTAACTTAATAACAATTGATCAATATTACGAGTTTTCTTAACTAAAGGCATTTGTTGCAGTTGGTTGCAGGCTTACAAACCTTTAACTGTCGTGTTTACGTGTCTTATGGGTCTGGTCGTACAGTGGTCAGACCATCCTGTAGATAACCCGCTTCCTCTGTGAAGGCTATAATTACCTTAATCCTACAAGCACTAACAGTTTAACTAAAAGACTCTTGCACTTAGTTAAGACCATCACTACACTGAATCTCATTCGCACTTGAATGTTTACTAGGGCTGCACGATATTGTAAAAAATTTACATTGCGATATTGTGTTTCAGCAATGTATATTGCGATATTTAAAAAAAAAAAAAAAAAAAAAAACTCAACAGATGACTTGAAATGGCTCTATTTGGAAATAATCATTCTAGTATGATTAGGGTGATTTTGTAGGTGAGTGAATATGCATAGATAAATATAATAGAGCAAAGATACAAATTAAATAAATAGTGCTTTATATTTTCCAGGTAAGCCTAACAGTATTCAGGTACAGAAACTGAATAATCAAATGTAAAATAATACTGTGTGTAACAATACATAGTCTCACTGTATAAATTAAACATAATCTGTGTTAAAACTACAAAAGTGATGTTTCTCTTTGTCTTTTGTTGTTTGATAAACATTCATGACACAAAGCAGCAGGGGCTGCTGTCACTAAGACCGAACGCACGGCGCAGATCCAAAATACTGTTACGCATCCGGTTTCGTTTCTCAATTGTTTCGTTCACCTAAGCTATAATCAGTTGTGTTTACGTGGATGGGCGATCTTTTACGTGCATTTAGACAATTATTTTGCATGTGTGTGTCCGTTCAGGCGCAAATAGAAGAAAATGGCTTGTGGTGTTCACACGCATCTGTGCGGCTCTGTGCGCGCACGTGTACCCACACAAAACAGCCGCATGTTCAGAAGAGTTCTCTTTCACGTCTTTGTGCGCTCAAATGGTTTAAAATCTCTTGAATGTTTAAACTGACAGGACCTAAAACACGTTCAAATGATAAACTTTCATTGTATGATGGTCAGACTTTGGAATTAATCAGAGAATCACCTGTGTTTTGAACCGTGATTTCTGGTCCGTACGGATTAACAATCCCTATACTAGACATCACACATCCTGCGATGTGACTATACACACTGCGCACATCGTGATTTCGATGCTAAAACGATATATCGTGCTGCACCAATGTTTACACTATAAAATCTGGCAAAATACAATACTCTTTTTTTACAAGTATCTTATATAGCCTAGCCATTTTTAATAGGATGGACAGTTAAAGGAACCCAACCTTGTTTTTTAGAAAAATGTTAGGCTACCTTATTAAAAGTATTGCTCTTAACAGATCTGTGTTTTATATTGCTAGTGCAGTGTCCATTCTCAAAGCATATAAGCCCTGCCCACGTGAGGCTCACTGCTTTCAGCTGGTTTTTCACTGTTCTGTAGTTTATTAAAAGTTTAATTAAATTAACTAAATCTTACTAACCACTCTTGCTAAATGAGGTAACTTAGCACAGTTACGTTGTCATTTAAAAGGTGTTCGGAGTAAATCATTTGTTATACACAGATTTACATGGTGACGTGAATGAATCGGTTCAAATAAAGATCGTGAATCGGACATTAGTGGACCTGGACGCATTGTGTACGAATCCTGGCTGTTAGGACATCGCAAAAGATTTGTCAACACAAAACACTTCATCACTGGATAGGATTTTTTCTTCTTTGTTTATTGAAAGTGTGGTTTATGTCAGCTGCATGTACAGAATGCCTTTTAGAGAAGATGGTGACATTTTTTGAGCACTATTCACACCCAGCGGTAATTCATGAAAAATTCTCCAAAAGCGGCATATGAAACATTCGGTTTTCGTATTTTTAGCATCGTACCAGTTGATTTAGATTAATGTGCGAGGGAGAGAGAGAGCGCAAAGAGTGCTTAGTTTGAAGACAAAGTGTGCACGCACACGAGGGAGGAGCTCTCTGTTCGTTCTCTTGGTCAGTTAACATGCTCCCTATGTGCGCAGCAGTCATCTGCAACACTCAATGTTGCCTTCACGTGCTTTCGGAATTATCGTAAATACGAGTTTCCTAGGTTTATAAAAAAAATTTAAAAACGCCCATGAATGCCCTCCAGTTTCAATGCGATGAGCTCGTAACTCACGATTTAAGAAATGGGAATTATCAAATTTCTGATAGCACGCGAAGGCAGCATAAATCACAACTGATCAAATAAGGCTTTGGCGGGACAAATTTGTTTTGGCGGCCGCCACAAATTTTTCAATGTAGGAAAAACACAGATTTTTTTATATTATACGTTATATATATCCATGTCAAACATGTTCATACAGGTCTTTAAGAGAACTGAAAGTGTCAGATGAAAATCCAAACAAGGCTCTGCAAACGTGCACATAATACCCCTTCATATTCACGACTAGCTGCATGAAAAGGGAGAGCAAGAAAAAAAAAGAAACTGCAGTTCAAGCACATGTAACTGTTTGCAAATCACGACCTACACTGCTGAAACGGCACCACAAGGGACAAACAGCAAGCAGTAATCCAATGGCCTCTGGATGGTGAGTACATCACAACAGAAAGAATGTGTCTTTGCCCATTTTCCACAGGCGTGCCGCACGTACCACACTAAGCTCCCCATCGCTGTTCATTTGGACTGAGGATTACTACAAATTAGCCATCTGCATTATTTCAACATGCTCTGGTGATAAAACACCACACACACACACTTTTGTGAATGGGAAAGCACCATCGGTGACACTCACAACAGAAATTGAGGAAGTATTAAAGTTACCATGAAGTCAAAATTGATCATTCTTATTCATGGAACATTGCAGTATGTATTAAATTATTTAATCACGCACATTACTTTTTTTTTTTTTTTTTAGTTCATGTGCCCTCGTAATACTTAAATCGAAAACATGAATTTCCACTCCCCCTCGCAACATCATCTCTGATGACGTGTACTGGCGCAAGGGCGGGACAACAATCCCTCTCCTCCAGCAACCAGTCATTCAAATGAGATTGCAGCAATTAGCAAACAACAATGATCAATACCTGGATTTTACTCAGATATATATCATAAAACTTCACAGGAAAAAAAGATCGCAACTTCTGTTTCATGCTGACTTTAACATGAAAAATATGCTGCTTAATTGAAGTATAGTTTTAAAAAAAATGTTTAAAATGTCCTTATCTCTCAATACGTTAAAGTGATAAACCACATTTATAAAGAAAGTAAGAGCTGCAGAATGTGCACTGTGGTTTTATGTAAAATGTGTCAAACAAACCCCCGCAGATAAGGACCAGCCAGACAAGTCACTGGATTTTCTGGTTTCAGTCCTGCCTTAAGTGCATAACTAGTTCTAACCATTACCGCATTCAAATGCTTTTTGACACAGCCTCTCTCAGCAAGCTGAGGCAAGACCTTTATATTGCTCAGACCAGCAATATAATGATAATGTCAATGCAGGTCAAGCAACAAACCAAATTGGCTATACAACCAATCACTGATTCACCATATTTACATATTTTATAATGCTTCCTTACAGCAATAAATCTTCAACCACATAAAACTTACATCAGAACCTTTATATATTCAGCAGGAGATTATCAAAGATTTACTTCTGTGCTACTAGCCACAGGTCCATCCATGCCATTTCAAATGGGGTGCCAACATCCCAGCTCACTGAACTTCTAAAGCAGATGTCATCATACTTGGAGAGTGCCCATCAGCTGCCTGCATTATTTCATTTCATCTATAACAGGCTACAACTGAGGGATATCCTCTAAACTTGGCAAATCATAAACCCATAATTGCAATGCATTCAACTTCCATTTTCAGGCGCTTCTTTCAGTCCAGGAATAGTCTTCATCAAATCCTCCTCACATATTCAATTCAACATGGCCCAATCCTTATTAACAGTGTTTTGCATAGTCTGTCACAGAACATTAACAGACACATCAGCTCACCAAGCTTTGTAATGACTGAAAGTGTGTCTAATGCCAAGGGAATCTGAGGGTACCGAGCAGCATGTATGTCAAACATGGACTTGAGTAAGTCGGAAACTATTGTTTACGTGATGTCGGATTTCAACAAGGCTGTAAATTTATTTTAAATTACAGTTAAGTCAACTTCTGTTTGACATTTGTGTATGCAGTCATAGCAGTTACAGTTAGTTGACATAAACCAGTCTGGCTAAAAATACTGCATTGGTGCATATTAGTGGTCAACCGTTTTTTTTTTTTATTATTATGGCTGATGGCGATATCTTAAAGAGTAGGGTGGCCGATGGCTGATATACCTCACACTATTTAATTTAGAGATAACATGCTGTAATGACGTTTTTTACATATTTACTAAATAATAAATGAGCAAATAAAAAAAAAAATTATATGCGTGTAAGTATGTGTAATCAATTATATTTCACAAATTTAAAAAAAAAAAAATTGTCCTTGCGCCCTGGGAATCATTTTCTTGAATAAAGAAGACTAAGTACCGCTAATTTTTTCAAACAGCACACATCGCATTTTAATTTGACATAGCGGCAAATCATGCCCCGATCAAATTTGCATGGACAAAAGCAGATTACAGATACAATTTTATACAGGCTACAAATACACACTTCAGAAGATCTAATCGCTGGATTGGATTCACTAAAGTGAGGTTCTAGAAAGTAAATATTTATTAGATATTTCAATGACAAATTATATAAATGTGTATTTGCTGAATATTTAGTCTTTCACCAGAAAAAATATTAACAAATTTAAAAATTTGAGCCAGGGACCCCTGGTTGAGTTGACAAGGAATGAACCTATAGAGAATGGGAACATGATGTCAGCAACGCAAAGCATTCTGGGACTTTAGGACACAGACACTACAGTACAGATGGAGTAGTAGGGGAGGAAGACATTAAAATTTATATTATACAATTTAAAAAAACAAAACAACAACATTAGAATGGTAAATGCTTACTATGTTATGAATGACCGGTGTTGTGCCGAATTTCGACTCCCAGCCAAATTATTACCCCCCCTCGTTGAAGTCGCTATCTGATTGCCTAATCCTAACCCCACCCCTAATCCTAACCCCTCCCCCACACCTAATCCTAAACCTACAAATACTAGGGGGGTAATAATTTGGCAGGGGTAGGAATCCGGCACCACACCGGCATGGAAAATGTATCTCAAATAAGTGCAATTTTTCAGGTTACCAGCTTGGAAACAACACAATGGTGAATGTGAAAGTGAAAAACAACTTAACCAAAATATGTCTAATTTATTAAGATTGTAATACTTTTGATGAAGACGAATAATGGGAGGTCTGACACCTGTGCTGTCAAAACAAAAGTCCAGGTGCTGTCAAAATAAGAGACTTTCTTTGCTTTAATTACAAAAAAATATATATATATATTCATAGCTAAAGAGAACTTTGCTATGAACATACTAAGGTTAGCTGTAATAAAATAATGAAAAAATTAATCTAACAAAACTCTTAGAATTATACAGAGTTGTGAAAAAAACACTTCAGAAATGCCAAAGTTAAGAGGAAATAATATCCTTTATGTTTACATGAATAGTGACAGGTAGCCTGGCTAACCAACACTTTGACAGGACCTCGTGCTTTATGCATCTAGAATGTCTATTACAACACAAGCATCTTCCATTTATCAGAAATACCCATAATTTGACATATTTACATATTTCAACCATATGGCAACCCAATACAATGTAGCGCTACAAGCTATCCAACTTTATGAAAGTGGCAAACTTGAAGATCGCACATTATATACATATGACAGCCCGATGCAGAACATTAAACACATTTGGGATGCATTTCATTATACAAGACTTTACATTAAGGACAGCACAGTTGAGACATATCGTTCAGCATGTGGCTAACAGTTGAGCTACAATGATGTAGCATCTACATCGTGCCTCGTTTAAAGTTAGCGGACTTCAAACCCTGTCTGAAGCCACTGGAAATACAGTATAATGTTGACGAACTGTCATCGAAAATGTAATGGATGCCATGTGCTCAATAAACAAGCGATAAACTCAAACGCAAGAGTTTGAATGAGGTTGAAGACAGGAAGCGATACCGCCCCCAATCAACAGGCCTATTTCACTACATTAGCCACACGACACGACTCTATTTCAACTTGCTTCAACTAAAGACACTTCGTGGAAACAATTCATACTCTCTTACTGTATTCGGTGGACTGTGGTAGACATGTAATACCCGACAGAAATGTCGCTAGAAGCGCGGTATGTTCACAATAAGGGAAAACGTTCGCCTGCTAATGACCGTTATTAAATGAGCACGCGCGCGTGGCCAGGCCGCTGCAGCAGCGCGAGCGGGTGGGCCACGCACAAACTCATAGCCAAAATTCTCACATTCACGCAAAGCCACGCACAGCCCTCATGACAGCTGAATATCGTTTGTAAAGCGTGCTTGTAAAGCTCGCCTGAGCGCGAGCTAGCTGACGGAAAGTGAGTGGCTTTCAATAAGCGCGTGAGGCCTGCAACCATGCTGCTGATTCAATGAGCTCGCGCGCGCACACCTCGCACTCCGACAGAAAGTACAGCACAGGACAAAACACCAACTCTGAAAGATTTTATTATCTAAAATGTAGCAAAAAGAGGCAGAAGTGTTTTCCTACCTGGTTACTGTGTGAAGCCATGCTCCCGGTGAGATTTCTCCACAATCACAAGATGAATGTTCTCTCGGGGGAAAGGGGGTAAGGTGAGTTTGTAGTACCTGGTATTACCAATAAACACCTACTGTGACATGGTTTCCATTTTGCTATGGTTTGTCATACAGTGGTTTTACTCAGGTTCAGTGCCACTACTCCAGCATATCACGCCGTTTCCCCCACCGTCGCCGCCATCTTTATCTCGCGCCTGTGTGCTGCTGCCAGTGGCTAGCTCGCGCGCGCACCCTTCTCAACGAGCTCGTGTGCGTGCGTTGACGTCCAGCCGGGAGGGTGGGCGCGCCAAAATGACGTGCAAATTCAAACTTACAGCAATAACCCAGTGCAAGCATTTTTTATATTAATATGGGGACTATAAAGAAAAAGGTCACATAGGTTTTTGTTCATTCAACATTTTTATTGGCTAAGCATTTTAACCCCTCCCCCTCTGTAGTAATAATTAACTATTTCTAAAGTCTAATATATATATATACACAATTTTAAGATTTTGCTGGACTATAAATGATAAATATAATTTATTATAATATTTTGTTAACCCTGTGATATTCTTGTATTTGTTGATATGGCTGTTTTTGTGTTTAGAAGGTTATTTATTTATTTATTTATTTTTTAGTCTATGCAGATATTTTCTTGTTTCTTATTTATTTATTTTTCTCTTTTTAATTTATTTTTGTGTCTACGCCCTTGTTATATAAGTTGTAAATTAAACGCCATCTTGTTTTCTTTTTTTTTTCTTTTTTTTTGGGGGGGGGGGGGGGGGGGGGGGGTTGGGTTCTTATTAATAAAAAATACAATACAAACTACATTAAATTGCACAAATAAATACATTGTAAAGCTAACAAATGTTTAAAGTCCTAATGTTTTTTTTATTAATTAAAGAGTCTTCATTGTCAATACCCATGCTAGTTTTAGCATATGAGTTACTGAGAATGGAGCTGTTCAGTTTGTAGTCCTAACATTTTTGTTGTTTTTGACTTATGAATTAAATTAGATCTGTGGTTAATATGTTGCTAACAATGTTCTACATGAGGACTACATCCACAAGGATGTAAATTTGCATGCATGAGAAATTGGACAGCAGGTGTAGTTCTTATGCAACTTGTTAGCAACTTACAGTTTTCAGCTTCAAAACTCACTCTAAGGTTTGTAATTTATCTTTCAGAAAAAAACATGAAGGTCTTTTAAAGGGGACCTATTCTGCAAAATTCACTTTTACATGCTGTTTGAACATAAATGTGTGTTGGCAGTGTGTGTACACAACCACCCTATAATGGTAAAAATCTAACCACTCCTCTTTTTTAATCCCTATAAATAATAAGCAGTGTCTC
Organism: Elopichthys bambusa; assembly: GCA_037101425.1. Taxonomy (NCBI): domain Eukaryota; kingdom Metazoa; phylum Chordata; class Actinopteri; order Cypriniformes; family Xenocyprididae; genus Elopichthys; species Elopichthys bambusa. The sequence continues at coordinate 42,954,218 of CM074432.1, read as the reverse complement.
AGAACAAGCTGTTTGCAGATTGTAGCTTTTGTGACATCACAAATGCTTAGGCTCCTCCCACGACTGCTGACGGACTCTGCCCGATTAGCGTAGACCCCGCCCTGAGTGAGCTGTACACGGTCTACCATGTTTATCTCCTCGCCAGATCATTTAAAGGATTAGTTCACTTTCAAATGAAAATTTCCTGATAATTTACTCACCCCCATGTCATCCAAGATGTCAATGTCCTTCTTTCTTCAGTCAAAAAGAATTCAGAATTCAGAATTACAGTTTCAGTGCAGCTTCAAAAGGCTTTAAATGATAGCAGACAAGGAATAAGCGTGTCTAGCAAAACGATCTGTCATTTTAGAAAAAAAAAAAATTAAAATGTATTTGCTTTATAAACACAAATGATCACCTTGCAAGTGCTTCCGCCAGACCGCACTTCCGTATTCTTCAAAAAGCTTACGCTGTGTCCCACATAGGCATGTGACGGTATCAAATTTTCATGTTGCGATTCATTGCTGAAGCTTTTATCACGGTGTACGGTATTATCACAATATTGAAATAAGTTGCAAAAAAAAAACTGTTGTTATAGTATAACAGGTTTAAGAACTATTTTTTTTAATAACAAAAAGAACCCTGAATGTTTAGATAGAATAATACAATACACAAAAAATATATAAAGTAAAATTTTCAAACAGATTAAAGTGAAAAAGAATTAGGCTATAAAGAACAACAGGTAACACTTTACAATAACATTAACTAAGATTGAGCAATAGCTACATTTGTTACAGAAAGTATTATTTTTTGTTAATGTTAATTAGGAAATACAACTGATCATTGTTAGTTTTATCTCAGGTCCATTAAATAAGTTCTTTTGATTTTAGTAATGTTATTAAACAGTAACTAAGAAATTAACATTATCTAAGAATAAATAATGCTTTATAAGTATTTTTCATTGTCAGTTTTGTAATAATGAATTAACATGTTAACTGATGAAGCTGTATGTCTCAAAGTTTTACTGAACAATAACAAATAATCAGAACATTTCTAATCATTAGGGCAAGTCCAGATTAAAATATAAAAAAAATTAAGTTTGAAAATAAATAGAATATTAAGTCTTTAAGTATTAACTATTTGGTGCTGTGATAAACAACACTGAGATTACAAAAAAAATGAATGGCTGTTTGAAGCATTTTAAAAACTTCACCTGCAGTTGCTTTGTTTGCAGGGTTTCCGGGGTAACCGCTGCATTCTGCTGTTCCATCAGCGCCCTCTGCTGTCAGAGAGTGAACGTGCACTTTCATTCAGCATGTCTCCTTCACTCGTTCCGTCAAGTGCTTCTCATGCACGTGGGGCTTGTTTACATCTTCGCACATGTCCCTTTGACACAGAATACAGCGGTGTTGTGCATTTTATACGGTTGATAGGGAAAGTATGCTTAAATGCATTATAAAAATTTTAATAATTGGTAATAAATTATTATTTATGGTATTTTGATGTGCCCACGATAACAATATCGTGCATATTCATTATCGTGATATATCACATTACCGAATATCAGCACATGTCTAGTCCCTTCCCTATTCTACTTATGGAACGAACACCAGTTCCGTTTTTTCCGTAAGTTGAATAGGGAAGATTTTGACCTTCAAGGGGCCAATTGAAGTCCACTATAAGGATAATAATCCTGGAATGTTTTCATCAAAAACCTTAATTTCTTTTCGACTGAAGAAAGAAGGACATGGGCATCTTGGATGACATGGGGGTGAGTAAATTATCAGGAAATTTTAATTTGAAAGTGAACTAATCCTTTAATAGCAGCATTAAAGTAAGAAATTCATTCTTAATTAAAGCTGCTAAGATCAAGCGCAGTGAGTGATTTTCTGTTTTTCTTGTTGTTTGATTCATATTAACAGCATATACAGCAGTATACAGATGTAATATACACATGCACATGCATTACTTTACTTGCTGTTTACATTCACAGACATTACCAACTGTGTTTATTTGAACTTTGTGTGTTTTTGACAGTTTAAGAACAATAAGACGTGTTAGAGAAATGAGTTCAATACACACAGGATGCACAAGCTTCTGATGTGTGTGCTCAGAAAACCATATATCAGACGTTTAAACTGTTATGGCTTTAAAACGCATGCAGATAATAAACATTCATGACGATGAAGAACTGCAATGTTACGTGAGCGTGACCGTGATAGACATGATAATCAAAACCAAACAGATGTTTTAGTTTTTGACAGAGTATCTGAGACATAAGCTGTAGGCTCCGCCCTCTTCTGGAAAGCGTAGTGGGGAGCAGCAGCTCATTTGCATTTAAAGATAAATGCAAGAAAACAGCATGCTTTTCCTTCCACTCAAAAATGGGAATTTACAACATTGTATAATAAATTATCTGTAGGGAATTTTGAGACTTATATTACATCTTGTAAATAATGGCATAATAGGTCCCCTTTAAAATACACATGAAATCAAAATCGACCTTATTTATTTTGTTAAGTCAAATTGCTAGTTTTGTGATGAACAATTCATCCGTGCAAGTAAATCCACACAAAAAAATTGTTTAAGCTTAAACCACTCCCCTCCAGCGGTTAGTCTGCTATGAGCGAGAGATGGAGAGGAGGAGCGCTAAAACAAAACTCTGCCCTCTATTCAATATTCCGTTTCACTTGGAAATGCGTCACAACACTGGAGAAAAGTTGTTTGCAACTTCCAGGTCACGGGGACTTTAAAGCAATGTTAATAACCACAGACCTTATTGAGCATGTATTTACATTCCCCGGGCCTGGCATATTAGCATCACATAGTGACGTAATTTTGTGATGATGTAAACAAATGACAGAATTGTCAGACAGAACCATTTCACTGAAATGAGTCTGACACCCCATCACTTTTTCTTTTCTTATTAATGCCAAGAGCATAATAATGCCAGGGCTATGTAGGAAAGAAAATTAAATTACATATCACAAAAATACATTATAAAGATGACATAGTAAGATTTTTAAGGGCTTTGGAGTTGTCCAGGTAAGATTTAAGTTCCTTACAGAAAATAAAAAATAGGCCTAGCACCATTTGTTCAGCTCATAAATTATACAACACAAATCTTTCAGGTTGGCTAACAAATGAGGTCATGACTGAACAGCTCTGTTGGTTAACAGAAAAAGATGTGCTTGCTTTCACACTCTTCTTTGAAGATAAAGCTAAAGATATAATAATATATAATAAATTGTTTTGTTGTTATATTGTGCGCAGAATTTTTGGATGTTTTAAAATGGTAAGGATTCACTGATCTATAATAGAGATCAGCATATGGATTCAATTTTGGATTTTTGTTATTTGGATGTTGTATGACATCAAAGTACCGTGAGACGACTCCATGTGCTTTCGAATCGCTCTCGCTGTACTTTAATGTCATACACCGACCAGGCATCTGAATCCAAGATAACATGATAGCGTTTTTTGGGTTTCGTCTGCGCGCTCTGAGGTGCAAGTAATTTATTATATACAAAAATTATTATATACACTGGCTTCTACTGCAGCAACTTCCATTTTTTTATTTTTAGCGCCAGTTTATCAGGAAGTGACGATTCGATATTCCAAATTTGCGCACAAGTTAAATTCTCGAATTTGGATGGTAACATAGCTAATGGCTAAACCTTAACCTTATGCACGAGTTCCGCCAGTAGTGGGCGCTCGTGCAATGTTAAGTGTGTCCTACTGCGTCTCGCACGACTCGCAGTACTACAAACCACACCCCCTACCTCAAGTTACGCCCCCTACAATAAAACAGCCACAACATCAGAGCCCCTACTTCTCTAAGTGTAACTTGCAGGGGCGTGGTTTGTAGTACTGCAGGATGCAGACAGACCCATCTCTGGCAATGACGCGCTTGGGGATTTTCGCTTAAGCCCCGTCCATTTATTAAATCCAGCCCACTAGCGGCTTAAGCTCCTCCCACTTGGAGGTCTCCAGGCTAAAGCCATCCCTACTTGGAAATATTATTAGCTGACTTGCTGTGTGCGTGTTGCCTCGCTGCCTTATCAGGCAATGACTTTGTAGGCAGCGTTTACATACAAACCTCACAAAACTGATTTTAGACTTCTGAGGCAGCATAACGATTTAATGATCTACAGCAAAATAGAGAGCTTTAGGTGATAACTAGGCAAATATTTAATTACTACAATAGTATTTTCTTGCTAGAAATGACAAAAGAAGTGGTCAAAAACGTACATACACACAAACTGACCACCAACCACAACTTTCATACACCATCTTTATTTTTTAGCTCAACTGTCACAGAATGGAAAGCAAAGGATTGTGGGATATCAAAGGTAGGCAGTGAAGGATACATCTATGCTGCCTTCAAAAATGGATCAGATGAAGGTATCTCAGGAGACAGGAAGTGAAGCTAACTTTGGTTTCGGATGTGCATTGATACCTAAAATGCGTCCTCCGAAGGCAGCATTTTATTTATTTATTTTTTATTGAAGATAGAACAAATAACAAACATAGCATAGTAGCATAAAATAGAGCAATACAAAGTGTGACATAAATTGGTAACAGGAGATCCGAAAATTATATCATATTTTAAACATGTTAATGACTTTATTTTTTAACAATTTCAGAGAAGACATAAAACAATCAAATTCCACTATAAATACCGTAAACATGGGGGGATACATTTAAGCATTTTTGTTTATGTATATGAAATTATGCCAGCAATATAAATAAATGAACAATGTATTCAAGACCTTTGTTAACATTGTTTTCATAATACACAATAATATCCTTTAATGAAAAACAGTATATTACCTTTACTAAATTAAAAATACATTTCTGCCAATCCCCTCCAAAACTTTGGGTAATTTTACGTTTAAAAAACAAAAAAGGCAGCATTTTTAAGCTTTCGGACGCAGACACTGTGTGGCGTCATGACGCATCTGCGTCTGTGGGGCGGAGTCAGAGTCAGACAGGTTTCACAGGTGTGCAGCTCCGCAACAGTAACACCAGAGAACTGAACGAAACTCAGACAAATCACTGCCTATTTCGTTTATTTTGGTAAAAGGTAGGCTCCGGATTAATTCATTGTTTTATTACTGAGTTACGTGTAGTTTTTCGTTACCTACGGTTTATTTTGGTGATTTGATTCAGGAAATTAGACTTCTTCATTCTTGTATACGGAGTGAGTGACTAGATAAAACGTTTACTTTACTTTATAAAAGCAATTTGATTAAACTGAAAAATGTTTTTAGATGAGAGATTGAATAAATGTTCAAAACCACAACCAGTTAATTGATAATGTAACTCCGATGTCTTGTTTGTTGGTTTCATTATCCGGGGACTTTATAGTTACTCGCGTGAACGTGCATCAAGTTTGAAATATAGGCTTTAACGTTCAGTGTAACTTTCACTAATGTTTTGTAAAGGTTGGCCTATGTAAATGATGTTGAGAGAAACATTAGAACAACGTTACTGGAACATCTTTACGATCTGTTTACTTGAACATTCTCAGAAAACGTTCTGAGAACATTTTGGACAACGTTTATAGAACATAATGGGTTCTCGTTTCTTAGGCAATGGCAGAATCAAACCGGCATCATCACACAAGGGACAAAGACTACTCTAGTCGAGACAGGAGAGATGAAGGGGGACGCGAACACAGACAGGACAAGAGATATAGAGAGGACAGAAGAACACCTGATGAAGACGACAGATCACGAAGCCACAGAGAGAAACAAAGATATGCTGACACACAGAGGGACCCCCGTGTGTACGATGCCACTCGTTATCATAGTCAAGGAGTGTAAGGAATGATTTTGATGTGCTCCTTCTCACCTACAAAAATATTTATGTTCTGAAACATGCAAAAATATGCATGCTTTCTTTGACTTTCTGCTCTGCTTGTTTTAATGTTTTTTTTTACAGGCCCAGTTACACCAAGACTTCATCTTCATACTATGACGACAGTCAACCACAGCATCATAAAGGGGCACTTTACAACCTTAAATACATTACAACAAGCAGAGGTAAAGTAATTTTTTTGGTGTTGTTGTTGGCTTCAACCAGTTCTGGAGAAGCTACTTCAAAACTGTGTCTTGCTAACCTACCTAATAATTAATGATCAAGACTTCAGATGCAAAAGCCTCTAAGTGCCATCTGAAACTTTCTTCTAAAATGAGCATTTATATCAAGCTTGTATGTTTAGGTCTGAACATAACTGAACATAAACATACAAGCTTGATAAAAATGCCTATTTTAGAAGAAAATTTCAGATGATATGAGGCTTTTGCATCTGAAGTCTTCATACATTATATATATATATATATATATATATATATGTGTATATATATATGTGAAATGACTGTTAGTAGTTTCACTACTTTTAGTGGTTTTGCACTGAAATGAAAGACATTTGTATGTTTTTATATACACTACCATTAGGGTCAAGATTTTAATGTTTTTGAAAGAATTATGCTCAACAAGGCAGCATTAATTTGATCAAAAATATAGTAAAAACAGTAATATTGTGAAAAATTACAATTTAAAGGTTGTTTTCTATTTGAATATTTTGTAAATTGTAATTTATTCCTGTGATGGTAAAGCTTAATTTTCAGCATCATTACTCCAGTCTTCAGTGTCACATGATCCTTCAGAAATCATTCTAATATGATGATTTGCTGCTCAAGAAACATTTCTTATTATTATCAATGTTGAAAACAGTTGTGCTGCTTAATACTTTTGTGAAATTTTTTTTCAGGATTCTTTGATTAACTTAAAAAGAATAGCATTTATTTGAAATGAAAGTCTTTTGTAACATTATAAACAGTAATTTGCACTACTTATTTGAAAAAGTAACTCAGATATTTTGTAAATTTAAAAGTAATGTTACTTGTAAAGTAATCGGATTACATTACCCCCAACACTGATTATAAATGTTTTTTTAATGTTACGTTAGATGAATTTAATGCATCCTTGTTGAATAAAGCTATTCATTTCTTTAAAAAAAAAACGTACTCTACCCTAAACAGTATTTATAAAAATAAATTTTAATGTGCATATGTTCATGTCCTGTAGGCATCTGTCAGGCCATGGAATTCTTCTTAAGCTTGTTGATTATCATCTGTGCTGGAGTGAACCACAGTAACTCGGGTCGGTATCGGGATATCGCCAGCTTAGGCGGTCTGTACCAGTACTATTATGGAGGAGCCAATGCATTCACTGGAGCAGAGGCACAGAAGGTCCAGCAGCTCGACGACCAGTTCTACCAGCTCAAACTGCCCCCTTACGTCTACAGCATGGCATGTGGCGGGGCATTGATGCTTTATGTTTGTGCCATGCTGGCTCTCGGAGTGTTTCGCATGCCCTACCGCTTCCCCCCTCTGCTGCTGGCTGAAGCCCTGCTGGATGCGCTCATAGGTCTTGGTTTTATTCCTGCTCTCGCTTTCTACTTCATAAAGCTGCAGGAGATCTACAACAACCCCATCTGTAAAGAGAGGGAAGCGATGTACAGCAGCAAAGGTCACAGAGGATTTGAGTGCAATCTCAATGGGGCAGACATAGCAGGAGGGTTGTTTGGTGTTCTGGGGATTATTATTTTCCCCATAAGTGCAGTGTTGGCCATCAAAGCCTTCATAAAAGTGCGGAAGATGAAGCAGAGGCCGACAGAAGACAACCTCTGAGTGTTTTGCCATTTCATGTATTTGGGAAGCACAAGAGATTTTACTTGCACCAATGTAAATGCGTTGGTTAGTATTTTTATAATGTCAGAAGGATATATATTTTTCAACTTCTCATTTTTTTGCTTTCAAGTTTATTATATAGGACTTTTGTATGGAAGCTTGTTTCCACCATGAAATAAAAAAAAGGTAATTGTGACTTTTTCTGAGAAAAAACTCAGTCATAATTGCGAGTTATAAAGCCAGAATTGTGATATAAAGTCATAATTGCGAATTACAAAGTCATAATTGTGTGATATAAAGCCAGAATTGTGAATTATAAAGTCATAATTGCGAGTTATAAAGCCAGAATTGTGATATAGTCAGAATTGCGAGTTATAAAGCCAGAATTGTGATAAAGCCAGAATTGTGAATTATAAAGTCATAATTGCATGATATAAAGTCATAATTGTGTGATATAAAGCCAGAATTGTGATGATAAAGTCAGAATTGCGAATTATAAAGTCAGAATTGCGGGATATAGTCAGAATTGCATGATATAAAGTCAAAATTGCAAGTTATAAAGTCAGAATTGTGTGATATAAAGTCAACTGCATGATATTAAGTCAGAATTGTGTGATATAAAGACAGAATTCCTTGATATAAATCAGAATTGCAAATTATAAAAAAAAAAAAAAAATCAGAATTGGGTGATATAAAGTCAGAATTTCAAGATGTAAACTCACAGTTCTGACTGTAAGACGCAATTGCGGGTTTAAAGTATATCTCGCAATTTTGACTTTTAAGATGTAATTGTGAGTTTATATGTCAGAATTATGATAAAAACTTGCAATTTCGAGAAAAAAGTAAGAATTGCGACTTTATGGCCCGGTTTCACAGACGGGGCTTAGCCTAAACCAGGATTAGACCTTAGTTCAATTAGGGCATTTAAGTAGCTTTTATAAAATTACACTAGAAAAAAAAAAAAAATTTCTGGTGTGCATCTTGAGACAAAACAATGGCACGGACATATTTTAAGGTATGCCAGTACAAATTTCTTTTAGTTAGAACAGCTCAAACATGCATTTTAGTCTAGGACTAGCTTAAGCCTTGTTCTGTGAAACTGGGGAGAAAAAAAAAAAAACAATTCTGACTTTATAACTCGCAATTCTGAGAATAAAAAGTCACAATTACCTTTTTAATTTTTTTATTTAGTGGCGGAAACAAGCTTCCATACTTTTGCACATTTTATACTTTTATAATATACTTTTGGTTGCAATTTACTTAAAGCCTTTATATTTAATGCATTATAAAAGTATTTTATAGGCCTTGTAATGCAGTTATGGCCTCATTAATAATTGTAACCACAGTTATAATACATTTAAATACTTACTGTTCATTGAACACACCTTTATAATGTATAAAGCATTAAACATGACAAACAACCAATTTCAGATGCAACAAGGAATCTGCTAATATTATACATTTTAACTTTGCTTACAATTATTTTTGAAATAATGCATTATAATGTACATTATGAATACCTTTATGCATTATACAAAGGCTTAATGTAAAGTGTTACCATACTTTTTTCATCAGTTACAAAAACAACTATATATTAACAAAATGAAGTCTACATTATATACTGCATATATGTTCATTATGTCTATATTTTCTTTTGGTGCCAAAGGCTCACAGGTTGTAATTCACCATATTAAGCTGAATCATTTGTTTTTCTTCTCTTTAAATGTGCATCTATTATACAGACTATATTTAAAGTATTTTGAGACAAATATGCAAATACATATGATAAAGAACTGTTAGATCAAAAACACATGTTTCACAGTAAAAATCTTTATTGCTACTTGGCTGAAAAGTTAATTAAAAATACAGCTTTCTGCTCAAAACTAAGCATAGCAGCATCTGAAATGAAACAATGAACCAGAACCCACTCAAAAAAAAAAAAAAAAAAAAAAAAAAAAAAATCCCAAGAAGTACAGTCCTAGCTGACAGACGGCAAAAGTGCTCGCATTTAGTCCTGTTACTGAACTCAAATGATCTCCTAAACTAAAAACAATTAAATAATTTAAGACAATGAAAATATTCAGCAGTGTACTGCATGCTAAAATAGAAACTTAAAAATATAATATACATTATGCTTCAGATATTAAAACAATTTCTTATAAACAAAAGTTAATATTTTATACAAATAATCACATGATAATATATTCTTTATATTATATATTTATACTCATTTATATAGGGCATGCTTCTCACATTAAATACACGAATAATTAGTATCTTCAATGATAGTACCTTGATGGGTGACGGTTTACCATAGAACCCTTAAATCCTAGATTCTGCACTGGAGGACCTATAAATTTGCATGAAACAATGAAGTACAAAAATAAACCTCAGCTTCTTGGCATTGAGAGGAAATATTAAAGCATCTCTTTAAAACAAAATGTACATAAATGATGACAAGATCAAGCTTTGGTCACATATCAAACAACAGGAACTTCATCTTAACCCTCGTCTGTCCAGAACGAACCATGATTATGTGCAAAAATGTCAATGAATACGCCAGATAAATATGCGTTTTTGCGTTCGAATGAAAATATTATCTCTGTCACGGTAAAACCACAATCACACGTTTCATGCACCAACAGCAACTCTCACACTGCGCAGATGTACAAACAGACTTGAGGCGAATGCTTTCTTTGTTAAAGATACAGAGGATGAAGCATGTTTCAGATAACCTCACTAGAGGTCGAGTCAAAACGTAGAAAAGCAGAAACATACTGTATTGTTAAATTAGGCGAATAATTAGGTGAAGACATTTCTGCCAAATGGAAGCGCGAATATGATCACTGTTTTCAACACTCCCCCCATCGGTCATTGGTTAGACAAACAGATAGCCCCACCCCCAAGTTCACACAATTGGTTGAGACTGATTTCAGTGTCAAGCACAAAGCACACACAGATAAAAATCCAGAATGTTTACACTTTTTGTGGGAATCAACCTATAAATGGCTTGCTTACAATTGAGCTGTGATAAGAGGAATTATTTTAACCTAAAAAAAAATAAAATAATAATAAATAAAAAAAAAGACAAAAAAAGTTTTAATATCCAAATCTGCTTGTGTGATTATATCAGTTTTATCTTCTAAATCACTATGTTGTGTTGTAACATGTTCATTTTGTTCTGCATAAGTGTACCTACAAGAGTTATAATATCAGAGAAACTTAGAGATTTCAATAATGTGCTGAACAAAAAAGTCTCTCTAACTTTTATGTTCAGTTTGAATATAAACATGATCGAGATAATTTTCTAAGACACCACTAACACACTGTCATACAAATAATCCCAATCACATTTTTAAAAAAAAATAAATAAATAAATACTTCATGCTCCATGATAGAATATTAGAATCCTCAAATGTCCTAAAAAGTTCAAATATAATAATAAAAAATCCTAATAATCAATGTAAGCGGGGATGTTCTCTGCTTTGTGTTCTTCCTGTAAAGTTCACCCTACAATGGAAATTCTGCTGTAATTTACTCTGCCTCATGTTGTTCCAAACCTGTATGAAGTTCTTTCTTCAGTTAAACATATTTTGAGAAAAAAGTGTTTGTTGTCCATACAATGGAAGTTAATGGTAACCAAAACTGTTTGGTTACCAACATTCTTCAAAAAAATGTTCTTTTATGTTCCACAGAAGAAAGTCATACATAGGTTTGGAACGACATGATGGTGAGTAAATGATTACAGAATTTTCATTTTTGAATGAACTATCCCTTTAAGAATCACCTCTGCCCTTCATTTAACAGATGAATATAAACGTTATGGCTATTTGAATATAACGCAAAAAGGCATTTGGCTAACATCTTCAAAAACGTTTGCTCAGAGTTTCACCTCAGCATGTTTTGGCCAGGAGATCACAGAGCAAAAATGTTTAAGGGATCTAAGGGTACGTTTACACGACATCGACGTACTTAAAACGGAAAAGTTTTTCCTTTGCTTTTTGTTTCTCGCGTACAGACGTTGTCAAAACAATACCCGTTCACACAGCTCCGTGAAAACATTTAAAGGTGCAATGTGTGACATTTAGGAGGATCTATTGACAGAAATGCAATATAATATACATAACAGTTCATTATGTAAGGTCTTTATACACCACTCAAAACATAGTACATGTATTTATTACCTTAGAATGAGCCATTTCTATCTACATACACCGCGGGTCTCCTCTCCATGTCAAGTCATTTTGCACCGGCATGTTTCTACAGTAACCCTAAACGGACAAACTGCTCTACAGAGCGCGTTTCGTCACTATGTTCGTTTGTGTTTTTAGAGGCAGCTTGCATCGTCACTATGTTGAATATGCACGAAGTAGTAGTAGTAGTAGTCTGGTTTATTAGAAGCAGAGACCGTTCTTTGTTAGAAGTAAAAAGAAACCTCATTGCTTGACTGCTACTCTGCCGTTGGTTGCAATTCGCAACCTCACCACTAGATGCCGCTAAAATGTACACACTTCTTCTTTAAAAACGCTGCATTTAATAGATGTCACTTTGTAGCCTAGAGAAATACATAATACGCATGACGTCAAAAGGTTGCGTTTTCAGGCCCCCAAAATGCCGTTTCGTGTAAATAAACGGCCAAAACGTTTTTCGTTTTAGTTGAAAACGGTGTCGTGTAAATGGCCCCTAAAATACAACATTTGTCCATATGGCAAAGCAACTAGCTTGTTGCCTAGACTGAAGAAACTATTCCTAAACAGTGCGCTCCATTAGACACCCACAGACTGATTTTCCCAGACCCATTCACAATAATTTCAGATTAAAAATCTAATTAGACATTTATAATTGTTGCATATATCACTTTTAAGTATACTGTTGTAGGGCTATAGAAGGACTAAGGTGCTCTCAAAAGCAGCATGATTTGCTGTATCCATGACATGTCTTTGAAAAATTACTTTCCATTTCAGTTCTATAGCTAATAACAGAGTTAGACTACATCTTGCTAACAAAGCAAGCCGTCAAATGCTTGAACTCTGCCTCTTAGCATAGTATGAATCAGCATGTTGTGCCTCAATAACCACATACTCTCAACCAAACATAAGAAATGACATATTTTAGGGGTTATAACAGGAAAAAAAAGGCCATAAATCACAGCCTAATGTTGATTTATATGCATTTCAACAAATAGCTAAAATGCAATTCTTAAATATGTCTATGTATATAGATTCTCTGAGCTACGTACAAAGTGCTTATACAGTGTAAAACCCTTTTACTTTATATGATTGTACAACAATACTTGATGCACTTAAGCATACAGCTCTAAATGATTTAGGGATTGGTCTAGGGATCAATTTCCAGTAAAATGTACTTCACATTTTGTGTGCAAAAAATGGGAATCGGAATAAAGAAAAGTGTGGTGCAAAACTACCTTTAAGACCATGACAGAAAAAACCCCTATGAGTCATGCAGGGCTGCTGCATCCATGCCACTGGCTTCAGCTCTCAGTAGCACCCGAGGGATGGTTGAAATACTCAAAATAACTCACCTACCTTCAAAATACCACTACTACATATCTTTTGGCACAAGAGCTACAGTTTTAGGTCTGTAGGCAATTATAATTAACACCACAAATGACTCTCTAATGCTTGCAGAAAAGTTAATGGCAGTAAAAGTTTGATTCAAAATCTTCCTGGATGTTAAATACCGGGATCCAGATTAGTTACATGGCAGCCTTTTCTCACACATATAGCAAACACAAATCGGTATGCAAGTTTGGCACAAAGAGCATTTACCAGTTGACCATAAAGAATATTAATTAAAAAAAGAAAAATACTCAAAATGTCCGCCGCAATGGATATAACTGGATATAACAAAATTAATCTTTTGAATCTTGAGATGAAATGGCTTAAACAATATCTGAGCATACAAATGTACTTATTTTCAAGTTGAACGTTTCATGGATGATCTACAAATTCAAGTACTGAATTTTTTAATATGCCAGTGCTGACACTTTTTTATGAGATGCGATTTCTACTTTTAAAGTACATCAAAGTTTCAGTGTCAATAGGGACTGTTGTTTCCCCTGCACACCTGTGTAAGGACAGTTTTTTTAATGAATTATGAGAGTGCACCTAATAAAGTATAAATAATTTAATACAATGGATGCTCTAAAATTGGCAAAAGAAAAAGTGGGCTTCAGAGAACATCACTAAATTTAATATCTAACAATGAACAGTGGGCTTTGAACTTGATTTTCCCTCATTATTTATTAATTTATTACTTAAATAAAATATATTTTAAATGTAATAATGAAATGCGAAAAACTTGCAGGGAAAACCCTGAAAAAAACATTGTTGTTTCCAACAAACACCACTAGATGTCTCCTCAAACCATGGGCACAGTGTTTTACTGCACAGAATTCCTTGATACTGTGATTGTGGCAATTACAAACTCAAGTGACCCAATATGCAATAATACTTCTTTTTCCTCTGGTCCCCCTATTAAAATAAAACAAAACTCTTTCCTTATGCGTACCATACATGGCTGAAATAAAGCGCGCGCACACACACACTGCACAATACATGATATCATATGCCCTGTACCTCTCATACAAAAAAATGTGTTAGCTGTTCACTTTTTTCCTTGATAATGAGAAAATATCCCAAACTCACTCAGATCAACAGCAAAACCACACTACTACAAGGATCCAATGACATATTCATGGCTCGAGGCTTTGTAGTATGAGTCATGGCACTCAAAACTTCAAGTACTCTAAACAACCCGGACAGCTCAAGTTATGATTTCAGACAGGGTTGTGAGGTCTTTCTGTTCCCCAATTGACCTTAGCCATAAAGGTGTGGCAATGCTTCCACTGAGTATTGGATGTACTAAGAAATAGAGGTTCTCACTCTGACCTCCATCACTAGGCTGAGTCCCTCTCCAGGTAGATCTGTAAGGGCTTGAATGTTACGTTGGGTTCATTGTACTCTTCTATTGTGCAGAGTGTTCCAGAGACCCCCATGGCTTTGTCTGGGAGATCCCGTATGCATACAAGTGAGGAGATCAGGGGAGGTGGCGAAAGCTCTGGTCTTTTTTCCAACAATACATCTTTCCACAACAACTACTCTTTTCCATGAAATGGAGTGGGATGTTTCCAGCAGGTCAGATGGGGAAGAGATCCTTTTGACCCTCTGAAATATTCCTCACGGACTTCAAAAGTGCAGATTACTGACTAGTTGCCACTATGGGAAGGTAGGAGAACAAAACTGCACGTACACCAGAACAGTAAAGGCTCTCAGAACCTCAACCATCTCCAAGAGGCACTTTTCTCAACTTTTGGTCTCAGTTTAGCTGATAGTATCTTTCCGCCACAAGGCAAATGTGATCATTGAAGCCTACGTAAGCCTGTGACCTTTGATATAAAGGGCGAATGTCGAAATGAACTCGCGCATGGTGATGAATGAGGTACTCCAGCTCCATGCTGTGGTTTTTGGTCAGGAATAGCCCATGTATTTCCACAATTAAGACCTCAATCTTGGTGATTTCATCGGTCCTGACATTTGCATCCATTTCCACCCTTCCGGTTACACATCTCTGAAGTGGCTATGCCACTGCAGATCAGCCCAATAATGCACATGCAGGGACCCACACGTGATGACGGCGCTAAATAAGAACTGGAATATCTCGAAGGCAGGAAGTGCGTGCTAGCCTCTTTGATGTGGCACTATGATGCAGAGATGCTCCAATGGTGCGGTCCGCTTGCACCCACTATAGAGCTGTGTCATAGACATCCTGTTGCAGGACGGTGGTGGGGTGGAGACCAGGGACAGTGGAGTGAGGATGGTCCCAGTTGGGGTCTCTTGCCGAGGGTGGTGTTGAGGGAGGCGGTGGCCCGGGAACCACAGGGCTCTGACCTCTCAGCTGCTCCCGCACATCCTGCTCCAGACTAGGCGGTATAATTAACTGGTCTTCCGGGTCTTGCTGGGCTGGTGCGGCAAAATATCCAGATTTCTTTTTGGGGGCCTCGAGTGCTACTTCAATGATGTTGTGGCTATCCTCCAGAGCCACTACCGAGCCATTAGAGAGCTTTTTCCCAAAGAGGCTGGAGGTGGAAGGAGACTTCTTCAGATCCGAGATCTCTCGCCCACATACAGCCAGTAGGCAGCCGTTGGTGGCAGAAACCACAACACTGTTTTGCCGACGCATTTTGCTATTGGGATACTCCGAGCCCCTCAAATCATGGCGGCCGTCCAGGTCTTTGGGACTTTCGGGTGGTCCAGAGCGTAGCTGAAAAGCACAGCAGTGAATGTCTACCTCCACCTCTAGCTTACTCCCATTTGAGATGACACCTTCTAAAGGAGCTTCATCGTCGCTGTCGAGCCCGTTGTCTGACTGGTTGCTGGAGAAGGTGGCACTGGAAGGTTGTCGCTGGAACAGAGCCGGGTGCGCCCCTGGTCCCAGGCTCGCCAGCGGCCCCATGTTACACAAGGTAGCAGCAGGATGCAGACTACAGCGGCGCTCTGGACGAGCTGTTGGTCCCGAAGAGGGGTGCTCGTCCGAGGCCGTGGACCCAGCCTCGCTGCCCACTTCTGAGGCTGACATCTCGCTGTTGAACTCAGAGGCAATGCCGCTGCTAGAAGATGGTGTGGCTGGGTCACCAGGGGAGACGGAGATCGGTAAAGGTGTCGGGGCAGGTGGTCCTCGTGCTTCTGCGGTCAAGAGAGGAGGCTCGCATGTACAGCTGTCTTCTCCGATATGCAAAGCCACCACTACTGCTCCAACATTATCCCGGCACCCATAGCTCTGTGCCAGTGTGCAGAGCTTTTTGGCAGCAGCACGGGGGTCTCTGACAGCTAGCACTGTGCTTACTGCCTCCTGGTAGGAAACCTTCTGGAAGAGTGCTTTGTTTCCTAGGATCAGAAACTCATCCTGGGAACACAGAGGCTCTGTGTGCACCCAGGGTTTGGGAAGCACCCAAGGAAACAGGTAGGAACAGCCAAGTAACCGTGAGCAGCATGTCACCCCACTCACCTTGTTATCCTGCAGCACAAAAGATTAAAGACACAAAAAAGCTTTTACTTCTCACTTATGGACATATTGATGTCATGAAGCATCAGCCAGTTAACGGGTATGAAATGAGAAAGAGTCAATACCTCAGTGATAATAGCTTTAGCCAGTTTGACACGCTCCATCTCCTCAGCGCTCTGTTCTAGGCTGAAAACTTTCGAGAGGGCAAGAGGTTGCCCATCACGACACAGGACAGCCTGGCAGGTGCCTACGTTGGCCACAGTGAGGCTAAAGTAGCTGCCAGGCTCGGAGGACTCATGATGGATGTAACAGAGCAGAGCAGAGGCACCGAGCTTCTGGCCTGCCATGCCAAGTTTCCTGCAAAAACGCACAACAGCAACAAAAGAAATGCATTTATTGTTCATATTATTTGTGAATTATGTTGAAACAAAAATATTTGAATGCAACATGTTAAAAGTGACCAATCAGAATCAAGTATTCAAGAGAGCCACGTAATGTTTGTTCATTACTTATAAATTCATACAGTTTATATCGAGTGTTACCAATTATTATACAAGCAAGGTGAAGCATACAAACCTTAAGAATAAGAAAAGATAGCTTAATCAAATCATGCTTAATCAAAACGTGTGCAAAACACACCTATGAGAGGTAAGGAAAGTGTTGCACATGTATACACTATCCACACTGGAGTGCTGTATCTCCTCTGCCAATACATCTCCCATGGTGCACTGCAGTAACCTGGAAACTTCCTCATTACGGTCGCCATCAAAAATCCCATAAGCAGCCTCTGGACTGTCCCCGAAGCGATCCACAGCCAGCACAGACACACACAACCTGAAGTAAAACACAAGATTTAAATTGAAGAAATGGTCTTCATGAAAACAACACCCAACCAAAATGTTACAATGTGTACAACATCACATTACAAATACATTTCACTGAATAGTAATGGATATACCTATATATAGGTACATACACTAACTCACTCTCACTGACAAACACACAAAATAGGCCCCCCTTGGTGGATATAGAGTACAGAGGATACGATATTTGAGACTGACTGCTTTGAAACTGGAGGTAATACCCTACGCAGGGGGGGCCATGCACACTGAGGTCACATTAAACATGTAGAAACAAGACCTTTAAGCCTATGGGAAGCATTCTGCATTTAAACCAGCCCCCCTGCTGCGTCTTGCCCCTGGTAACTGCGAAATCTACTGCGAAAACCAACGCTATGATTATTCTGAGAATGGCAGCTGCCATCCAAGTATTTCTTTGTTCATGAATTAGTTGTCTCAGAGCCAGATTTTTGATCGGCAAAATATCTGGGGCCGGATTCATGAAAATCTTCTTAAGCCCGGGATACACTGCACGATTTTATCAATCCTATAAGATCATTACTAATCGCACTGTGCGACATGGATCTATTAAACTTGGGTAGGACATGCGTGTAGACTGTACGATGATGACACCTATTGACTCATAGGCTACGATGCAAGTTTCTATAGAAGAATAAAACGTCATCAGCATGCGCCAGTGGTAGACAAAAAGACCATGTTGAATCACACTTTGGCAGTTGTAGTTTTTATGCGTGCTGAAAAAAAAGGAAGCAGCAAGAGAAGAAGGGAAAACAGCTTGAGGTAAGCAGTTAAGCTTTAGCGCCATGTCACGTTGATTTCATGTCGCATTTTTATTGGCTGGTCAGTAGACGTAGGTCATAGCAGCAAACACACGTGCGTTGATCATGCTGAATTTCTGACACTGTCAGAAAATTATCATAGGCCATCTCTGGTCGCATGACCGGGAAAATGGCCGTCTTTGAACCTCTCTCACTGTATGACATAGGACCACCGATTAAAAGCCACGATCACAGAAACTGCCACGATTGTTTCACGATGGCAATCTTTTGTCTGGGACAGCCAAAAATCGTGCAGTGTGGGGATAGTTCACCCAAAAATGCAAATTCTGTCATCATTTATTCGCCCTCAAGTTGTTCCAAACCTGTATGAATTTCTTTCTTCTGCTGAACACAAAAGAAGATTTTGAAGAATGTCGGTAACCAAACAGTTGATGGGCTCCATTGTATTTTTCAGTAGGGCTCAGTAACTGTTTGGTTACCCATATTCTTCAGAGTATCTTTTTTTGTGTTCAGCAGAAAAAAAAAGAAATTCATACAGGTTTGGAACAACTTGAGGGTGAGTAAATGATGACAGAATTTTCATTTCCGGGTGAACTATATCCCTTTAAGAAAGAAGAAATTTCTTAAGATGAATTCCAAGAAAAATGCGTAATAATGTTCCAAGTGCAATTTTTGAAAAAGTTCACAAATGTTTTCTTAAGATTTTTTTTTTTCTGGTGTTTGTATGATCGTATGGCAGTTGTTGCAAAAGACTCACTGATTAACTCAGCGAAAAAACACTCAACAGCCCTGCTTTTTCAGCTGCCTGCAAATTACCTTAATAATTATAAGTGTGCAGACTATTGACTATTGAGACTGGCTTGATGGAAGTTCAGCACTCTGCGTCCCTATTTAACTAATTTTTGTAGACATTTTTGAATTCAGCAGAAAGTCCTGTCGTGTAATTCTGATTACTCATGCACATTCCTAGTAATATGTATTATATATGTAGCTAGTCTTATGTTGTAAAGCTTAATGTTTTTAATAAATAATTCATGAAACATCTTACCTTTGAGGATTTAAGACAAGTTGGAGGTTATGCTAACTTTACAATGATTTTTAAGAAGATTCTTTTCAATCATTTGAATTAAGAACAAAGATAAGAACATCCTTAATAAGTATTTGAGGGTATATGAAATACTAACTTCTTTCTTAAGTAAAAGAGTAAGAAGAAAATATTAGGAAGAATTTTATTCTTAAGAATGTATTCCTGATTCACTCTGGCCAAGAAACGCCCATTTGGACAGGAAGTGTCTGTGTGAATGGCACATAAAACAACCAACCTATTTTTTTTTTTTATTTTGTTTTGACGTGAAATTTAGGATTGGGTGAATAAGAACTTCAGACGCTGAAGTTTCACTGCAGCCAATATATCCTCAAAATATAATAGAAAATTGGAGATGGTATTCTGGGCCTTCCTTTAACCAATCAAACCAACATTGACAAACACACTCATTCTTTCCAAATCTTTGACTCTCATGTCTAGAGAGGTTTCTCACTTGTTCCTTTGACCACACATCTCAGCATAACCATGATCCCACAGGGTAGACGTGCCCTGTGCGTCTCCTGCTGTCACGGCTGGCTTCTGGTCCAGCTTCAATGTACTTATGTGACTGGAAGAGAGAAGGACACAGAGAGATAAAGACAAAGAGCAATTAACCACCTGGGTTTGAGTATATCAGCTGCATAATTAGTGTAGACAGGTCTGTTACTGCATCCCACAGAGAGGACTGCTGTTTAGTAGCACCTCACCTGAAGAGGTTGAGCGTTTTATGCTCTAACATGAGGCTACTGTTTCCGGTCAGGTCCAGCTCTTGCAGTGTGGAAGGCAGAGAGTCCGGCAACAGGATTTCCGTCTGCTCATTACAGCTCACATCTACCAGCTATACAAAGAGCAGACGAGATACAGCATACTTTATGTGAAACACTGAATATAAAATAATGTGTGTAACAAACAACAGCCCACATCAAACAACATTTTATTGGATTTGGGAGCAAAAATGATTTAATTTGGCCAGACTTTAAGGGATAGTTCATCCGAAATGAAAATGATCCCATGATTTACTCACCCTCAAGCCATCCTAGGTGTATATGACTTTCTTCTTTCAGCCAAACACAATCAGAGTTGTATTAAATAATATCCGGGCTCTTCCCAGCTTTATAATGGTAGTGAATTGGGGGCGCCCTAAATAGCCCTTTTTGAAGCTAAAAAAAAAATAAGTCCTTCTATCATAAAAATAATCCATATGGCTCCAGGGGGTTAATAAAGGCCTTCTAAAGTGAAGCCATGGGTATTTGTAAGAAAGTAAATCAAGGGATAATTTTCATTTTTGGGTGAACTATCCCTTTAACAAAATTTTTTATAGTGCCATTTTCACAATTATATATTATAAATATTGAAAGAAAAAAAATAATAATTACAAAAATATTTATAAAAGTATAAATCATAAATCATAAATATTAAAATCAAAATAATGCGGTAACACTTTACAATAAGGTTCATTAGTTAACATTAGTTAACTACATTAGTTAACTTGAACTAATAATGAACTGCACTTCTACAGCATTTATTCATCTTTGTTAATGTTAATTTCAACATTTACTAACACATTATTAAAATCTTGTTAACACTAGATAATGCACTGTGAACTAACATGAACTGTATTTTCATTAACTAATGTTAACAAAGATTAGTAAATACAGTAACAAATGTATTGCACATGGTTAGTTCATGTTAGTTAATACATGAACTAATATTTAACTAATGAACCTTATTGTAAAGTGTTACCAATAATGCATATAAACCTTAAATATAAAATAGAAACATTAAATATCAACAAACAATCTAAATCAATTTAGATAAATTTAGATTTAGAAGTTCTGCGAAGCATCACTAATTTTCATGTTCTCACCATTTATATTTAGATTAAGCATCAGCTTTTCCATTCTAGGAATAAATTATATTTTAAAATATATTACAATAGAAAACAGTTCTTTCACACTGTAATAATATTTCACTATATTACTGATTTTTTTTATTAAATAAATGCAGAATTTTCTTTTTTATTAAATTGGTGAGCATAAGAGAGTTATTTTAAAAACATTAAAAAAAAATCGTAATTATTCCAAACTTTTGACCGGTAGTGTATGTACATTTTTTATAGAAGACTTGCATGTAAAACATGGATTTGATTTTTTTTTTTAAATCTATATAGGTTTTATTCAAACACTTATTAAACCATAAATATTCTCTATGAACACTGATTACAATTTTTTGTAACCTAAATTACTATAATAGTCTACCCATACATTTAAAATTGGATAACATATGCATCTTTTTTCTACTTTCTGTGTGTTACTGCCACCTGATGATGACTCTGTGGTTGACCCTTAAGATCCTTACAATATTTATGGCCAGGCTTTCATGCCCTGGTCATCATATATCACCCAAACGCACACCGACCTTGATCTCGGGGAGGTTGAGGACCTCTGGGAACACGCTGATATGGTTGGAGTGAGCGATGAGGGTGTGCAGTCTCTTGCAGCTGGACACAGTGGAGGGGATCGTTTTCAGCTTGTTCCCACTCAGATTCAACTCCTCCAGTACCTCCAGTTTACTGAGTTTGCTGAAAACACAACAAAGGTGATTTATACAGATTTAATCATTGATCTTTCTTGAATGATGTAGATGGAAGTATACTAGTTCAAGGTGTCAGTGAAGTATAGGTACCTAGCAGGGAAGGACAGCAGTTGGTTATAAGCCATATGCAAGACCCGCAGGTTCTGATGCCCCACCAGTAGAGCAGCGCAGTTCTCATTCAGGTTGTTTCCTGTGAGATAGAGCTCCTGCAGGGTGCTGAGGCTCTCCTCTGATTGGCTGCTCGGGGGGACTGTCTCCAGTGCATTGGCAGACACATTCAGATACTTTAAACTAGTAGACGAGAAGAAAAAGCAATTTGGTGAATATTGTTTTTCTTTTCTTTTCATTTAAACAGCAATGTTTATAAAACAAAAATCATCTTGGATACAACCAAAGCCTCAGAGCTGCAGTACATCTTTCAGCATTAGAGATGCTTAATGGATGACAAGTAAATTAACATACAGGAAATGGAAGAGCTGCGGGCTGTTCTGGCTCATATTACCGTGTCTCACTGAGCCATATCCTCCTTTACACATCCATGAGAGTCTTTGTAGAAGCATGTCAGTTCCTCTATGCACTGCACATGCACTTATACTGTCATAGATAAAGTGTTGGGCTCGTTACACAAAAGATTTAATTCATTACTCCTTTCAAAAGTAATATTATTACATTACGTTTTATTTCCTGGCGACAGTAATTTGCTACACTACTAGTTATATTACTTTTCCGTTACACCCCACAGAAGTGGTTATAGCGTATTTTCTCCTCAAAATTCTGACTTCGCATGTGCGTCTCTATGAATGTTAGTGTATATTTAAATTATTTAGTTCACATTGTAAATATGAAACATATCTGTCAATGCATATTTAAAACGTTATAAACTATAAATCACTGGCTTCCGCTAACGGCCGTGCGCGCAATCATGAGTGAGTTGAGTTCTGGCCGAAGGGTGACCTCTGATCTGACATATGATGTAGGACGTATGACGTAGGCGTAGCGTAAGCTTAGGTGAGAATAGACAGCTCTCGTGAAAACCCTCTCATAAACACGTGTACAGCCATTCCCAGAAGTCAGCGATTATAGTTTATAAAGTTTTAAATATGCATATTGTTCTTAGAAAAACCCATCGCTTCACTTCAGAAGGCCTTTATTTATTACTTTATGGATTGCTTTTATGATGGATGGATGCGCTTTTTGAAGCTTCAAAAACTCGAACACTACTCAATGACATTACAAAGCTGGGAAGAACAAGGATATTATTTAATATAACTCTGTGTTCGGCTGAAAGAAGATTGTCATATACACCTAGGATGGCTTGAGGGTGAGTAAATCATGGGATTATTTTAATTTTTGTGTGCACTATTCCTTTAATTACATTTTTTCATGAGTCTGATGAATACTGCTCTGATTAAATTATAAATTACATAATCTGATATCTAATTAAAAAGATTTTTCCTAATTAAATAACTAATGTATTTGGATACTTTTTGTTAGTAGCTTGTAGCTACAAGCTAAAGTAGCTTCCGCAACTCTGAGTATCTGTAATATCTTCCAGTCAATATATATAGTGATTATTATTCCCAAAGAGCAGTTTCCAGAGAATTCCCTGGTTTGATAAGTTCCTGTAAAAGGCTAGGAGGTCTAGTGAAGAGCTCAAGCAGCAGGGCTAAAGGTCCACAGAGCAGAGAGAGACGCAGCTGCAGCTTGCACTGCACCTGTCACATAAAGAAATTGCAAGAAAAAGAGGAAAAACACTAGAAAAATGGAGGGAGAGAAAGAGAGAGAGAGCACAGCCTGGAGAGTAAGAGGAACAGAGAGAGTTCAGAAGGAGGGAGTGACCTACTTTAAGGCCTTGTAGAAGAAGCACTCTGGCAGTTCTCGCAACTTGTTGTGCTGCAGGTCGAGTGTTTCCAGTGGGATGTGGTCAAGCAGGTCAGCCAGTCTCTCCAACCTATTGTTGCCAGCCAGCAGTTTACGCAGACTCATACTGCTAAGAAGTCTGACAGGAAAGAACGAATATGAGAGACATCAAAAGAAAATCCACTGTCTGACACTATATTCAACATATTCAGTCTTGAATGAGGGAAGAAACTCAAAAACAAAAAAGGATATTTTGTCCAATAATTAACATTATTTATTCATCATCATTTAATTCCAAACCCATTTGCTATATTTTTTTCTGAAAAATAATAAAGGACCATAAATATACTTTATAATTTAGGGCTGTGGGGGGAATCAATTTGTGATTTTTCTGATGAAAAATTGTGAGAGCGAGATGTAAAATGCAATTTTTATAAATAAAAAAAGGTTACTGGAGGTTTGCTGTGCTTGTTTGCAGGGCTGTAGAATTTGTCCAAAACTTTTGTGATTATATATCAATATGACTATAAAATAATAATAATAAAAATATTATTACTACATTAAAATATTAAATAAAATATTACTATTGTAATAATTTAGTGTAAACTAAAAAATAAAAATGATATAATAATTTTACTTTACAAAAAAAAAAACTGTAAAGTTACAATATTAATTGCTTATATCTTAATTTGTTCATTTTCAAACATTAAACCATCAAGCTTTTATTTCAGCGAAACAGCAGATGGAGCTTTTAAATCTTCTCTTGACAACAAATGTTGAGAATTCATCGCTTCACTTGAGAATCGCACTAAGCCATATCACAATTTCGGTTTCATTTCGATTAATATATACATACAAATAAATCTTCTGTAGCCAAACAATAGTTTTGTGTGAAGAACAGACACAAATTTAAGTAGTTATTTACTTAAATATAATTTACACTTTATATAACATATAATTTGACCAGGTTTGACATTAGGTTCTTGTATATTTTGTAACCAAAAACTGGAATGGTAGATTGACTTGATGACTTTGCAATGAAGGATGATATTTGAGAGCTGCAACTGAAGATTTTCAGTAAACATGTTTTTGATTTCATCACTTTTTGAAGCTTGACAAGTATATCGTTTCAAACATGAATTGTGGTTATAAGTACATAAAGACAGAATTCTCCTTTATAATGAACTATTCCTTTAAAATACCAACAGAGCATTTTCATGCGAGGCCAAGATTGCAACACTCACAGTCTCAAATGGGACACAAACTTCAAGCCGCATATTATCTCATTTGTGCACGGCTTTTAGCTCTTTCAGATGCAAATGACTGAATGTTAATGTGGAATTAGCTGGAAATGGTGCTTTCATCTGCTTGGCGTTTACATCACTTTTCTTTCGAGACAGCAGAGTGGCCTCATCAAGCGTCTGCTGATGAACGCTGTCCCATTTCTATTCAGTTCTACAGTCTGGCCAGACAGTCGCTTTAACCGACATCATTCAAATCAAACGAGCAATTTTTGTTGAATAAATAAGTACAAAATGCTGACATTAAGATTCTGAAATGGGGGAGCAGCAGGACAGTTTCTTTTTAGAGGGAAGGTGCAACTGCAGTTTATGAGGGTCTGAACACACACACGTACATACACACAAATGCGCCCACCTGGCTGGGAGCTCAGACAGCAGATTATGGGAGACGTCCAGCACCTCAATCTTCCTGCTGTCACACACCCAGTCTGGCAGGTATTCCAGGAGATTCCTGCAGGAGGAAAGTAAATTAACTCCAGGCTAATTACATGAGAGCATTAGCATTGTACAAGAGTGTGCGGGGTAAAGGACATGACTGCTGTGCATTGAGCCTCTTGTAAATGAGCTGATGAACATTTGGTCACATTTGCATTACAAATATTTTTTTTATAAGTTATGTTTTAGTAATTTTGTCATGCACTTCTGTCATTTTAATTGTTTTATATTTCAGTGTAACTATTTTGGTTTGAAGTAATTTTAGTACTTGAACTTTAATATTTATATTCCATTTTATTTCAGTTTTATTTCAAATAACAAAAACGATTTTCGGTAGCACTTTATTTTAGTGTCCTTGTTACACGTTACATGTACTTATTGTAGTAATAACCAGTGTTGGTGGAAAGTTACTTTTAAAAGGAATGCACTACAATATTGCATTAATCCCTAAAAAAGTAACTAATTGTGTTATTTAGTTACTTTTTATGGAAAGTAATGTGTTGCGTTACTTTTGCGTCACTTTTACTCACCTGGGCTGGGCATGCTTTTTTGGTTTTTTTATTAACAAAAAAATGAAACTTCTATTTTTGACAAATTTCAAGGCCCTTTCCCCACCAAAATGAAATGACTCAAGAGAAGAAAGTTCAACACTCTTACTTCATTATTAAATTAAAAAAAAAACAAAAAAAAACAACTGAGATGTTTAACCCAAGTCATTTTTGCTTAGTATGATTGAAGTACAGTGGCATAGTTCCTCAACAAACCTTCCATACCGATCCTCAGCTGGATGGAACTGGAATAAATACTTTGAATGTTGCGATCCCTTCGGACTTATGATAGCTACCTGAATCGTAACAAAGCACTGTTCGCCAGAGGAGAACTGGCCCCCCGACTAAGCCTGGTTTCTCCCAAGTTTTTTTCTCCATTTTAACACCTGTTTGTCACCTGATGTCACCTGTTGGGAGTTTGGGTTCCTTGCCGCTGTCGCCTTTGGCTTGCTTAGTTGGGGACACTTGATATTCAACAGTGCTTTGATCTGCCTGCATTGACACCATTTTCGTTAAGAGCTGCTGTGCAGCCAAAATTATATACCAGTTATCACTGTAAAGCTGCTTTGACACAATCTGCATTGTAAAAAGCGCTATATAAATAAAGGTGACTTGACTTGGCTTGAATTAGATCCAAAAATTTGTTAATAAAGTTATATTTAATACATAAATTATGTATTATTTAAAATTTTAATTATTGAAGGTTTGCTTAATAGTTTGCATTTCGCATTTTGTTTTTATTCATTTTGAGGAATACTGATTCTATTTTTGTGCAAGTTTGTGGATTGGGTGCTAGAAAACAATAGACCAGCAAACACCATCTGCCTAGCAGAGATTATTTCCAGTCCCACTCCGGACCCAGAGCCCAGCCAGCCATCACCCCACAGCACGGATACAACACCCAGAGCCCAATGAAGATGGAGGGATTAAGCCTGCCGCGACGCATGAGCCAGAGCCAGACAAGAGGACTGAGCCAGCCATCGCCCCGGAGCCCGAGCCCTACTGTAAATCTGACCAGGTGTGTGTGCCGGCAACATTGTCCGTCATCGTGAGACAGCTAGTGGAGTACGAGGGAATGGAGGAAGACCCTGCCCACACTCCCACCACTGAGGTTGAGCTGACGCTGACCTCTGCAATATTTTGGTTTCATAGACAGGGCTTAGTCTAAGCCAGAATTAGGCCTTAGTTAAATTAGGGCATTTAAGTATCTTTTATAAATATGCCCTTAAAA
Source organism: Elopichthys bambusa (assembly GCA_037101425.1). Lineage (NCBI taxonomy): Eukaryota > Metazoa > Chordata > Actinopteri > Cypriniformes > Xenocyprididae > Elopichthys > Elopichthys bambusa. The sequence goes on along the minus strand of CM074432.1, from coordinate 42,926,822 downwards.
AAAAAAACATTACTGGTGTGCATCTTGAGACAAAACAATGGCACTGACATATTTTAAGATATTTCACTGCATGTTCCTTTCAGCTCAGACATCTCAAACATGCATTTTAGTCTTGGACTAGCTTAAGCCTTGTCTGTGAAACCAGGGGTTTATGATTTAGAAGAGGAGGCTTACCTTAATCTTAAGCTTACCTTAAGTCTCCTGCGTCCCCGCTGGTTCCGCCCAGCCCGGGGTCTTCTGTGTCTCCACAGTTCCTGTCCAGTCTCCCTCTCCCGCCTCTTCTTCCAAAGTCAGCCAGTCCGTTGGCCCCACCTCTGCTCGTTCCCTTCAGCCCCTCGTCTTCTCCTCTAATGGCACTATATTGTGTGGATTTGCCTCGGGTCTTCAGTTCTCCAGCTTCGCCTAGGCAAGTGGATCCCCCTGCTCTGCCTCCAGCCGCTGATCCAGTCACTCCACCGTGGTCCGTCCACCTGTCGGCTTCGATTGGCTCCTCCCTCCCTTGGCTCCACCAGATGCAAATCCTTCCGGTTTCGCCTTGGTCAGACGTCACCCTGCCGGACTTTCAAGCTGTCCGCTGCGCTCCATCTCTCCACCCCTTCAGCTCCATCTGGCTCCGCTTTCCCTCCAGCTCCGCCTCCATCCCTCGGTCCCACCGGCTTCGCCTCAGTCCTCAGGCACCCTAGCTCCACCTCAGACACTCATTGCTGCGACTCCGCCTCCAGGACCATCGGCGTCCTCATGGGCTCCACTTCCATTGGTCTCATCTCCGTCACTCGTCCCCCTTGAGTCGTCAACCAAGTTTCCACCATGGTTCTTCCCTCCCTCGACTCCACTGTGGACCATCGTCCTGGCTGTGCTTTGGGTCCCCACCTGGCTCATCTTGCTCCTGGCTCCACCCACTGTCATCGCCACCCTGGTCTCTCCTGTCATCAGTGCCACAGGGTTACTGCCTTTCGCAGTAACCCTGTTTTTTTGTTTTTTTTATTATCATGCTGTTTTGGTTTCCCTGTTTGCCTGTGTTCCCTAGTTTGTTCCCTTGGTTACATATGTCAATCATTATGTCTCCCCATGTATTTAATCCCTTAGTTTCCCCAGTCCTTGGTTCGATGTGGTCATTGTTTAGTGGTTGTGTTTTCTATAATCTCCAACGATATCCTGTGTTTTAGTTTGTGAATTAGAATAAAGATTATTTTGTATACTCCGTCATGCGTGTCTCTACAGCACCCACGTCTGACATAACTTGCATTATTTATTTGAAAAAGTAACTCAGATAATTTTGTTGTAAATTTAAAGTAATGCGATACTTTACTAGTTACTTGAAAAAAGTAATCTGATTTTGATTGATTTGATTTTGACGTCTAATTGTAATGTGTTACCTCCAACACTGGTAATAACAGGAAGTTGCGCATAACTACATGCAACCAACCCTAAACCAAACCCTAATCATAAATCTAACCCTATAGTAAGTGCATGTTGTTCATTAATATTACTCAGTACATAAATGTATAATTACACTGTTAAAATAAAGTGTAACTCAATTTTTAATAGATTTAGTTTATCATAATAACATTAGTACAGAGTTTTACTTCTAAACAACAAGTAAATAAATAACATATAATTAGTTTACAGAGATATTTGTGATTACACATTATTATTACTGGTACTATAGCTAATTTTGTAAAAATGTGTGTCATGTATTTAATTACAATGAACATTTATTAACTAGCCACAACCATAAACAAAAAGACATTTTTTGGTTACTTGTGAAATGTCTGGTCCAAAATGTTTCGCTTTTAGTCTGGAGAGAAAAAATTACTTGCTGCTGGAAACTGTCGCAACTGATTAGGATACGGTATGTACAGAATGAATATGTCAATTCATCATATACTTGCCTTGATAGGTCCATATGTGTCAGTTGGTTGGGAACAGGATAGATGTTCACTGTGGTTAGACCTATGAAAAATAATATTGTAATTATGATAATAATAAAATGAAAATGTCTGAATTTTTTGGCATCAAATATTTCTATTTGTACTCACGGTTGTTATTGGCATGGAGTGTGCGCAGAGTGTAGCCGCTTAGCGTGAGTGATCCCAGCTGGTTTCGCTGACACTGCAGCGTCTCCAGACTGCAGGCCGCGCTCAGGTCTACAGAGGTCAACCGGTTGTCTCTCAGGTCTAGCTGGGTGAGATGTTTTACAGGCTCCAGAGTTTCACTTTTAACACAGCGGAGGCCATTTAACCTACACACAAGAAACAGGCCCTATATCAGCTGCAAAGAAGCGAAGAATCTAAACAGCAAAAATATGTTGGTGAACAAATAAAAACAGAGAAAAGTGTAGAGCTCCAAGACAATGAAAATTGAGAAAATATCCTTGTTAAATAGTTACATTTTATGCTCAGAAAATATGTTTGTACTGTATATTATTTAATATTATTATAATATAATTCAATTTTGAAATATTGAATCGAATTATAATAAATACTGTTGTTGTAAATCGGTCAGTTTGAATGGTACACGTAAATGAACTAGTTAAAAAAAATGATTCACTGATTTATTTGAGTCATAAAGATAAAGTAAGAGCTTTCATAAAAATCAGTTTCCAGTTTACCAGTCTTTTAAGACATCAGAAACACAGAATAAGGGTAATTCCGACATGACAGGTAAGCAACAAGTGTGTATAGACACTTGCTAGATATAATTCCAATACATTCCCAAATAAAGGTTGCAAATGTTTATATACATACATACACACAGTACATTATAAATAGCAAATGCACTACATATTCTTCAAAATATTGCATATACAAATACATATGGCATTGACACTTGGGTGACATTCTGTAAATGCAGAGCAGAACTGAAAGAACCAGAAATGACCTTTACAGTGGTTCATCTACGTTCCCCTGCTTCTCCTGCCATCTGTTGAAACCGAATGGCTTCCCGTTACGAGAGACGCCACAGTTCGCCAATGACTATCACAGCCAAATGATGAGGGCATTAAACATTTCTGTTTCTCACAGCCCCCCATGAACTCAAATTCCCACTCACATCTGCCCATGAGATCGGTGAATATGTGAGGAATCTGAGTGGTGACTCGTGTCAAGAGCAGTGGGATAATCCAGCAGAAAAGCTTGTTCAGGTGACAGACACCTCCCTCTTTCCCTTAGCCTCTGCCAGGGAGTGTTTCAGACCCCGCGTGAGTTCCCACCACAGCTCAGCTCTGCATTATGAGCCTGGCTGGATTTCTAATCCACAGCAGGTGCAGTCAGGACCCTGAAAATCCTCAAACCTCAGTCTGTTTCACTCATTCTCTCTCTCTCTCTCTCTCAGGTGAGTCACAGACTGTGAGCTGTGATCAAAACCACAGGCTGTTTAAAAATGACTTTATGAGAAGAGCATTTGTGACTTTGTTAGTGACAGGGCAGTCTAAACCTCAGACAGTCAGTCCACAGACCGCCCACAGTCCGTTTACAAACCGTCTGATGCATATTGCACTCAAAAATAGCAAACGCTGACCAAAAGCAACATTTCCAACCTGATTGGCTGCTTTTATGAAACTGGAAGTACACAGATTATGATTTATTTTATGATGATAAGTTATGTTTACAAGGGTTGATACAATAATGCTTTTAAAGATAAAATAAGGTAAAATAAATCACTGGATTCAAAATATAGGAATATATATATTATATATATATATATATATATATATATATATATATTCTGTTTATAAATACACATTTTCCATAATTTATCAGTGTTTTCTTTAAAAATGTTATCAGAGAATTATTTAAATTATTTTTTTTGTGCACCAATGTATTATTGTGGTATGATATAAAAACAGCAAACTGTGTCTGGATGCTTTACATGTCAGACAGATGGTCTCATCCTTTCAAAATGGGCATTTTTTTGCCAGAATAATCTACAAAAAGGACCAGATTTTAATGCCGTAGTCTGGCTGCTTGAGACTAGCAACAGGGCCACCTGTGAGAACAAATAGAGCTGTGCTGCTGTCAACTCTGTGATTTACTGATAGGTGATCTTATTACATTACAATTGTATATTGATCCTGCATTATGCATAAAGTCTGAGCTGAGAGTAATATCATACAGACAGGTGACAGACAGAAGAAAGAGAGACAGGAGGAACAGAAGGAGCCCGACCGCATGACGCACATAGATAGATAGATGGAGAGAGAGAAAGAGGAAGATGTTTATAATAGCTCACCGTAAATCAATACTCTTAATGTGACTCATTCGTAGCAGACAGCACAGATCCAGAGTCTCCACTCTGTTCCCAGCCATCGCCAGCTTGTCCAGGGCGCAGAGCCGCTCCACCACGCTGGGGATCTGAGGAAAATCGTTGAAGGAAAGTCCCAAGCTGCAGAGCTGTACGAGGCTGCCCAGCTCCTCTGGAAGAGAATCCAAGCGATTCCCATCCAAACACAGTGTCTGTAAGCTGAAGAGATAATGGTCTATGAATTCACAGCCAAACAGACTCGCTTTTAAAGGGTTAGTGCACCCAAAAACGAAAATTCTGTCATGTCGCTCCAAACCCGTAAGACTTTCAGGAACACAAATGAAGATCTTTTTGATGAAATCTGAGCGCTTTCTGTCCTTCCATTGACAGGTACACAATTCAGACTTCATAAAGTTCATAAAGAGATTATAAAACTAATCCATATGAATTGAGCGGTTTAGTCCAAATTTTCTGAAGAGACACGATCGCTTTTTATGATGAACAGATTTAATTTAGGCTTTTATTCACATATAAACATTGATCAGTGAACATAAACAGAAGCTCAACCGAACCTGAATGACGCACAAGAACAAACCTCTTCTGGAAGTTTCAAAGTGTCAAAGTTTTAATTGTGTAGGCTGTCTATGGAGGGACAGAAAGCGCTCCGATTTCATTAAAAAGATCTTCATTTGTGTACTGAAGATGAACGTCAACTAAAGCCCTGAAGTCTCAACTAAACTATCCTCTGCAAAGACCTCCTTCCCTTTGCTCTCCCTATGTATAGAAAAAAGTTCACATGGATCTGCGGAAACGACTAATAATTCTGTATTATGCGGGCCAATGTCACTTTGTAAAGAAAGACTCAGCGTCTGCACACATACACATTCAAACATGCATACCTATAGACCAAACACGTAAATGAACGGCAAGAACGCATTAAAAGTCTTCTGTTTTCAGTAGGAAAGGTGTCATTTAAGCAGCCCCTAAGTAAATAATTAACGATTTTTACAATGGAAGTGATTCAATCAAAAACTTACTTTAGCTCGATAATAACTTTAGAACTGCTGTAAAGCCAAAACAATCTCTGTCCATGATTTTCCTATTATCACCGTGAAGCTGCTTTGAAACCTTCTGTATTGTAAAAAGTGCTATATAAATGAAGATGACTTGACTTGAAGGTCTTACGGGTGTGGAACAACATGAGGATGAGTAATTAATTAGAGAATTTTCACTTTTTGGGTGAACTAACCCTTTAAGATATGGGAAATGATAAAGTGGTTACTCTGATATTAAAGATGCATACATATTTGTCAACACTGTTCATTTGTTAATTTGGGGGTGGGGGCCTTTTAATAGTAAATAGCCTATTAGTAAGTAAAGATTTACAAAAATACAATTACATTTTTACATAGATGTCGCATTAAAACTTTCTCGGTTTTACCATTTTTTTAATTGCTTTATCATTGCCCCAGATCCCAACCTTTTGTCCAAATAGTTTTGGCCATGTAGCAAATCTACTATATCACTTATAGTTATGCTATAATTACATTTCTTATGTAAACCATTTTTTATATTAACTGTAAAATGCATACATGTTATTTAGAATACTGGGGATTTATTGAATACTGGTGTCTTTTTTAGTCATATTTCTGTTGCTACTTTGCATCATGCCTAAAAACATCTCACCCTTAACCAGAATGCATTATATACACTGATGAGGCATAACATTATGACCACCTTCCTAATATTGCGTTGACCCCTCTTTTGTTGCCAAAACAGCCCTGACCCGTCGAGGCATAGACCCCTGAAGGTATGCTGTGGTATCTGGCACCAAGATGTTAGCAGCAGATCCTTTAAGTCCTGTAAGTTGCAAGGTGGGGCCTCCATGGATTGGACTTGTTTGTTCAGCACATCCCACAGATGCTCGACTGGATTGAGATCTGGGGAATTTGGAGGCCAAGTCAACACCTCAAACTCGTTGTTGTGCTCCTCAAACCATTCCTGAACCATTTTTGCTTTGTAGCAGGGCACATTATCCTGCTGAAAGAGGCCACAGCCACCAGGGACCACCGTTTCACCAAACACCGAAAAAGGGTGTACATGGTCTGCAACAATGGATGGCAGAACCCAAAGTTTCCCAGAAGTTTCCCAAAGGATCAAACTGCCTCCGCCGGCTTGCCTTCTTCCCATAGTGCATCCTGGTGCCATGTGTTCCCCAGGTAAGTGACACACACGCACCCGGCCATCCACGTGATGTAAAAGAAAACATGATTCATCAGACCAGACCACCTTCTTCCATTGCTCCGTGGCCCGGTTCTGATGCTCACATGCTCACTGTTGGTGCTTTCGGCGGTGGACGGGGGTCAGCATGGGCACCCTGATTGGTCTACAGCTATGCAGCCCCATACGCAACAAACTGCGATGCACTGTGTATTCTGACACCTTTCTGTCAGAACCAGCATTAACTTCTTGAGCAATATGAGCTACAGTAGCTCGTCTGTTGAATCGGACCACGGGCCAGCCTTCGCTCCCCACGTGGATCATTGAGCTTTGGCCGCCCGTGACCCTGTCGCCAGTTCACCACTGTAGCAGGCAGCACAGATCCAGAGTCTCCACCCTGTTCCCAGCCACTTTGACCACTTGGACCACTTTTGATAGATACTGACCACTGCAGACCGGGAACACCCCACAAGAGCTCCAGTTTTGGAGATGCTCTGACCCAGTTGTCTAGTCATCACAATTTGGCCCTTGTCAAACTCGCTCAAATCCTTACGCTTGCCCATTTTTGAATGTTGCTTTAATTTTAGAATGTTGCTTTAATAAATCAACATATATGAACAATAATATAATATATAATATAATGTAAATGTAATGTAATATTAGGGTATATTTATTAAAGCAACATTCTATGAGAGGCCATGCATTCTGCATAATATAATATCCTGATGCTGATAATTTTCAGAACACTAATATTGACAGATATGGTCAGCACTATCCAGTAAGATTCCACTGCAGGCCTCCTACATGCTCAGAGCACCTCGTATAAGCTGAGCAGAGAGCAGTAAAACTAGGCTGATTTTTATGCTTGATTTAATCTGGTGGCGTAATATGCACGGCTGAACTTCATGCATTTTACTGGCTCATTTAGGGGGGAAAAAAGAACTTTGCTTGACAGGCTCTTTGGTACCACATTGACTGTAATTGCAGGAGCAGCGGTGCTATAAAGCACTGAATATTTTAAATACAATCATGCAAATCAAAGGATTATTTAGATTATAACCCATAATCACGCTCATTATGTTGTGCAATGTTTTTCAAATGACCTACAAGGCACATTTGTGCACTTAGAAAAGTTGAGCTGATTACAAATAGAGAGGCCATTTTGGCAACAACAAAAAGGACAAGCACATATTTTCTCTTTTAGATCAGCTACAGCAACAGCAACAAACCGTATTATTTGCAGGTTAAAATCGGCCCAAAAGAGCAGGCGCAGATGGTGTGTTGTGCACAGTAGAGTCGTGTAATGTGCGCTGACCTCTGGAGGTTGTCGACGCGGGGCGGGATGGCGCTGAGGCCGTTGCAGGACAGATAGAGCTCTGTCAGTGTCAGGATCTCACACATCGACTCCGGGAATACGCCCAGCCCGTTGTGAGAAAGGTTTAAGCTCTTCAGCTGGGCAAATCTGCGGAAACATTCAGTGCTCTTAATGGACAAGGTTATTTCCTGATGATATGACTCCATCATGAGACATGAGAAACACTTAATGCATAATGGACTTACAACAAATGCATTTAGAGGGCAAGCAAGTCTTTAGTAGAAGAAGTCTGCCTAACTGTTTCTCTAAATATTTAAAGCCAGCAATTATGAAAAATCATCATGGTAGCCATACAGCCATACAACACAAACATACAAGATCTCAATAAGTATATTCTTCTCTAACTGATTCATTTAATAATAATTAATTAATTTGAATAAATATTTATATGAATTGTTCATTTATTTATTTGGTCGTAAATGTGGTATTTGAGCTGAAACTAAGGTTCCCATGGTACATTTCTGTAAAGGAGCCAAATTAAGTAAAAAAAAAAAAAATAAAAAAAAAAAAGACATGCAATGGAGATGTCCGACAGTTTTGATCCTAATGTAGACAATATCTCTTCTGGGAAACAAAATTAGTATTCATCTTTAGTAGTCTTTTAGTAATCATCTTTATTATCCCATGGGGAGACTTTCAGTGAATTTTGTGGGCATGACAATAGACAAAAGGACAAGAAAAATCATCAAACACATTCTATAAATATTAAAAAATAAATAAGTAATCTGCCATATAAATTTATCTCTGCATTATTATATGTTCAAGTCATAAGTCATACAAGGTACAACATATACACTACTGGTCAAAGAGTCAGTTAGAAATTAATACTTTTGAGCTAGGACACTTTAAATTCACAATGTTACAAAAGATTTCTATTTCAAAATGCTGTTCTTTATCAAAGAATACTAAGAAAAAATACATCACAATTTTCACAAAAATATTAAGCAGGACAACTGTATTCAACATTGATAATAATAATAAATGTTTCTTAAATATTAAATCAGCATATTAGAATGATTTCTGAAGGATCATGTGACACTGAAGACTGGAGTAATGATGCTGAAAATTCAGCTTTGTATCACAGGAATAAGTTACACTTAAAATATATTCAAATAGAAAACAGCTATTTTTAAATTTTAATAATATTTCACAATATTACTGTTTTTACTGTGTTTTTGATCAAAATGCAGGCTTGGTGAGCATGAGAGACTGCTTTTAAAAACATTATAAAATCTTACAAGCTTCCCATTTATTTTTTTTATTATCAATGTTGAAAACAGTTGTTCTGCTTAATAATTTTGTGGAAAACGTGATACAAATTTTCAGGAATCTTTGATTTTGAAGTTGAAAAGAACAGCATTTAATTAAAATAGAAATCTTTTTGTAACATTATAAATGTCTTTACTGTCACTTCTGATCAATTCAATGTGTCCTTGCTGAAAAAAAGTTATTAATTTCTCCCTTTCAAAAAAAAAAAAAAAAAAAAAAAAAAAGTCTTACTCAAAACTTTTAAATGGTAGTGTACATCTTCCAGGCAAAAACTGTAAGCCTGATCTCATAAAATAACCACTTGCTGTATACATGACTAAAATATCCTCCCAAAATATCTTTTCAACATTGTTTTATTGGTTTGTGTGTGTCTGTGTGTGTCTGTGTTATTGCTGCTGTAAAAGCTTAATATCCCTTTGGGGATTAATAAAGTATCGTATCGTATCGTATCATATTGTATCATTTCAAACTAAATGACATCATTGCATGCTCATCCTGGTCTCTCCTGCCCAGTTTCCCACACTCCTGTTTCCGGTAACTGGCTCAATGGCCTTTGTATCCTTGTTACCACAGGCAAATGATGCTGTCAGACGGGGCTCTTCATGGACGAATGACTGCCAAAGAGCGCTCATCCAGCCCAGAGCAACCGCCTGACATGGCAAACACCCCCGAGCGAGGCATCTTGCAGCGACACAAAAATATCTATAGCATTAAACCATAATATCAGAGGCTGCAGTTATATGTGGTCCGATGTGCTAAGAGTGAGCCTGCCATGAATGATGTGGATGGGAGGTAAAGCAATGACACAGCCGTGGAGGTGGCAGCCTGACTCAGAACATATGCTGAGCTCTCGTCTCTCTCTCTCTCTCTCTCACACACACACACACATCACCCCACCACCACCATCATCCTACGCATCCTGCACCACCCACCACACACAGTTACTAAATATATGTCACAGCTGAGATGAACGGAGAGAGAGAGAGAGAGAGAGGGACGGAGGGGGAGCTAGAGGGAGAAAAGTCCAGAAAGGAGAGGCGTAACGGAGCAAGCATGTGTGAAAGCTCTCTCAAGTAGTAACATGCCAGAGAAGCTTCTTTCATGAGGCAATATTTCACCCCAAAATCAACACCAAAAATAAGACGTTTAACCCTACTGTATCATATTTTATACACAAATTTCTAAGGCCTCCAAATTATCAACATGATCAAAACCTGTTGTACACAATCTACTACATGCCTTCTGGTGTCTGATTGATTCAATGTATTGTATGTATTGTTCATTCCTATTTCATGTTATCTAAAGTAGTTGACTAATGTTAATATGTTGTCTAAAGTAAAAAAAAAAAAATTATATATATATATATATATATATATATATAGCTTTTTTTTATATAAAAAGGGGGACCTATAATCAGGGCTTAAAAACGAAAAAAATAAAAATAAAAATTCAATCGTTTCACTCAGAGCAGAATCAATATTTTAACGTTTCTGTTCCAGCGTTCCTTCTGTATTATTAACGTTCCGAAACCGGTTTGTTCAGAAAAAAATAACGGTTAATAACTATATTTTTTAACTTTTTTTGTTTGTTTGCATGTAGCCTATTTAATAATAATAATAATACGTACACCATTTTATTTATTAATAAACAAAGAGAGTATTTGCCGTCTTAGCCAACAGGCCTACAAATATCTTTTATAACAAGTTTCTGTCCAAATGTAAACCTATTAAAGGAAAAACTATCAACAGTTTATAAAGTATTTTTTCAAGATACGAAAGATAATCTGTCAAGTCCTGTCACAATAAAGATGTAACTTTGCATGAATTAAATAATACAGCCATGAATGAGCACATGTTGGAAATGAAAGCGGTGAATTTAATTCTCTCTCTGTTGTCTATGCTCATCATTAATCTCGTGAAGTCGTCTGCATTTTGCTGTTTACTCAGCGGGTTGCTGCTCAGGAAATGCTCCTGCAGCACAGCCACCAAATCTTAACAAGATTTCCTTGTTTAAAACATCATAATTATATAAACATTTACTATATAACCATTAATTCGCTAATAAACATCCAAGTAAATATAACTCTATGGAAATTAATTATTTATCATCTCCGCGAGCGATCGCAGTTTGAGTATAGTTCTGTGTAAATGCATAGATAAACAGCGCTTTGTCAGCAGATTTTTCATAATCTAGAACAACAAAAACATTATTAATAATTCTGATAACATACCAGTTGAGAAATGCAATAAAATACTGTTTTGTTTGTTATATTCTAATATTCCAGAGAATATTATTCAGTTATTTAACATTATCCAGTGAATTATTCTTCACTCTTTAGCCTATTAAACAACTTATAAATCTACTAAAACTAGTTTAAAATGAAGTATTAAATTATTGCAAAGTTGATATGACTTTAGACATTCTACATTTATTTAGCTTATTGTTAACATTTGTGTTGGTGCTGATGCTTTTTATAAATAAAGTTATTTTTGCAATATGAAGATTAAAATGAACATTAAAGACTACTAATTTTTTTTAAAAAACAGTTTAGTAACAGTGCACTTTTTTATTTTTTGAACTTTCAGACCCCTCTATTTATTAGTGTATAAATAAGATTTGTTTTGTTTTCTATGCAAGGAGGGAGTGATTGTTAAAAATAAGATGGTTTGTTCAGTTCAGTGGTGTTGTAATCGTGTCAAAAACAGAAGTATAACAGTAAATAAATATCGGTTCTGCATATCGGTTATCGGGCACATAAACACAAATTATCAGTATCGGTTCTAAAAAAAAAAAATCAATATGGGTAGATCACTATGTGTGATGTCACCAACCCAGGAAGAAGCTCATTGTAGTCCCTACCAGCAGTTTGTTGTAGTCCTTAAAAAGCGATTTCTGTAAAAGAAAATATCTCCCTTTGCATTGAACTTCTCTAGTTGTAACTTTGCAGATGTTGTTTATGCTCAAACAGCAACATTACACACTAACTAAAGTTAAAAAAGTGAAAGCATTATCAAGGACCCCTTTAAATAAAAACTTAAGTCTTATTTTTTTATTCTCTTGATTTTGGGGTGAAATACGACCAGAACATTTATTTGGCATACAGAGTACATTTACTGCTGCGTCTGCTGTGTCTAATGGCCCATCTAATGATAACCATACCGATTTAAACACCACTAATCATAGTTGATGATTAACGTGTGATGGCATCATCCCTCCTGTAAGTTCCCATTTAGTGATGCTCTTATTGCTTGTGTTTGCACAGAAGCGGCTGTCATTGACATAAGTGCATGTACAGAATAAATAGCTCTTCTCTGTGTGCATGGCAGCGCAGCGAGAGACTGCATCCCAACGGAAACAACAGACAAAATTTATGCACAAGTTTGTGATTATGTAAAGAGCATTCAAGAAAGGTATTTTTCTGAAGTACACCTAGCAGGAAAACAGAAATTATAGCTCTGCTTTTCTGTCAACAATCTACATACAGCAGCCAAACCATCGTGGAACCTCACTGAACACAGTAAGAGACTCATAAAAATTGTGAAGAGCATCTAAAGCTGAATTGTGTAAATTCACCTGTTGAAGTTGCTGAGTCCTCCAGGGCCGTCCAGCCTCATGAAGTTGTGGCGTAGGTTGAGGTGTGTGATGTCCTGGCAGTAGAAGAGATACTCGGGCACTTCCTCCAGACTGTAGCAGGATAAATCCACCAGACTTATAGTCTGAGACACCACCTACATGACATTGTGAAAATGCACACCTCATCAACATGATCACTATTCTGCTGCAGCCTATAAAATGCAAATGATGTTATAATGGTAATATCAAAATAAGGTTAGGCATGACAAAGCCTAACCATAAGAAAATCAATGCATTGGCCTTTGGCTAGAATGGTTCATTGCTTGAATTGCTTTCTCAACTATGAACTTCATATTCTCACTATATCATATTATATGAGCCATAAAGTCCTGATGTATCAAATATAATACTCAAAAAAAAAAAAGATACATGCAAACTTCAAATCCTGTATGTTGCGAGGTGGAACCACCATGGACCGAACTTGTTGGTTCAGCACATCTCACAGATGCTCAACTGGATTGAGATCTGGGGAATTTAGAGGTCAAGCAACACCTTGAACTCTTCATCGTGTTCCTCAAACCATTCCTGAACATTGGGCCTCATTCATAAAACATGTGCAGAACAAATTTGTGTGTAAATCATTTGTAAAGCCGCTCTTACGAAAATTTTCACAAGTTTGTTTGCGCAACCTCAGATGGCCTTAATTAACCCTCCGGAGTCATATGGAGCACATATTTATGATGGATGGATGTGGATGGAAGCACTTTCTTCAGCTCATACTCGTGACCCCTGTTCACTGCCATTATAAAGCTCGGATGAGTCAGGATATTTATTAATATTTCTGCGATTATGTTCATCAGAAAGAAGAAAGTCATATACACCTAGGATGGCTTGAAGGTGAGTAAAGCTTGGGCTAATTGTGAACTAATCCTTTAATATTGCTGGTTACTGCATTTTTATATTCAGTAATATTCTCCAAAATGAGATACTAGTAACACATTATTGCCATGGATATTTCAAACCATAGCAACCAAAGCGCCTCAGCTGGAAATCTCTAAAGTGCTCTCTAGTGCCCCCAGCTCGCCATTTTCAGAAGAGCACCAGGCATTTTCTCAGCTGGCTACAAGCACTTTGGTGGACACATGTTAATTGAATATTTATTGTTGGCCTATTTATATATGGCCTATTAGTCTCTTTTGCATTTATGCAAAATACTGGAGCCAATCATGAGAAGGGAGTCCGCAAGATTCCAGAGCGTTTGTGAACACGTAATTTGCATAGTTGTAATTCATAGGCGGGGATTATGCTAATTGAAAATGAGCATGAACGCACGCCCCAATAACAAATGATGATAATTTTTGCCCTAATAATGAATGGAATTCATTAACATACATGTTTAACTATCAAATCTGATGTTTATGAAGCGTTTCTGAATCTAAAGGACAGTGTCCGTCCGCTTTACGCGCAAATTACTCTGAATTTACTCATATATTTGCGAAAGTTTCATGAATGATGCCCAATGTGTGCAGTGTCGAAGGGTGCATTATCCTGCTAAACGAGGCCACTTTCACCAGGGAACACCATTGTCATCAAGGGGTTAACCTGGTCTGCAACAATGGGCCAGATTTAGGTAGGTGGCACGTGTCAAATTTACACCCACATGAATGGCTGGACCCAGGGTTTCCCAGCAGAACACTGCCCAGAGCATCACACTCTTTCCACCGGCTTGTCGTCGTCCCACAGTGGATCCTGGTGCCATCGTTCCCCAGGTAAACTGCGCACATGTACACAGCTGTCCATGAGAGAACAAAAATCATCGGACCAGTTGACCTTCTTCCACTGCTCCAAGGTCTAGTTCTGATGCTGTATTGTAGGTGCTTCCGACGGTGTTGTCATAGGCACTGTGATTGGTCTTCGGCTACGCAGACCCATTTGAGGCAGAGTGTGATGCATTGTGTGTTGTGACACATTCCTCCAGTTTCCATCATTACAATTTTGTGTGACTTGTGCAGACCTTCTATTGGACAAGATAGCCTTTGTTGTCCTAGTGCATCGATGAGCCTTGTACTCCCAACACCCTGGTTACTCCTCAGACCACTGTTGGTAAATTCTCACCACTGCGGACCGGGAGCAACCCACAAGTTTTGCCATTTCAGAGATACTCTGACCCAGTTTCCATGCGGGCTTTCGTACTGAATAGTTCTAGGAACTCAGTTATCGGAACTAGCTACTAGGATAGTTCCCCCGGGAACTAATTTCTCCCCTGGGCCATGTTCCTGGTTGCATTTGCACCGGAAATAGGAACTATGAAGCGGCCGACAGCGGCGTCTTTAAGCACGGCATTTACAAACGCTAAAAAACGGTGGATGGAGGATACCGTGATCGGAGCTGTGTTTGTTGTGTGTCGTGGGATACGAGATAACAGTGATGGAATGTAAACGCATAATTTACGCAACTGAAAGGGCAAAAAAGTAGGGCTAAGAGACAAAATCTCCTATGACAACTTTCAGTATTACATATCAGAGGCAGAGAAAAGAACACAACCCTGCAGACAACAGGTATATGCCGTTATCACTGTTTTCAATGTTCGTGAAGTAAATATGTTTACACTGCTTTTTAAAAATGCCTGGTGCCGGTGTTTGACATGCATTTGACCAATCAACGTACACTCACGTCACTGATAGTTCCTATAGTGCTGATTTAGACACTACTCTGAAGTAGGAGCTAATTTATTTCCCCCAAAAGGAGGTCCTACAACTAAAATCGTTCCTGCGGTGCGAACACGGCAAAATCCGGGTACTTCAGCCAATAGTTCTAAGAATCTATGAAAAGGTTCCTCCAGTGCGAAAGCCCCTAATTTGGCCTCTGTAAGAGTCGCTAAGATCTTTATTCCTGCTATTTCTCCTGAATCCAACACAGTGATTACAAGAACTGATTGCTTGCTTACTATCTAATCTACCCAGACCTTAATATGTGGCCTTGTTAAGAGATGATCAACAATATTCGCTTCACCTGTGACCGTTTAATGTTTTATAAAAATATATGCGAAACATATACATTGTCTAAAGGTTAAAAAAAGTCAGACTTTAGAGGGTTAATACTAAGAACTATATTTTTTTCAGCAAGAAATACATTAACTGTAGGCTGCTTATAGTCACCATTCTATAGAGCAATTAATATATAACTTGTTTTACCATCTACGTTAAAGTGTGGATTATTCAATCAGATTTTTAAAGCTGCAAAAACACTATCTGAGAATGGCTGAAGAGCTCAGCGGTGACATCATTCAGGCACTGCAGCATGAGCCAAACTCAGATCAGTGAAATGAAGCAAACTGTCATTACATCACTGGAACAAAATCTGAGTGTGCTGGTTAATTCACATGGATTGAGTCCGTGGGACGGACTAATGCTAAGGGTCAATGATGTCATGCTCATATTTTTGTCTACAGCTATTAATTTATTTTAAAACATATTAATAAAATGCAATTCATACAGACATTTACCAGAATACAGGTATTCTATGATGAACATATTTTCAATTTCTAAACTAAAATTAGTCATTTAATCAAAAGAAAAAAGGTAAAAGACTCAATAAGAGGCTGAAAAAGACAGTACTTTGGCATAATCTTTTTTTAATTATTATTATTATTTCTGAGAAAAAACGTCAGTCTTTTTCCCCCCTCACAACTGGACATTATAACACACAATTGCAAGTTTAAATCTCACAATTTTGACTTTATAACTCGCAATTGTGTTTATTTCTCACAGTTCTGAATTTATAACTTGCAATTCTGACTTCATATCACGCAATTGCAAGAAAAAAAGTCAGAATTGTGAGGAAAAAAAAGTCGCAATTACCTTTTTATTTTTTATTTCATGTGGAAACAAGCTTCCAATTATCAATTCATGATATCTGTAAAAAATATTTTTACTTTTGGAAATGTATTCAAGGTAAAGATAATTGTGGTTGTTATTGCTGTTTTACTTAATAGTCACACCACTTGACATTTTCAAAGTTATTAAACCATAACTTTTGTTTCTGTTTGCACATGATTTTTAAAAATGCCACACTGACCCCTAGATGTCTGACTTGGTTAAGTGTCATTTAAGTATTATTTATATACTATTATTTGAATTAGCTTTTTATATATTTCTATTTAGCTTGAATTTATTTATTTATTTAACTATTTATAAATTGTAAAAAACCTCAACTTCAACTTAATTTCAGTTAGTTGCCAAGTCAACATTTTCCATCTAATATTTATATTTTATTTCAGCTTTACTTCAACTGATGAAAATTATTGTTGAAAATAATTTATAAATTGTAAAAAACTTCACCTTCAACTTAATTTCAGTTAGTTGCCAAGTCAACATTTTCCATCTAATATTTATGTTTTATTTCAGCTTTACTTCAATTGATGAAAATTATTGTTGAAAATAATTTATAAATTGTAAAAACTTCACCTTCAACTTAATTTCAGTTAGTTGCCAAGTCAACATTTTCCATCTAATATTTATATTTTATTTCAGCTTTACTTCAATTGATGAAAATCATTGTTAGGAGTTTTAGTTTTAGTCAACAATGATTTGGACTTTATTGAAAGGCTCTTTTATTACTAAGCCAGTCAGACCCCACAGCACAGCGGCTGTAGCCACGCACATTAAGCAGACACACACACACACACCACACACACACAAACGCTCTGTCTCTCATCTATCATGCCACCTCAAACAGCCCTTTACCTCAGGATCACCCTTGCACACAATTGTTCAGAACGCGTTTTGCATTATTCAGGAAGTTTCTGGTGTAGGAGAGTTAGCTGTGCTCTCCAAAGATGGTCAGACCTCATTAGACTCCAGAGACACAGCCAGAGTTTGGAATGCCAATTAATTAGGTGATTAAGACAAATGAGGACTAACAGAGCGCAGAGAAGCCCAACAAAAAAGAAACACAAAACAAACAAGTTCAGGACAATAAATGTGTGTGTTTAAAACAAGTAAAAACACAGACAGCTGTTTCAGCAAAGCTGTTCACTGCAGGCGGCGGTTACGGTGTGTCCTTCCATACTCAAAATACAAACATGTACAATCTGTGAGGGATTTTTATTGGAAAAGTGATGGAAGAGAAAACTCTGATCCGCTGTTGAATCACTGTGGGTTTCCTAATGAAATCTTAATGCATGTCTAGATTAGATAAAGCACATTCACTCACTTTAGAAGCCTGCCGATGCCAGCGCTGGTAGTCGGCCAGCGTGTCAAAGTTAACGTAGTAGGTCTGGGCCTGCGGACCAGCGGAGCTGAACATCAGACAGTGCTGCCTCCTCTTCACCTCTTCCACCTGAGCCAAGAAAGGAGCATGTCAACTCTGTTGGTAATGAAGACACTATATGCTTTGAAAAAAAACAAAAAAACAAAAAAAACACTTCTGCCATGAACCTTGGCTAAAGGTTAACCAAATATGATTAAATCCAGTAGTTAGTTCTTCCTCAGAGGGTCAACCTAAATATTAATTGTCACTGTTATTACGGAAATAATACACTTTAAAAGAATATACTTAAGTGCGAACTGAATGTAATGCTTTTGGACATTTAATTTCATGGTAATTGCAATTAAATGAAAATGTATTACAGTTTAAATTTATATTAAATGCAATTAGTTGAACTTAAAGGCACAATATGTAATTTTTCGCCGCTAGAGGTCACTTATTCAAAAGAAAGGTGTAGCTTGATGACGGCCTTGATTTCACGGAATCATGGGAAGTGTTGTCTACACGTCTACAGCTGGAGGAAATTAATACGACAGGACTCGGATTCAGTGCAGCTTCAAAGGGCTTTAAACGATCACAGACGAGGAATAAGGGTCTTATCTAGTGAAACGATCGGTTATTTTTCTAAAAAAAAAAAAAAAAAAATTATATACGTTTTAACCATAGATGCTCGTCTTGAACTAGCTCTCTTCTTCTTCTCTATTAGAATTCCGGCAGTGTAGCGTCTAGCTCAGTGTATTACTGCTCTCCAGAGGTCAAAGTTTGAATTAAATTGTCATATACAATATGCTAGTGCAAGTATATAACAATTAGTTAAATTTTTGCTGCACTGAAACTGTCATTTTGACCTTCAACCGGAGAAAAAATCCTGGAATGTTTTCATCAAAAACCTTCATTTCTTTTCGACTGAAGAAAGAAAGACATGAACATCTTGGATGACATGGGGGTGAGTAAATTATCAGGAAATTTTTATTTGAAAGTGGACTCCTTTAAGAAGGACTTAAGCATATCTTTATCTTTATCTTTTAAATATGGTTAAAGTGTATTTAAGAATGTACTGACAAGCATTTGTGGTCAACTAAAATATACTTTGATGTAATTTCTATTGAAAAAAAAAAAATGCCACTGAACCCTAGATGTCTGACTTGGCCAAGAAAGGGGTCGTGAACTGCTATTTTTAAAAAATAATGTTCTCTGAGGTCCACTTATAATGTTATCAAGATTTTTACATCCTAATTTAGGAGTAATAAGCTATCTCTTTTGAACACTGTTCTGATGGGCGTGCCGCATTTAAGACTTGGGAGTAAAATAGTAAAATACATTTTAATGTAATTTCTTGTATGTCACATATATGAATATGTATGTTATGATGAAGTTGCAATTTAATACATTTAAAATATATTAACTTTAAATGTAATATCGAACAACAAACAGGTCAAATTATAATCAAGTACTTTACATGTGTTTTAATGTTAGTTAACACATCAAAATAAGTGTAATTCTTTTAAGCAAGACAAATGATTATTAAAACAATGATTTTAAATGTACATTATTGCAAAATGCACTTTTTAAAAGTGTACTTGACTGTGTTAAGAAACAGTCTTAAGTGGCCTTTTGTTTCATTAATACTATTATCAAGTCCAGTTCTTTTAAAAATATTCATTTAAGATTTGAAGTACACTACAAATGCACATTCAATACAATAAGCACACTTGTTTTCCACAAAAGTTACAAGAGTAACAAGTTTCTCCACCAGTTTTGCTTCCAAAAGATGATTATGAAATTCACAACTTCAGTAACAAACATTACTTTTGAATGAAGAATTCATGCAAGTGAATAACAAAAACACATTTCTGCTTTTAAACCCTCTGGGCTGCTCGACTGCTAGACGTCCACTTGAAGTGTATTACTGTAAATTGAAACTGAAATGACTGCGAGCTGAAAGTATTGTCTGTGGTAATCGACAGCGTGCCACACATACTGTCCAAATACATGAAGCCGAAAACCCAGAATATTCCTGTAAAGTCGCTGTGAAATGGACAATTCTTGTTTTTTGGAATATTGCAGTGTTTATTATAAATTATTTATCCATGCACATTGTTATTTCTTAAAATTTGTGTGCCTCAATCTTTAATCAAAATAATTACCCCTTCCGTTTGCAGCGACATGATGATGTGTTTAATGGTGTGAGGGCGGGACAACCTGACACTCACATGAGATCCACCAATAGAAAACCACAACCATCCAACCATTCTTCACAGACAAAGTCAAGTTCGGCCCTACATTTTTACTTGTTTGTTTCACATGGACTTTAAAGGGGTCATGAATTGAGAAATCAAGTTTTCCTTGAGCTTTCAATATATGAGGTCATCGTACTATAAGAATATCCAGTAAGTTTCAGAACTGAAAACTTTGTTAGTCCAATAAAAGCTTTTATGATTCATGTACAGTCAGATGTTGTTTGTTCTTTGTCTATGTGTCAGTAAATTAAACCAGTGACTAAGCGGTCAACTTCACGTTGTTTCTCTTAGAAGGATGAAAATAATCGGTTACTTAAATGATCAAAGAACGCTCCCTTTACAGTCGATGGAGCTGTCAATCAAACAGCGCGTTTATCGGTTTCTGGACTCGTGGCAAAACTCCCCTTTTATTCAACAAATCTCTTAGTTACATCATGTTTGCGCTGTTAATTATGATGAAAGCATTCGTTAGTGTGTAGAAATTGAGTTGCAGTGACGAGATCACTACTTTCAGGCGCTCGACAACATGTCTGTGATCGGCTACAGTGTTCATCACTGCAACCTTTCATGCCACAATCTAAATATAATGCCATAGATCTAAATGTAATGCTATAATCAACACTTTTCACGATTAGTTAACCTTGAACTAGTGCCGGGCGGTTTGACCAAAAAATCTCTATCACGGTTTTTTTGAAGATCCTGGCGGTTTCACGGTATGTCACGTTTTTTTGCACTGGACCTTTATTTTGGCATATTTTACTGTCAGGAGTACAGGGAATATATTATATAAACATTGTAAGGACAATTAAAAATTAATTGTAATCAAATCAGTTCATAAAGCTTAATGTAATCAAATAATTTAATTATTTAATTACATTAATAATATTAATAAGTAGGCTACATTTTTACTGTGCAATTTCTGTCATTTCAATGAAGACCTTTGAGTTTGTGTTTTAATAAATGGTGTTTATTATTATTATTATTATCTCTAATAATTAAAGTATACTCGATTGTACAATAGTATATTTTAATAAAAGTTATACCGAACTTTTATTTTGACAGGGTCGTGAAGACCTTTGACTTCCTGTGTATATAATACGACAAATGTCGATAGTTTTATCAAATTAAACGGTGAAATGTTCATAAAGTGACTCTAAGAGCAGCTCTGCAGATGAAGTTCATGTATAGGGAGTGAGACAGCAGACACTGAAATCATTGCGAGCGTCACATGTGCTTCAGTATGTGTAGTAGACGAAAATGCGGCGCTCATTCAAACAGACTTCAGAATTCAATAGCAGTCTTTTTTAGCATTAATATTCACAGACACTAGTCCGTATCGATATCTGATTCAGTGTACAGCCATACTTTTGATTTATTCATCCAAAAATTGCCAAATTCTGGTGACGTTCAGCTTTATACAGTAAGTTGTATCTGTGACTGGATTCTGTGATTTCATCCGTGTTTTCTGCATCGCGGAAATCATATGGGTCTACATGGTATTTGCAGTATTAAAGAGAGATGGTTTCGTGAGTTATTTATTGTTGTGTTATAAAGTTGTTTCCATTAGTGTAAGACGGGTATGCAGTTAATAGAAGTCCGCTCTCTATATGCTCTACATTGCGCTTCATGGACATTGAATAGAGACAGCAGCTGTTTCAGCTACACACCGGTACGGCGGTTTTTGAAAAATACATATCGGTCTCAAAATTGAAACCGGTATACCATATGAACCGGTATACCGCCCAGCACAACCTTGAGCTGTAATAGTAAAAACATGCTAAAAGTTTTTGAGAGAGTAATACTTAGCTATTTCACATGCAAAGATGTTAACCAATCACAGCAGTGGGCGTTTACACTGAAGTCTCACAGCAGACACGCCCCTTAAAACAGAGTGTTTAAATAAGAGGACTAAAATCAAGGTAGGAAAAATGCCTTTTATTTCTAAATTCTGACAATTTTTGATGTAAAAAGTATTCTAACATTATAAGTGCACCGCAGGAAACATTATAAAACAATAAAACAATGGGTCAAACAAAGGGGTCATGAACAATGCAGTTCATGACCCCTTTAACAAAGGTTAGAGAGAAAGGTCTGATTGGCATGTGTCTCTCTCCCTTCCATCCTCATCCTCATTCATTCACAGCTGTGTTGATGCATCTGCTCTCTGTTATCTGTTCTCGGAGCCTGTGGTGTGTGTGTGTGTGGGTGTCTGTGAACCCCTACCTTCCCCCCGACCAGGGGTAGGATGTGCATCTTGCCGGTCAGGCTGTCCTTGACAGAGGCCACGATAAGACAGGTCCCACACAGAATGACCTGCCGCTCGGCCCATTTATGGAGCTGTGTTTTCCCCTTTCTGACACTGAACACGCCCTTCAGAAGAGTCCGCTCCTGCTGGTCTGCATTTACCGGTTTCTCTGTGTGGACACACACACACACACACACACACACACACACACATAGCAATCAACCCACTGCCACTCACAGTACAGATATCATTTATCAAACTAAACAGGTATATTTTCCCATGCAGAAGTCGATGCCACGATGCAAAGGCGTCCTGTATGGTTGTCAGCATGTTTCTTTCTGTGCGTTTGCTTTTCTGTGTTTTGGGCCAATGATGTATCCGTGATAAAGAAAAGTCTAATTTAAAACATGTGCCAAGTTCATTCAGCACATCAAATCATTCACAGGTATAAATATGAAGCTATTGTGCACATAGGTGATTTTTAATTATTATTTCATGTCGATATACAGTGTTTACATACTTAAAACTAATCATGGTATTGATATCTTTGTAAGACTGTCGACTCTATAGAACAGTGGCAGGGAAATCTAACTTTACCGAGCTCTGAGCCCCCTAGTGGTCAGGAGCATTTCTGGGAGCATTGTGTTGTGCACTGCTGGGCCAAAATTTTACTGGTACTGGTACCAACTACAGAATTTTTGGTATCATGAAAACCCTAGTCTGAAGTAATTTTGCATACCAGTGTATGCACATGGCAGAGCTTCCTAAGGAGCAACTGTCTGTACATCACACACACGTGCACACAGATTCATGTGCTAATGAAGTCCATATGTAGTGTGAAGTGCGAGCTCGCTGTGGGATGTGGAGAAAGGGTGAATAGGGCTGGCGGTAAACCATGTCACATGTATTAGTCAGCTCATAGTGATATACACGTACACACATACACACCCTTCATGGGCAGCAGCAAGTATGGAATAGAAACAGAAAGTAGTGCAGAGGGGCCATCAGATGGGTCAATCATTAACTCAAACAACTTCATGGTGCTAGAATTTGTCCGAGCATTAAAAACAAGACATTTTGCAATAGTTATGTAAACCAATGACATTATATCTAAAATTGAGTGGACAACTTTTAATTCAGTGTTGAGTGAATTAACATCAATAGCACAATTTCATTCGTCTTAAAGGGTTAGTTCACCCAAAAATGAAAATTATGTCATTTATTACTCATCCTCATGTCGTTCCACACCCGTAAGACCTTTGTTCATCTTTGGAACACAAATTAAGATATTTTTGATGAAATCAGATGGCTCAGTGAGGCCTCTATTGCCAACGAATAAACGAAGCCTCGTTTATTGAAATCACGTGACTTTGGCGCTCCGAACCACTGATTCGAAACAAAAGATTTGTAAAGCTTCAAAGCAGTGTTTTGAAATCGGCCATCACTAGATATTGTTGAAAAGTCGTTATTTTGGCGCACAAAAAGTATTCTCGTCGCTTTATAATATTAAGGTAGAATCACTGTAGTCACATGAACTGTTTTAAATATGTTTTGAGTACCTTTCTGGATCTTGAGAGGTTCAGTGACATTGCTGGCAATAGAGGTCTCACTGAGCCATCTGATTTCATCAAAAATATCTTATTTTGTGTTCTGAAGATGAACGAAGGTCTTATGGGTGTAGAACGACATGAGAGTGAGTAATAAATTACATTATTTTCATTTTTGGGTGAACTAACCCTTTAATAGTGAAGTATGTTATATTCTGTACATTAAAATACTGTCCCCTATCCCAGCTTAATATGCTATTAGACCAGCTCTAAGTAAACCATGAGTAGGTTGACCTCCTAAAGAGTGCCAACACTGTGATCGTTCAAAATATCGTTCTGTTTGTTTGAGTTGCCTGACATATCAACTTCTGACTCAAGCGCTAGCGTGAGTTTGGGTGGGAATTCCAGTAATAAGCCGTTTAGAGGAACTAGCCATGCTTAATGATTACTGTGCACATTGTTCAGTACATACTGTGTACTTCCTACTGTCTTATGTAAAAATTGTATGTGGCAGTATTCGACATGCATTTCAAAGAGTAATACTGTCACGTGAACTCATTACATTGCATGTATAATTACTAATCATCTCAGAAATAGAGTACAACAGTGCCCGTCCACTTTTTCAGCAGCGTTGATTCCGGAAGTATTTTTTCCATTCATTTCTCCCATAGGGATTTCAAAAAAGTATTTGTTAAAGCTTTATAAGCCATGAACCAAGCCAATCAGCTACGAGGGGAATCGTAACATTACAAACTTTGATCTGAAGCAAAAAATTATTTGAAAATCGGACAAAAAATACAAAAGGTACAGGACTGTGTACTTATCAGCTTTAGTGAGGGAAAGAACTACAAACACTTACCAAAAAAGATTTTCAGTAGTTTTAGTTAACAATAACAACACTGAATAAAAAAATTATTTGTTTTGAGCAATTAATTTGAAGAGCTGGCTCTTAATTTGCTTGTGAGTCAGACAACACTAGTTGCATTGTTTGTTTGTTTTCGTCTGCAGCCTGCAAGGACAGCTCAAAGTGATACCTTGTCTTGTGGTACACAGAGAAAGACAACAACATAATATGGTAGAAACCCACATGAATAAACAAAGAAATTGCACAGAAATGATTTAGAAATACAGTTCACACTGTAGTTGCACACCTCATAAGACTGTGCTCCAGATGCTCCAGTTAGCCTGATGAATGCGTCAGGCTTTTGTCACTTTAAACTTGCTTTGCTCCATCTAATTACATAACATACTCCTCTTCGGCTCCTCTGAAGGGCACATCAAACACGAGGACCCGGCTCAGCATTGGGCCATACTCTCAGGTTAATTGCTGGTCAGACTAGCACAAAGGGCAGACCACAACTTTTCTTCCCTTACATCCTTCTATAACCTATAACTTTATGAGGAGCAGTGTGATCCGGGATGTGCTAATACAGAGAGAGTGTCTCAAGAGAGTCGGCGCTCGCTGATGGCTCTTTCTTGGAGCTCTTGTGAGACGAGGGTCAGCGGATCAGACTCAGTGAGTGGATATGCTGTCTGGAAAGCTGCTGAGGAACAACAGACAGAGCTGACAGTCTGAGTGAGGCAGGACTAGCCGTCAGATCACGGACAGTCCTGACAGTCCAGACAATAATTATATTATATATATTATGGAGATATAATTCATTTTGAAGTTTTATTAAGTGTTAACAATGAGATTGTGTGGTTTTTATAATCAATTAACACTGCTTTTGTCATTTTTTACAAGATGGACAAAATTTGTCACCAAAAAAGTCATTCAGTTTAACCAAAATTTTGGTTTCACCAAATGACACTTTTGGTTATACCAAATGATGATATTTTCAAACAATGCTTACAGGCTGATATCTAGTTAGCTTGCTAACTAGCTAGCAAAAGGACATTTCAAACATTTTATATTTAGTAATTTTTAAAATATTACAACATTTTCCATGTAGCAGTTGTACCGAATGACCTGATGTTTCGGGACATGTGTATGAGCAAGTGAAAATATGAATTTTTCAAATAGTTAAGAGAGAGTTAGTTACTTTGCTTCACGACCATGTGGTCTTTTGCAGGTGTCTGAATGATGTCACATCCAGTCACATGACACTGAACGCATGACTTGATTCAAAATGGTCTTTTTATATTGGTTACGCCGAATGACATGAATAAAATTCATTTTTCCTGATATTCTTTCTCGTAACAAAGCAATGACTTCTACACATAATTTTAATAACATTTGCATTATGTTGATATATGATGTTATAAAATAATGCCAGAATAAAAATATATATATTTGTTACATTTTAAGATATTTTAAATCACAAGTGAAATGGCTGTATTGGCTTTTTAAAAAAAAATTATTTATGAATCATTTGCAGTGATTTTTGGTGACAATATACATGATGAATTTAGACATTTTTAGCTGTATTGGTTGATAGTAGGTGTTTATTTCTGCATGCTATTTTCTCCTACACTTTAAAAAATATAAAATTTGAATGGTAAAATACTGTATAAATGCTAAATTGGTTAATGGTAAGTTCCTTTTATACGGTGAAAACTGTAATATATATATAATGGGACATTTAAATTTTAAAGTAAAATACTGTTCAATGTACAGTATTTGAAAGAGAAAGTCAAGCCTTATAATTTACAGTGAAAAACTATAAATTGACATTTCCAGAATTGTCTGTGTAACAGCTTACATTTGATAGTTTTTTATTGAAATAACTGTTTATTAGTTTTTTTCTTATCAGTTATGTACATTACGTTATTAAATGATTATTGCATTATTTTAGTGTCATGTTTATTGTCATGACGGTGTTTTGTATTTGTGTGCACTGTCTGAATATTAGTATTTTCCTCAGCTTGTGGAAAAGCTACTTGTGATGAACTTTGATTCATCATGTGACTTTCTCTTTATCAACTTTGTTTTTAAGGTGGTTGTCAGTATATTATAAAAACAATCACGTAAAAAACTAATTTTATCAGTCTGATGTATTAACATTTTTTTTGTATGTTTACTGCAAATGTTGCTATCGTACTTTATAAAATGAGTCCTGATAGACTAGACAAACAGTCTCTTCTGCAGGATTGTTTAGTCTACATTAACAAATGGATGGCAGACAATTTTCTGCAGCTTAATACAGATAAAACTGAGGTGATGATTATTGCCCCAGACAACATTACCCCTAAGATTAGGCAGGTCATTGGTGGTCTATCATCCTCTGACTGCGGTGACGTAAGAAATTTGGGTGTCATTTTTGACAGATCTATGTAAAGTCTGTAGTTCGTTCCTGTTTTTTCCATCTCAGGAACATTGCTAAGATTAGATCTATGGTTTCAAAAAAAGAAATGGAGATGCTTGTTCATGCTTTTATGGATCGATTACAAATTGTACAGAACGCAGCTGCTAGGCTTTTGACTAGGTCCAGCAGATCGCACATTACTCCTGTGCTTAAGGCCCTTCATTGGCTTCCTATTAGTTTTAGAGTGCATTTCAAAATTTTAGTTATTTCTTACAGGGCCTTGCATGGTCAAGCACCCTCTTACATCCAGGATCTATTGCACGCATACACACACCCCCTGGTCGGTCTCTGAGGTCTTCAGGCCAAGACCTTTTAGCTATTCCCAGAACACATCTTAATCGTGCCTTCTGTGTATTGGCTCCAAGGCTCTGAAACTCTCTTCCTTTAACATTGAGAACTATGGGTTCTGTGGAATCCTTTAAAAAACATCTATTAGACAAGCTTTTAATTAACAATATGGTTTGCTCGTTATCAAATTTGTATTGATGGTATTTGTATAGTATATTAATGTATATTTATTTTATTTGTTTTGATGTTATTTCTATTGCAAAGCACTTTGTGACCCCTCCTTGTCTGTGAAAGGTGCTATATAAATAAACTTTACTTACTTGCTTACTAAAGGCGCAGTAAGCGATTTCTGAGAAACGCTGTTGAAAGTGGATTAGACTGAGCAACAAAACGTGATGGGGGAGGTGCCTGTGTAACAGCATTTGTGAATTTGGGGGTGGAGCTATCAAGATAGGGGTGTGATCCTTTTGGGTAGGGGCGTGTTTGTTTTGGTGATTTCAAATATCAACAGTGTTTCTCAGAAATTACTTACTGCACCTTTTTTTACAGGGTTTTTTTGTTACTGTAACTTTTTTTCTTCAGTGGATATTTATATTTCGACATAGTTCGTCATAGTCTTTTTTGTTTCATTTAAAACGAATTCAGATGAAATAATATAGAATTTTAATTTGGCCCATTTTATTATTGCTGATAAAGGAAAATTATAGTGTGCTTATCGAATCGGCCAGAATTTTAATATCGCTGCTTCCCAATTTAAAATATTTTAGTAAAAATAATTAAAAAAAAACAAAAAAAAAGGCATACAGTGTATTGATAAAAATGTATATGCAATTTTTGGTATTTATATTTTTAGTGAAAAAAAAAAAAAAAAAAAAACGCAGCCTTATTTTACACTAGATTTTGAGTGTATTTTCCATCTTGCTTTAGACATTTTAAATCTACTAAAAGAGAACCCATATGCCATTTCAAAGCAAATACATAAATAAAAGCCTAAAAAAAGAAAAAAGAAGATACCTTCCAAACTGCTCTCACATGCACAGACACATAGACACGTGCAATGGCACTAAATCTACATTAACGAACCAATTTCCATCCAACATCTAAGAAAAGTAAAAGCCTGCCTAGTCAGCAGACATCTGACCGCACATCTCTGCTCATTCTGCTGGATGACCACTTCTATGAGTCATGGGAATCAGTGACACGAGAGCTAATCACACACCAATGCCAAAGTGCTGACGCCAAAAGAAACACAACCACAAAACACACACCACACAAACTAACCAATAACCTTCAGGCTAGCCCGGCCTGTGGGAGAAGACACTGGGATGGTTCCAGGATGACCAACACAAGATCCAGCCCAAAAGAGAAACAGAGCAAACTCACAATGGATTAATTCAGCAAAAGGGTCACTGCTGAAACTGCTCACTTCAAATACATCTGTATTAAGATAAAAGACTGCTGGGATGAATCCAGATTTTAAAATGCCCCTATTATGCTTTTTCGAATATTACCTTTCATGCAGTGTGTAATGGCATTTCCATTAACCAATGTTATGTGATTAAAATGTCTTTTTTATTCCTCTCACCATAAGTCATTCCAAAAATCATGGCAACGGATATTAGTAGGTTAAAGTATATCACAGCCACTTCACTAGCCATTATTTTTAATCAAAAGGAGACGTAGGCGTGTTATCCAAGTATTAATGGTAAGAAAGCCCCTTATACTTAGGAGCGGCCACATATGAGGTGTTTGTTTCTCCCGCCTATCTGCTTCAAGGTCTTGATAAATTCAAACTGTAGCATTTCTTTGTTGTTTAGAATCCAGAAGTCCTGTAAATTATTTTTTCCTTTTATGAGTTTAATGAAAAACTCATCTTCTGTCCCTCTTGAATTTCAATTTGATCAATTTAAAGGGTAATGGAAACACGGCTACTGTGTATACAAGCGCTGAGGAAGCCAGCTGAAATTCAGATATGCTAATAGGCATTTCATTTCCGACACATGCTGTAAGCAGTCGACTAATCACAAAAGACTGGGCCATCTGACCAATCAGAGTAGAGTAGGCTTTCAAACGACTGAAAGGAACTAAATAAAAGGCTGAAATGGCAGCTTACTCTTTCTATGGTAAATCTCTGTAAATCGGTGAACATATCAAGAAAAAAAAAAAAAAAAAAAAAAAAAAAAAAAAAAAAAAAAAATCACAGAAATAGACATTTAACATTAATATTTTTTTCTTTGCATTGTGACAAGTGCTGTTATGGTTAACTAAAACTATAGGGCTGTTTAATGATTTATCGATTTATCGTTTATTTACATTAAATATATATATGAATGTGTGTGTATTTATATATACATAATTATACTCCGAACACACACATATATTATGTAAACACAGACTTTTATTTTGGACATGATTACTCACGATTATTCTTTGAACAGCCCTAATTGAAATTTTTCGTTAATTAAAATAAAGCTGAAATACAAATATTAGATGAAAAACCTAAAAAAAAATTTTTTAGGTAGTTGCCAAGTCAACATTTCTAACTTTTGTTTAAGTTGAAGTCAAATTAATAAACTAAAATTGAAAAAGAAAATAAATAAGCTAAATATAAATATAAAATAAATAAATAAAACTAGTTTGTTTTAGTCATTTTGTTATGCTTTTGTAATTTGTATTAAAATTAAAGTGAAAAGTGAAAATATAAAAATAAAAGCCAATTCAAAATAACAAATATAACAGTATATATAATAATACTAAAATAACAGATTTTCATTAAACTAAAAAGAAAAAGAAAAATTTGGAATTACAAAAAAGTCAAAAGTAAAAACGTTTGGGGGAGAAATGTCATGAAAATAAAGGTTTCTTTTGGCCTCTTAATTTTTGTATGAATTGTTTTTGTACGAATCATAAGTAAATTTGTAATGACTAAAGCAGTGGCTCTCAAACTTTTTTGGTCGCGCCCCCCTTTAAACCTTTAAAAGAATCTAAACCCCCCCCCCATAATATATGTAATAATATATTATCATTTCATTAAAAATGGAAAGATTTTTAAATTGAAAAACGTGCAATACAAAACACCTGCATTAGTTTCAGTTTGTAATGTCACTGAATCATTGAAAACTATAAAAAGAGAAAATAATAGATCAGAATTTTTAATTTAAATAAACAAAAAAAAAAGTAAATATTTCAGTGATGAACAATATATAACCGCCAATATATAAGAGTTTTGACAGCACCTCACAAGCTCAGCTTCTTGTAAGTTACGTCTTCTCACCGGAACGCGTACAGCATCGGAGCGCGCGCCGTTCACAATAGTAGCTTGTGATTCTGTCAGCTGAATGAATCTGTGCTTTTCTATGGCGAGCAACTTCTATGTTGGGCTTGTTCACACAGTGACGGTGCCGCTTTATATAGGCAGAGCGCCAACCGCTATTCATGCAGTACCCATGCGCCCCACACTTTAAGAACCACTGGGCTAAAGAAGTCAGTTCAAAACAGAATATCAAATCAAACATTTTGTCAGCAAGTGTTTCTACACCGGAAACTAAATCAGATGGGTGAAGATGGACACATTTCTTGAATCACCTGAAACAATTGTTACGCCATATGATCGCACTCCCGTCATTCAACTGGAGGTGCTAGTAAATCACATGACCCATGACATATGAGTGAGTACAATCAACAAACACAGATGAGTCTATTCTAGCATGCTAAATCACAGTGATCTCAGCTGTCTGACATCATTGTGAGTGATCTGGAAAAAACACGGAAAGAGAGACTGCAACTGTACAACCCACAAGACCACAGATATGAAATAGACTTTCCTCCTGAATATCCACTAATAGAACAACACTGTGACTGAGTGATAATGCACTGAGATACATTAGAGACCAACAAGATATGCTTTCGATGTGGTAAACAAGCCAGCGCTCAATTACATGGAGGAATCCTCCGTAATTGCAGGAGAACAGCCTGTCTGAGAGCAGATGAAAGCCTTCAGTTGTGGAACCAGTATTGGAGGACGCCTAAATGTCCTCCAATCAGGCCTTGGAAGCGAGTCTTCAGTACTAAAGTGGCTGCCAAACAGCAAAGATGTGACTCGCCCACACTGGAAAAGCCCCCAGTAAAGCGATTCATCCTAGTCTCTGGCCTCCAGCTGATATTACACTTGATGATGCTGTTACTAGTCCTGCCATAGGAGAAAGTGACAGAGACTCATAAAACCCCTTATTTTAGCACAGTCAGTAAAAGAAGGAGGTTTGAAACACTCCGCCAAGTGTAAATGCATCTGGTTGTTGAGGCCACATTCGCAAACTTTAGTCTTCCCAAATGGAAAACTTCAGCAGATAGAGTCCCAAATAAAAAAAATTTAAAAAAATAATACACAGAAGAAAAAAAAAATTAGGCCCAAATTTAAGATGTATGTGTGTGAAATACATATGAAACTTCCATCTATTTGGATTACAATAAATGTGAAGCATATTTGTCAGTCATACATGTTCTGTTATAGTATTAAAGAGATTTCCCATGATTTAGGTGTATATGACTACCTTCTTTCAGAAGAACACAATTGGAGTTATATTGAATCATAACCTGGTTCTTCCAAGCTTTTATAATGGTAGTGAATTGCACTCGATATTTTGAAAGCCCAACAAAGTGCATCCATCAATCATAAAAGTAATCCATACGACTTAATAAAGGCCTTCTGAAGCAAAGTGATGGGTTTTTATAAGAAAAATATCCATATTTAAAAGTTTATGAACTATAATAACTGGTTTCCGTCAACAGCTGTACACAAGTCAAGTTCGGGCAGAAGAGTGACCTCTGACCCCACGTAGGACGTAGGATGTAGGAGTAGTGCAAGACGCCTCTCGCGGTTCAAACAAATAGGGCTGTGCAACAAACTCAAGCTTTTCTCTTATATCGAAATCCTCCGACATTTCTCTTTTTAAAATTATAATTTTAGACTATAATACCCATAATGCACAGTGAGGGTCGTGCCGAATGAATTCTCACGCCTGACCAGAAGATGGTGCCCAAAGCTGAATCATCCATACATTTTTCAAAACGCTGGTCCAATGTGACTACAGCTTAATATCATACAGGTATACATTTCTGATTATTAATTGTTTAATTAATGTTTATACATGCTAGCTTCCATGTCAGTTCTTTACTATTGGACCCACCAGTTTGCTAAGGCGCACTCAGTGTTCAAATTCACTCAGTCGTTTTCATAAACTCCCTCAAGTGGACTATATTAGTGGTGTAATGTAGGGAATAGTGAATGAGGCCGATTTCGAACACAGCTCAGGGCTTAAATACACAAGGGTTAACAAGGAAATGAGCAAGGACAACCAAATCAAACACTGCATCCGAAATTGTACTGTCTGAGTAGGTGCTACATTTACATTTGAATTTAATATGTGACTGTTAAAAAAGTATGTTCTCTATATTATATGTATGAATGAAATTTGTATGTACTATGTCCGCAATGTTCATAAATAATCTCCCGTGGTCTCATGTAACAGTATCGAATGCACACTTAAGAATTTCATGGAGGTACTGTAGTAGGTCATCAGGTATTTTCGCCTACTGTTTTTTGAATACTATTTATTCAGACAGACATACTCTTTTGGCGTACTGTTTTTTCGCATACTATATAGTAAGGAAGTATTCGATTTCGGATGGAGCATTTCATCTTTCAGGCACAAAGGTACCTCATGAAACTGATTTCAGACAGGCTTATTCTGAGGCAGCGTAAAGGTCTACAACAAAGAGAGAGCTTTGGGGATAACTAAGTGAATATTTAATTACTACAATAGTCATTTCTTGCTAGAAATGGCATCAAAGTGAAAAAATTTTGGTAAAAAAAAACAAAACATTGACACATAGACTGACCACCAATCGCAACATATAGATGACATTTTAATTTTTTAGCTCAGCTGTTACGGAAAATGAGTAACCAAACCATTGATGGGCCCCACTGACTTACATAGTATGGGAAAAAAATACTATGAAGGTAACCAAACAGTTGATGGGCCCCATTGACTAACATTCTTCAAAATATCTTCTTTTGTGTTCAACAGAAGAACACAATTCATACAGGTTTGGAACAACTTGAGGGTGAGTAAATGATGACAGAATTTTTATTTTCAGGTGAACTATCCCTTTAGGGATAATAACCCAATGTGAATCTGACACATCTATGTCACATTCTCTTACTGATTTCAAACCCATAAAAATAGTCTAAAATAAAATCGGCTAAAATAATATATATAAAAAAAATGAAATGAAAAATAATGCATGCTATTATTGTCTTCCATTATGTGCAACGTGACCATGTATTTTGAGACCAGGGACAAATGCAACTCTCAAAGCATGAAAATTATTATTCGCAACCAATTCTTCTGATTAGCTGGAAAAGCACCAGTCTCATAAATATTACTGAGAGTTCCTGCTGACATATACGTGTTGAAATATACCGTGAATATGACACATTGATTTAGAACCCATAAAATATAGTCTTAAATAACACAAAATAAGATTAAAAAAAAAAAAAAATTATATATATATATAAATCACATGCACCTTAAAATGTGCTATTGACTTCCATTATGTACAACACGACCATAATGTATCATCTCAAAAAATGAGCTTTTGTGTTTTATGAGCCTTTAAAGAAGCAAATGAACCTTTAAATCACATTCTCTTTACAAAATTTTACATTTTATTTCTTCATTGAGGTTCAGCATGGACTAGCTTCAAAGAGTTTGGCCTCCATCAAAGAACAAAGTCTCGAAATGATCTGTCTCCTGCAGAGTTCAGAAATAACATCCCCCGTATAGACCAAAGACGAATAGGTCCACTTGTTTAAACGATATAACGTAGCATAGATTAAGCCTGCTCGCAGGGGGGACCAGTAGGGGCGGAAATACAGGTTTACTCAGGGCTCAGCTAGGAACAGCATGAAGCCCAGCTAATAACAAACATATAACAAAAGTGATGGACTTTGACTGTGAGAAATCTGTTAGTGGCATTTTTTATCTCGAGTCTTTATGTAAGAGGAAAATGAATACTGACCCTATTTAACCCTCCGGTGCGGTTTACAACTTTTAGAATGCATCTGGACGTTTCTGAATGGTTTGTGGATAAAATTTTTACATTTTGTTTTTTTAGAATTTTTTACTTCATCGTAATGGTATGAAACTTGGTAAAGGTTTTCGCACTTCCTATGTGAACACACACACACAAAAAAAGTCACACTTGTATTGTTTGTGGTCAAAAATGACCGAACTGGAGACGAATGGGAAGCGAATGTCATCTAGTGGAAACATCTGGCACTGCGCCAAAACAATATCTTACTAAAAGCTAATTTTTCCGAGATATCAACCTCAAATTTGGAACACAACTTGTTTTATATGCACTGTAAACCCTAATGCTCAAAAAACTTAATTGTTTTGAGTAGGACAAACTGAAATGTAACAAATGACTTCGGTTAAATAAACTGAACTGTTTTATTGTTTTGAGTTCACTCATTTATTTTAATTTAGACTGACTTAAGTTTAACTGAAACTGGGCTGGGATTTCTATTTCTATTAGGGACAGTAAATGCTAAAATTAAGAGTTATATAATGATTTTTTTGTGCAAAATTAATGGATAAGGGAGATTTAGTAGTGATTAATGTTTTGTTTTGCTAATTTATAAGAGTTTCTGTTAATGTGGGTTTTTAGAGAGTTACCATCATGGTGACAAGTGGCGTATGCGGCTTGGTTTGAGAGCAGGTAAGTTACATGTTTTAAGTTGCTGTACTCATTCAGTAAGTACTATACCATGCTATTGTTAACATGTTAGCAAATTAGCAAGTTGGCATTTTCTGAATTTTCTTATTAGGGTTTACAGTGAAGTAAATAAGTCATTTGATTTGGAAGACCTCAAAATAAAAAGTATTTTATGTTAATTGCTATCAAAGTGTATGAGTTAGCTAACTCATTACTTCAAATTAGGAGCAATTATCATGCATGAGTACTACAAACTCAAAACTTGATAGTTCTGCTTACTTAAAATTGGGAACATCATAACTCAATTCAGATGTAAACACAGAAGCACTGAACTGCATTTACTACATCAACTGCGTAGGAGACAAATTGTTGAATAAAGTTGTTATTTTTGTTTTGCTTTCACTTTATAACATTAAGGTTGAACCACTGTTGTCACGTTGACTGTTTTAACGATGTCTTTACTACTTTTCTGGACCTTGTTGCTTTCTATGGGGATAAAAAAAAAACAAACTTGGATTTCATCAAAAATATCTTAAAGAATATATATATTGACTATATGACTATATATATATATATATATATATATATATATATATATATATATATATATATATATATATATATATATATATATATATATATATATATATATATATATATAAAATATGTTAATGAAAGAAGGTCTTGCAGATTTGGAATGACATGACGGTGAATAATTAACGCCAGAAATTTAATTTTTGAGTGAACCAACCATTTAAACGTGAAGATTCAAACTAAACCCATCAAGGGTAAAGCTCTAAACTGTACAGCTGCCCTCTTGAGGCAACTCAAAACACCATGACCGCTCTAGATATGAATAATGGGACACATCTATGTCTTTTTTTACTTTCCATGAGTTATACAGTTACTTTATGCCAATACGCCATGCATGCAGCTGAAATCCGACAAATACTAGTAGTGGCCACAGGCATATGCATATCAATGTCACACGTTAAAAATACATATGCTGACACTAGTAGTTGTTGGTGTTACTTCCTATTTTCTGCAATCGCATTCAAATGACCATATTAGTTCACTACAAAAGACTGATCTCAATAACAAAAGACATTCAATACATTATTAACAAGCTACACATTTGTTGCCAAATGGGTTATATGCCCTCTCCGATTTGTCTCAATTCACTCACCAGACCACAGATTCAACAGTACACACTAACAAAAAGTTCCATAAAGCACCATAATACTATTGTAATAGGTTTTTGAACATACAGTATATCATGTAAATATGAATAAAAAACATAATAATAATAATAATAATAATAACACAGAAAATGACCAGCTTAACATTTTCAATTACTTTAAATGTTCCTATTTTCATCAAATAGTAAACTAAATGCCGAGGAACCAAATAAATCTATAACATTCCCAGTATGTGGATGATGTGCATTTGTGCTGACTAGAATATAATAAGCCTTAAATTCCTTTCGCCGTGCCAAAGGTTTCAGATTCCTAACTAGCGCTCTCGATTCACAGATCATACCTGTGAAAGACTGTTTCAGTTTTTATTCAGCTGAACATTTTCTATGTTAAATGTCAGGATTTTTAGCCATAGACTGAATACCTCTGCATGTGGTGGTCTCAGCCCACGATTCTCTGTCTACTTCCTGAGCATTACCCCTGAAAAGTTAAGGCTCCTCACAGATCAATACCTCATTAGTGGCTAAATCTAGCACCACAGATGATTTATTTTTGTAAAGCCACAGCAACAGCCAGCAGATCCCATATCAAAAGGAAATTTGGTGCAAAACAAGTAGAGCCGCACGATTAATCATTAAAGATTCAATACACCCGTGCGATCTTATTCCTAAATGTCAGCAATTCGGCTCTGTCTATTAAACCTTTAAAAAGTACGATGACAGCGAACATTCAAATCTGCATTGGTGCTGCCGCTGAGCCAGAGAGAGCAGTTGTTACGTAGGCTAGTAGGTATGAAACAACTTCACAAACAACCACACAATATCGTTATTTATGGGTTACAATAATTCTAATGAAAAGTACTGGGATAAAAGTTCATAGTTCGGATATAAACATTGAACAATCAAAACTAACTTGACGCTTCAAAAGAAGATCGTATCAATTAGATTGTTACACCAGTAGGTGGCAACAAGTGACTGTTAAAAAATGTGTTTGTCATTGAATCATTCATTCAAGAGATTCATTCAAAAATGCTGATTTATCCAGTAATGAAACAAATTAAGTATTTATGTGTGAGTCATTGAGTCATTCATTCAAACCGAATTTAAAGGGGACCTATTACCTTATCACAAGATGTAATATAAGTCTCTGGTGTCCCCAGAATGTGTCTGTGAAGTTTCAGCTCAAAATACTCTGCATATCATTTATTATAGCTTGTCAAATTTGCCCCTATTTGGGTGTGAACAAAAACACACTGTTTTTGTGTATGTCCCTTTAAATGCAAATGAGCTGCTGCTCCCGGCAGCTGCTCCCGGCATTTTTGAAGCAGTCCGGCGTAAAATGATGCCATGACAACAACACTCTACAACAACAACTCTTCCTCTTCTCTAAAGCAGCCCAACATGGCCTCACCCCCTTTGTTGCTTATTCTTGGGGGCAGGCTTTATGGGGTTTTTGGGGTTTGTGATGTCACCAACCCAGGAAGAAGCTTGTTGTAGTCCCTACCAGCCATTTGTTGTAGTCCTTAAAAAGCAATTTCTGTAAAAGAAAATATCTCCCTTTGCATTCAACTTTGAGCGTCGTAACTTTGCAGATATTGTTTATGCTTAAACAGCAACATTACACACTAAAGTTAAAAAAAGTGAAATCATAATCAAGGATCACTTTAAAAAAAAATAAAAATAAAAAAAAAATAAAAATTATTATTATTTTTTATTATAGACTGTAACAATTAAAGATTTGTCAGAACCTGTATTAAATTACATGTTATTTTGTTTAGTTGTCTATTCAGAATCATGGGAGAAATCTATTTTAAACCAAAAAAAAAAAATCATGATTCTCAATGTATAGCTTTAAAAAAGGAGTAAGGACTACAAAGAAACACCCAACCCAACCACGCAGGACAAGTCCAGAACTCTGTCCAGGTCTCAGGGTCTGTTTTTGCCTTACAGTGTCTCTTGAGTCAGCACTTATGTTCACTCCCTCAGATTGTTCCATGACCACAGCAGGATTTTTTAAAAGAGGGAGAGGACTGAGGAAACTAGCTAATGTGTTTTCAGAAAAAAAAAAATACTGTAATCAAATACTCTATAAATAAGCTCTTGAGAAGAGTTTTAACAACATCTGTGCACAAGAATACAACATTCTAAAGAGGCCATAAGGTGAAAAATCTTTGCGTTCTGATCAATGAAAGAAACCATTACTTGCTAAAATAAAAAATAACTACTTAAATATCCTGATTTAACTTAGGCCTACTCCTGGCTTAAAGGGTTGGTTCACCCAAAAATAAAAAATTCTCATGATTTACTCACCCTCATGTTGTTCAGAACCCGTAAGACTTTCGTTTATCTTCGGAACACAAATGAAGATCTTTCTGATGAAATCGCAGCAATTTCTGTCCCTCCATTGACAGCTACACAACTGACACTATATGTGTCAGTTATATATGTGAATAAAAGCCTAAATTAAATATGTTCAGTGTATAAAGCAGTCATTTCTCTTCAGAAAATCTGGACTAAACCGCTCAATTCATATGGATTAATTTTACAATCTCTTTCTGAACTTTTTCAAGCGTCAAAGTGTCAGTTGCGTAGCTGTCTATGGAGGGACAGAAAAAATATCTTTATTTGTGTTCCGAAGATGAGCAAAAGTCTTATGGTTTTGGAACGATATGAGGGTGAGTAAATTACAGAATATTCATTTTTGGGTGAACTAACCCATTAATCTAAGCCCTGTCTGTAAAACCAGGCCTATAATGTCTTTATTGTCATATTTATTGTCTTGAGTGTGAACGAGCCTTTACTCAGATCACGAGTGGCTAAGCTGGCTTTGACTCTGGAAGAGCGTTTTTCCCACAAATTAACAAAACGAGCAGCCAAATCTTGCAGGATCTGGCCAGCATCTAAGCCACCGGCCTGAACTCACTGTGAGGACAATAATCTCTCTCTCTTTCTCTTTTCCTTGATCTATCTAGAAGAGTTTCTTAAACAGAGTCCAAAAGTCCAGCAGCCACTCAAGTACTGCGGTTTCCTCCAACTGGCCGACAAACACCTTTCCTGAAAGGAGATATTCCTGAGATACCACTTTTAAATGTATGATATCATCTAAGACATTTTACAACATCATAGATAGAATTTGACACGATCAGGACTGGAATGGTTTACAGCTAAGAGCTGATACTACTATTATCATTTCTCTCCAATAATTAGTCTTATAACACTCTCTCATTGCACAGTGGTTTAATATGACACTGATTCAGGGATAAGGACATGCTTACAAGCACATACACATTAACACACTAAATAAGCATGCATATATAACTATATAACTATAACGTCACTATTTTTTTTTTTTTTAAAGAATAATTGAATCTATCTTGTGTATTAGTGAAAATTACAATGGATCACATGATACATTATTACTGCAATACTGTGTTGTGATATTTTTATTGCAAGGATTCCGATTTTTAGCAGCTGCACTGTACCTTGAACAGTCCGCTGCGAACAATTACACAACGATTCACCTTACAAAGATAAAGATGAACTCACCACAAATATAAACGCTCATCTGTTGCAAATATATGAACATCTACAAACTAACATCTATTTTATGTTTCCGCCTAAACAAAGATAAAATGCATACATGAACGTGGATCTAAATATCTAACTAATGAACTGTGAACAGTGAACTTTCCTGAGGTAAATGCAATGTTAAGTGACATTGTTCACAAGCTGTTTTATTGACGTCTTTCCACAGTTTAAACACTGATTGAGTGATTACATAAGACATGATACGGTAAGTTGTACAACATACCTTTTGATGTTCATGCATGTCTTTTCATGCTTTAACTTGGATTTAAGTGAAAGAAAAGAGTTGCTACAGCAATCTGTCATGTCATTTAAGAGCGTCAAAACGCCATTTATTGTTCAAATTTTGTGATAAAAATTGATAGAATTTGAAAACTGAGACTTTGTTTCTTATCAGAAGTAACAAAGCACAAAACTCTTTGTGCTACAAATAATGT
This sequence comes from Elopichthys bambusa, assembly GCA_037101425.1. Lineage (NCBI taxonomy): Eukaryota > Metazoa > Chordata > Actinopteri > Cypriniformes > Xenocyprididae > Elopichthys > Elopichthys bambusa. Next base: position 42,886,254 of record CM074432.1, on the reverse strand, counting down.
TTACTGTAGGGAAAAACTGATTCACAGGGTCGAATAGAGCCTGAAAATAATTGCTTTTATCGGATGATACCGATTATTGGCCAATACGTCGGTGCATCCCTAGTTTCTTTATATTTATATTTGAAATTAGCTGAACTTTAAAGAGATTTTTCACCCACTTAAGTAGTACATCATTATATGTAATTTTATAATTGCTTCCATTGTCTTAGAAATATAAAGTTATGTTACTGTTGAATGTACTGACAAGTATTCATGGTAAACTAAAATATAATTTAATGTAATTTCTATTGAAACTTATATGTCATTTATTTATACACATTTGTAATGATGAAGTTGCAATTTAGTATATTTAAAATCTATAAAAAGTAATGTTGAATAACACTTTTTAAAATTGTACTTAAATGTGTTAAGAAACAGTCATGAAAGTGTACGCTCCTTAAGTATACTTAAGTGGCCTTTCATATCAATATTATATTATCTGCGAGTACAGTTTTTTTAAAATTTACCTTTAAGATTAGAGGTATACTACAAGTGCACATTTAATACAATTAAACACAAAGGACATCATATCTAAGTAATTGTTTTAAAAGACAAAAAATTGCTGTAAAGAGTTGTTCTACATGTTATATCATGGAGGCCACCATGTTAAGATCACATAACCAGTGTCTGTCATTCCCTGATCTTCGCAAGTTTGTTTTTGAAAGGTTTTTGTTAATTTTGTAATGCTTTAGCTATCAATAACACTACAATACTCTTAGCTCTATTTATTTAACACATTTTATCATGTTCAAAATCTAACCTGCACCAGATTTCCACAGATTTTCAACCAAAACAGTGCAAATAATGCATCTATAAATTTCATCTGTGCCTGATCATGGATAACAATAATAGGGTCTGTGAATTATGGAGCTCTAAATATTAAATAATAATAATAATAATAATATTTCTGAATGAGACCCAATGAGAGTGAAACATTCAGCACCTGCAGTTGTGCTAACATGGTCATTATCACAAACAGAGGTTCTTTTATTCTCACATGAGAACAAAAGCATCCATTGCATCATCTGCCCTATTTCAAAAGCAGAGCAATTTGTTACACCTATGAAACTGTAAAGCCTTGCGATGTAAAATAAACACAAGTAAAAATCAATAGTTGGCATCAGTAGATCAATGCAACATTGCGATAAAGTATTATTATTAAGCTTTGTGATATTGATTGTCTTCCTCACCTCTGAGATGTAGGGAAGGGTGTTTGGAGGGTATAGGACAGTGAACACACAGCACTCTATTCCGCTAGTCTCACCTGTCCCCCGAGTCACAGTGTACAAATGAGGAGGATGCAGGTCGTCCGTTCAGTCTCCGTGGCTATATATCAGGACTGTACCTCACTGCTACGGCCCTGACAGGACCTGAGAATGAGAAATGGTATGTCTCCGTTCCCCTGCGGCCCTGACAGATGGGCATTTACTCACTGCCCCGGACCAAGGGGAGCAGTGGGTTACTTAGGCCCAGAGAGAGTCTGCGTCTAACAGCCACTGCTTAAATACACTCAGGAAGGACAGTATGGAGGACGCATCCATATGCAAGGGATTTTCACTTTAATAAAGCTTTCCATTATGTAATTATGCACCATTATTATTACTGCTCATGCTTAAGGTTAGGCATGTGAACCGAAGTTATATATATTTTAGGCGAGAATACAGTTGTTTAGACCTCAGATATGCGGTTCAGCACTCATGTACTCGCAGAGAACAGCTTCATCTCGACCAGTCCTTCGTGAATTTGCCGCTGGCTCTTATGTAGATAGTGTTTAAACATGAGGTATAATTCGTTTTGGGTATATCAAATGGGCAATCTTTGGTCTTATTAATATATTACTTGTTCCAGAGCTAACAGATTTGGCTTAAGGGCTATATTAAGTTTCATAACTTTATATTTACATTGAAATTAAATCCTGTACTAACTAGAATGCTGCTTTTGTACATTTGACTGAACTGTTTGCTTGTGTTTATTTCCTGGTTTACTTCTTATACTGTTATAATGGCTATTGTTGTTAATTTAAATATTATTGTTCAATAAATAATATTTTATATAAATAACATGCCGTATTTTTTGGTATTGAGAAAGAGTCTGTTAGTTATTTCGACTTCAGTGAAAGTTACAATAATATGCCATTAGAGAGCGGCAAAGACTGTCTTTATGAGTGAGTCAGTCGCAAAGACTTTTATACTGAAATGGACTGAAACAAGGAAACAGTGAGTTTTGATTAAGCGACTCAACGTTTCTTCGTTACTAGTTTTAAAGTGATGTTTTTGAATTAGTAACAGAGGCTTGTGCTCAACTGTTAAACTGTTAACTTGAGATTTGAATCTGTGGCGGAAGGAAGTAGTTCCTCACAAAAGAGGGTTTTAAAGACACTCCGTTGTTGTTATTTATTTACACACTCGTGCCGTCGAACTGTTGTATAAATGCAATATCACACTCGTAGCCATGCCATATGGCTGTATACCTCATGCCTACGGCCGAATCACAAGCATGCTGATATACAGCCATATCGCACGGCTACGAGTGTGATATTTCTCATATAAAAAAAAAATACCGGTTCAGTGTTATTTTAAAAATGCTGTAATATTTACAGTTTTCATTTTTAATCCCTTCTCTGATGACGTGTTTACTGGTGCGAGGGCGGGGCAACCTGTCACTCACATGAGATCGACCATTAGCAAACCACAACCATCCAATCAATTCCCCATGGACAAAATCAAGTCCTGCCCTACATTTTTTTTACTGTTCAAGAAGCCATTTCACTGAAATCACATTAGAAAAGAAAAGACCATCTCAACTACTACACAGTAATACGAGTGATACACAGTGATATAGATATAGTGATATAGATACACAGTCTTGTACAGTATCATACAGTATTGTAGACACTCTTATACACCATTGACCAGAAAAATAATGGTAAATTGCTACAGTAGTTTTGTATTTGTATTCATTTGTCACCCAGGTTTTCATTCTAGACAGAGATTGCCAGTAGTCTGATGGTATTACCATAGTTATCTGGACTGTTCCTATCATTTAATACCAAAGCTACTGCATTATGGCACTACCACAGTACTTTTTTTTTTTTTTATAAGAACTGGAAGGAGGAAAAAACAATTTTGCTGATGCATTTTTTCAATCTGGCTCTGCACTCTCAAACAACCAATCACATCATCAGAAAGAGGTTTGTACATGATGGATACTGGAACAAAAGCGTAATTGGCATCCTTTGAGTGACTGCTCAACACTGATGTTGACACACACTGATGCCTGATATGAGAAAAAAAAAAAAAAGGCCATTATTCATTCCAAAGCCATCAGTCCAAAGAGAGAATAAGGAAAAGGGTTGCATACGAAATCACTGATTTGCACCCTTACAGTAGCATTCGCATTGAGAAAGGCAGGCAGAATCTCTCATGCGGATACGAAACAACAAGATGGCTCTGGTGGACTCAAAGAGTTTGCTCTGTAAAGCCAGCAAATTGTTCACAGAGCTCTGGGATTCTGGACCGGTCAATAGAGCTAGCAGTGCCAGCGTTCAGGCTCACAACTCACCACTGTAGAAGCGGATCATGCAGCTGAGGTCCGAGTTGGCGGCTTCCTGCTGGACACGGAGCGGGTCTTCATAGCCCATAGCAGTCAGGTAGTCGTAGACCATCTGAAGAGGACGCTCGGAGGGGTCCAGCCTCCTGCAAACAGGAAGAGACGGTAGTCAGAAATAAGAACAAACTGAAATACAGTATTCTAAATTTAGGGGTGTAACGGCAGGCCCGGTTCTTGGCAGCTATAGAAGGGTGGGCTGGCAGATATACTGGGTGGGCAATTTTTTTTTTTTTTGGGTGGAGGTGGGGGGTAATACATGAGGATAGATAGACAGACATATAGATAGATAGATAGACAGACAGGCCTATTCTGAATTATTTAAACTGAACACTTTTATAACATGCCTCTCCATGATATGGGAGTTTATAATCTTATTTTCACCTTCAATAAAATGCTACCATTTTCACTTTTCTACTGTCCAGTGACAATTTAGAAACCTGCATCTCACGATTTTAACTAGTATAAAGATAAACAATGAATTCTTACTTCAGTGTGTTATTCAGTGTGTAAGCAGACAGTTTGCCTCATACATTTACTTTAACAGCATTAACAGCAAGCAAAAGAAGGCATGGTTTCAAATGAACAATGCATTGGCCTATGCATTTTAAACACTTACATTATGTTCTTGCTCAGTCCATGCAATAAATGCACGTTCTTGAATTAATTTTAACTGCTCATATGACCCATTTAGTATGCGCCGACAGCCAAATGACACTTTAGAATCAATTAGAGCTATAAATGTATATATTAATATTTACAAGCAATTTAGGCAACAACACCCCGTAATTCGCACCTTAGCACGCACATTTTTTTGCCCGTTTCGGCTAGTGATTGCCAGCCTCTGCTTTTCCGCTACACACTGAGGCACATGAGTGTATAATGCGCCTCGCCATATAAGAAAAGAAAAATAGCCTGCTGCAATTTTCCTGTTATTTTTTTATTGATCGGGTATTCTACAACCTTTCGTCAAACTTCTCAACACACCACCCACTGCAGTGTTTTTAATAAATGCACAAATCATAAAAAAAAAAAAAAAAAAAAATTACACTAGTATATGTACCTAAATTCTGATTGGGTAGGCAAGGCAGACGTTTGGGCAGCCTGCCCATGCCTAGAGCTGGCCCTGTATACAATGTTTATGGCACAATATTCATCAAGTATTGAACATTAAAAAAAACTTTAAAAAGTGCAAATTCCATGTGGGCCAAAAAAAACGACCCTGTGCAAGTATCCTAACTCTTAACAAGCGTGATAACACACAGGTGTTTTGATTTAAGATCAGACTCTGTCCTAACATCCTCCAGCAGTGACTCTCCCTCAGAGTTGGGTGTTTTCCCAGCACGGCAGACAGATAATATATCCCAATCCAGAGGGATCACGTCTAGTCCAACTCAATATCTCAACATTCATTAAAGCGTTGAAGTGAAAGAACACCGAGCTCATGGCGTCTGACAATATTCCCTTTAAACAAAGCAAATAATCAGTCTGCCCATCTGACTCGATGATCTGTTCGTGATGTGACGGCATCCTGCTTTTTATTAAAACTGTCCGGCCTCATATTCATCCACCTTTCGCAGCACCGCCGCCTTTCTCTCCCTGATTAAATCTCATTCCACAGCTCTAATCCTGTTAAATGAAATGGTTTCACTTTACAATAAGATCCTATTATTTAACATTACGGTATGTTTACACGACACTGACGTACTAAAAATGGAAAAGTTTTTCCTTTGAGTTTTTGAAGTTTCACGTACAGACAACAACGTTGTCAAAACGATCCCCGTTTACACGGATCCACCAAAAAAAACAACTAAAAATGCTGTATTATCATGCCAGGCCAGTAGTTGGCGATGTCACTTTGTAAAGAAACACTACGCGCCTATAGAATGAACGCGTCACCATTTTCGCAAATTCGCGTTTTTGTAGTTTACACGGAAATGATAACGGTATCTTTTTCAAAAAGTTGCACTTTGAAACCCGTTTTTAAAAGTTAGCATTTTCAGGCCCCCAAACGCCACTGTCCTGTAAACGAATGGCCAAAACGCATTAAAAAAAAATTGGTCATCTTTAGCTGAAAATGGTGTTGAGTAAACAACCCCTTAGTTAATGCATTAACTAACATTAACTAACAAGGAACAATACAATCGTTATGGTATTTATTAATCTTTGTTAAAGTTAATAAAGAAAAATACAACTGTTCATTCATGGAACTGCTCAGTTCCATTAAATACAACTCTTGGTTTTAATAATGTATTAGTAAAAGTTTAAATCAACATTTACTAGGGCTGGGCGGTATGACAATATATATCATTACCGTGGTATAAAATGTCTATCGTTGAAGATTTTGCTATATCATATATCGCGGTATGTAAACATATAGCGCTATTGACACTTCAGAGTAATGAAAAGCATTAATGAGAACAAAGAGTGGGTCATGCTTGATGTTAAAGAGTTATATATATCCTGAAAAGGAGCTCTGTGAGGTGCTTGTGCGGAGTGGCACACTGCCAAAGTGCACGCACAGAAAGCTGCCTCTCTGAGAAGGCAATCGCGAATTTGGGACATGCTCTATGTTAAAAAGTGTTATTAATCACGATAAGCAGTGAAAAAGAACTCAATGAAGTGCAAATGCTGACTCTCTCAGCATGCGATCACAAATTAAGTTCTCTTTCACGTCTTATTGTGCTTGAATTATCGAATACACATGCAATTATGTCAAAATGCCCATTGTGTGAAGTATTCATGTTTATATTCACAGCCGGTTATGTCTCAAGTGAAAGTAAACAGCTGGGTGTAAACAGGATGTGTATCAGAATGGCTATGGTGTTTGCTCTTAAAGTGACAGCAGCCTAATACACCTGCTGCTCTGTGTTATTAATGTGAATCAAACAAAAGAGCTTTAATAATTATTTTAGCTTTAATAAGAATACATTTATATTTAATTCATATAGTAAAGACTATGCAATATATATATATTTTTTTTACATTTGATTACATTTCTGTACTAATTCCAACTACGTTTAATCAACCTATTGCACCTGAAAAACTTAATTTCTTTAATTCTTATTTTTGTTATATTGTATTTGTCCTATTATTTGTAATTTGCTTCTTTTCTCTTAATTTTTATAACAGAAATGAGATAAAATAACACAAAATAACTATATTGTGATATATAACATTATTGTGAAATAAAATTTCTCATATCGTGAAATAAGAATTTGGTCATATCGCCCACCCCTAAAATTTACTAAGATTTAAAAGTATTTTTTATTGTTTTTTTATTTTACAGTGAAATGGTAATTTCTTATTTTGTTTAATATTTATTTTTACTGGTAGTAAAAACAGCAATAATCATAAGGACTAAAATAATAATAATAATAATTTTTTTTTATGTTTATATATAATCATAAAATTTTTGGCCAAATCATGCAGCCCTACAAAAAAGTACAGTGAAACTAAAAAAAATAAAAAAATTATATATATACATATATATATATATATATATATATAATTTTAAATTTTTTTAGTTATTGTTGTATTGTATTGTTGTATGTATAGCCCCTTACTGCTTCTGTGTGTATATATATATATATATATATATATATATATATATATATATATATATATATATATATATATATATATATATATATATATATATATATATATATATATATAATTTTTTATTTTTACTGTACTTTTTTGTAGGGCAAAAATTTATATATATATATATATATATATATAAATATATATATATATATATATATATATAAATTTTTGCCCTACAAAAAAGTACAGTGAAATCAATTTATCAGGAATTGTTTTATATATAAAACAATTTATCAGGAATATACAATTAGATTATTTGTCAATTTTCCTGGAAAGCGTGATTTTAAATCAAATCAAATAAAAAAAAAAAATTTGATAATTCACTGTACAGCCTCATAATCGCCCAACTGCACAGCGCTGCCACCTTTCTCTCCCTGATTAAATCGTCATCTCATTCCACCATTCTAATCCAGTTAACAGCTCCTCGTGGCTCCGAAGCAGATAAACCAGTGAACGCTGCAAACCCGTGACCCATAGCCTGGCACTACCAGAATGCAGCTGCTCCGACCCACATGCTTGCCTACAGACCTGTCAGATGTCCTTGTGTTAAAGCAGAGCAGGGGTCCGTCGGTGGCGCCGCACCTTCACGGCACAAGCCCAATTCAGCTTTGCTCTTTGCTTTTAGAGGCAGAGTACAGCTGACAAGGACACTTAAGGGATTTAATGCTTTCTTGCTGCTTACCTGACGTGAAATAAATAGTAGACCTGGGAAAGCGCACACACACACAGACATCAGCAGATGTCCCTGCGAGCTGCCCTAATGTGCAGCCTCCTCACAGCTAATTCAGCTTAGCTGCCTGGCTTTACCTCGGCTCAGGGCTGGACTGCTTCCTGCGAAATAATGTGATTTCAGCCATCTCAGCCGCAGCCCAGTCATTCCCAGAAGGGCAGAGAGAGGGGAAAGCATGACTTGCTTCTCTGTCTTTGTCAGGCGCACCTTAAAAACCACCACAGAAACGACGACAGACACTAGAAACACTCAGAAGGAAGCACAAATGTGCCTCAAGAGTACAGGGAGTGTTGCAAATGACTGCATATTCCATGTTTTGCTGTTATCTTGCTAAGCTGCTATTGCAAATGTTCATAATTTAGAGTTAAAGGTGCAGTAATTCTGAGAAACACTGTTGAAAGTGGATCGGACCGATCACCAAAACACACTTGTAGCCAATCAGCAGTAAGGGGCTATACATTCATGATGGGGGAGGTGCCTGATAGCATGTTAGTGAATATGGGGGCGGAGCTATCAAGATAGGGGCGTGTTTGTTTTGGTGATTTCAAATATCAACAGCATTTCTCAGAAATTGTTTACTGCACCTTTAAGGCCCGTTCACAACAAGGATAAGTATAACAGTAACGATATCTTTCTAAAAAAACGTTTTCAGTATAAAAGAATAGCAGAGTCCACACCACAACAGAAAAACAATATGGAATCACTTTCAGAACGTTTTTTTTTTCCCAGCTGACATAGAAGCTATTTTGTCTCTGTTTGTTTTGTCCATAAGGGAAGTCAATGGCCACCAAAACTGTTTAGTTACCAAAATGTTTCAATATATCTTCACTCGTATTGTGCAAAAGAAAGAAAGTAAATGATGTCAGAATTTTTGGGTGAACTATCGCTTTAAATAAGTCTGATATTTCCAGGAACGGGAAACTACTTTTAAATGACAAGTCAATCACTCAACAACCAGATTTTTGAACCAGAACCACTGACATGGTGAGTGCAATTTTCTTTGCTGACATTTTTCTTTGTTGATGTATTTAAAATTGAAACAGGAAGTTGGGGCAGGGCTTATCAAAGCCAATAGCCTTTACTTTACCTCAGCAAAAACATTTGCTGACTTGCTAATTGCTGTTGGTTTTGAGGAGAGACTGTTTATATTCTTGAGGGCAGTTTTTTGGAATTTGAAAAAAAATATATATATACATCTACACACAAGATCCTCATTTAAAATGCATGTATCCGCAAAATGTTAATTTTGTGAACTTTCAGGATACATTAGCATATCCACCTCATGTTTCAATGTGGAAGTAAGCTATTTTCTGTGAATGTGACTGCTATAGGTATGCTATACTAAAAACCCTACAATTATTTAATTCATCTATTGTATATTTTTTTCAGCATGCACAAACATTTCGGCTACCAAACGTTTTCGTCCGAAACAGCTATTTTCGGTTTCGGGCCAAAATGGTTTTGGAGGGCCGAAATCAGTGACCGAAACAGACGTTTAATTAGCACTTCTCCGATGGCACGTTATGACTGTGTTCAGCGTCTATCTTGTGCACAACATGGATAAGCTACAACAGTTAAACATGTCAGCTGTGTGGACACTAGCTCTAGATTGACAATATAAATTTCTCTATTTTAATCAGTAATGATATGGTTTCTTGAATCCAAAATCTTTTAGTCTGTGCTGTTTTCTGTTGATGAACATTTGTAGCGAGCCTGTCATCCAATAATCGCAAAAAGCTATTGCTTTGTTACTTTTAAAATAATGCCCCTTTCACAAAATATAAGTCTCTGGGCCCTCATTTATCAACAGTGCGCAGAAAAGGTTCTATATTTTGTCCTACGAATTAAATTTACAATGTGCCTAAGTACAAGAAAATCCGTATTTATCAAACGTGCGCATGCAGTTCTTACGCACGTGAGTAAGCAATCATTGTTGATAAATCCCACGTGTGTAAGTACCGTGCTCGTTCACGTTCACGGTCATTAGCATTCGGAAATGCCTCCAATGAACCTTATATGGTGACGACACTTCCCTTTAAAAAATCACGTGATTGTGTTTTTTCCTTACCGCAATAATGGCAAAGAGAGCTCTCACCAAGCACGATCTTGGAAAACGCGCTCTCTTGTTTGCCAAGTTTTCCAATAACGCAAGATAAGCCATTGCACTGAGACAAGCATTTTTCACAGCTGTCTTTTATAGGGTTTGACACCAGTTACGCATCGTGTTTAAAACTAGACAAATTATAAATTGGGTGTTTTATAATTAAAGGAAACACAGGACATATGTGGATTGCTTAATGCATACTGTGACACTCTTAAATGCTTTTTATGTGTGGTGTCGCCATTCTACCACTAGATTCTCTGCGTAAGCATGCTCAGAGGTGTTTATATTTACACACATTTCTACGTATAAGTACAAGTTGGTGAATCCCACACTTTGTGTGAAACTGTTTTTACGCACTCATTGAGCACAAACCTGTCCGTACGCACAATTGATAAATGAGGGCCCTGGTGTCCTCAGAATGTATAAATAATGTGATTGTAAAACGACGGCATGGCAACAACAGTCTACTACAACAACTCTTCCTCTTCTCTAAAGCAGCCCAACATGGCCTCACCCCCTTTGTTGTGTGTTCTCGGTGGCGGGGTTTATGTACATTTTAGGGTTAGTGATGTCACCAACCCGGGAAGAAGCTTGTTGTAGTCCCTACCAGCTGTTTGTTGTAGTCCTTAAACAGCGAATTCTTTAAAAGAAAATATCTCCCTTTGCATTGAACTTTGAGCGTCGTAACTTTGCAGATGTTGTTTTTACGCTCAAACAGCAACATTACACACTAACTAAAGGTAAAAAAAGTGAAATCATAATCAACCACCCCTTTAATATGAAGCAACATCTTAAATTTAAAATTCAGTCGATTTTATTTTGAAATTCAAACAATAAATGTCGTTTTGGCACTCTTTAATATGCCGTGACAGATTGCTGTATCACAGATCAAGCGGCAGCACAGATCAAGCGCACCGACAGAGCTGGGTAGATTACTTATGAATTGTAATCAGTTACTGATTAAAAATTACCTGACAAAATTTGTAATCAGTAATTTAATCTCTTAGATTACACATTTTTGGTAACGTAATCTGACTACTTTTGGATTACATTTAGATTACTTTTGTGCTAACTTTATTTGATGTCACATATATTGTACGATAATCTTGTACTATTTTGACAGATACAAAGAAAATATATATTCTCTTCACCAACAAGAGCCTCAACAGATTATTTTTAAAGTGCAATGTATGGACAGTTAATACTTCAAAATACTAACACTAATGTACCTGTTAGTGTTTGCTGATAGTAACACTGAATAAAACAAAATCACATCTTATGATTTTAAAACAAATTTACTTAAAATTAAGTAAATTTACAAAAAAACAACATTACAAAAAACAAATATTGAAAAACATGAAATTCACAGCAATATCACTGCTACATCAAATATTTCATCTATATTTCATATTATTATTATTATTATTATTATTATTATATTTCATATATATTTAATCTATATTTCATATATATTCATCTATATTTCATCTATATTTCCCCCTCACCACCAGAAAAACTCGAAGAATCACGAATGTATATAAGCGGCAGGTTTATTATGAAAAAAATATAAACGTTAAAAAAATGAAAAATGAGGAGAATCAATGAATTGTGAACAACTTACTGCCATTGTGTAAATAATATGTAATCATGTAATCCATAAAAAGTATTTTAAAAAGTAGTTTACTCTAATTACAAGTATTTGATTTTTGGAATCTGATTACGTAATCCAGATTACATGTAATACGTTACTACCCAGCTCTGCGCACCGATCATCTCATCTCCTCTTTACAACTAGTTACAGCATGAAATAAACATGAATGAACATCACAAGGTATGTTGAAAGATGCAGTACAACTTACTGAAATGAATCCTGTCTTGTTTCAACCAGGGAAAGACGTCAATAAAACAGCTTGTAGGCTATAAATGTTACATGTTCCTCAAGAAAGCTATAATGTTCATAAACACATTAGTTAGCAAGAAAAAAAAATAACTCTAGAGAAGAGCATTTTGCTAAATATATGCACTGTATAACATATTTTACTTAATCTGTCAGTGATGTCTTCATTATTTAATGTATGCTTGAATAAATCTGTCAAGTTATTACAGTTTACGGTTCTTTAAATGTTAAGATTTCACCAACAAGCTGGAGAAGAAACAATTCTGTTAGGCTATTAAAAAGACGGGCTTACGTGCAATTTAAATGTTTGTAAAACTCAGTTTTAGCTATTTGACTGTTAATTGTTATTTAAGTTAGATTAATTATTTGATTATTAATTTATTATTTATTTTCGGTTTTCGGCCATTCGCATCCTGAATATTCGGTTTCGGCCCAGAATTTCCATGTCAGTGCATCCCTAATATCTTTACTGTTACTATTCCATAAACACAGAGATGAGTCAGGCTTCAAAAATAAACCTTCAGGCATAAATAGGCATAGGCATAAAAAGGCATAAATAGAAAGTAAAACACCATGCTGTACTTTCTATTTATGTCTCTTGTGAATCAATGTAAAAATACTCAGTTTTTTAAAACTGACAGAGCACATCCATTAAAACAAAACACTGAACATCAAATGTCACAGATCTTCCTCTTCCTGTCAGTATGTCATGATCTAGTTATTGCAGTAGTCGCCCTGTTGATATTTTCACATGGGCTCAATAGAATTTGTTTTTAAAATGTTTATTTTTATCAAACACTTTTGAGTTCAAATTAAATCTTTTCCTTTACAAAAACAAAAAACTCTACCAAGTAACTTGTTAGGTATTTAACCTGAAATGATCCAGCTACGATGTAACCCTATGACAGCTACAGATTCTCACTCACACTTTAGCTTGAAAACGAAGGCACACGTTTTTTTGTTTAGAATTTTTAATTATAATGTCTATGTTCTAAAGGCTTTTTTCCCCAAAATGAATCATTCTCACAATTTCAACAAACCTCATCATCTGTGTTAGTCAGCTAGATCTATTCACAACAACATTTAAATCATCACAGAAAACCTAATGTTTAAGGCTGCAATGTGTGGTACAAAAACAAATATTTATGGACAATGAACATAACCTTGTAAAAAGTACAATTTAGTATATTTTTAAAAAGAGTACTTATTACAGGAATAATATACTTTAAAAGAACATACAGTATTATAGTGCAAACTGAAATAAATGTTATTAAAATGTATATTAAATAAAAATGTATTATAGTTTAAATTTATATTAAATTTAGAGTAGGACTACATATTTATATGTAATTACATAATTATTTGTATTGTCTTAGAAATATGGTTAAAGTTTACTGCTGAATGTGCAGACAAGTATTTATAGTGAACTAAAAATATATTTGAATATCATTTCTATTAGAATTTGTATGCCATGTATATTTGTAATTACATATTTGTAATGCTGAAGTTGCAATTTAGTACGTTTAAAATATATTAACTTTAAATGTAATATTTAATAACAATTATATTCAAGTACTTTACATGTGCTTTAATATGTTAGTCAACACATCAAAATAAGTGTAATTTAAAGAACGGCAAAAGATTATGAAAACTGATTTAAAGTGTATTTATTTTAACATTAATAATAACATTATTGCTAACGATAATATTATTATTTAACAATTTAATTGTACTTAAGTCTCTTTAAATACACTTAAATGGCCTTTTATTTAATTAATATTATTATATTATTTGCAAGTACAGGTTTTTTAAAAATACACTTAAGATTTGAAGTACACTACAAGTTCAATACAATTAAGCACACTTGTTTTTCACAGCGGTAAAGGCCTGTTCACACCAAGGACTATAATGAAAATGATAAAGATATAGTTCTAAACATTTTTCTAAATGGCACAGATATCGTTTGAATTACTTTCAGAATGATTTTTTCCAGCTGATGAATTGATAAAATGATAAAAACATTGACAGCCAATCAAAGAGCTTAAACATTTAAAGCGGCAAATGAAAAAACCGCAGCGCGCTTAGAATAAACAATGATATTGCGCATTAGTGTGGACACTAATACAGTGATCGTTCTCGGTGTTAACGGGCCTTAAAGGGATAGTTCACCCAAAAATGAAAATTCTGTCATCGTCTCTTTACCCCAGTGTCGTTCCAAATCTGTATGACTTACTTTCTTCTGAAAACACAAAAGAAGATATTTTGAAGAATGTTGGTAACCACCAGACTGTTGACGGCACCCACTGACTTCCATAGTCATTTTTTTTCCTACTATGGAAGTCAATGGCTACCGTCAACTGTTCATACAGGTTTGGAACAATTTAAGGGGGAGTAAATGATGACAGAATTTTCATTTTAAGGGTAACTATCCCTTTAAGACTCTAGCTCTCTCACAGCCAGCCCATTGTCCTTATTGTTGAATCCTGAGATAAGACAAATACGTTTGCATATTTTTGCAATATGTCGTAAACAGACGCTATTTTGGAGGATCATTAACATTTATAATATCAAAAGGTGCAAATGAATGACTAATCCTACAACTTAACCAGTTTGTAAACAATGAGCATGTGTTATTCACATTGTCATTTCTGATAAATAGCCTGAACTGTGTGCGTCTGGCCCGACTGTTCCACAGCGCGAGTCTGATAAGGATCATTATCGAGACAAGACCTCGTCTAGCCAGAAAATTACAGCTCGGGGAGCTGCGAGCATCACTGTGTCTGCGTTACCTGATTAAGTCTCCGTGCAGCTGCAGGTAGAGACCCTGTACGTCTCTCTGAGCACAGAGCTCCTCTGCGGTGGTGTTGGTGGAGCACAGCACCAGCTTCAGGTCTGGCTGCGGGGTGGTGGAGGTCTGGGGGCCCGATGCTGGAGGCTGAGGCTCCGAGGCCCCGTAGAGACACACGCAGCCCCGCTGAGCGTCGCCCTTCAGCCAGTCCCGCTCGCGAGAGCCGAACCGCGTCTTCCGGGTCACGCAGCCTCGACTGCCATTCCTCTTCATGTTACGCTAAGGAAAAGAGTCTAGATTAGATGCTGCTTGTGTTTGTGAAATTATGCCCTTCTAGAAATAAGGCCAAATAAAGTGTTTTAAAACCCAAATCAGTCATAGGAAATCATGCCTTGGTAACCACAAGTTGGTGGCTGTCGGGACTCCACCCTGTAACACAGAGCCTGTTTGAGAGACATCAGGTTTTGTTTTCAGTTGCAGAGAATTACGGCAGCCCAAATATTTACCCAGGGCACAAACGCCCTGGAGAGATGTGCGAGTCGAGACCATTCCAGAGACGCCGTGTCATTAGTCAGCCTGGTGAAATCATTTTGTGATGATGCTCTGCCCCGCTTAATTAAGTGACCACTGGCATCAGCAGCACAGGGTGTGCAAAACAACACTGAACCTTTTATTGCGAGGACAAAACAATATCAAAATATTGAATTATTATTTTGTGTTTCACAGAAGAAAGTCATACAGGTTTGGAACAACAGGTTAAATAATAATAATAATAATAATAATATTAAGGAGAAGAAGAAGAAGAACAAAATTATTTTATTTGTATTTATTTATTTGTAATAATAATAATAATACATTATTTTTTGTTTAAATATTATTATTATTATTATTGTGGAACAATAATAATAATCATTTATTTTTATTCATTTTTATTGATTTATTTGTAGTAATTATAAATAATAATAATAATAATAATAATAATTATTATTATTATTATTATTATTATATTTTTTATTTTATTTTATTTTAAATCCATAAAAACAAAAAACAAAAAAAAACATACATATTTAACCGGTTGTTCCAAACCTGTAAGACTTTCTTCAGTTAAACATAATAATAATAATATAATAAATAATAATAAATTGTTTTGTTTATTTATTTTTTATTGATTTATTTAATGTTATAATAAAAATAATAATAATCTATTTTTATTGATTTATGTGTAATAATAATAATAATAATAATAATTATTATTATTATTATTATTAATTTAACTGGTTGTTCCAAACCTCCAAACCTGTACGACTTTCTTTTGTGGAATATAATAATAATAATAATAATAATAATGATAAATCACATTTATTATATAATCCATCTAGTGCAATCGATTTTAGAACAATAGTTCTGCCTAAAGATCATTAGATCATCAATGACTCATCATTACTACCTTTTCAAATGTTCTACCAATTAGGCAGCTGTTATGACATATTTCTACCATTTATGCTTCTTTTGTGTATGTTTTGTTTACCCATATAAATATTTTTGGAATAGTATCTATCAACTAAAGGTCATTGCTAATTTCTGATCAGATTTGACCAATTTGTCATGCATAAAGCCTTCTATGTATATGTTGACTCTACTCATTACTGAATCAAGTAATGCAGTAATAATAATGAGCATAAATATTATAGCTGACTCACCATCAGTCATATTTCAAATCAAATGTGTCACTGTTATTATGTCTCTAGCATCTGCATAGGTTTACTGTACTTATGTCATTATTATTATTATTATTAGGTTATTATGTAAATCACATGACATTTGACATTTGTTAATAATCATTGGATCCTAATGCTGTGAATAATGAAAATGTATTTTTCAAATAGATAAGAGAAACTAGATAAGACAGCATGACTATAAGAATGCAGTGGTCTAATAATAGGCAAAAAAACCTTGTAAACTCAGCAAGGTAACTCTGCTTATGCAGTTAGAGGAGGAGGAAGCAACGGACATCTTATTTAGTTAGGATTATCTATTACAATGCCTGAATACAATTACGGGCATATTTCCTGTAGGCATATTATGTGAGGTGTGTTGTGAAGATAATGGCAATGGCATTGGCACGTAACACACAGAGGTGGCGTTCACACAGCACAAGTTCTTGCATTCATAAATAACTGAAGTGCAATGGAACATAACGCAAGGGTTTCATAATATGGCAAGCTGTTTTAATATTTAATTAAAATAACTGTCTATTGTATGTTTTAGTAATTTTTTATTACTAACTGATTATTAACAGTTAACTGGCAAGATTATGTTAAATTAGAATTAAGTTAAATTTAAATAGAGAAGTGTCTCATAAAAAAATTTGTTTTGCAAATAGCACAATAAAAAACAAGGATTCACATCATGCACCTGCAGCGCATCTGGGAACGAAGAAAAACAGAATAAGAGAATATTATATATATTCACACAAACACACAGGGCTTGACATTAACACCCGCCAAATGCAGGTAGATCTCAGCAGTGCCGTGTAACGCAGAAACTTGAATTGAATTTCAAATTGAATTTTATATAGCCTATAATATATACATTGTAGTCTTTTAAAAAGGCATCTAAAACAATAAACTAAGTTCAATGTAGTGTTGTCAAAAATACCAATTTTTTGCTACATCGATACTGAAATATAATTTATTTTCACCTTTTTTAATCACATGACTATTCAGTAAGACTGCCCCCGACTGAAGATTTTTCTAGTCAACTAGTCGTCATTCATTTAAGCCATTAATTGACTAAATCACACATATGAATTGAATTATTTAAATATGGGGTGAAACATATGCCTCGCTCTGAAGCGCACGCATAAAACACAATGGCAAAAGTAATAGTTACATTACATAAAGACATTTTAATTGTTTATTTAATAATAAACTAGTGCTTTCTGAGTCAGCGTCAGCTGCAAAGATGAAGTTGACGATGTGGACTCGTCATCTCCACCCCTATAGACAGAAATGCACCTTCTTTTGTGAATTACAATCAGAGAGTATTTGTTTTTGTAGATAAGTAGATATTTCAAGCTTTCTATAGACATATATTTTCCATGTCTATGTCTGTGAGGCAAGTAGTGCTGTTTCGGTTCATTTATGCGACACGCTGCTGTTCAGGGAGACCGAGACAGCAGAAAGCGCATCCTGTTGGTTCTTTATTTTACAGAACCACAAAGTTGTGTTGTTATTGTGAGTGTACACAAATAAAAGTAGCCCTTTACAGTTTGGAATGACGTATTACTCTTATCTGTATGACAAAAAAAAATTACAGAGTATTTTAAGTTGAAAAAAATCCAAGTGATCGCGCTGACACCTCAATGTCATGCAGTAAGCGTGCCAATACTTCAGCTTCCACACTCCACACAAACACTTGAATATGCACCTAATAATAGCG
Organism: Elopichthys bambusa; assembly: GCA_037101425.1. NCBI lineage: Eukaryota > Metazoa > Chordata > Actinopteri > Cypriniformes > Xenocyprididae > Elopichthys > Elopichthys bambusa. The sequence continues at coordinate 42,868,040 of CM074432.1, read as the reverse complement.
CACATGTATCTAATCTTTTAATGTTAGAGCGAGCGGCCATGTAAAGTTGCTACTTACATTTTTCAAATGACAAGCCATATTTGAGGTTGATGGATGATAGGCGAACGTTTGGATTTCCTGCCCGACATACTGTAATTAGGACCCGCCGTTAACGATCAGTCCCTCACGGACTGACTTTGCCACTACCTGTGGAGTTTTTTTTTCTTCTGTGACTAAAGGCCTGGGTATACTTCGTTCGTTTTCTTTATTTGCATTCCAAAGATTAATGAAAGTCTTACAGGTTCGGAACGACATAATTAATGACAGAATTTTCATTTTTGGGTAAACTAACCCTTTAAAAACACTTAAGTGGTCTTATATTTCATTAATATTATATTATCTGCAATTACCGTTCATTAAGTACACTACAAGTGCACATTCAATACATTTACGCACACTTCTTTCTCAAAAGGCTAGAAATGCCCCTGGCCACTGGTTTAAATCAACAAAATCTTCACTGTATGAAATCACTGAAGCAGTCATAGCGGTGTCAAATATAGTTTTAAGGAATACATGTTAAAACAGCTTGCCATACTCAATACGCGTTTTTAAAAGTAGAACTACACTACTTTTCATTTGACATTTGTCAACGCTGGTCAGGGCGCAAGTTGCTGAAAAACAGCGAGACGCCACGCAAAGACCAAAGAGGTACATCTGACGCAGGTGTATATAGACCGAAATAGCAATTACAAAAAGCGCCCCGTGAGAACGCCCCCTAACAGGTTACAGGCGTTACACCTAAACTATTCTGATGATACAGCCAATAAAACATCAAGTGAGAACAATCTCGAGATGGCATTACTAATCCAGACCATCTATTATCACAGGCTGTCCCACAAAACCTATTGAACCGCCTACATAGACAGCAATATTGGAAATCACAGGCGTGTTCGCAGCCCGCTCAGCTCACAGACGCGCCTATGATGCCCAAATATGCTGTCTAGGCAGGGAGCTCACTAGATTTTGAGACAAGGCGGAGTGTGAAAGTGTTATACAGATAATTGCTGATGCAGTTCACGGATTCACGCGTACTCTGGCCCTGTCGCTTAACAGCAACGCTGCGACCTAAACGGAACTGGATCTGATACCTTTAAAACGCGTATTCCTGTTCCTGCTCGGGCTGTCGGTGCGGTGGCTCGGTCAGATGCCGCTTCATGCAGCACCGGTTTCAGCGCTGCTACGCTGCCCGCCCGGCCATCCTCCACATCAGCCGCATTTCTACGCTCCGTGTCGGCACTCTGGAGCGACCGCGCTGTGCTTTTCTCGTCCTTCATTTCGCCTACATTTGACGTCTTTCAGCACAGAAATCCAGATGTAGAAAAGCAACTGGCGAGTGATAAATTCCAGTACAGGAGGCGGTAGAAAAAGCCCATCCTGATTTGATGAGACGCCATAGTGGGACTGAAGCTCACGGCTGTCAAATAAACCCAATCAATAAACATAAGGGGGCGGCGCTACTTACTATTCATAGACACCTCCCATTCCTGTACTTCCGTTACTGAATTATTCATGAGGATAAACTGGTGATTTGGAATGGATCGTGTTAAAGGGGTCGATCTGCCACAGTTTATTATTAGTCACATTTCATTCAGAATTCAGCACAGGTTGAACAGTTACTAAGCCAGAAGAGGGGGAAAAAAACGATGTTTGTGCTTTAGTTAATCAGTATCCATTTAGTTCCTATTGTAAGTTTCTGATAAACATAAAAATTACACTTCATTGCCAGATTATCAGGTCCGTAAATCTAGCGAGACTTGGAATCGTACACTCTTATCGAGAATCACTGAACTCTGCCACCCATACTGGAATGATTATCTCTTCTTGTGCAATGTGTTTTGTGCAAGTTAAACTTTAAACTGAACATACATTTTGTAGCACACTATAAATCACAGTCATATTGAGGTAGGTCTACATTTTTACGTAAACTCTGTGATGGTAAACTTAGTTGGGTAACATATGAGGAAGAAATGAGGACTGGACACTTACCAGGAGTTTGATAATATATTACATAAAACAGGGTTAAGGAATTTATGGGTGTTTCTTCAACTGTAAGCACTTTAATGTTCTCAGGATTGGCATCTATTAAAAATAACAGACTTTCTTTTTTTTAAACACTTTATTGTGTATAGATTTTGTCTGACCTTTTTCCTAGGCCCAGACTTTTAATCTTAAAATATTAAAATCTATAAAGATATTTAGACTTATATCAGCTGTCTCTCATTTGTAGTGTCATTTCCACAACCACAACCAACAATTTCGGCACTAATTACATTTTATCAAAAGTACCTGGAGAGATTGAGGTGACATAATGTGTGAAAGAAACCATGTAAAATCAAGGTAAATGTGAGCAGAACTTTTTTTTTTATTGTGCGTCATTTTCAATCAAGCTGTGATTTTAGTGGACAAACTTAGTTGTTAGTTGAAGAAACACTTTTAAATTACATGTTTAAGGCCTGGTTTCATAGACAGGGCTTAGATTAAGCCAGGATTAGAACTAGGATATTTAAGTAGCTTTTATAAACGTGCCTTAGAAAAATCATTACTGGTGTGCATCTTTATTTAAAACAATGGCTTATGACATATTTTAAAATATTTCAGTCGAAGTTGCTTTCAGTTAAAACAGCTCAAACATGCATTTTAGTCTGGGACTAGCTTAAGCCTTGTCTGTGAAACCAAGTGTTTCTACAAGTGCTGAGACAGAGATAGACATGTGATCACATTATAACTATATAAAATTATATAGTAATCATATATCACAGATTTTTTTAAATAAGGGACAAAACATATCCTACACTCAAAGCTCTCTTAATGTTAAAAATAAATAAATTCATCAAAATAAAAATACCTAAAAAGTTACATCTAAAAAAATCTGAATACTCAGGACATTCATTGCTTTTATTTTTAAATAATTTTGTTAGTATTATTTAAATACATGCTCTATACTTGGAAAATACAAATAAAAAAAATGCAACAAATTCAAAAATATACATTTAAATTGAAAGACAGAGATCTGTAATATATCAAACAATACAAAACGTATATATTATACTATATTAGTATATATTATACTTTTTGTATTGTTTGATATATATATATATATATACATATATATATATATATATGTCAAACAATACAAAAAGTATATATATATATATATATATATATATATATATATATATATATATATATATATACATATACATACACAGGTGCTGGTCATATAATTAGAATATCATCAAAAAGTTGATTTATTTCACTAATTCCATTCAAAAAGTGAAACTTGTATATTATATTCATTCATTACACACAGACTGATATATTTCAAATGTTTATTTCTTTTAATTTTGATGATTATAACTGACAACTAAGGAAAATCCCAAATTCAGTATCTCAGAAAATTAGAATATTATTACCCTGTAGATTGTACTTAGTTGTCAGTTATAATCATCAAAATTAAAAGAAATAAACATTTGAAGTATATTTTCCATAAAAAAAATGTCCTGCTCATTGTGGATCTCACAGTAGGACAGTCCTGGAAGTTTTATTTTTTTTAAAAATATTTTATATAAACAATGTTGAAGTCTCTGTCGGTCACAGTTTTAACATGTCAACTCCGTCATCCTGGTGTAATGGTTTCTGTAAATAGTTGTGGGACAAATCTTTTTTATGTTTATTAAGGCAGCTACAACTGAGAAAGAAATTTCCTCCACTGTACAACACATGGTTAAGGTGGGGGGAAAAATTCAATTTTGTCAACTCCGTCAGGTTTTATGTCTGAAGTGCTCTCAAAAAGTATATATAATGTGATTTAATATTTATTGCATATGGGAAATTCTAATGTTGTTTCATGATTCTATTTACATATACTGTATATTTGGCCCCAGCTGGACCTTTGTCAACTGTCAGTATTTGTCAATACCATCAGTATTTGTCAACTCCGTCAGTATTTAACACGTCAGTATGTCAACATGGTCAGGTGAAGGTTTTTGTTAATTTTGAAAGAAATGTCATTCTTTTTTCAATTAATTGTGTTAAAATATTAAAACATCAACTGAACTACATGATATCATGTCTGATTTACCTAAGATCATTGGTTATATATGTTTAATGTTAAAAAGGAGGTTAGAGAATTAAGGAGTTTAGTTTTTTTTTTTTTTTTTTCCACTTAGCTCCTTTACTGAACACCATTATGACATAATTGAAGACTTTACACTATTGTTGGATGGATCAATATTAAAATATCATTCTTTTTAATGTGCATAATGGAGTTGACACAAAAGAAAGAAACATTTTCAGATAAAACCTGTTCTCTTACATGGTTCATTAGCTGAGACCTTTGTCTACAAATATATCAGTTTAAAAATAATATATTATTAAATAATAAAAACTAACTTCTTAAACATGTTTTGTTCCTTATCTCAAGAATCAGTGATATATATAAACATATTTGCAATCATGATAAAATGTTTCCTGATCTCAGATAAAGGCTTCCAGTCAATGAGGTGTTAAGTTATTTTATTAACCTTTACATTTTGTTTGAAGTCTGAGCTTAGTTTAAATAAATAAAGTATCAGGCTTTATTGATATTCTCATCAGACCCTAGATATAAAACATGCTAAAACCCTCTTATTGGCGTACATTATGCAGATCTTGCCATTTGCTTATTCATTTTTACTTTATTGTAATTGAATGACCAAAGGATAAGCAAAATTACTATTTAACAATAACCTTTTGGAAAAGTGTATACTTACACTAAAAAAATAAAGGTTCGTTATTGGCATATACGGTTCTGTGAATCATGAACACCTAACTTTTCCATTACACACAAGTTTATTTTTAGTGGAAAAATGTTCTTTCGATTTTTAAAAATGTTTTTCACACTAACTGTTCACTGAAAGGTTTTTTGGGGAACCAAAAATGGTCCTCCAATGGCATCGCTGTGAACCCCCTTTTTTAATCTGGCTTAAAAAGTTTCAGTAATTCTGTCTGCTGGGTTTGATTGGGTTGGAGGATATTTTAAAAGAATTTGAATAGGATGATTTTTAATTCACTACCAACATCAACACATACAGCACTGCTGTCTGCTCAACAAAATATTAGAGAGCTAAGATGAAAAACAATAGAATATGAAAGGTTATTGTATAATTCAGTCTACATTCGACAGGACACCTGGAATAATTGCTTTGCCTTGGCTTTCATGACATGTACTACTGCAGTTTCAAAGTTTAACACAAGAGGGTGACAGCAGACTACCATTTCCAAGCTCAAACTAGATCATCAGAATAGTGCTTCACAGATTTTGTCCAGTTACAAATGAAGAAAACAACAACAGACATCAAGTTTGACTGTTTTATTATTTCTTTTGATCATTTTCTCCAACCCAAAGACAATAATACACAGCATAAGTCTAAAATATCCCATGTCATTTTCATCCATCATCACGAATTCTTTTCAGTCCAACACTCATTCCTCGAGGACATGAGACTGCGATTCAGTTCAGCATGTCAGACTCATTGGGGTCATCCGGCCCTCCTGCACAAGTTCAGATGTGGTTGAATAGCAAGTGTAAAATATCTGAGAAGGGGGCACATGAATAGATACACTTCAAAAACAACCGATACCTTTACAGATTACAAAGGGATTCTGATGGAGAAGGCAATCATCCAAGCATGTGATACAGTGTCCACCTGATCAAACAGTTACACCCAAACAAATGATGCTCAATTCCCCCTGACTGACCACTTCCTGCACAAGAAAATCTGCTTCCCAATGACGATTAATGAGAATCAACAGTATATTTCCAAATATACAAATGTCTGTGCATGTATCGCAAGATATAGTGAACAGTGGTGACTTAAGAATTCGAACTTAGCTTGCATTACCTCAGGAAGTTTACATAAAGAGTAGAAATGACAATATTTACATTGCTTTTTTCACATGCGGCTGAAAAAAAAAAATCGTTTGGTGTTGGGAAACTTGCTGAGAGACTTGTTAAGATCATGGATGGTTATTTCGGCCTCTTCAACACAATATCATCTTTGCCTGACAAAGTAGTGTAAAAAGCAGCATGATTGAAAAAGCCATACTTTGAAACTTTTCTTGCGCAGTGCAATTTCATAGCCATTTAGTATTGTTATGCACCACACGACTGCAGGCCGACGTTTAATGTACCACCCCCACCTTAAGTTCACTCAAGAGTCATGGAAACATTCAGGGACAAGGCCATGATTTCACACTAGGGCATTTTATCTGAAGTCGTGCCTCAACTCCATTTGCTTCAAAAAGACTGGGAATATTGGTCAGATGTGAGTCTAAGACATGGAAATACCGTAAGATGTGGTTTATGAGAAAACAGTAACTATAAACTCTGGATTTAAGCTTACCTCAGCATATCAATGTTAAAATAAAAAGGTCTAAAGGTAGTTCACGTTATTCAAAACCTGTATGACTTTCTTCTGTAGAACACAAAAGACGCTTAAAGGGTTACCAAAAAAAATGAAAATTCTGTCACTAATTACTCATCATTTCATTACAAACCGTAAGAATTTAGTTCATCTTCAGAAGACAAATGAAGACCTTTTGCTCCATAAGCAACAGCTACGCAACTACCACTTTGACGCTTCAAAAAGTTCATAAAGAGATCGTAAAACTAATCCATATGAACTGAGTGGCTTAGTCCAAATTTTCTGAAGAGACTTGATTGCTTTATATGATGAACTTAGGCTTTCATTCATTAGGAAACATTCATCAACGCACACGTTAGTTGTGGTAAACAGAAGCTCAAGCACGTTTGCTTGATGTGCGAGAACCAAGGAGGTTCATTCTCGTGTGCTATGCAGCATGTTTGAGGTTCCGCAAGAACCGATGGGGTTCATTAATGCGCATCAAGCAGGTTCAGTTGAGCTTCTGTTTATGTTCACCGATCAATGTTAATATGTGAATAAAAGCCTAAATTAAATCTGTTCATCATTAAAAGCGATTGTGAATCTTCCAAACATTTGGACTAAACCGCTCAATTCATATGGATTAGTTTTACAATCTCTTTATGAACTTTTTGAAGAGTCAAAGTTTTAGTAATGTAGCTGTGAATGGAGGTACAGAAAGCTCCCAGATTTCATCAAAAAGATCTTCATTTGTGTTCTGATGAATGAAAGTCTTATGGGTTTGGAACGACATGAGGGTGAGTAATTAATTAATGACAATTTCAAAATAATTTTTGTAACCCTTTAAGAAATTGAAAAGTCTAGAAGAAAATAATATGGGTTTGAAACAATATGAGGATAAACAAATAATGACAATATATAGCTTTTGGGTGAACTACTCCTTTAAAATCGCATCATTATGTCTGAGTGGGAAGAACATGAGAAAATCAGCTCCAGGCCACCATATCGAGAGAAGTTACACCTGTGTCTGTATGCAGAATTTCATTCTTTCAGTAGTACATGACTGCGATACACATTTACTAAAAACAAATGCGAACGAGATCATGTGCACATTACACCCCCCTAACTGAACGTCAAAGGTCTTCAAATGGGATTTTTATTTGATTTGATCTTTTTTTATGCGTTTTACAATTATATACAATATACAGGCAGCACATAGTACATTTTCTTTCCAATGAACAATCAAACAGGTAAGTTGTTAAATTAGACTATTTTCTGGGGGAGAGCTTCAAACATACACTGTGCAGTACTGACAGGAAGTCTTAGAAAATGGGATCTTAAAAAGGGATGAAAAGAACAAGCTGATGCATCTTAAAAGCCCTCAGTATGTACAGAAAAATCCAAGAAATCCAAAGAATCGCAACAAAAGACAGACAAAGAAGCTAATAGAATGAAGTCGTTTTTCTCCATATACATAACATTGCTAAAAAATATTTCCCAAGCCCAAAAGAACACCTCTTGATTTGGTCACCAGACTTCAGTGTGGCATAGCGAATGTAATTACGCAAAGTGAAGAAGATAAAAATGAAGAGCAGCGAGAGATGACGCGAGGATGCGGACGCTAAGGGTTTCCACCGAGAGCATTTCAATGACTTGATGAAACAATAAGTACTCTTCCAAGTTGACAAAGACAAAAAAAAAAAAAGACAATGTGAGGTATATTCAGGTTAATGTTGCAAACCGCCTTTGGAAGCTGCAAGAAGAGACAGCCTGCACACAAACTAACACGCATTGACAGTTCGCACTTGATATTTGACTTAAGACGCCCTCTGAATCAGAAATCGAATGAAATGACAGCAAAACAAAAAAGTCCTCTACTCTTCAGACATCACGCTCTTGCTCTTCCTGTAACGAGAACTGCTCGTCTCGCAGACGTCTGAGGATTTTCTTTTAACTGTTTATGACAAAGGCACATTGCTTCAAATCAGGCAATAATTCTGTATTTCAAATCACTGCAAAAAGTCAAACAAAAAAGTTCATTCAGTGCATATAACTACATTCATGAAGGCCTTATATTCATAGTCTATATTTACAGCATCTACGCTGACCATAACCTTTATTACACATCGTCGGGCCTCTATTTGTGTTAATTTACTGAAAAATCAATTTGAATTTTAAGATCACGCTGTCCAACTACATTTTTAATAGGATTCAATCCTTAAGGATTGTGCTAAAAATCTAACTTTTTTTTAGTGTAGGCTATTTTCAATCTATATAAATGTATTTCAATATTTAAAAAATACAATACAAGAACACACCATCTGTGATGAGTAGAGGCAAACAAAACTATAATATGCCAAATTAGGGGTTTTGGGGAAACGATTCCAGCTTTGATGATGCAAAACTACTGGGTGACGTAATGCATACAGACAGTGACAAGCAACACTCTCAAACTCCCATCTTCTCATCCACAAAGTTCACCTCAAATGGAGATGCTCCAGTTTCATTGTCAATGACAAAAGCTGTCCTGCTTAAAAAGAATAAATCACGAATCAAGGTATGAGCTGTATGAACCTGCCTATTCGTGATGATTCATATGATGAAGGTCAAGCACTTAAACAGATCTGTTAGTGTGTGCATTACTGCAGAACGATTCCGTATGAAATACGGTGTAGCCACAACATAGCTTGTATTCGGAGCATTCATCTGGTATACTTTATTATAGGACATTAGATCAACCTTACACGAAAATTAAGAAATGCCATGTACAATGAACGATAATTTAAGGCGCCATCACAACCCATTTTCCTCTTGATTCTGAAATGCTTAAGGTGCAAATGTTCAGACTTTGCAATTCATTCAGTATGTTTTTTTTCCCTCTTAAAATAAACCAAACCCATTAACAAGATTAAAAACATGGAAAAATCAAACAAAGTAGACAAATCAAACAAGCAGCTCCTTTGTATAGTGGCCACGAGTGACGTTTTCCCCATGTACGGGCCCTGGGCGGCCGGAGTGTGGGAGTGCAGAGGATAAGTGAGAGTGCACAACGTTAAGTGCAAGTGTGAGTATGGACATTTTGCACTAACCCCGAAGCAGAGAGAAAGACAGACGGGCAAAAAAAACAAATGAAAAGATATGTATTCAGATATTTGTGATTTTTCTTCATTGTCGCTGTAATCGTCATCATCATTAGTCTTCATACCATCAACTCTTGACTGTGTCAGGAAGATTCCACTGCTTCCCATGCAACCCCAGGGCAGCGATCTGTGGTGATGTCACGGGGGATCATTTGGGAATGGGGAGGGGACATCTTTCCCATAGTTCCCTTGCTGGGGGTCTTTAAGATTGAGAAGGGTAGCAAATCACTGCCAGGACTGAGGCGGGAAATTGTTGACCTCGGCCAGGTCTTGTACAGGAGAACCTTTGTGAGTGTATGTCAGCTTGATCCGCATTCGCAACTGTTGCTGAAACAAAAGAGGAAGTCAGGCACATGCGGAAGCAGACGTGTGTAATTCTATAAAACGTAAATATCAGTCACAGAGATATGTTTCTCCATAAAAAATAAAAAAATCCTTAATTGCTGTAAAAGACAAGTTGGAAGCATTACTGCTGAGAAACTAGGGCTGCACGATTCGGGGGGGTCTATTTAATTTTTTTGATAAAAATTGCGATTTAAAAAAAACAAAAAAAACATCTGTTAGCTGAGCTTGTTCACAGGGCTACACAATTTGGCTAGAATGTGTGATATGTCAATTTTAATATAATAATAATAATAATCATAGCCTAATAATAATAAAAACTGTTTATAATCAAATATTTACGAAACGCGTAATTGTACTTTACAGTACTAATATTTTTTCATTCACACAGTCCATATACCTAATTAAATCGTTGTGCATGTCGTTATTTTGTCTTTATTTCGATTAATCATGCAGCCCTGTGAAAAACGTTAGCAAAACCAGCATAATCAGCTTCTGATTGTTTTCACACATTTGATTTCAAACTCTAAAAACCTTGCTAGCTGATTTTTCAGTAGTAACCTTCATTTACATTGTTGATGGACAATCAGATCAGTTAACACTGATCCAAACTTTTTGTGCTGTTGTGGGGGTTGTGTAGCAAAGTGTTTTTCTAGACATGTGACACAGCCTAGAAAGGGCAATTACACATTCACAGGGTAAATAAAGTCACTCCATGAATTGAGCCCTAACTCAATTTTAATTGTTTGCACAGTGCTCCTAATCGAGCCAACTCATGACATGGAATCTGAGAAAAATGACTAATCAAGGGTGAGATTTTAGAAAAACAAGTGCTAGGTATAATATCCTTGACCTGAGCAAATTTGAGTCAGCTAGTGAGACGCCACTTTACACTTAAACCATCAAAGTCACTGAGATGTGACATTTCCTCCTATTCTTAAACCAAGATAAATAATGGCTGCCACAGGCTTTTTTAAAGCAAATTTTCAACTTCAGAGTAAATTTATTCAGCTTTACACCGCTCAAACACTGATTAGACTTCTGAAGCCATTTCAGGACAAATGGACAGAGCTACTGCAAAAGGAAGCAAAGCGTGGCCTGGGTTCACAATGTTTTACCTTTTGTGGGTTGAGAACCCTGATGACCTGCGTGACACTTCCCTGGTTGAGTGCAGGAACTACATTACTGCTGGGGGACAGAAGCTGCAGCTGGAATGTCTAAAAACACAAACAAATGTTTAAGTATTTAGCTGGAGCAAAAGTTACCAAGTGACTGTTTGCTTGCACATGTATATTCCAACTGTAATAGGAATTTGATCATATTCTGACTGTGAATGCATCACCTGAAAGCATTAACCTGACTGCAGGGCATCTGCAGAGTTTTTAAAATCAAATTTTATATATATATATATATATATATATATATATATATATATATATATATATATATATATATATATATATTTTTTTTTTTTTTTTTTTTTTTTTTTTTTTTTTTTTTTTTTTTTTTTTGTACACAGTCCTGGCTGTGTAAATAAGGTGGAAAAAAGTGGATCGGCAGTAGGAGGCATATATCATGAGTGAGGAGAGAGTGTGAGTGAGTGGGACATTTGTAGAAAGACTGTAGAAAGACAGATGGCTGAAGAATTACCAAAGAAGAAAAGGTCAGAGGAATATAAATCGAAGAATGGTTACAATCAGACATGAGATGCTGGAGAGAGCAGAATGGCCTAAAAACAGAAGCTGAGATTCCTTTGTTTCTGCTTGATACACGAGTAACATTTTTTTTTTGTCATGTTCCCAGAACCAAGATATAATGTTGAATCACAGCTGAATCATCCATACTTGCACAAGCTGTCCGATGTGGCAGCTGTTAGTGGTTGCCTGTGTTGCATAGCATGCTTGCTATTTTGGGGGTGGAGCAATGAAGGGAGGGGTGTGTTTGTTTGGGTGTCGATTTTAAATATCAACAGTGTTTCTCAGAAATCACTCACTGCACCAATGATCTTAGATTTGATCAAACTGAATTTAAGACTTTAAGTATCCACGAGAGTATAAATAAAAGTGTAAAGTGTAAGTGTAAACAAGCAACAGTTTTCGTTCTTAAGTGCATCCAAAAAAGAACAGTAAGAAAAGAATATGCATGTCTATGTATGCAACCAAAAGGTATTAAGCGCAATATAGACCTTAATCAGAAAAAGATCCGCATGTAAATGTAATCAGTTAAGACAAAAAAATAAAATGGCATAGAATTTTGAATAATTAGCCAACTAGGATTCTCCATAAACAGTACAACTAGAGGGGGAAAAACAAACCTTTGGTACTGCAGCCTGGAACACAAAGTCTGTCATGTCAGCCTCAGTGGAGTTGGTGGCGTGGATGGTGATAACTGCAATATTGGGATTGGGGTTGGACCTCTCGAATGTGAACTCAATTTTCAGACCATTTTTGTTGTACGCCGTCATTGGCGGAATGCCTGCAAGAGAGAAACGTATGATAATTGCATTGCCCTATTTTGCATTAATCGTTATGATGAAATTTAATGTAAGCTCACCCGCTGCAATGTCATTGAAGAGGGGCTGTGAAGTGAGACCATCCAAAAGGAAAGGGGGCTGGGACATGGGCACAGAGGGAGCAGGGGTGGGGGTTGGACCACCTAAGGAGTGAGAAGGAACACATAGGTGTGAGTAGGGTTTCAACCAAAAATAAAAATTACTGGTGAAAAAGTCATTCAGGTTTGGACTGAATTGAGGATAAGTACATAAGTAGGGCAGGTACAAAAAACAAAAACCTGTCAAACTACACAGGGAACCCTGTCAATTGGTAAATTACAATAATATTAAAAATTAAAATTAACAACTGTTTTGTATGAACATTTAAATTGCACACAAGGCAGTTTTTATAATAATAGGTTTATAGATTCAACTTATGGAAAAAACGGAACTGCCGCCGCATTCGTTCTGTATTTTGAATAGGGAAGGTGTGGGACATACAGCGTAAGCCTTTTGAAGAATATGGAAGGTGGTCTGGCGAAGCACTTGTTCATAAAGCATATACATTTTTTTTTTTTTTTTTAGAAAATGACTAAAAAAAAAAGCTTCGCTAGATAAGACCCTTATTCCTCGTCTGGTATCGTTTAAAGCCCTTTGAAGCTCCACTGAAACTAACTATGACCTTCAACCATTTGGGGTCTATTGAAGTCCACTATAAGGAGAAAAATTCTGGAATGTTTTCATCAAAAACCTTAATTTGTTTTCGACTGAAGAAAGAAGGACATGGACATCTTGGATGACATGGCGGTGAGTAAATTATCAGGACTAATCCTTTAATTACATAATTGTTTCTACTCCAATTAATATTTTTGAAATGCAGTACAAACATTTAAACAGTAGCTGTAAAAATATTTCATGACAGATTTACTCAAACATACATTAAATATTGAAGAACAGGTTAAATAAAATATAATTAATATGTAATACACTGCATATATTAAGCAAAACACTTCTCTACAGTTTGTTTTTCTGCAGTTGAAACACTGAGCGATTACATGAGGCTTGATACATTTCATTGTATCATTTTGCACTTTATCTTTCAATATACTTTCTGATGTTCATTCATGTTTATTTTATGCTATAACTAGTAGTAGAGTGTCAGATGACCGGTTCACTTTATTGTTTGAATTTCAGAGTAAAATTCTCAGCTTACAAATTCTGTCAATTAGTTTCATATTAAAAGTAACAAAACACAAAGCTTATTGTGCTTTTTTTGATGGGAGGCATGCTAAACCTTAACTTTAGTGAAGTTTTGTTCACACATCAACTGAAAACAGTATAGACTAAAAGATCAATGCTTGGAATTTAAGAATTGACATCAGTTCATCAAAATGAGAATATAGCCCTATAAATAACAATTTTCATTTTTGGGTGAACTACTACTTTAAGGACTAATGACAACACTCTAAAGTCAGTGCTCTAAACATGGACACACAGGAATGGCAGGATGTGAATTTGGTACAAAACAGCAGAAGTGTACGGCAGAGAAAAGGCTGACCTGTCAGAGAAAGGTCTCCCAGCAGATCCAGCAGTTCTCCTCCAGCTGATGCAGGCTTTGTGGGAACAGTTGTTTGGATAACAGGTACCACATCATTACCTCCAAGTAGATCTAATAAATCATTTGCCTGTAAAACAGGAAACAGACTATTAGCTTAAATATTTCACAATGGCTAAATATCCCTCTTTATCTGCACAACCATACCGGAGAGATTTTTTTATTACAGAAGTACTCGATCCATTCCTACAGGCTCCACCGCTTCACACATTTTGGACCTCTCCCTTATCTAGTACACCTGATCATCAGATCATTACTGGAGCACTCAATAAACTAACTGCCACTTTGTTTGAATTGCCAAACTGCAGCATAAGAAATTAATTCAATGAAGAATGTAATACATATACTGTGTGTGTGTGTGTGTGTGTGTGTATATGTATATATATATATTTTTTATATTATATATCTTGACATTAAGTCTTGTCATCGACTCGCCAGGGGAAAAAATAGATGCGTGTTGTAAATATAATTTAATCTGAAGCAATATTCTCAGTGTTCTATCAGCTTTGACATATTTAAATCTGCATATTTGTGATATTTACCCCGAGGGCATTTATTTTTTTACTTTTATAAAAGTATACTCTTATTAAATGTATGCTTCATCTTTTATTTTAAATTCCTAAATTTGATAAATTCTAGAATAAGACCACACTATGGAGCTTTAATTTAAATACCAATTTAATTTAATTACGAATTCAATTAAATAATTTAGACGGAACTGCGTTAAACTGCATTAAAGAATGTTATGAGATTGTTTAAAAAAATGAATATACAAATAAGAAATGTTGGAAAGAATGATATTTTCAAACATGAAACTAAACCGCCAGTAGGTGGCGGCAGTTGACTGCATTAATGAGTAGGTCATTGAGTCATTCATTCAAACAATTCATTCAAATGGCTGATTCATTCAAGAATGAGGCAGTTGTTTATGAAAGGGTCATCGAATCTTTGACCCAGTTGTTACCGTCAGTATATATACATTATATATTATTTAGATAGCCAGTTACACTAAAATCAGAGTTATTCTCACGTTTTGGCGACTCCCTGGTTTTTTTTTTTTAAGCATCCAAGTGTTAATGTCGAGCCCTGCTGTAACTTATTTTCATCTTCTCTCTTCAGCTCTTTACATTTTGTGCGCTAGTTAGCTCCCGGTCACATGAAACCATTGTGCAGTGAAAGGGAGATTGACGGCTATATTAACCAGCCTGAAGTCTGCTTTAAACTTAAGAATATAAAGATGGTTGTGTGATAGAATGGTGGGCTAGTCACTGTATCAGGTCACAGCAACCACATATTTAGCGAACGTTTTGTAGAGAAATGAAAACAGATTGCATCTCAGCAATTATTTTCACTCACACAAATGCTCCCAAATATATATTGGAGATTAAATTTAGGGAGCATATGCGACTAAAACGGTCGCAATTTTGAGCCTTGTTGCATTACATAGACATTAAAGGAATATTTCACTTCTGAATTAAAATTCTGATAATTTACTCACCCCCATGTCATCCAAGATGTTCATGTCTTTCATGTCGAAAAGAAATTTAAGGTTTTTGAGGAAAACATTCCAGGATTTCTCTCCATATAGTGGACTTCAACAGCTACCAACAGATTGAAGGTCCAAATTGCAGTTTCAATGCAGCTTCAAAGGGCTCTACACAATCGCAGATGAGGAATAAGGGTCTTAACTTGCGAAACAATCGGTCATTTTCTAAAAAAATTAAATAAAAATGTATATACTTTTTAACCACAAATGCTCATCTTGCACTGCTCTGCAATCCGCCACGCATAACGTAATCACGTTAGAAAGGTCACGTGTGAAGTAGGTGAAAGTACAGATCCACTGTTTACAAAGCGAATGTGCAACTAAGCCAAATGCCCTTTACCAAAAAAAAAAAAAACCCTAACGATGTTGGACGATTTTATAGTTGATCTTACTAACATGATTGCATAATGCATGGCACATCGCAGAACAGTGCAAGATGAGCATTTGTGGCTAAAAAGTATATACATTTTTAAAACAAACAAAAAAAAAAAATTCATAATGCTGCATTAAAACTGCAATTTGGACCTTCCATCCATTGTACTCCACTGAAGTCCACTATATGAAGAAAAATCTTGGAATGTTTTCCTCAAAAACCTTAAAAAGAAAGACATGATAACATGCATTCCCAGACAAATTGCATTCATCATGTTGTCAGCTTTTTGACATGTTCATTTGACCCATAACATACTAACCACAACAAAAATAATTTACTCAGCTATTGTTCAGGAAGTACAATTTAACCACGAGGAATGACGTTCAATACCTACGATACTTACATTTGAGCTGCCCCGCTCACACCTCTCCGCCATTTTTTATTTTTCTAATCTGACAAGCCCTCATCTCCCATGGCATAATGAAATAGCCAAGAAATTGTGTGTTATGTATACTGGGTTTTTAGTATCTACTCATTTCACATTCTGTTTTTGCTTGTGTATGAAGGAAGTACACATTCAGAGGACTGAGTACGCGGTCAGATTATTGAGATGCCTAAAATGTGCATTGGGTTATATTGAGAAACCTTGCTCTAGAAAACTCACCTGACTGGCTGGTTGAGTGATGTTGGGCAGATGTTTTGTGTCCAGTATGGTTGATTCTGTTTCCCCATTGGTCTGCACAATCTCTGCTGGGCCGTTAGAGGCTGTTTTCTCCATTATAGGCATTCGCTCTAGTAATGCAGGTCTTCATGGAAAAGAGAAAGAGTTGGGGTGAGGACAAGAAACTAGAGCTAGGAGTGAACCATCAAGTACAAAAAGTGAATGGCTGTTGAAATTGAGACAAACATGAGTCCTGATCTTTTACCTCATGTGATCATATTTTTTGAAAAGTGCGTTATATTCCACAGCTCTCTGCTGCAACTCCACGTCTATGCTGCTGCCATATATCGACACCACTTTTTTGATTCGACTGCAGGAAAAAATGAAAATAAATGGAAGATCAGCTCCTCATCCGTGTGGGGGGACAAACTCATTTCAAGAAAATATATCCTTGTATCAAAAGTGACTCTGAACAGTTATGCCTACTTCACACTGCTGAAACGGGTGGACAGCTTCATGATAGCAGTAAGGGAATAACCTCTCGTTACAGGGGTGGACAAGTTGGAAACTAGGAGACCTTCTAAAACATCCAGAACCTCATCTTCAGTAACCTGAGATGAAATCAGAATTATACAATTGTTCTGCCTTTAAAATAACTGTGTATGTGTAGTTTGAAGGGCCCATGGAGGCATTTACTTGAATAGGTTCCTCTTCCTCACACTGGCCTGAGACCAAAAGGTCTCCATACTCTCCTATGCACCAGGATGCCACCTGTACTAGAGGTTGCTATAAGAAGGAAAGTTTGGAGTTAGTTCACACGGATATAATTCTGTTATTTACTCATCCAAACCCGCAAGACTGACTTCGGTGGAACACACAAAAAAAGTTCACACTGATTTTTACCAACGCAGATCCACGTATGTACAGCTGGCTAATGAGAGGTTTGTAAACCCAGTCTGTATAAAAGGCGTTTGTGTTTGAACTAGTTGAGGATGGCATTGCTCAAAGAGCTTGCTGCAAGTGCTCTCAGGTGAGAGTGTGTCTTTAGAGAGCATCATATTTTTGCTGAGATGGACTAAAGGCTGTAAAAGAAAGGCTGTGCAGAAAGCCATTATATAGAGATGGTTTGGGCATGTTTTATGAATATGACTAACCTCTGGCACATTGTTGCTCATTTAAAATACTCAATTCTTTAACATTAGAACGAGGTTAAGAACTAATTCATGTGTGTATGCACATTGAGAATTAGGCTAAAATTATTTCAAAGAAGTTCTCCTAAGCGCACAAAATTGTCCACGGAAGTATTAGTGAATGAAACTTAAAGTCTAAATGGGTTCTGATGCTTTCAAGCTTAAAATAAAAATAAAAAATGTATATATTTCACTCTGTTGCTCACACAAAGCTACTGTATGACTTCAGAAGATTGTAGGCACACAAGTTGCATAAAAGTTTTTTTAAATAGTTCTGTCATTTTGGAGCTCAGCCTCTCTCACCATTTACATTTATACAGCGATTGGAAAAAGGCCACATGAACATTTTTGGTCAAACATCTTTTGCATTTGAGAGAAGCCAAATCAGCTAAACGGGTTTGGAACAACATGAGAGTTTTCATTTTTGGCTGATTTATTCCTGTAAGAAACTAACAGATGACAAGCTTTGCACTTTGGAATTACCAGTTTAAAGTCTAGTGAAAAAAACAGTGTTAAGATGATTCTAACCTGAGAGATGTCATCCAGGAGGGCTTTGTAGAGTCTCTGTACAGTGTAGGCATGCATCTCTACACTATTTGTAATGAGCTGAATGAGGTTGGGCACAGAGTCATCCCGGACGTAACTACCTGCCTATAAAAGCAGATACAAATTGGTACATCAGAAGGTTATCTTAAACTACTTTGCCACCAAAATGGAGCCATTTCATGCATTTCCACCTCAGAAAACGTGGTTCTGGGCCTGAACAAATGGCCCTAATTTTGAACCAGGAACTGTTAACTTCAGGCCAGAGTGCAGGATCATTTCTATAACAAATAACTGCAACTAGGAGAGACTACTGCAAAACTAGACTGAATTAAATTATTGTTGATGTTAAAATGTCCTCAAAACTCATAAGACATTTTGTGTTTACTTGTGGGCAGGTTATGTCATCATTTATCTCAAGTTAGTGGAAATGCAAACCGATTCTGAAAGAGGTCTACAGATTCCCCTGCCAAGCATTGGCTTCAGCATGAGTGTCAACACCATTTTGGTGGAACAAGGGTATTACATGACACACCCAAGTCAAAACACATTAACAAGGCTAAGATTAAGAAAATCTGTTGTTGGCGATAACAGGATTATTCTTTACAGTCTACAGTCAATATAATTAAGTGTTCAACAGCACTGTTAAAAAACATTGTCTATTCCAAAGCATACTTAAAAGTCAGCATTAAATGAAAATTCAAATTTCTAAATGCAAGTTATAACTAAATAACTCATTTGATTTGCAAGAACTCAAAATAAAGTTAATTAAATCTTTTTATGTTAACTGCTATCAAAATGCATGAGATAGCTAACACAGTACTTCAAGATAGGAGCAATTAACATGCATGAGTACTACAAACTCTAGTAACTGCTCTCTGGTGATGCATGCAAGACATCTCCAATTATTTAGTCTTCTTAAACCCCAACCTTACCCACATCTCAAAATCCAATCAACAAACGAAGCATAGAACCAAGTCCCCATCATTTTTTTAATAGTCTATTTCACTTGGATGTACATCATAATACAGTGTAAAAAAATGAGAGCGAGATATTTACCGTTGTCAAAACCCTCATAATGGTGTCTATGTGCCATCTTTTGGAGGGTGCATACCTGCAACAAACAAGTGTTAGTTATATCTGCAGGCTAGTAGACTAAAGCTCACAGACTAAAATAGTAAACCAAGTTACTAAAGCAAAAAGCATACATAAAACCATTTAAACACTCCTAACCAAACTCCTTTTAGTGCTGTCAGATAGAAAAGTGTCAACAGAGTCAGCTTCTGCCGATGGATCACTCATTTTATCATCACACAGTCACAAATCACTTGAACAACTCTGTAAAACCTCTTTGTTTTTCAAGGGCTTGCTTATTGAATTTGATCAGATCCACTTAACTAGGCTATTACAATATTTTAAAACCTCTAACAGCAGCCTGCAGACTTTTAAAAGGGCTAGTAGGATGTGCAACATGACTGCTGCAAATCTAGTCTCTCAATATGGAAATTGTTGGCGCTTCCTCTCAAATGGTTTCTGCCTAACATGATTTACATTTTCACAACAAACAGCCTTACTTCTCAGCAGCCAGGAAGATCCCTGACGCGCAGTCCGCTTTGAAATCAGGGTCACAGGAGTCCAGGAAATACAGAAGCTCTTTCATCATGCCCCGGATGTTGTTGCCATTGACCAGGGCAAAGCTCAGCTCCATTGCACGCCTGTGGAAGGACAAGTGTAAGCAGCAGGTCTCATCCTCTTATGCCATAACTGATATAAAAATCCATACAGCCTGCACATAAGCTACCTTTTAATGGATACATCAAGGTCTTTCAAGCAGTCCACAATAGTGCTTCGATGTCTCTGCACAGCATTGTGGTCTGTCTGCACAGTCTTCAGTAGAGATGTCAATGCCACATATCTGATCAGGGAAAAAAACAATATCAAAGCCCTGTCATTTTGACTATCAAGTCTAGTGTGGACAGCACATGAAATTAGTTATTTCAGTCCACAATAAAGCTGTTGTCAGAGACAATGAGATCATCAATGTAACACTCAGTCGATGGATCACTCAAGATCTTCATCACGGAACAGCAATTTCTGAATGTCACACTTGGGTCAAAAGTCAAAGACAAAACATACCTGATGTTTTTGTCATTGTTGAGAAGAAAACGTCCCAGAATGTTAATTGCTAAAACCTGTAATAAAATAAACAACAGAAATTAACCATTTTCCGCAGACATCCCTTGAATATTAGGAGATTTGGTCAATCAACTTCAAGCATCACTCACCCTTAGTCCACTCTCTGATTTGATGTCCATAATAGTAAGAACAGTTTCGTATAGGATAGCATTGCCTACATTTTTACTCGTCTCCGTGTTCGTAGCAACCTATTAAAAAATTATTTGATGGGAAATTTTTAGAAGGTATAAAGGTAAAGGTATGTGGTTCTAAAGTAGATCTAATCATACTGCTTACCTGTGCAAGAATGTCATTCATAGCTTCACTAGAATCATCATCACCCTTTCCCAGAATTCTCAGTAGCCTCAATATCCGCACCTTAAAAATTCCAAGAGACACAAAGTGGACCAGAGGAGCTCATCATATTGCTTTAGTGTTTAAAGAACAGGTATCACCTCATATGGGAAAAAATAGATTGCAAACGTAAAAGGGATAGTTCACCCAATAATTAGTAGTAAAAATAGTAAATCCCATGATTTACTCACCCTCAAGCCATCCTAGGTGCATATGACCATCTTCTTTCAGATGAACACATGCAGATATATATTTAAAAATATCCTAGCTCTTCCAAGCTTTATAATGGTAGTGAACGGGGAGCGTGTTTTGAAGCCCCCAAAAAACACATCCATCCATCATAAATATAATCCATACGGGGTTAACTCCAGGGGGTTAATAAAGGCCTTCTGAAGTAAAGCGATGGGTTTTTGTATAAAAAAAAAAAAAAAAAAAAAAAAAAAAAAAAAATCCATATTTAAAACTTTATTAACAATAATAACTAGCTTCCGCCAGACAACCATATGCATACTGCACAGGTCGACTTGCGGCAAATGAGTAACCCCTGACATGATGTATGACGCAGGATGTAGGAGTATCCTAAGCTTGGATGCCTCCCGCGGTTCAAACAAACAGGGTTTGACAACAAACTCAAGTTCCACTTCCCTTATATCGAAATCCTCTGACATTTATCTTTAAAATTTCTCGTTTTAGACTTCTAATTCATGACTGGTGAGTGGTGACTGGTACATGACTCTGAGCTTCCGCGTTCATCATTAAGTCATGCGTCGGGTCAGAGGTAACTCTTCCGCCACAAATCAATGCGTACGGCCGTCTGCAGGAAGCTAGTTATTATACTTAATAAAGTTTTTAATATTTTTCTTACAAAAACCCATTGCTTCACTTCAGAAGGCCTTTATTAACCCCCTGGAGCCATATGGATTATATTTATGATGTAAATAAAAACCAATACTACCATTATAAAGAACCAGAACTTTTTTAAATATAAGCCTGATTGTGTTTGTCTGAAAGAAGATTGTCATATACACCTAGGATGGCTTGAGGGACAGTAAAGCATGCTATCCCTTTAAGGACCACTCTAAAAATCAATTTTGTGCATCTGACCAAACAAATGACATGAGACACATTACAGAATGTTATTCACAAAGACAGCAACATTAAAGGTGCTGTAAGAGATTTTATTTTATGGAATGGCACTCAGGATATATTATTACATGATGGATATCACTGAAACTCATGTCTCTGTGACTACCCTAGGTTCTGTGAATGGGGTTCATCTAATCAAAAAAAAAAAAAAAAAAAAAAAAAAAAAAAAAAAAAACACCTTACAGGCACTTTCTACCTGTCAATCATACTGCATGTTCATAGATCAGTGCATATAAGGGAAGCAGGAAGTTGAGTACATGCTGAAATGAATCATTCAAACGCCATTCTCAGCTTCACAAGCAAAGTGTTTGTCATGGTAGTGCGCAATTTCCTCTAAACTGTCTTTGTAGGGTGGGGTTTTTCGAACAAGGGGGCGTGTCAAATTCTAATTCAGGCAGAAGTTCCAGAACAGCCAACATCACATACAGCACTTTTAAATATAGTAACGTAGACAGGAGATGATGTGTCTATACCTGCAGGAAAGGGTCACTGATGCCGGACACGTCATGCTCAGGGGAGTAGCCTGACATGATCAGGTTCTTCAGGATTCGTACAAGTTGTGGAACCAGCTAGAAAACAAACCAATGGGAGAAAAAAAAAGGAAGGACTATGAGCGAGGTCACGGCAGGGTCACTGAGATTTTAAAACAGGACAGCACATAAAAAGGGTCAGTAAGTGTCAATACAAGTAGGCACCCTGAGTTGATCATCTTCCAATAGATTGGTTTCACTATACATTTGATTAAGTTATTTAAGACATGGCGATCATGTCAGTGTTTTTTGTAATTGTTTGGCACTTTTTCTCTGTTTATTAAAATAATCCTCATTAATTTGGGAAATGTCTCCATTTTATATGTGCCCCCGCTATACATATTGGAAAAACCACAACCCAATAGTGACCGTATGAAAGAGAACCATTAAAATTAATCTAAAGGTAAACGCAGGACAAGTGAAAATGTATATGAGGACTACATAATCCTGTATAAAAACAAAAAGAAAACATTTAAATGACAACAACTGCAAAATAAACAGTACATCAAAACCAAAAATTGGACTACATCTACAGTGACCATGAGGATGAGACTGTTTTGTTTTCTTTAAGAGCATGCACCAGCTATGAAACCAGAATGTCCTCTTACCTTTTCATTCTAACACAATGCAGGAATTGTAACAAAGACAAATGACAGAAAAAATATGAAGTAGATGTTAGGGGGGAATTGGAAAAAAGTCACTTTCAGAGAAGAGCTTAACATAATGCTACAGTTATGAGCATGAGAGGTGGGCGTGCTGGCACAGTAGATCAGGCTGGGGGTGGGAAGTAGAAGCAGATATACAGAGAGGAAGAACCCGTATTCATCTCCCAGTGAGATAAACACACCTGCAGCTAAATCCAGGACAAGCATCCAGATTTCAGTAAAAGGACTACAGTCTCATTTCAGTAGTCATGTCAACGCTACCAGCAACAGATAAGAGTGTTTTTGTCTCAGAGTGGCTGATGTGGTGCATAAACAGTTTTAGAGGTGACTGTTGAAGGTCAAGGCATGAACGCTTGCTACGTACCTTCCTGAAGTGAGAGAGCATGTCAGGACTTCGCTCACACATTTCAGTGAGCAGAACAACAGATGTGTGGAGAACTCCTGCAGAAAACACAAAACAATACATTGATTTCTTATTCTACAGATTTCATTAGATAAAGCAACCCAAAATGGTTCATTTTCATGATGAAAATGAACAACAAACTGACATTCTGCTGTTGTTTAATGTAAAAGAATGACTTAAATCTAAATGTATGAACAAGATATTAAAATTAACTGGATTCTTAACAAGAAGCAAATAAAGAGCTAAAGTTTGCCATTTCTGAACTGGGAACTGACAGTAATTTTACATGAGAGTGAGGGTGTTTAATTCAACATGCATTAATGTATCCAATATGTTTTAGGCATATGATGAAAATGCACTGCTTAGCAGGGATGACCCATTTGTTTATTTATTATTCAACGTTCATGAGACCTATGGGAAAGGTTAAAGAGCACAGTTCTCACCATGATTTTTCTCGCTGAGCAGGTTTTTTGTTGCTGGCAGGAACATCTCCATCAGCTCTGGGACTTTGCGGATGACGTGAACCGCACACAGTGCTGCCTGAGAGCAAAGAGCTCATGTCAAAACCGTTCGCACATTCAGAGCTCGACATCCAACTGGACATGAAGTCCACGTTCAGCTGTGAAGGAGTGTGAAATACCTTTTTCCTCAGATAGGAGTTTGAGGTTTTGAGGAGTTTCTCCACTTCTCCAGCTAAGTCACGGCACATTTCAGATGAGCCCATGCAGCCCAGGGTGCACAAGGCCAGTCCCTGCACATACTGTGTACTGTGGTTCAAGTCACTGCAGAGAGAACATTAGATGTAGAGGACTCGGGGGAAATGTATACAATCATTTAAGTTAGATTATTAACTGATTGGCCATTCAAAAATGGGTCACAGAAGGCAAGAAATAAAAACAACTCACATAAATGCACCTGTCAATAGTTAGGACAGCAAAATAATTCAAATTTTAAAACGGAGGGAAAACACTTCTCATATCTTGATGTCAAATGCTATACATCCAATCAAATGATATTTTGGTGGAAATTCAACTGGTAAGAAATGACAGCATCTAAGCAACCAAGGTCATTCATTTTAAATGAGATTATATAGGCAAGGTAACATGAGACAAAAACTATTCCAAGGTTGTTGTTTTTTTTTTTTCCAAACAATGAAGCATGGTGCTAGCAACGCCAAGGTCATAGGTTTAATTCCCAGGCATTGCATATACTGATAAAAACAATGCAAGTCGCTCTGGATAAAAGCAAAATGCATAAAACATGGTTTTAATGTGTTTACACAGCTACAATGTGTTTTGTGCAGTGAATTATTGGCTGCTGAGAGCATGAAACTATCAAATTCAAGAAATGTTTCGAAACCAAAATTGTACATTTTCCTATTCAGCCACAGTTTTGGCATCACGCTGGGTCGCCATTTTATGTTCAATGTAAAATCTGAGTGCTGAAGAAAGAGATAACGATAATAACGGAGATAATGGATAACGCTGGTTTGGATTTTTTTTAGAACTAAAGATGTGAAATAAGCTGTTTGAGGGATACTAAATGGAAAGGAAAGAGACACCATTTAAAATGCCATCAAACTCAGGAAGCAGCTTCCAATCATCCTGCACTTTACACCTACAATGGTCACATTAAACTCCCACCAATCACACAGCCAGTTGTGACTGATGGAAGTGTTGAGACAAAATGAGATCCTCTGCTCACTTACTTCTTGATGCAGTTTGTCATTAAGAGATGGACGTCCTGCCTCTCATCCAGGAGCAGCATGGCTCCCAGGTATCCTATCCGTTTGTCTGTGAACTTTTGTGATGCAATCAGTTTCAGGCACTCCAGCTGAAAATGAGATTTTGCCCATCAAACACTGCAAAATTCTGTCTGGTTAAAGATTCCAATGATGACCCTGTAATTTCTGAAACACTGTTTACTCACCTGGCCAAAGTGTGCTGGGTAGCCTAACATGTGCATATAAAGCAGCTTAGCCACATTTCTACAGCGGTATGTGTTGTCCTCTTCTCTAAAGGATGACCTAATGGCAGCACACTCTTTCTGGATCATCTCTCGCTCCTCCGCCTGGGTTCGAGCCGTCCGGATTGTCCGGATCAGCTCCCGCAGTCTGATCGGAGCTGGCATCCTCTGTAATGAAAGCACAATGTCAGCCAGTGGAACGTCACAGTAGCTCCACAAAGACAAATGAAGATTCATACCATTTTTGCATTTGCCAGATTTTGACAGCATGCAACACAATTTTACACTAAACCCCTCGCTGGAAAGTTGCACATTTAAATCCCCTTTAAGCCCTGAATGCATTTTTAGAGTTGTGACATACACAAAAGTAAAGACTCATAACTTTACTTTACCAAAACTATAGCAAGAAGTCAAAAGGCAACTATCGTTTAATAGAAAACTATATATTCTTAGGGGTGGAAAATTCATTACATTTGGACATTCTCATGCTGAGAAACTGCTGATAAAAGACTAAATAATATAAAAATTGTGTTTATAATTGTTAATAAATGTTTGTGTTAATAATTTTACATATATTTCTTATTTCACATGCAATAATGAGATAGGAGGGAAATTCTCTTTTTGGTGAAGCTCCTCTACATGTGAGCTGCATCTGGATCAAATTTTGTGGCGATAGCATAAAGTAATCAAAAGTTACAGCATTTGGAACCTTTGTTTAGCCCTTGACACCCCTTGATGAGCATTTTTAAAATTGTTCCTCCATGAGGAATATCCCATCATTGATGCAAAGGATTGTGTTGATTTTGAACTAATTTCAATCGGTAGCATCCATTTACTATGATCTATGCATGTTACATGAAGCTATAAGTGGAAACGCCACATGAAAGATAGATTTGATCTTAGCTGTGTCGTAACTCTGTGAGGAATATCTTGTGATTGGATTGTTGATTTTGGATTCATTTTAATCGTGAGATCTGCTGTAAAAAAAAAAAAAAGCTGATTTTTCACGATTGGAGCATGTTTCATGAAGCTACAAATAAAAATGTGACAAATGCCTTATCCATATATTATTTACATATGGGTCTTGCGGGGCTTCACATACAAGAACTCTAGTCAAAGCCCAAAACAATTATGTTTTTTGTATTCTACTCTGTGAGACCTTTCAAAATTACATATGACACAACTGACGTTTTTTACATATTACAGTACATAATACAAAAAAGTATTTCAGAAATTATGAAAACAGCAGTTTTTAATCAGCAAATAATTTAGTACTACTAGGAGTTAATCAAAATGGCTACATGCATTATAAAGTTCAGACTCTAAGCTTTCAAATGATACATATTTTATGTTGATCAAGGCAGTAGTTTTGAAAAATATGATTATTATTCTTTTCGTAGCCAGTTGTCGCCCGCAGGGGGTATACTCATTTCAGAGGGACTACTCAGCACTCGTTAAGAGCTGCATAATGCATAATAATCTATTATTGTGTTATTCAGTTCAGTGGTTGCTTAGTAATTTGATTTTTTTTTTGTTTTTTGTTTTTTTTCACGTTGGTACACTTCGGGTTTAGGGGTTAGAGCATCTATACTTATTCAAAACAACATTTTTTGCCGATTGTGTTACATCAGTTTTTTTTCCATCTCACCACAAATGTTTTGTTTTTAAAATGTTGTTACAACACAACTTTAAAATGCATCTAGAGCTCCCTGCATTTGGTTTCAATCCTTTTAGTTAAGTCTTATATAAAATCCCCCCAAGAAATACATCCAAATGGGGTCAGGTGAACCTGGGCTGTTAGTTGACTAGTCATTTAGGCAACACACTAGTTGATTTTTAAAATCTGTACTTTTGTACATCCCCATTTAATAAAAAAAAAACAAAAAAAACATCAAGCTTAATATGATATTTTCGCTTGCATAACTCATGCTTTTCTCATGATATCAACAAATTAGCTTTAATAGATTTTTTTAATAGTCCACAATAGCAACCGGTTGTCTAAATGAAGCGTTTCCATGATAATGATGTAAATAGGGAAATCGCTCCTGCACTGCAAGATAAATTAAGCACAACACCCTAGAGCGCTCTCTTGATCAGTCGTTCTGCAGAGCTCTAAGAATCCCAAAAGACGCCGAGCATCTCATAATTGACTAGCACATGTGGTGATCTTTTCTATAGGGATATTCAGTCTGGAAAAGGCATCAGACATCAGAGTATAACCATAATCAGCTCCATCAGCCAATGTGCAACAAGCAGATGGAATCACCTGTGAAATTCCATTCCTTTAAACAGAATCAGGTTTCAATCCACTGGAGGCTGATTAAATATTAAAAGTGAGCAAATACAAAGTGGTAAGATTACATGACTGCCTACTTATGCCCAACTGCAGGAGCCTATTTCTATAGCATTCGACATTAATCCAGCTCTAACACAAACATCTGGAGCAAACAAAAAATAAAGGGGAAAGGGGATGTTATGCAATAGGGTTTCAAGATTTTGAAGTAATAAAGTAATTTGGTTATGAGCAGCATGTTTTGCTTTCCAAAAATTATATCTGACATCTAATCACAAAAGAAACTCAAACATATATTTGCATCCCAAATGTAGCCAAATAACAATGTAGAAAACTTGTATATAAATAGAGAGAGCACAGGAAGTTGAGGTCACATTAACACCTACCACACAGGAGAAAATTCATCTTCAGCTCATAAACAGTGAGAATTAGAGAGATATTAGCATGGAAAGAGTGAAATGGGGCTGCTAATAAAAAGAGAAAGCTCACTTATCAAAAACCCTCTCTGGATTGTTGTAGGAAGGTGTCGTAGGATCAGTGGATGACTGCTTTTGGCAAAAAGAGCAGTTAACGCGGATCATACAAACAGAGCGAACAGGAAATGACTCATGCTGCAGACTGAGGTTGAATGGACATGTCATTACCATACTTTCCCCCCCACACACCGAACAGCACTTCTCAACGCAGTGATGGAGTGTATGTATAGTGTTAGGTCACCTTGTAATTAAATCTAAGTTGCAAAATTAAGTAATCAGTGGCACCAGAAAGAGAGCACTACAAGTGGTTTACTGCTCTGATAACACACATTAATCACACCAGGAGATCCATCTCTCACACACACACACACACACACAGTTAATATTCCTCCCTTCCTCCATGCAGAGATGAGAGCTGCTTTTGGCCCTCCATCACAGAGAAACCCCACACTTTAAATCTGTTAGCATGCAGCACCTAATTAAGCTGCTCGAGCCAGAGAGGAACTACAGTAATTACTTGCTAAACAAAGACATTCTCAGCATCTCCCTGCAGAAAAACAGAAGTTACGTTCGTAAATGGATGGACAGTGCAAAGAAGAGCATTCAATGACAAATACACAATGTCACTGTCCAATTAAGCATGAAGTGATAAAAGCAAAGTGTTATTTCAAGGAATAACACATGCAATGGCCTTTATCTCAAGTTCAACACTGATATTTTTGTTCTTATGGTTTTCAAAAGATAAATCCAAAGAAAGAAACGTCTACAGGGCTCACATCTGTGGCCAAAAATATTAATTTGCAAGTGATATTTTTTGCTGAAATTACCACTGGTGACAATATAAATGTATTATTAAAAATGTTATGATTAAAAATTGCTAGCCTTTTTACCTGCATGTTCTGTGATGAGTAGCCCATCACATCTTTTGTTGTGTTGATGTAATAAAATGAGACAATGCAGCAAATTTGCAGTGGGAATTTGCAAACTTCTCACTGAGCTAGAGCGCCAAAATACACACGGGGACAGCAAGGATCAGCTTTCCGCATCAGAAACGCTTATCAAACTGAAAAATATTAGGCTCTCATAGCCCTCATCTCTATCGAGCAACAACGCTAAAGGCATGCCAGCATGAGAGAGAAAACGATAGAGACGTTTCAATGAATGAACATCAAAGTACTGTAAAAATGCAAAAAGGCAGTGTATTTTGTGAACACAATGTGGACAAACTACAACAGATAAACAGCTGTGTGGACGTGAACTAATCGTTAATAATTCTCATTACGGATTCTTATTCTCAATATCTATTAATCTTTGCTGTTTTCTGTTACTGCCTGAACTTCACATTATTTGTAACGCAGCCATCCTTAATCGTCATAAGATTTGTACTTAAAGGGTTAGTTCACCCAGAAATGAAATTTCAGTCATTAAGTACTCATGTCGTTCTACACCCGTAAGGCCTTTGTTCATCTTCGGACACAAATGAAGATATTTTTGATGAAATCCGAGAGGTATATGACTCATCCATAGCCAGCAATATAATCAACACTTTCAAGGTCCAGAAAGGTACCATCGTTAGAAAAGACATCGTTAAAATAGTCCATGTGACTACAGTAGTTCAACCTTACTTTTATGAAGTGATGAGAATACTTTTTGTGCGCAAAAACAAAACAAAATAACGACTTTATTCAACAATATCTTCTCTTCTGTGTCATTCTCATTCATTGTTTACGTCCAGTGCTTCCAGGTTCTGTGTCAGAACACAGACTCATTATTGGCCGGCTCCTGCATCAGCATCACACTGCTCACGTGATCAGCTTTGGCCGATACTGAGCCTGCATTCTGACGTAAACACAGAAGCCTTCACTGTGCTTACTGTGTCAACTGCATAAGGATAATGACAAGGAAGAGAAAAGGATTGTTGAATAAAGTCATTATTTATTCTTTGTTTTTGTGCACAAAAAGTATTCTCGTCGCTTCATAAAATTAAGGTTAAACCACTGCAGTCATGTCGACTGTTTTAACAATGTCTTGAGTACCTTTCTGGACCTTGAAAGTGTTAAATGTTTTTGCTGTCTATGGATGAGTCATACTCCTCTCAGATTTTATGAAAAATATCTTAATTTGTGTTCTGAAGATGAACGAAGGTCTTACGGGTTAGGAAAGACATGAGGGTGAGTAATTAATGACAATTTTCATTTTTGGGTAAATAACACTTTAATGGTTACCTTTAGTGTCACAACGTCAAATTTACCTCAGAAAAGCCATTCAGTAACTTGTTAGTCACCTAGAAAAATAAAGAAATGGGCATTTTGCTAAATATATGCAGTATATCACATAATCCTTATATTTTTACTTAACCTGTTGAATACATGAGAAAGAATGGAAGGCAACATAATTGCATGTAAAGAGCTGCCTTTCAGCCAATTTAGATATTACTAGCTAATGAAGAAAAATAGACTTGGCGTGTGCAAGACGTACAACGTTTATAGGACGCATTAGGAGGAGGACAAACTGTACTCGCTGGCCAAGTGATGCTGACATTATTATGGTCTGCGACACTAGTTCAGATTCTGTGAACAATTATTTGTGACTGTAGTTCCCAAGTAATTCAGTTCCCACTTTAAGTGCATCTTAGTTGACAGGCATGTATTAGACAGACACAAATGGGTAGATTTGTGTAAACGAAGTAAAGAGATCCAAAAAGGTTCAGAACTGTTTTAAACTCAGACAAAAAGACACAATCAAACCAGCTTCTCAACTATTACTTTTTTTTTTTTTTTTTTCCTTCACTTCAATAAGCTCCAGCTAACTAGCCTCTTGTGTCAGATGCCTTCACACAGTTCTGGGTCTTCTGCCAGTTTGATGAAAGCCAAGTCTTCTTTCTTTGAGGAAAGGATGCTTCAATTCTAAGTGCCTCTTCAGCTGACTTGGCATAATGTTAGCATTAGCAAACCTCCTATGCAGATGACACAAAGGCTAAGGGCAATTAGCAGCCCCGGCTTAACTAAAGCTGTAAACAGGTCTGCTCTAATAACTTCTGGTTGGGGTGGATCTCTGCATAGGCAATTTGCCTATTCTTCATCTAATCAAAATAACGAACTCCATGCATCAAAATGATAAAGCGTGCATATATTATTTAGCGTTTTAAGTGTCAATCCAATACTATGACAGTTTTAAAGAAAGGCAAAAATTACAGAGCAATTATTAATACATCATCTGCTTAAATAGTGAAGTAAAACATTCACTACACAATTAAGGTCAAGATCAAGGTCAAGGTATCTTTATTAGTACCCAAAGGTAAATTTGTTGCACAGACAGGAGATCCAGCAATCCATCAAGACAATTCATAAGACATAACATACAATAATAAAATATTTAAAAAAATAAAAATAAAAAGGCATGAGGACAAAATGTGCAAGTAAAGTTCATTGCACATGTTTCATACCAACACAAGGCATTAGATAATATAACACATCTAAAGTTAAAGTGTTTCATTAGGCATGAGATACAGTGGATGTTACTATATCGTTGATGGAACTCTGCATCTAAATGGATAGTTCACTCAAAAAATGTAAATTATCCCATACTTTACCCACTCTCAAGCCATCCTAGGTGTATATATGATGATCTTTCAGATGAACACAATCTACGATATATTTAAAAATATCCTGGCTCTCCAAAGATTTATGAAGGTAGTGAATGAAGGGTGTGAATTTGAAGCCAAAAATAAATGCATCCATCCATCATAAATATAATCCATACGGCTCCAGGGGGTTAATAAAGGATTTCTGAAGCGAAGCAATAGGTTTTTGTAAAAAAAAAAAAAAAAATTCATGTTTAAAACTTTATAATCTAAAATGACTAGCTTCTGTCACAAGACTGTACACATACTGCGCAAGTTGCCTTGTGCCAAATGAGTAACCCCTGACGCGACATATGACGCAGGATGTAGGAGCATCATAAGCTTAGACGCCTCTCGCGGTTCAAACAAACAGGGCTGGACAACAAACTCAAGCGCCACTTCTATCATATCGAAATCCTCTGAATTTTCTCTTTAAAAATTCTCGTTTTAGAATTCATGACCAGTATTTTGCTTTGGTCTATCCTCTGTGCTTCCGCGTTCGTCATGTCATGCGTCGGTCATCTGCCTGAAGCTACTTTATCAAGTTTTAAATATGGATATTTTTCTTACAAAAACCCATCACTTCGTTTCAGAAGGTTCTTATTAACTCCCTGGAGCAGTATGGATTATTTTTCATGTTGGATGGATGCATTTATTTTGGACTTCAAAACGCCCCCCATTCACTACCATTATAAATCTTTGGATATTTTTAAAATAGCCTATATCTCCCCGATTGTGTTCGTCTGAAAGAAGATAGCCATTAAAAGCTGCACGATTCTGGATAAAACGAGAATCACGATTTTTTGGTTTCAAATAGAGATCATGATTCTCCCACGATTCTGAATATACAACCAAACAAAATAACATGTAATTTACTAGAGGTTCTGACAAAATAAATTGCTGACTAATTGCTGAAAAATGTTTGAATTAATTATTTTAAAAAAATGGATTTAAATGAATTCAACAACTCATTAATAAATACTTGTTTTATTGCTGGATGAATCAGTTTTTGAACAAATCTTTTGAATGAACGATTCAATGACAAATACATTTTTTAAACAGTCAGTTGTCGCCACCTAGTGGAATTGGATGTAATTAATCGCTATCATAGACATTGGTGTTTAAATACTAACTTAAAACGTATATCTCAGTACTTCTGTGATAATGTGAATATTTGTAACAGAAATAACTAACGTGTGATTCAAAACGGCTCTCTCTGGCTCTGGCAGCAACGTTCCGGTATAATTTTGTCAAAGGTTTAATAGACGCGGGAGAATAGTTGTCATTAATAAAGTAGGATTGCGTGGGTGCTTGAGTGAACTAACCCTAAGACAGGTAGTGATTTGACAGCCAAAAATAAATTTGTCATGTATTTCTAAACCTGTATAGATGTTTTGTTTTTGTTTTTTTGTCTCTCCCTGACAAATTACATACAAGTTTGGAACAGCATGAAGGTGAGCAATTTAAGTCAAAAATGAGTACTCTGGGGACAGGCGTGTTCGTCATGGCGATAATGAAAAAAAAATTCATTAAAACACTGTTACAAAAACTAATGACATAATTACAAGAAAATGTCTATCAAAATATGGAAATGACTAGAAAAATAGCATTACTAGATTATCAATAATGCATCGATGTTTTTGGAAAAAAAAAAAAAACATCTAAAAAGGAATAGCTGCATGAGGTGAAGCTCGAAAGAATGAATGAACACCAGCAACCTGAAGCCCGCTCTATATGACATCCTACATGAGATTCATCAGATATCCTGGATACACAGCATAAATGTAACATTACAACTTCTATCTGCATAAAAGTTACGTACTTTTACTCTAGTGTTACTCTTGTTGTGAATGCGCTCAACAGCACGCTGAAGCATGGGCAACTAAAGCACAAACAACATTCTACAGTGTTCTCATTATAATCTTGTGTATATGGCAGATTGGGGCACTTAACTATATTTTAATCTATTTTATCAAGTGAACATGACCGTGCTTGTCTGAATGTGTAACTCCCATTATGGATGCACTTTTCCCCCGTAACAACAACATGGGCAACTGAAGCACAAAGAATTTACAATATTCTATTACAATAGTCAGGGCTCTACAGTGCGCCCATTTCACTCGCATTTGCTCCTGAAAATAACTGCGTACGACTGTGAAAAAATATTTAGGCGCACTGGTGAGGGTGACCCGATCAATTCTCATGAATAGATCTACAATCGAAAAAAAAAAAAAAAAAAAAGTACAACTCCCAAAATGCATCTAAACTGAACAACAGTTATGTTTTGTACTGCAATCGGCTGCTTTTCATGCCTTAATTCAAAGACTTTGCTTCAGCCAGCAGAGCAAGTGCAAAAGGCATGCACTCTGGACTACATTTTAAAGACTGTTTACAACGTGCAACCGGTGTGACGCAGCCACGTGCACTTACCAGACCGTCTCATGGTGCGGTTTCTTTGCAATACTACATTTGGATTATCAAGGCCGGAAATTAACGGGGGCTTGGGGCAAAAATGCCCCCAAAAATTGATTAAAAAAAACAAAACAAAAAAACCATGCACCGTTATGAATGCCTGTGCGCATATTACTTTCACTTTTGAAGTAGAGGCAATTGCTTGAATGGTGGGTGGGTTCATTATTATTCTTAATGAAAAACACAACAACAAAACCGTACAATGACAAACTCTCTTAAATATGTGCTTTTACATTTCGCTTTTCAACCAAATCTTCATCCCTCGTCTTGTCATACAGAAAAGTGAGGCGAAATGGGTGAAGTGAGATGAAATCTGACTCCTGCTGCGACTCTCGTTCGGCTCACTGACACGTTCAGTTTTTAACTGTAGTGTCTATTTTCTAAATAAACTAAATGATTACTACTATAAAAAAAAAATCAAAACGACGGTGGGGGTGGTGCCGCGGTCACAGTGGTCAAGTGATAACCGGTGTTGCTGCTGAACACCAGTAACACAGTCGATCTCAGCAAGCCTAATATGTAAGTTAAGTACTATCACACGAGTATACTCCTATTTCTTTGAGTATTGGCATGATTGCAAATGTGATACTTACTGATCTGATTGAAGTCCAATAAACAAGTTAATATTAAGTGACAAAATTGTCTGTTTTTGCTCGATTTCGTGAAAATAGTTTCAAACAAAGCCACACCAGTACTGTTGCACATCTCCAAGCAACGGAGATTCCTAAATGAATCTGCGTTTTTAAAGACTGAATAAATGACTCGCACATTAAGATTTACCGCCACCTACTGGCTGTTTTATTTTTACATTTACATTTATTTTCATCTTTACATAGACTGTTTTTACTTAAAATATTAAACTTCTAAAAATTTTTTTTTTACATATTTCTAAATTTAAAAAAATTATATTTCTAAACATTCGCACATTATTTACCAATGAGCTGCATTAAGCAGTCTATGTAAATGTGTCAAAATAATACCACTTCAGATGGAGCTTCTGTGCCACTTCCGCAGTGCAAAGATGGATTTTTTTTTGATGACTTCTTTTGATTGGTAACAGTCTGATTGGGTCTTATTGTTGTAACTGAATTTATTGTTTAACATTTAAAAACAAATTTTCTATTTTAATTTAAGAAACTGATTAAATATGATGCATACATTTAGTAAGATTAGAAAAAAATGCTCTTATAATGGTACAAATGCCCCAGGAAATTTAAAGGGGCAAATATCACCCTGTAATGGGAAAGTTAATGTCTGTTATTGATCAGAAAGTGCTCCTAAATTTGAGCCCTGATAGTGTTCATTATATTATTATAATTAGCGATGCATATCTTGCACTTAACTTTATTTTAATGATCCAATATGTCAAATACCAAGCATCACTGCGTGCTTTCAAATCCATAGTTTCACTTTATTTCACCTGTCTGGACGGCTTGATGTCCTGACTAGAGTTGTCAAAGGTACCGACTTTGGTACCAATCGGTACTGAAATTTTAAAAATGAGATACTTTGAACGTTGTTGAGCGGATTCATAAACACCTCTGACTGGCCGTTGTGTTCTTGCACTCATCATGTCTGTGATTAGCTACAATGATCAATGCACGGGAGGGTTTGAAAGCACACGGAAGCATTTGAATTTGAAAGCAGCCATCTCAGCAGACTGCTCCACGATAGACGCCTGCTTTCAAACACTCCCATGTGTATCTGTGTATGCGCTTGGTGAAGAGCATCATTGATGACTATTTACAACGCGTTTGAAGCGCTGACCATTGAAGCCAATCACAGACATATCCGATGAGCGCGTGAACACAATGGCCAATCAGGGGTGTTTACAAATCCACTCAATAGCGCTCAAAGCATCAGTTTTTTAATATGTCAGTATCGTCTCTGTACCGAAGTCGGTACTTTTGACAACTCTAGTCCTAAAGCTAAGCAATCAGACTTCAGGTGGCGCACAAAATGCCGCAATAACCAATTAGGAAAAAAAAGAAAAATCTTTTTCAAAGTCACGGCGATCATCGTTTTCAGGATCGATCATCGTTTTTATGACAGAGTAATCAAGTACTTGTGCACATCCCTAGTAAGTAAATGACAGAATTTTCCATTTTGGCTGAAGTAACACTTTAAGGCTATGTAGTAGAATGCCGTTTCAGTAAGAGATGCCAGAACTAGAGTTACTCAGAAAACCACACTGCTTTGTACACTGAACAGCACATAAGGACATAAGTGGGACTTTTATCAAAATTCGCCTGGTGTTGCATAGAACTATGATGGAATAAACATCAAAAGATTTGGCTGCCTTCTCCCTCCCAAGCCCTTTTCTGCCCCTGTACATAGTTTGCACAGTGAAGATGAAAGTCAGTCCTACTCCTGGATATAATGCTGTTCAGGCAGCTCAATCAAGGGAACAAGTGCAAGAAAACAAGAAAGTGCTTCCCGTTCCTAGTACAGCTCCTGCCACGGAGCTACGCCGATTTCAAAATGTAATGGCAGTCTGTGTTCAAGAGAGAGAAACGCATGATGGGTTTTCCCCATCCAATGAGCTAGCACACAAACACACGGTGAATCATTGCTGTGTATATGCCTTAATGCTACAGCAAATCCTCATCTTCATCACGACAGCTAGTGATTCAGCATCCAGTATTTGTGCCTTCAGTACTGCCATAACCTTTAAAGATGAATGAAACAGAAAATAAGAAAGCACGACTAGTACAAACCTAGCCAATAAATCATGTGATGTCTTATGATCCACCTTGACAGCGAGAGGAAGTATGTCATTCAGCTGAACTGTTCGAAATAATGCAGGACTGCTTTTCAAGCACACACACTGTACAGGGGAAGCGCTTATAGTTCCAGGTTGACCTCACTGTTTAGAAGACAAACTGGGTACAATAGAGGGCCTAAGGTGACCCTAGGTGGGGTAGCTTTATACTTCAAGAGCAGAATACTTTCTCCATGGTCAGCTTTACGTGACCATATGTCCCATTCCTGGGATAATAAGAGCATTGTTCCACTGTGGGTGTCCTGCCAAAGGCATATAACTGCAAACTTGGGGAGACTCTGGCAAACAAGTGATGTAAGGAGATCTATTCAGCTTTGAATAGACAGTTTAAGAAAAGAGTTTTCTGATACAATCTGTCTCTAGCATTCTATCTATTTAGCTAAATAACAGAATCGACCAAAAAATCAAAAGCAGTGGTAGTCCAGCACTTGTTACAATAATATTTTGCCATATGTCCTAATCTGGAACAGTAACATGATAATCCAATAACTAAAGGTATATGTAGTTGTGCCAGATTATGATAATGGAAACATGAACATATCTTAATTCAGGTAACAAGACAAAATGTAATGATCTCTCTTTCGACAAATAGCTAGGTTCTCTCACACCTGCCTCCAGAGAGTCACGTCTGATCACATGGAAGCTGCATGCTTAGCAACCAGGAGAAAAAAAAAAAAAAAAGTGGCACAACCCCCTCAAAGAGATGACCTGGAACAAGTTTCAATGAGCAATGCTATAAACTAAACAGTAACGGTCTCACCAAATCAGTTCTGAGAACAAGATATGTGGCAAGCAGACTATTAGACCAAGCAGCAATACACAGAATAGTTGTTGTTTTTTTTTTACTAAAAACAAATTAAAGTTTTTCACAAAAATAAATCTACAGTAATTAAATTTTTGGTAACTGAACTCAGTATGTTGCATTCTCAGGTGATAAACCAGTGGTATTAAAGTTCTTCTGCAACGAGCCTTCTCGATATTTCTGCATCATTTTAGGTCACAGTGAAGTACGTCCACACTGCCGACATGTTTACATGAAATCCACATGATGTGCACAAAATAGACATTGACAAAATGTGTCAACGGAGATGTACTTAATGTTTAAGACAATGATTTCAGCCCTCCAAAACTATTTTGGCTGCAACAAAACAACAACAAAAAATTATACATATTTTCAGTTGCAGAAATTTCAGTGCCTCACTAGTTACTAGCAATTAAGTAGCGAAGGATAACCAGATGAACTGAATTGATGCTAGTTACTAGTACTAATATCTAATAAATAATTGCACATGAAATTGAAAAAGATACTAGTAACTATTGTATTATTTTGTAGTTATAAAAAGTACTAGTAGCATCAATACTACTGGCTCGTTTCCATTGAGCGGTACGGTTTAGTTCAGTACAGTACGATTCAGGACGGTAAACTCTGATCTGGCTTGCGTTTCCACCACCAACAGTACCCTTACCTGATAGGCGTGGTCTATGCCGTCATTCTTGCGTGAAGAAGAAAGTGACAGTAAATAACAATGGAGGACATACAGCAGCTTTGTTTGAGCAAAGGCTGAAGGCTGCAAGGAAAAAATACATTGTGTCGCAACGGTATTGTGTTGTCATTCCCCTTGTAGCATGCGCAAGTGACTATTCTCTGTCAACCAATCAACGTTCTGCAGTGAATGTAGCTCCACCCTTTTGGTATCAGTACTATTGGTACAATCATGCTAGGTAACCCAAAAGAAAGGTCCCAAGGGTTGCGGAAGCTCAAACATGCTGTATAACCAATGAGGTTTATTGTCGTGTGTTATGCAGCACATTTGAGCTTCTGGAAGGTTTGTTCTCGTGCATGCAGCAGGTTTGGTTGAGCTTCTGCTGATTAATGTTTATATGTGAATAAAAGGCTAAATTAAATCTGTTTGTCATAAGCGATTGATTCTCTTAAATTTGGACTAAACCGCTCGATTCATATGGATTATTTTTCTGATCTACTTTTTGAAGCGTCAAAATGGTAGTTACAAAGGCAGTTAATAGAAGGAAATCTGACAGCATTCGGTCATCAAAAATATCTTAATTTGTCTTCTGAATAAGAACAAAAGTCATAGTCATTTCATTTTGGTGTGAACTAACCCTTTAATCAAAAGGGGTTTCATTTACTCATGGAGACGAAGAAATTAGTACGCTCACACGAAGATATGGTACTCTATGCAATTGGTCACAAAGTATTATATATATATATATATATAAAAAACGCAGTTTGACCAGTGGGGCGCTGTAGCGCAATACTGTAATGCAGCCCTCCCGGATCGAATCCAACAGATGATGACACAGTGCTTCGGAGAGCATAGTGCAAACGAAGTCGAACCTGTAAAATGTGGGAGTTTAACATAGCATAAAACATAACGTTTAACATAACTACAAAAAATGCTGTCATGCAGGGCCACCAACTCTCATTCAAACTCACTGTTTGCCACACGTCCATTTTCTCACGCAGTGAAAGATACATAGAGGACACAGACAGCGCGCCGACATACAAGTCAGATCAGGTTACTTTTGATATAAAACAAAGTCTTAACTTTTAAATTCTGTCCATTTTACTACGGGATTCAAACAATACATGTGGTTTTGGCGCTCTTTAATGTGGAGTGACAGATCGCTGTAGCGCCTCAGGTCAAGCGGCACGTGAACCTATTATCTCTTCCTCTTTTCTGCTATTACAGCACGAAATAAACATGAATGAATATTAAAAAGTAGATACAGTACAATTTACTGAAATGAATCCAGCTCTAATGTAATCACTTAATCAGAGTTTCAACTGCAGAAAGACCGCAATAAAACAGCTTGCAAACAAATGTGTCACAAAATGTTACATATACCCCAGGAAAGCCATTCAGTGACCATAAACTCTATAGTTAATAAAAAGAAAAAAGAAGAAATCGAGAGAGGAGCATTTTTCAGAAATTTTTGCACAATATTACACATTCATATTTTTACTCTTATTAAAAAGTTATTACAATTCCCAGACTTAATAAAAACACAGTACATCATTTTAACAATATTTTTAACAAATTCATTAAAA
Organism: Elopichthys bambusa; assembly: GCA_037101425.1. Taxonomy (NCBI): domain Eukaryota; kingdom Metazoa; phylum Chordata; class Actinopteri; order Cypriniformes; family Xenocyprididae; genus Elopichthys; species Elopichthys bambusa. The sequence continues at coordinate 42,827,764 of CM074432.1, read as the reverse complement.
ATACACTTTCAAAAGCTGAAGCGATTTCCTTGTTTTAATTATTAGTTAAAGTATAACTCAGTATTTTAACTAATTGCTAGTGGAATAATCGAACAAAGCATACTGATTAACCAGCATAATAATCAATGATTAGTCGGTCCAATAATCGGTAGATTAATCGATTATCAAAATAATCGTTTGTTGCAGCCCTAATAATGGATCGTTAGTTGCAACCTTAAAACAATTTATTTACCAAAAAACAAGCACAAAAAAAAAAACAACTCTTGGTGTGGACAGAGAATGCAAATCTAAGCCAGGAATTATGCAAAATGCAGCAGCGACTGGGAGGACACGTTAACAGACGGTCACTTCCTTTATTTCTGTAACCTTACTCCATAATCACAATGAAGAATTGTCAACACGCCATTCATATCCACCCCAAGTAAACGGGTGTAAAGATATGACAAAGAGACGACACTTTAAACAGTATTAACATACTATAGAGTACAACATCAAGAACAATTTCACATCTCCCTCTAAACCACCTGGTGACTAAACAAGTCTAAGTGGCATCATACACCTCGTATTCTTGCTCTTTACCACTACTACGTTTCCTCAAAAAAGACCTTAACTGTTATTTATAATATTCAGAGAGACTGTTTAAGGTTTTTGTGTTTCTGGACCCATCCCCTTGCGCTACAACGTCAAGCCATTTGAGCTAAGCTAAATGATAAACACTGAGATGAGGAAACATTACGCTGTGGTTGAAATAAACTGTACATTTCAGTCATTTTCACGAGTATTATTACTCGTTACTAAGTATTAAATACCTCTGTTATTCCTTCGTAATGTCGGTGAATGAAGTGCTGCGTGTCCGTTGCTAACTGACTGGAATCTAGTCAGGCCTCAAATTGAGCGTCGATTTGACTGAGGATTAAACACACACCTCTACTTTAAACATACTGAAACGTTCATAAACTACAGTGTAACTGAAATCCAACGCCCGGTAGCGGAACGTCGCTGAGGAAATACAGCGCGAATGATAGTTTAGTGAGCAGCGAGCGTTAGCCCTCGAGAGTATGACAGCGTCCCGGTGCACGCGCAGAGCGCCGCCACCGAGCTTGGGGCTCGCGAGCTGCTTTAGCTTTAGCCTGTGCGCTCCACTTCCTATGCAGCCCAGAGTCAAAACAAGGTAACGCGAATAAAACCGAGCAGTTTGACAGCTCCAAGCGTACCAGTTGTGAACAATGTCGTTTAGACTGTTAAAATAAGGTCCGACTCACCAGCCGTTACGATACCAGAAAACAAGTGCAATCTTCTCAGTCGACGGAAGGAGGAACGGACCAGACATTCAAAATGGCGGCGGTCCCAGCCTCAGCACTTCTACCGCAGGCGGAAGGTTACATGACTGATGTTCCGAACTTCAAATGCGGATGTAGGAAGGCGCGACCTGCTCTCGTAGTAAAGTCTATGATGGGCACAGAAATTCTTTGAAATGTCAAAAAAGTGTTTAATTTCATATAAATGTTTTTCTCTGTCTTTTTTACTTTATTATTATTATTTATTTATTTTTGTTCTATACTTGGTACAATTTCATGCGAGAATAAATGCATTAAAAAAGCTCTGGTAGTAAATGACTTATTTTCAATGGATGGCATTTGGTTTCTTCCCCACAAATATTTAATAATAATAATAAAAAGCTCTTTCTGTGACATTAAACTTTTCCCTCCTCTGACTTTTTTTCTTTCTTTTTTTTTCTTTATCACAGCACCAACTCATAGCTACATTGTTAATTTATTTATTATGTTTTGTAATTTATTTATACATAAATGCACATTTTAGGTATGAATCCTCTACTGTCTTTTTTAGACTATAATTCGTATGTTATATTTATTATGGGCACAAAAAAAAATCTTTGAAATGTAAAAAAAATACTCTTAATGCTTAACCTCATATAAATGTTTATTTTCCTCTAGCTTTTGGATTTTTATTATTATTATTATTATTGTCGTTATGTTTGTTAGTACAATTTCATATGAGTTGGTTTTGTTACGAATAAAGGCATAAATAAGCTCTGGTAGTAAATAATGCTGTGAACTAGGGTTTGTGATATTGTCAGCATTTATTAGCGTGTTCAAGTAGCCTATTATTAAGAGAATAGAAATAAGGAATGCGTTTTGCACAAATGTGGTTTAATATCAAGTAATATAGCAAGAGGTTATAGCCACCCCACGATATACATCCCAAGCTGTGTTCACCGAAAAACCCGTTATACTATGCCCGTTTTTACTCATATTATGTCAATCGAGCACACTTGTATTGCTGAGCTACGTGTCAGTTCGGCGGATGACTTGCCCAAAGAGCCGTGCTGCGGTCTCACCTCACCTCGTGGCAGTCAGTGATGACGTCAGCGTGCAATGTTGTGGCACTTCCTTTGGGAGTCACTGAACTGGTTCTTTTTAGTAAGCCAGGGGTCGTTCGGTCGACCTGAGGAGGAATTTAAGACCTGAGGATGTCATTTGCAAAGTCAAATAACTGGCTTTTATATTGTCACGGCACTAAAGCCAAAGCAAATTATTCAAATATCATCTGACTATTAAAATCACCATGAAATCAAAATTGATAATACTTATTTTTTTATGGAATAGGACTATTGCAGTATTCATTATAAATGATTTATCCATACACATAATTTATTTTAAATTCATAATTTTTAATCAAAATAACTTGCCCTCCCTTTTGCTGTGACATTTCTTCTCTGATGATGTGTTGGCCCGAAGGCGGGACAACCTGTCACTCACATGAGATCCACCAATAGCAAATCAAAACCATCCAATCAATTCCCCATGGACAAAATTAAGTGCCGCCCTACATTTTTTCTTTCAAAGACTTTCAAAACTTCCGTTTTATGCTGATTTTAAGTTGCGGATCTGTTTTCTTGTATGTGAAGAGAAAAAATTAATTTTCAATTAAATTCCGTTTTTTTATAGTATTTTTCTATATAATTATTATAATATTTTATTATATTTAATCATATATTACTATTTAACAATTTAATAACTAATTATATTTCTTAAAACATTAAGTTCAGATCTCTAAACAATTAGTCTCTTGTTCACACCACATTAAAAAAAAAAAAAATTTTCAGATGACACGTTTTGGCACTAGCAAAATTGTCTACAGTTTGCACAATAACTAAATGCACATAGCTTGCTGATCAAAACTGATGAGCTGATTCTCAGTAAAACTGTCATACTCTTCCCTTCTGAACATTCTTTCATCATGTGATGTGAACCCATCACATGCAAAATGATCCATTCAATTATCAAAATCTGTGAAACATACATTTCATAAATATCTATGGAATGTTTTCTGTTTACAAACACATTGCTACAGAAATAAATTTACTATATGCATATAAACATGCAATTTCTTTTTCCTGTGTTCTACAGTATTGACTTTTCCTAGTAAACCTTTACCTATACTGTCTAAAAAGCTCAGTGTGCTACACAGTAGCCTTCAGATAAACTAACATATAAAGGCTGCAGTAAGCAGTCAATGTCAACAAAAAAGTAGAACAAAATGTATGTAACAAATAATTGCACGATTAAAAAAATATCAAAACATTTAAAAAAAAAAAAAAAAAGAATTGCTTGTACTCTTGACACCAATAGTTTGCCATTTAATAACTGATTGTAATGCATTCTGTTTAGTACCAAATATATTTTTTTTATATCTAACTGAGAAGTATAGTTACATATATACATATTAAAAAATGTGGGTCTATTTTATTTAAAAATTAATACTAAAGCTGAAAGGTATGCAAATATATTATATACTACTAGTATATACTACTAATTTAGTACTATGCCTAATTATACTAAAGCATAGGCTATACAAATCTGATATTACAATTTTGATTAAATTAGATAGATAGATAGATAGATAGATAGATAGATAGATAGATAGATAGATAGATAGATAGATAGATAGATAGATAGATAGATAGATAGATAGGTTAACTGGAGAAAAAAATGGCATTGTCCTCCACATCCACGTACATGTATCCCACAATGCGTCTCGTTGTTTCTTTTAGAAACCAAACAGGCTTACAACCATAGAAATTGAAAAACTGTTAGAAGGGAAATTGGCAAAAATTGTGATTAAAAAGGAGGTGGAGAAAAACGACCAAGAAATTATCGCTAATTGGACAAATGTGGTGACGCGATTGAAGTTCTTCGCCTCATCAAAGCCGGTAAAAACAGTTTAGCTAACAGTTTAAACTCATTTTTACTTGCATCATATCAGCTCTGTATCACATATACAACACACAGATTCATTTTAGTAGTTTTGTGTTTATAAAATAATTTTCAGCAGTTATCAAATGGGTTTCAATAATAATAGCTTCGATATCATAGCCAATATTAAACAGTTTAACTTTTCTCACGGTTTCCACTGATCCAAGATGAAGATGAACACGGTCGCCTGTAACTTTTCTCAGCGCTGTTGCGGATGAACCAATCACTGCTTGTTCAGAAAATAAGGTATAATTTTGCAGAGGATGCTAATACCAACCAGATTAGAAGAAGTGGACAAATGTTTGTAAATAGAAAAAAACACGTCCGGAGATTTCAAGGTATTGTTTTCTGAGCCGCAGAGCGCCCCCTGTAGGAACGCCCGTGTTTCGCGCATGAGCAGGAGTAGGTAGATGATAAAATTAGTCATTCTTCTCATTTCAGCTCATCGCTTGAAATGCATGTCGGTGGAGAGTCTCTGCAGTGTATTTGCCCGGCTACAGTGGCGCAGGCTTTCACATCATCTCCTCACATCTTTACTAATCTCTTAGGTTTGGAAACCGACCTCTATCGACATGAACGCGCTCTTATCGCCGACCAAGACCAAGATGTCTATTTACGCAGAAGTGATCTTTTATTCTCTTTTAGTCAAATTAACCTAATCGCGCTGGCCAATGTAGCCGTCTAGTGCTCAGTTCTGCCCGCTCGGAGCGTTTTGTTTAGATTGTTGTCTGCTTTAAAACATTTACCTTTGGATCTGGCCAAAAGCATCTTCACACACCAGTCGGATCAAAGGAGAGATTCGACTTTTTTCATCCGGGAGTGGGGGATAATATGTCAAGACGAAAACAGACCAACCCTTTCAAAGTGAATTGTAGGTATCCCAGGTATTGTAAACACTTTTAATTTACTAGTTCGTGCAAAACAGGCGTTTTGTCTCCTGGAGGTGATCGTGATCATCATTTAGGGAAGCCCGAGTCATGATACACTGTGGCATTGAGTTGTTTGCTCTGGTGAAGTCTTACATCCGCATTTTACTGTACGAGGACAACAGCCAGAGGCCAGGCGTTCACAAACTATCACAACATGGTCACGATATCAGCTTGTGTAAAACCTGATCTAGAGATTGGAAATGAACCTCATGAAATATGCGCGATTTTATACCTGAACCCTGGAGATGTTTCTGTTCGCCTCCAGAAAATATCCTCACATGCACTTACTTCTGATAATATCACACTGATATATTTGCGAAGAGACAGGAAAACCCTACACAACCTTAAATAATAGTCTTTAAATATAAACAGACTGTGAAAACGAGTGCAAGCAGTCTATATGAAGCCTATACTCTTTTTCTGTACATGCTTTCAAGAACAGTTATTTATCTTTTTATTGTACATGTTTGATATCCAATTTCACCTGGATAACAAAAGAACTTTATCCGAATTCTGTTTACATATTTCAACTTATTTGTATAGCACACACATATGGTCTGTCAAACGATTAATCGCGATTAATCACGATTAATCACATCCAAAATAAGTTTTTTTTTAACGTGTGTACTGTGTATATATAAACACACACATACATGTTATATTTAAGAAATATTTGTATGTATATACTGTATATATATTTATATTATACATAAATATTAAATATATACATGCATGTGTGTATTTATACATAATAATTATACACAGTACACACATTATGTAAAAAAAACGTTTATTTTGGATGCGATTAATCACTTGACAGCACTTGAACGCTTCTTTCCTAGTTTTTATTTAAAAAAAATCATTTTATATCAGTGTAGCATAGAGTTTAACTCATACTCTAATGTCCTTTGTTGTAATGTACAACATAAAACTTATTTAAATGTAAGGGATAGTGTACAGTCAGTCGCTCATTATCAATCCTTTTGGGGGCTTGTAGAATGTAGATCAAGTTTATTGATTGGCAGACTGTACATTATATTGCTTATTACACGCTTAATACATGGACATGACATTGATTTTACTTTATTTTCGACTTGCTTGTTTACTTACTTGTAGAGCGCAGTGACAGAACACAATCATAGCTATGTAAGAAACATGTTTCCAGTGGTCATTTGATGAATCCGAATCAAATATGCAAAAAACAGGGTAATACAGGGTGTTTCAAAAAGATGGACCCGCTTTCAAACAAATCAAAATGGCAACATGTTACAATTAATTTTGGACTAAAAATTTCAAACGGTTTAGTGAGTTATCAAGTTTTACCAACCAATTTATAAATTCTCTGTGTGCGCTTCACCTGCTGCATGGACAACATCGAGATGAAACAAACGCTTCTCAGGGTTCCACTGAAGTCACCGATGCCGTGATTCTGTTTTTAAGGTCATCCAGATTAGTCGCTAATAGTGGCACAAAAACACGGTCTTTGACTTATCCCCACAAGAAAAAGTCACAGGGTGTAATGTCTGGGGGCCAAGAGTGTAGCGCCAAGTCTTGGGGTCCTGTGCGACCTATCCAACTTTGAGGCAGTGTGTCTATATTGTAACATGTTGCCATTTTTAAATATATTTGTTTGAAATTGGGTCCATCTTTTTGAACACCCTGTATATGGAAACCGTTATACACTCTTCAAAATAGATATCAAAAGGGAGGGTTTTGAATATAGTGATGCCATAGAAGAACTTTTTTGGTTCCCCAAAGAACGTTTCAGTGAACAGTTCTGAAAGGACTAGTTCACTTCAGAATTAAAATTTCCTGAAAATGTACTCACCCCCAAGTCATCCAAGATGTTTAGAAGATCTTTCTTCAGAAAAGAGAACGTTTTTGAGGAAAACATTCCAGGATTTTTTACTCCATATAGTGGACTTCAATGGGTTGAAGGTCCAAATTGCAGTTTCAGTGCAGCTTCAAAGGGCTCTACATGATCCCAGCCAAGGAATAAGGGTCTTAACTAGCGAAACGATCGGTCATTTGGTCAAAAAAATTAAAATTTATATACCTTTTAACCACAATGTGCGATGTGATGTGCCATGCATTACGTAATCACGTTGGAAAGGTCACGCATGACATAGATGGAAGTACTGCAGTAGGGCGAAAAACTCCATCTCATTTTCTCCAACTTCAAAATCGTCCGACATCGTTGTTTTACCTTTTTTGTAAAAGGGCGTTTGACTTTGCACATTTGCTTTGTAGACACTGGATCGGTACTTTTGCCTACGTCACGCGTGACCTTTCCAATGTGATTACATGATGCGTGGTGCATCACAGAGCAGTGCAAGATGAGCATTTGTGGTTAAAAAGTATATATATATATTTTAGTTTTTAGAAAATTACAGATCGTTTCGCTAGATAAGACCCTTATTCCTCGGCTGGGATCGTGTAGAGCTCTTTGAAGCAGCATTGAAACTGCAATTTGGACCTTCAACCCGTTGAACCCCAGTGAAGTCCACTATATGGAGAAATCCTGGAAGGTTTTCCTCAAAAACTTCAATCTCTTTTTGACTGACGAATGAAAGACATAAACATCTTGGATGACATGGGGTGAGTAAATTATCAGGAAAATTTAATTCTGAAATGAACTTGGATTGGTTCTAAGGATGTTAAAAGTTCTTCATGGAACCATAGATGCCAATAAAGAACCTTTATTTTTATACTAGTTTCCAGCTGTGTCTCAAGAAGTGTCCTATGTTTATCTGCAGACATGAGATGAAGATTGTCAGACCTGATGAAAAGACTGAAATGTTACAGTATATGTTGCTCTGTCTTTCTTTTTTTAAAGTAGAAATCAGGGGGAAATGTACTATGGGAAATTTTACTCCATGGGAACTTGTATGACTGATCTTGTTCTTCCATCATGCCTGGCTTTTGTCAGTTAGGCAGAGTGAGGCCTGAATTGGTTGTCTGGGTTTATCTGATGTCTGTCTATGACCATTCTTCAACCCCACCAAACTAGACAGCCTGCGAGGGCCCCGGCCTCTGTCTGTTCTCAGTATTTGTTGGATTGGTGGGGCTGTGGGAGAGGGATGGTTTGAATTCAGGAGTGCTCTCATTGTTTGGTATCCGAGTTAAGTTTTGTCTCTGTTTGTCTGTTTTGTTCCCACCCCCCTCCACTGACTTTACCCTTTCTCTCGTGTCTGTTGGATGATGAGTTTGTCTCTTTGTCTGGATTCAGACAGACACTGCGTCACCTCCTGCCTACAGACACACAGACTCTGAGATAACATCACAGTGGCACACAGAGGGGGGAGCGAGGGTGGATGGAAGGGAGAAGACGGAGGGAGGGTGGAGAGACAGATGTACAGACAGATCTGGCAGTGGGGGATGGGCAACTCTCTTACATCAATCACGGGCTGACTGCCGTGGAGCTGCTCTGTTGTAGCAGTTCGTAGTTTGAACGCTGATATCTCTCATACAAAATCTTCTGTCCTTATAGATGCCCCCCAAACACCCTTTGAAACTGTCCCGAGGATGCCTGGGAAGTAGGGAACTCTTGACAACCTTTGGTGATTAGTGGATGTAAAATATTACATCCGTCGGCTGTTGTTTTTCAGATGGGAAAACATGTGGTGGAGGCATTCCTGAAATGGTCTCTGAGCTCAAATATAGACTAAAGCTTTCTGAAGTTCAACACGGCGACACTAGAAAAACCCGATTCTTGTCCACTTTGAACTTGGTCTAACAATATATCGGTTGCTTTGAGCTAAGGCAAGCATTGCTCATACTTTAAAAGTTCAGTTATTATTTACTCACCTTTAAAGGATTGGTTCATTTTCAAATGAAAATCAGCTTTACTCACCCTCAAGCAATCCTAGGTGTATATGACTTTCTTCTTTCTGCTGAACATAATCAGCGAATATTAATAAATATCCTGACGTACCCAAGATTTATAATGGCAGTGAATGGGACCAATGGGTATGAGCTGAAGAAAGGGTCTCCATCCACATCCATCCATCATAAACATGTTCTCCACACGGCTCCAGGGGTTAATAAAGACCTTCTGAAGCGAAGCAATGCGTTTGTGTAAAAAAAAAAAAAATCATATTAACAAGTTATGAGGTAAAATATCTAGGTTCCGCCAGACCACCTTCCCTCTTCAAGTTATGAAGAAAGTGTAAACTGGCGTCAAGTTGAATAGGGAAGGCATAGGATGTAGCGTATGCTTTGTGAACTGCAAGAGTTTTACACTTTCTTCGTATGTTGAATACGGAAGGCGGTCTGGTGTTTTTTTTTGTTTTTTTTCACAAATGCATCACTGTGTGAAGTACGTTTATGATGGATGTATGTGGATGGAGGCACTTTCTTCAGCTCATACTCATTGTTCCCGTTCACTGCCATTATTAAGCTTGGATGCGTCAGGATATTCATTAATATATCTCCGATCAGAAAGAAGAAAGTCATATACAACTAGGATGGCTTGAGGGTGAGTAAAGCTTGGGCTAATTTTCATTTGAAAGTGAACTAATTCTTTAATGGCGTTACTATCCTAATGATTTCTTTCTTTTTGTGGTACTTAAAATAAGATATTGAGAAATGTCTCAAGTGGTGTTTTTTTTCCTTTATCAGCATCAATGGTTCCATGAAGACCCTAGAGAACCTAAGCAGGTTTTTTCTTTTTTTTTTTTATATATATATATATATAAGAACTATTCACTTTGGGGGACCAATCTGTGACATTGCTGCAAAAACACCTTATTTTTTAAGAGTAAAGAAGAATAATTTTTCGGTTCTCTAAAGACTCTTTCAGTGAACTCTTCTTAAAAGAACTATTTTTTTCTTTTTAATGATCTAAAGAATCTTTTTCTACTATAAAGAATCTATTGTGGAATAGAAGTGTTCCATGGTTTTTGGTTAAAGGTTCTTCATTGAACCAAAGAACCATTATTTCTAAGCGTGTACATTGGAATTCAATTGTCTCCAGAATTGTTTGGTTACCATTCTTCATACCTTCTTCAAAGAACACATTCTTTTGTGCTGTGCAGAAAGCCATACAGGTTTGGAACGACATGAGTGTGAGTACATGATGACAAAATGTTCAGTTTTGGGTGTACTAACGCTTTAAGGATTTTAACAAACCCCTAAGTATCCGGTTTTTAAAGGCCACTCGAAATGATCAAACCTGAAAATCAATTCAGGGTAGTCTCTCTTAAACCGAAACATACCTCAGAGAGCTACGAAGTGAGCTCCAAACAAAAAGTATTTATTCCGTCAAATCATACATATTAGTTTTTCAGCAAAGACTTTCAAAATTGATTGGATAAACAAATGAGTAAATTATCATAAAGCCATCCTACGTCCTTTTATCATATAAGTACATTTTCCGGTTTATCAACATCCCATAAAAGTTGTGTCCACCTGACATGTGTAAATAATTTTTAATTGGAAACATCCCTAACTCCCTAAACTTCTTTCCAGCTAACTGACCTTGACGGCAGAAAGAGTCACTATTCTCAAGTTGCTTCTCACAGCATTTGTAGATTAGCTTTGCAACATCAAAGAAAGAAGGAAAAGCATACAAAACAGTTTTTTACCAAATGTATGTCAGAAGAGTGACCCAATACTTAGACATAAAACTAAAAGGTAACAAATGTATATCTCTGGGTTCATCAATCAAAATCTAACCCTTACATGTACGGCATAACCTCCGTTGGGCAGCGACCTGCTTGAAACCTTCGGTTCCTTAAACCCTTACATTCCTAGATAGTTAGCCCTCTTTTGAAAACCCCCTTAGTCAACATATCTTACAAAAAACAATAAAGCATAGGAAATCTGTTTTCAATACATGCAATGGTTACACACATATATCTATATTTCAACAGACAAATTACATTTTCTCATGATTTAAAGGTTAAATGATTTAAACAAAATTAATCATGTATAAGCAGTGGCATTGATTGAATACAAATAAGAAAATAATATTTCTCTTACAATAGTTCATCCAGAAATGAAAATTCTGTCATTAATTACTCACCCTCATGTCGTTCCAAACCCATAAGACTTTCGTTCATCTTCAGAACACAAATCAAGAACTTTGATGAAATAAAAGCCTAAATTAAATCTGCTCATCATATAAAGCGATCGAGTCTCTTCAGAAAATTTGGACTAAACCACTCAATTCATATGGATTAGCTTTACGATAGTTAGTTTTCATTTTTGGGTGAACTATCCCTTTAAGTCTGACATTACACCGTTTCTGGGTCCAAAGGCTATATCAGATCCCAAAAGTAAGCAACAAACTGTGCTAATATATAGAGGTGTAGCGATACAGTGATGAATCAATGCATCACTCAAATGACTAACGATATGATGCAATCAATGCAGTGCGTAAAAAAAAAAAAATAATGATAAAACTTTATTATTCTGTATAAATGTATTTTTTCAACAACCTCAATGAGTACTTCATTTGTGATTTGCACAGAAAAAAGATTTTCTTGACTGTTGTCATTGCTTATTTCACTGAATACGCCGATGATAAGCTGTCATCAGACGATTGATGATAAAAATATAACCTTATGTGGCCCCGCCCCTTTTCAGCACTGCACTGGTTGTGTTCTGTCTTCCGGTTTGCATTTCCAAAGCATGATTTATGAATGAACCCCTCATTTTAAAATCTTCACGGTCTACTGACATTTATGACATCCGCTTCAAACATTACAATGCTCATGATAACATTCGTTAACTCTACAATAAGTAAATCCACTTCACCAGCTAATTACTCTTCGACACCGATGCCATAAAAATATACAGAGCTACCGCAAAAATGGAAGTTCAAACACAATATTCTAAAGATATTGCAGGCTTGCGTCGGCAAAACAGAATTAATGTCAAATTGTATTGCAATGAAACGTCCAATTTACTGTAGTTCTACCAAAAAAAATCTAAATATTGAGCATGGATTCTTTATTGTACAGTTTTTAAAAGCTTAGCTTAAAGATGTGCTACAATACTCACTTGAAATGGAGCATACCGCGTTATCGGAAGGTCGATATGTCACAACTTAACAAGCGTATTAAGCTTCGGCATGTAACTCATCCCACACTATATTACAGACATGAATTATACCTTAAATCAGGTGTTACTTTTATAAAAGATCAGATTCAGTTTTTGCCTGATAGACAATAAAACAGGTGGTAAAAATCCCATAGCTCTTTGAAGGATTGATCGTCATATCTAGGGTCTTGGGCCAGTAAACGACCACCTAGAACACCCTAGCAACCATTATGAACACCTTGTCAACCTCCCAGAACACTGTAGCGTGTCACACTTTTCATTAGAAAGCATTTATTAGTATGCTGGTTGCTGTTCATGTTAGCCTACTCATTAAAGCAGGTTTGCAGAAGGTGTTTGGTATATGGCAGTAATGGGATGCATGCAGGGTGGGAGGCAGCTCCGTGTGGGCGTATGGAGTGCTTCTGGAGGAGATTATTCTCACATTAGAGGCACGGACTCGCTGTGCAGGAGATGCAGGCTGTTTCCTCTGGGACTGCAGTGTATGTTGTGGGTTCAGTGTGTAACGTGGGGGTTGGTGAGCGTTTGTTTGTAATGTGTTAATGCAGCATCAACTATTATGATCACAGAACACCACTGCATCTCTGGACCTAGTTGCCCCTGTTGTTAATATTTTTAATGAAATTCAAAGTGAGAATAAATTCAGATTGATGAGTTGAAAACATTTGTGTCCAGGATTCTTTTTGGTAACACTGAAGCCTTTATTTATAATGGATTATAAGGGTATTCTTAAAGGGATAGTTCACACAAAAATGAAAATTGTATCATAATTTACTCACCCTTATGTTGTTCCAAACCTGTATGAGTTTCTTTCTTCTGCTGAACACAAAAAAAGACATTTTTGAAGAATGTCAGTAAACCGGTTACCATCTGGTTGCCAACATTCTTTAAAATATCTTCTTTTTAGTTCAACAGAAAAAGAAAAAAAAATGTTTGGAACAACATTTTGGGTGAACTATGCCTTTAAAGGCATTATGTTGCTTGCAAAAAACTTATATGTTGTATCATGAATAATTACTGTTGTCAAGATACCAAAATTATGACTAACTAAAACATCTCAATACCAATACTGAACAGATTCCACGTAATAATAAATGATAGAACATGGAATTTAAAAATTCTTGTTTATTTATTGATTTAAACACCATTACTTGCAGTTTAAGGAAAAGTTACCAGTGTGAACTTGATTGCCTCAAACTCCACTTTGACAAAATAAATCACATCTATTTGAGGACGAGCATCATATAGGCTACTTGTGTTATAAATAACATTCAGTAACCTGTCGTTTAGTGGTAGGCAATATGACCAAATTCTTATTTTAATTTTATTTCATGATAATATCTAAATATAGTAGCTGCGAGCAGCAATTTATAAGGTTTCAAGCGCTATAAGTACATGCATAAAAAGCTATTATGTTTTATTTAGCAAGCCTGTAACCATCTCAATAAATGATGGAAAAGACCATTTACAGCCAATACAGGCAATTTAACAGGAAATATGGTTTTTAAAGCCTTTTAACAGTTATAGCGCCACCTATGGTCCGATTTTCATAAAAGTTTGCACGCTTGTTTAGAATCATATGTCACACGTGCTCACCTCACTACTTGTCAAGTTCCGAGTTTTTGTTTAGGTTTTGTAGGCTTTTAAGTATATTTTGCAACACCCATTTTCTAAATTACCCAATCATAGCTACTCAAAGGGTAAAGTTCAACTTTTTTTTTTTGATAATTATTGATCTAGAGAGTCTAGAGAATTGTACTGGTTTGGTTCCGATCAAGCAAAAAACCTATGACTAGTTCGCAAAAGTAGGTTTTTTACATGATAACGAATATTTAATTAATGTTTTGATTGACAGCAGTGGTTCTTGAGGCAAAGTTGTTCAGCAAGAGGAGTTCTATCAAATGATATGCATTTTGTGTGGATCTGTGAAACACCACGTGATTACAGAGGCGTAAAAGTTGTTAGCGCCAACTAGTGGCCAATTTCTTTCAAAATTCTTACAGACCTCTAGGACTGAGTCAAACATGCCCACCGAGTTTCGTTTCGATCAGCCTCCGTTAACCAATGGCGACCATGTTTTTCGAGATACGCCAATGTCCTCATAGACAATCATGTCTCCTTGGACCAAGACACTGCATGCCAATTTTTAAGTCAATCGGACTAACGGTTGCATAGTTATAGCTGTTTGTTTTTTTCATGTTATAGTGCCACCAAGTGTCCAATTGCTGCAATTTTTTTACTGTGACCAAAGATTGAGCCCATACACATGTCCCGAGTTTGTTGAAAATCTCATTCGGTACAAGAGTTATAACCATTTTAGTGCAGATGGCTCCGCCATATCGTAGAGACTTGCTGGGTGCTGGGATCTTTTAACTTGGGCCTGTAAGCAACACCCTAGCAACCACCCAGAAATGCACTAAAAACACTCAAAATACCTCAACAACTGCATAGTAATTCCCAGTTTTTTGTATGGGCCAGCACCACTCAAAAACTAGTTTTAAATATAGTGGCATTCTCAGTGACTGTTGTTTCACTCACAGGGCCTTTTCTCACGACTGGGTTGTCCGGCCCTCAGCACACTTTTGAGATGGATGCTAGAGATGACTTCATTGAAGACGGCGAATGCCATAGCAACAACTCACAGGAACCTGAAGAGCAAGACAGCACAAGTGGTGAGCTACATGGCTTCAAAGGCAACTCATGACTACTGTCTGTGAATTTATTTATATATTTGCTTACTGCTCATAAAATATTAAAAACAACTATGATTGTTCTGTACAGTGTTGAGACTTAAAAAAGAAAAGCAAGGTGACCTGTGATGGAGCCACTGATAATATTATGAATCTTTATTCCTATGCTGCCAGATGATGGTGATAGTGATTTTGATAAGGATGACTCCTCAAATGCCTCTGCTGATTACAGCATGATGAGTAATAAGAGCAGCCACGGCCTCATACTACAGGATGACGTCAAGGAGGTGAGTGGTGCGTGTTTGATGTAAGGAGTAGATTGATGTGATTATCTTGCATTCTTCTTTTATCACATGATTTGCATTACCAGCTTTGTCATAGACAACTCACAAAATTATTCAGCCTCAACCAGTATCGTTTTAATGATTTACAAATAGACTGAAATAGAATATTCTATCCCTAACTTATAACCTAAAAATTTAAAAAACATTACCCACATTTTATTATTTTTTGGACTTTTCACAATTTTTGGGGGGAAAAAAATGACCAGCTTTGCATGCTTTTCATCTGTGATTTTGGCCTACAATAATAATTGTGAAAATGGTCTTGTCATTAAAAAATAGTGTTCAATTTAATATGCATAGTGTGTGTGTGTGTGTGTGTGTGTGTGTGTGTGTGTGTGTGTGTGTGTGTGTGTGTGTGTGTGTGTGTGTATATATATATATATATATATATATATATATATATATAAAAAAAATTTTAACTAGTTGGTGCAGGACAGTATAGTTCATTTATGTAAGTGAGGATAGCAAAATAAAGTAAACTGTGACATATTATACCCAAAAATTCTTCATACAGTAGACTACCAGAAAAACGGATAAAAATTTGGAACCAAAAATTATTCAGACACTTTGACCTGACCATGTTTTGCTTAAGGGTTATCTGACATAATTAAGATAAATTTTTTCTGACACAGTTTAACTCTGAAATCTTGTCATATTTTATTAAAAAAATTTTAAACTATAGTGAATAAAATGAATTAATGAATGAAATTATACATACATACATACATACACACACATATATATGAATAAATGTCTAGGTAATATTTGACCCAAAAAAATCCAGAGAAATATAAATTATTTATAAATAATTTATATTTCCCTGGATTTTTTTGGTCAAATATATTACCTAGACACATGATTCACATTTTCAGATTCCCACAGATTCTGACTAGATTAAGATGAGAGCTTTGAATGAGGATTGAATATCTTTTTTTTTTTTTTTTTTTTTTTTTTGAGCCATGAGTGTTAATTTGACATCTTTGTACAGTTTAAAAAGATTAATTAAATTTCAGATTTGTAGCAGATTTACACACTGAATTTAATAAATTTAATGAAACATTTAAAAGCATGCAGCCATCTTAAGAATTTTGTGTTTGAACTTCCGTTTTTGCGGTCGCTCTGTATATTTCTATGGAATTGCTGTCGAAGAGTAATTAGCTGGTGAAGTGGATTTACTTATTGTAGAGTTAATGAAAGTTATCGTGTGCATTGTCATGTCTGAAGCCAGGAAGATTTTAAAATGAGCCGTTCATAAACCCGTATGATCTTACCTTCGTTCTGTGTAAATACAATCCAGAAGACAGAACAGAATGAGCGCAGCTCTAAAAAGGGGTACATAAGGTCTATATGACTCATTTAATTTTCAAGCCTGTTTGATTTCACAAAATTGAGGTGAAGAGCATTACATAATTCTTCGCCATCACATCTTTAAGGGTTGATAGATATTTTTGTAGGGTGACTCATGGCTCTATAGCAACCCAGTTTGAATGACAGTGGAATGAGTCACAAAGGCTTATGGATTCATTTGTCTGCCACACCACACCAGTGCTGCATCAGTCATCTGAAGTTACAGTCATTATCAGTTTAGTCATTTCACTTCTGTTCAATCATACTATATAAAACATTACACTACATTTCAGACTGTAAGTCTTGTTATTCTAAGCTTTTATCTGTTTGTTGGTCCATTATGTCTTTTAGGAGAGTGAGGAGGGGACAGACCAGGGGAGCAATTTTGCTTGTCCTCTTTGTTCCCTGGAGTTCAGTGGCCCAGATCAGCTCATCGCACATGTCTACCAGGTGAGGACTACTTAATCCTCTTGTATCTTTTAGACTCTGTTTACAGCTGGTATTAAACTCCATCTCTCGAGTCCAAAACGTTTTATCAGATCACTCGAACTGCATTTGGAGTAGGGCTGCCCTCAACTAAAGATTTTTCTAGTCTACTAGTAACTGTTCATTTAAGCCATTAGTCGACAAATCACGCGTTTATATTAATAACCCATAAATCATAATAATGAGCCTTTAATTGCCTATACATAATACATAGCCTGATCAGCGCTCAAGCACACGCATAAAGTTTGCTACAGACGTGATGATTATGAGTGTGTCATGAACTGTCTAGATTAAGTCAACGATACGGACTCGTCATCTCCGCAGTAGTGGACGCACCTATATGCATGTTTCATACGGATTACATAATCTGAGAATATTTATTTTCCATTTGAATTTGTTCACTTAAAAGTAGACATTAAGCATTCTATAGATATATTTCTCGTGCCTGTGAGGCAAGTATACGCTGAGTTTCGGTTCATGTTCGTTACGTGCTCAAGTTGACCGAGACGGCAGAAAGCGCATCCTTGTTTTTATTATTTTACAAAAGCAAAGTTTTGCTGTTATTGTAAGTTTACAGAAATAAAAGTGGACCCTTTACAGTTTATTTACTCTTATCTGTATGACCAAAATAACAGTATTTTAAGTTAAATGCAAGTGATCGCACCGGTGCCTGTATGTCATGCAGTAAGCACGCTCTCCACACAAGCATGTATATGTGCCTAATAATAGCACACATTTATCTAGGACTAGGCTAACGTTAGAGCAAGCAGACTTGTAAAGTTGCTACTACTTACATGTTTCAAGTGATAAGCCATATTTGAGGTCAATGAATGATAGGCGAATGTTTGGATTTCCTGCCGTTAAAGATCTGTCAGCCATAGACTGCGTGAGTTTTTGGTTTTTTTTGCTACTAACCGACTAATAAAATCTTGGTAGACCAAGCCTTTTCTAGTCGACTAACAGTTAATTTGGAGCTTGTCAATAGCATGCAGATTGTGAAGCACATCTAAAGGCTGGAATATACTACACAACTTTTCAAATCTGAACACTTGTTGACTTTGTAAATGGTTACAGACAAAGACCGGGCATCATATACTAAATGACTGAAGATCATATACTACCAGAATCTGAACACAACAAAATCACACAGGAGATGCTTGACAAATTAAAACAATGAGTTCCAAAATTGACTCAAAATATCAAACATTGATGTCCTCTGGATGGAATCCAAATCTGAAGCTAAAAAAGCATGCCCATCCTACACTGTGATTTTCTGTGAAATCCGTCAACTATGACTATGAAATTTGCAGACTAGCTCTGACTTTCTACAGTTAGCGTCAACTCCTCCAGACTGCAAATCGGAGCAAAAATCTGTTTAAGAGTTGCATAGTGTATTCCAGCCTCAAGTTCAAAATGAACTGATGTCATTCTAACTTACTTCCATGAGGAGAAGTTTTGAATAATGTACTGATCACTCCTTTCGAGAACCATCAAACCATTTACAATAAATGGAGACTGCCTTAAATGATAAGTTCATGGTACTTCTGGCCCTTTTTGAAGCTTGAATACTCTATTCCTGATTGTAAATGCTTGAACAATGACCAGTACATTATTTGAAATTGTCCGGAAAATAGAATGTCATGTGAGTTTGGAACAACGTGAGGTTGAGTGAATAACAATTTTCATTTTTGGACTGTTCCTTAAGGTCTCATCAGTTGAGAAGAATTTATATTTGAAATCTCTTGTCTTTTTTTCTGTGACCAGCATACAGCTGTGGGTGGCAGTAAGAGTTATATCTGTCCTGTTTGTGGACGAGCTCTCAGTTCTCCAGGCTCTCTTGGCCGCCATCTTCTCATCCATTCAGAGGATCGTCTGTCCAACTGTGCAGTGTGTGGGGCTCGCTTCACAGACACCAACAACTTCAACAGGTCAGCTCTTTACTCAAGACATTTTATCAGGATGCTTCATTGTTTTCAAAGAAACTCAACAGTTTTCTGTTCTGAAATTGTAGGGGAAAGTTGAAGGAATTCCTCGACACAAGCAGTATAGAGATCAACAGTGAGGGTGAGGCCTGTGCCATGTCCAACTCTCTACCCAGAAGCCCTATGACTAACTCCAGCACAAATCCTGGTCCTGTACTGACCTCATTGCCAGACGGACTTCTCCCTTCTGCACCTCCTCTTCCCCCACTCTCTGACAGCCTCAGTCCTTCCAGCACAGGCCTTCCGCCTCTTCCAGACCTCATGAACCCTATGCCTGTGTACCCGGCTGGAGTTTTGTTGGTCTGCAACAGCTGCGTAGCCTACCAGCAGCTTGTGGATGCCCAGTCGCCGTCCATGAGGAAATGGGCAATGCGTAGAAAGAACGAACCCGTAGAGGTGCGGATGCAGCGGCTGGAACGTGAGCGAACGGCCAAGAAGAGCAAGAGGGCATGCGAGACACCAGAGGAGCGGGAGATGCGACGCTTACGAGACCGTGAGGCAAAGCGGCTGCAAAGGATGCAGGAGACGGATGAACAGCGGGCACGTCGTTTACAGCGTGACCGGGAGGCCATGCGACTCAAACGGGCCAATGAGACACCCGAGAAGAGGCAGGCACGGTTAATCCGTGAGAGGGAGGCCAAGAGGCTAAAGCGGCGCTTGGAGAAGATCGACCCATCGCTGAGAAACCAAATCGAGCATGACCCTGCTGCAATGGCTGCGCTCACTGCTGACATGAATCTATTCCAGTTTTCCTTCCCCATGTCCGTTCCCTCCATGGACAATGGACTGTTTATGAAGCTTCCCTAACAAGCACAGCTCCAAACACTTCTCATCCTGGCATTTGAGAAGAACTTGCCATTCTTAAAGAATAACTATCTTGACTATAACTGTGATGAGAATGTTATGCTCTTGCAGTTTCAAGGAGGCGCTCACCCTGACAGCGATTTGCAGTGACATAGGTACCAGATGTCATTCATTTTCAACAAGAGATTTGAGGCAACATGAGACCATGGGTTGCAATGCAACAGCGCCGAGCAGAGTTCAACTTTATGCAGACAGGCAGCAACACATGTGACGACTACCAGTGGGAGTGTAGACAGCGATGCTCACATGATCTGCTGCCTGAAACAGTTGGATATTGCAGTACAGAAGTGGTTCTACTGGACAGATGAGGCAGGCAATTGCTTCAAATTGCAGTTGGATAACCCCAGAGGGCGGCGGTTTACAGTAGTCAACAGCAAGAAGAAATAAACCTCCTTAAAACCAGTGCTCTGCAATGTTTGTGATAACATTTTTGAGAACCCGCCTCATCCCTTTAGCTATGACCTCAGTGAACATTGAAATAAGAGCGAGACGATGTAGATGATGTTGCCATCTGGTAGTCGGAGGAGGAAAAATGGGCCTGGGGCACTGGAGTCCTTTACAGTCAACACCAGTCAAGTAGAACGCCCACTAGGAACCAACAGTATGGCGACTTGCTGACCTCCTCGTAATTTAATTGCTGTCAGTGTGAACGACCCTTTATGGATTTATGTAACAGAAATTGATTTACAAATTTAACTGAACTTGTATAAAAAAATTCAAACTTTCACAGAAGGGAAACAAGGCAAACACGTATCCCTGTCTGTAAGCATGTTTTAGGAAATCTGTCTACTTAATTTTCAAGGCTCAGACATTTAGCCATCTTTTTTCAGAGCAGTGAGGCCTTTCCCTAAGGAGGTTCTCTGTTTGCACATGGACCTACAGTGACAGGAGTGAGACGTGTAGCCACACTCCACACTCAGCCTACGGTTCAAATTTGCCAGTCTAAAAGGTTGGAGTTTACCTGCAACTATGGCTCATCTCCCAGGACCCTAGATTGGGTCACTACTAGCTCATATTCACAGAACCAACTACCTCACCATGGGCTCTTTGCATGGCCTAGTCACAACCTGTGGTCTTGACCGGGACCAAAAGGGCCGTGCAGGACCACACACTGACTCAATGTTCCTTATGCCAACACCTACTATAGTTCAGGGATGTCCAATCCTGCTCCTGGAGGACCACCTTCCTGCAGTTCAGCCACAACCCTAATTAAACACACCTGAACCATCTAATCAAGGCATTCAGGGTTACTTGAAATCTCCAGGCAGGTGTGTTGGAGCGGATTAGAGATGAACTCCTAAAGCTTAAAAATGCTCCCTTCGGATGCATTCCAAGGTCGGGAGGTATAAAGGCATGTCCGAATCCAATGTTAGCTTCACTTTTTGTCTCCTGAGATACCTTCATCTGATCGATTTTTGAAGGCTGCATAGATGTATCCTTCGCTGCCTTTGATATCCCACAATCCTGTGCTTTCCATTCTGTGAAAGCTGAGCTATAAAATAAAAATGTTGTCTGAAAAGTGCAGTTGGTGGTCAGTTTCTACCTTTTTGACCAACATTTTCGCACTTCTGATACTACTATTGCAGTAATTAAATATTTGCTTAGTTATCACCAAAGCTCTCTCTATTTTGCTGTAGATCTTTAAGCTGTTACGCTGCCTCAGAAGTTGGGCTGGGACAATTAATTGATGCATCGCGAATCGAGAAATGATTCTGGATCTATTCTGAGATTTTGCGAATGCATCGTGATTCTCTCTCGAATCGATTCTGAGCTTAGTTTTTTACATTAGCTGTTTACATTAATCTCACGTCATAAAAGCATTCTGAGTTCATTTAACCACTTAGATGGACTCAGCCGAACGCACAAGCGCTCTTCTTCGTGAGCATAAGCATGCGGTTAAAAACTAAGCTCAGAATCGATTCGAGAGTGAATCGCGAAGCATTTGGAAAAATCTCAGAATCGAGCCACGAATCGCGTTGCATAGATTTATTTTCCCATCCCTACTCAGAAGTCTGTCCGAAATCAGTTTTGCGAGGTATGTGCGCAAACACTTCCTACAAGTCATAGCCTGATAAGGCAGCGAGGCAACAAGTCATGTGCTTACATTTTCAGGTGCAGCCTCCATGAAGGTGGCCCTCCTGGAGTAGGATTGGACACACCTGCTATTATCATTGCTCTACATGTTTGCTGAAAAAACAACACTTTATTTAAATGCTGTTTGAATGCCACTGATCCAAATGGTGAAATCTATGTGGGCTTGTGGTCTCCTGGTCTTTCCTTACACCGGTTTTGCATCCACAAGACCATATTTATCAAGATTTACAAGGATGCCACCTTTGCCACCAATATGCCCCTCAATGCACCCTTTAGTTGAGCCCGGACTATTTGAGTGTGGACTCCAAGAAGGATCTCAAGGGCTGAGGGTAACATTTGGGACAACTTCCATGGAGGATGTTGTCCTTTTCAAAAGAAGAAGGTTATCTCTGTGGAAGTACTGTTAATTACTGAAAGTATCCTCTTCGAAGCACATACAGCACACTTCTCTGACCTCCCAAAGGCTTTATACCTTATCACAATGCTACACGGGTTGTTTTTTTCTAGGAACTCAGGGATGGTGTGGATCATTGGCATCCTCACGGCCTGAGAACATCGAGGAGCAGGAGACCTCCTCTTCCCAATTCTTCATTATCATCACTTCCTCAGACCAGATACTTACCTTTACATTGGCCTTTTTTCGCTTATTCAGACTGCAAACTCCCCACCTGAGCCAAAATGTCGATAAGGATATTACGCAACTTCATTACATCTCAACTAACCAACCAGTCTCTGTCCTCTGCTGCTGTCACTGTACTGTAAAATGTGTATGTTACCTCTTTAAACTAGTGTGGTCCCGCACTGGACCTGGGAATGCTTGTTGTTAATGGTGAGGCACTTAGTGTGTGCTCAATCTTTATGGCAACACAAGTAGTGTACAAATTCAAAAAAGAAAAAAAAAGTTGCCTTTGTCACTGGAAAGTTGTACTTTGGTTTTATATTTAATGATTTTAATGATTTTGTGTGCTGTTTCGATAAGATGTGCAATGATGTAAAGGTTTAGCGAATGCATGTACAATGAAACAATCAGGACAAACACTTCCAGAGAGCAATCCCTCCTATATGAAGCAGTGATAATGCTGCATATGTATGCTATAAATGGAAATAGCAAGGTAAATACACATTACAAAATGTTTCACACTAATTTAAAGGTGAAGTGTGTAATATATGTGCCACTGTCTGATTACAAAAATGATACTTGCATCCAAAGCATTGCCCCCTGTCTTCCATTGTTCATAAAACAGGTACTCCTATCCCAAATTCAAACTGACCCAGAGGTTGAAAAGTTGGAACTCCCAACAAACAGAGCAAATACGCCACAGAGCCAGTGTTTACAGCAGTGTTTCTCAAACGTTTTCAGGTGGTTGACCACTTCAAAAAGTGAAAGGAAAAGAGCAAACCACCAAATCTCATTTGGGGGTCTTATTCTACAGAGCCCCTAAAGGGACATAGTGAAGATAAAGAAAAAATATGAGATTGGAGGAAAAATTATTTGGCAATGCTTTGGCAAATGCTTTGCGTTCCCCTGAGAATGTTTGCACTCCCCCGATAAACTTTGCGTTCCCTCGCAAAGAACACATACTTTCTCAGGGGAACGCAAAAGCATTGACTTATTATTCTTCCTCCCATCTTATTTTTTTTTTTTTTCCACCACCATGTCCCCTTAGGGGCTCCATATGTCCTTATCACCAATTCTGTCACCGAAAAAGTCGCGGCTTGGATTTAAATCGGCAAATGCTTAAGGGTCTATGATTGGATCATTATAACAAAGATTATGTTTCTAGAATTTTATATGTTTGGCAACAGTTCTTTTAACCCTAAAAGATGGGAGTGTGTAGGTTTCATTTTCTTAAACAACCATGTAGGAAGATGCATCATGGCTATATCAATTTTTGGTCAAGATTTTGTGAATAAGTGAGCACTCTGTAAAGTCCCAAAGACTTTCAATGAGGTTAAGATCTGGACTCAGAGGTGCCGATTCATATGTTAAAATGGTTCTTCATGCTCTTTGAACCACTCTTTCACAATTTTAACCCTGATGAATCTTGGCCATAATGTGTTTTTCAACATGGTTGTTTAAGAAATGAAAAGCTACACACTCCATCTTTTAGGGTTAAAAGTACTGTTGCCAAACATATAACGTGCTAGAAACATAATAATCACTGTAATAATGATCCAATCTTAAGTATTTGGCTATTAAAATCCAAACAGCGACTTTTTTTTTTTTTTTTTGGCTGGGCAGTGTATAAGCATTAATCATTGAAGACGGACAACAGAAACACTTTCTTAATATTAATGTTAATTCATTGATATAAGTTAATTTGATTGAATTAATTCAGTGTTGGTGCTTTTTATAAATTGTAATTATTTTATTTATTCAGGTCTTTTTTATTGACTAAACTCGCAACCACAGTTTGAGAACCACTCTGCACATAAAGTTGGGAGAACATTACACACATCACCTTGAAGCTTTACTCAGTTCTCAGTGTTTCATATTGGCGGAAGGGTCAGTTATGTTAAAAACAGACCACTGTACATCTGTAAGTACCTCTTGAAAACAGGGTAGACTGTGTGTGTATGATATGTATGTCTTATATTTCATTCCAATACTTATTACAATTTATTTATTACTACAGTGAATGATGCACATTTCAGTGTTTTAAATTCACAAATGTTGTCATTGCCATCTTTAGAGATACCTCTAATGTTCAAAGTGAAGCAGCTGAGCTTTTCCGCACAGTTGAAGGCAACTGGATACTGGTCCCACGTTTATGCTGTTGTGAAGTATTAATGATGGGTTCCTTGAGGAAAAGGAAAGGATTTAATGTACATGTGATGAAGCATCACTATGCAATTGAGAGCTGTACTCAAGAAACTTTGTATTACTACTATGCAGTTGATATGAAAGTAAATGGACTAAAATGCTCCAGATCACAAACCTCAGGCAACTCTTGTCAGTCAAGCCATTTGTCCTAAAGTCCGTAAGATCCATCCTTAGTTTTGTTTTCATTTAATCGAGTTGATGTATGCACATTCAGGAAGAACAGTGCAATTTTTATGATAAATTTCCTGAAATTCATTATAAAGCACTGAGTTATTATTTCATACAGTAGCATTAAATTTGTGGAAACCCATCCCAATGCAATGAGAAAATCTAATGATTCTCTGTAGTCTAGAATGAGATGTTGGCAGGATGCATTGTCTATTTTGAAGATAAAAAAAAATATAAGAGTATTTTCAAACATTAACCCTATTTAGTCTGCATTATTCCTAAACTATATTTTAGTGGTATGCATTGCCATGTGACATGTTATGTATTAAGGAACCATTTTCTTTTACATATTTGTGCATATAAGTCAGTAAAACCCCTGGCAATGGAACTTGCATGTTATAAACTACATGTTTTTAATGCATTTATTCAAGCTTTTCATTAAGGATTGGAGTCTAATAATTTCTTGCCTTTTTGTTATCTAGATATTTTCACGATAATGTTTACAAATCTCTAAAAGGCCAAAATGACTGAAACTTAATAAAAGTGACAAGAATGGTCACAACAACGCCAAATCCCGTCCTGTTCAGAAAGCCATGCTCTGTTACTGGGCTAACAGATTGGAAGCTCATCATTAAAAGCAGGAACAGAATGTGGAATAAACATTGACTTTACTGCTAAGACTTTGTTTCTGTCTTTCTCTCTTAAAAAAAAAAAAAGAAAAAAAATGTACACACACATGTAAAGTGAGATAAAAACGTCTGAAACCACATTGAAAATGTACTCAAAAATGCTCATGCTGATAATATCTATAAGGGACATTTCATCTGATCTGCATTTCATCTGATATTTGGTCACAACATGGTTAAATTCACTAATCTTGATTATTTTTAAAATTATGCTGAAGATGATTATATATAATTCACCCCATAGTGGAATATTAAAAAAACAACAAGAGCAGTTGTACATTCACAGACTCAAGGTTTGTATTTCAGATTTTTTTTTTAAAAATTAATGCATACTACATTGGGTATTATTGTAATCATAATCTATTATTAAACTCTGTAATTGATGCGTTGGATTCATCAGATGCATCAATTCACTTTTACAACCCTTTTATTACAATTCACTAATTAAATGGAACGCATAAGAAAAAACAGACGTCAAGCCAGCATGTTAATATTATATAGATATATATATATATTATATTGTGTTTACTTAAACATGATAAATGCAATGTTTCCAAGAAGTTAGCTGTAACAATAAAAATACAATATCTTTGTGTCCTTACATAGAATTAAAACAGGAAAACAAAAAAACAAAATAAAACAAAACAGCCCTAAGTAGTTCACAGAGAGGTACAAATATACAGTACAAATCTATTTTATTCAAAAAAGGGTACAAATAAAAACGCAACAAAATATAGTTATTAATGCTTTGTAAAGTTCAGGTAGGTGTAGGGTAGTCTAAGGGAGCACTTTGGGTAGACGACTCTAAGGCTTCTGAGAAGAATTAATACATATTGGTACGGCCATACGATATTAAAACGTACTATACAAAGTTTATACAACCTGGATTATACTTGAGGATTGAATATTACACATACATCATTGCATATATTTCGCAGATTTTTATGCATTAAACAAAGATGCCATCTCATTTAAAACTGGTCACACATCACATAAAAAGCAATGTCACTTAGTGCCAAGAAGTACAATGTCAAATTTGAGAGTATATAATGATTCCTTTAAAACCTTAAACCGTTAGAAACCTGATTTCAGCCGACATTACTGACTCTGGCCTGCCGTGCCACTGAA
Organism: Elopichthys bambusa; assembly: GCA_037101425.1. Taxonomy (NCBI): domain Eukaryota; kingdom Metazoa; phylum Chordata; class Actinopteri; order Cypriniformes; family Xenocyprididae; genus Elopichthys; species Elopichthys bambusa. The sequence goes on along the minus strand of CM074432.1, from coordinate 42,800,883 downwards.
TTCAGACTGGGATTTACACAAACTGCCATGTGTTAGGTTTATAAAGCCTTCCAAAACAATATATACATATATAAAGAAAAACAAAAAAACAATCATCACAAACAATTTGAAGCAATGATACAACTACAAGTCACTGAAATGTTACTGATACGGTGAACTGCGCATTCATCCTTAACCCAGACGGTTATCCTCGAGTGGGTTCAGCCGTTCTCACACTTCACAAACTATTACATGTCAGCTAAAAACTCTCCATTTGTGTGGAAGCTTGTTTCCGTCAATAAAAAAAAAAAAAAGGTTTTATCTCAGTTTTGAGTTATAAAGTCAGAATTATGTGATATAAAGTCAGAATAGCAAGTTATGTCAGAATTACGAGATATAATACTCAGAAGTCAGAGTCAGAATTGCGACTTTATATCTCGCAGTTCTTTATAATTTAATCCCTCGGTTTCACAGACAAGGCTTAAGATAGTCCTAGACTAAAATGCATGTTTGAGCTGTTTTAACCGAAAGCAATGTGTACTGAAATATCTTAAAATATGTCAGTGCCATTGTTTTGTCTCAAGATAATGTTTTTTTTTTCTATTGTAAGTTTATAAAAGCTACTTAAATATCCTAATTGAACTAAGGCCTAATCCTGGTTTAGGCTAAGACCTGTCTGTGAAACCAGGCCTATACACACAATTCTGACTTTAGAACTCGCAATTGCAATAAAAAAAAAAAAGGTAATTGCAACTTAATCTCGCAATTCTGAGAGAAAAAAAGTAAGAATTGTGAGATGCAAACTTGCAATTGTGAGGGAAAAAAAAGATAAAGATAAAAAGATTACCTTTTTTTTTATTATTATTTTTTTTATTTAGTGGCAAAAACAAGCTTCAATACCATTTACGCCGGATGTCAACAGGGAGACTAAATGGACTTCTCTAAAAGATTTCCCAGGACGTTTAGCCCAAACTATATGTATAACTGCAGAGATTCTCGATTTCTATGCACCAATCGTTTTTACTCATTTCCTCAAGCCAATTTAATGATGATTTTCTGATTACTTCAGAAGAAAAATAAAATCTAAGAAATATCAGGGTAGCATTTCACCACAAAACCAAAAGAAATGATTAATTTATGCAAAATGCATTTTTTCCCCTATTTGATTGTTGGGCGAAATACGTGTTTTGTGAGATTCAAACATCACACGCTTTCTCTAAAATGGACCGCGTACTAATGAAGTGAAGGAAGATGTTTCTGAGCTGGAATCAGTGCAAAGCATCGGTCTTCACTTCTGCCCTACTAACAAGAGCAAAATATAAATAAAACAATAAAGATTTTGAATTTATATTAAGCTTACATTGTGTTCAACTAAGATACACATTATGAGCTAGTCCAAAAAATATCATCTTACAATCATTAAGTGCAACGTCACTGTTGTCAGTGAGCAACCCGAGCCACATTACACCAGACCTTTACAGAGGAGTCCACAGCCAAAACTACTAGAACTGAATGAGACTTTGTCTCCATGTGAAATCTTACGACCTTGCAGAGTGGGAGTCACTTGTACGCATCGTTTACGAACGATGCACATCTTAAGGCGTTATTGACAAGCTAATACTATACAAAACTTATCTTCATATCTGTACAAGAATCGAATGTTTGGATGATTGTTTTTACGTGGTTTCAAATGATTCATTATAATGGCGAAACGTTTACAATAACACTACATGTGAGGGGAAATAAGTGCAGAACATTTCATTGCATCAAAGTGACAAACGTCTATGTTACATAATTAGGTGAGGCTCCATGGAAGAACAACACAGTTTCAGAGCGAAGAACAACTCAGAAGGCATGGTCACCGAGAATAGGGCGTCTACACACCAAAAATATCCTTTGATTTCAATAGGGAACATGAAAAATCATCATTGATAAAGGAAAAACTGCCATGTGACCAAAACCTGAATCTGAAATGCAACACAATCGGTTGCGGGCTGGTCTGATTGTGCTTTTGGAAGTATTTCGGAAAATAAATGTCCACTTTATTCCAACTAATCCAACTCTTTCTTCATTCAGAATGCATTTCTACTCATGAGACCCTGTGTTTGTCTAGTGTGCAGGCATCCTATTCTTTATAGGGAGATGAAATGCTTACATCAATGTTGTACTCAACATGTATGCGAAAGCGAGGTAAGGACATGATTAGATTAATTTTCTCACATCCATAGAGAGAAGAAAATGCAAAAGCGTAGGAATGTAGCTTAAGCCTAAACCTTCTGTGCTGTTACCATTGAAGATACAACGCCAAATTGACCCTGAAGAGTCATAGCTTAAGAGTCATAATTTACACATTTCCCTGCAAATTGATCTTGTGTCAATAACTAAACTTTAAAGTGCTGTAAGGATGACATTTTGTTGTCCAAAACCCAGAAACGGGTTAACATTTTAGCACCTCCAGCTCCGTCGTCCTTAAGCCAATGGGTTTTTTGAATGGGTTTTTGGTTAAATGCCTGAAATAAAGACTGTAGTTTGAAGTAAACTCATCTAGTCCACTTTCACTTTTATGATTGTGCTCTTGCAAACTATTCTAAGAAAAAAAAAAAACATTTTTTTAATATAGTACATTTAGCGTTTTACTTCTGGTGACTGCATTTAGGCTTCAAAATTCATAATGATGAACAAAACATGCAAGGATCATAATTTTTTGGGTCAATAATCCTCTTATTTTCTATAATAATCCAAAAGCCAATGGAAAAATTCTATTGGTTTTTTCAAAGGAAACAGGGTGATGCTAACTTCCAGGTTGGCCTACAAAAATGTCACCACTGCAGCACTCTATTATTAATTTTCTATTGTATTGTTTCTATTTCTAATTTTAGGTATTCGGGATGCCATGAAGTTTCAGGCAGAAAAGTTGACGTTGCAGTATAGATATAGATCAAAATGGCCTTCAACAGTACAAAAAGATTTTAAAGCCAGCCAGACTGATAAATGACATGTGATGAAGGTAACAGCAAACTGGAGACATGCAAATCTCCCAGAGAACAGAGCTTAATAAGACAGACCAGAGTAAAGTTAAGACGTTGGGAAGGCACAAACATAGCGTCAACTCTTCTTGGTTACAGTGCACAAGGTAGTAGCTCAGTTCTTAATGAAAGCAAACTCAGTCCATCTTTGCCATGAAGGTTGCAGGTGGGAGATTTCATCTCGACAAGAGACGGCTGGTAAGGCAGTGCATTTGAGAAGACAGAGAACAGTGCACCATTGCTGACAAAAAATAAAAATACAGCACCAAACAAGCAATAGATAAGCTTCAAGTTATGTGACTTGGTAGTGACATAACCACTACCATAAAGGTCACAGAGCGTGTGGGTTACTAGAGAAAATACAAATGTGCAACGTTATCGAAATGTTTTTTGAAACGCAGCAAACCACAGATGAACTGGTGAGATTGTTGAAACTGCATTACGCATAGGGTGCTGACTGAGTCTCTACTGCATAGCTCATGCTAAAGCTGAATCTATCTGCTAATTCGACTCAAGTATTGCTTCACGTCAAATGTAAAAAAAAAATAAATAAAAAAAAAACCAACAGATACTAAATTTGAATAACAACATCGGCATTCTTATCATTTTTCCCTGTCTGTGAACCTAACAACTTGAAACCAGTCAAAGTTGGTCTCCCAAGCCGGTTGACCAAATCCAAAACTGCTTTAAAACCAGCAAACCATACGCACTTGAACAGGCTGTAGACCAGCAGACCAGATTAGGCAGGTTTAAGACAATTTTCCCATTCAGGAACATACTAAATGTGTGTCTGCAAGGCCTTAGATGACAGTTGTGACCCTTTGGGGCAGCTCACTTTGACTGGCAGTCCACAGTAAAGTGAACGATAATGAAGTGTCCTCTGTGAACTATCTTAAAGGTCTCCAAAGTGCCACCGAAACATTCTGGGACAAAGGGAAAAGAGAAAGGAAGAAATAACATGAGCTAGATTTGAGACCAGATTATAAATAGCATGAAAGTGGGACTCCTTTTGAGAGGGAACAGTATGTCTTCAAACAAAATATTAACAGATGAAATACAGATGATGCTGATGAAATGCTTCATAAGCAACAAATGGATTTGAACCAATGTAGGGTGATCAAAACCAAATACTGTTATACTCGATACGCACATTGCCATTTCTTCACTTTGTCTGAATCAGCTTTGTTGGTACAAACAGGTAGGTTTATACAAGGGCAAACGGTTATGGGGCCCACTAAGTGTACCCACATAATTTGTCCTGTGAGTTCAAGCGATGACCCTTATTAATACCTCTTCCTAACTTCTCTTTAACATTAAGAGGTTTTAGAACTGCACAGACATGTGGTATCATTGAGGTTGATGCAGGAAGTCTAAATTTAACTAGTCAAATGCTAGCGCTACATTTATATAAAAAATATATATTATTTTTTTTACCTAAAAAAACAAAACAAAAAACAAAAACCCTTCTCTTAAAGCCTTGAGTGATAGTGAGAGTCCAAAAACTGTTCAATTAAATCGTGGCCCAAACACAAGACAGCCCAGCAATGCCAAGAGCCAACAACGCAGAGAAATATCAAAGGTCTCATTAAAGAACTTGAGCCAAAATGGAAACGAAAATTTGCATCTGACAAGTAGAAACTGGAGGCAAAACATTGGGGGGTTGGAGAAACATTACAAAAACAACAACAAAAGGAAATGTGGGAATGTCAGGCTCTTTTCTGGAATGCTGTTTTGAAACAAAACACAATCTTCCTAATGTTTATATTATTTGGTCTAATTGCACTTAAGTCATGATTTCATCCATCTGAAAATGTTCAGTAACTAAGAAAAGTGAAACTGCAGCATTTTCTCTTGGCTAATGTGTAAACAGTGTCAACCTTGCCTGTCAGTTTCTCGTAAGCCAAAAACCACCAATAAAACTGAATACTTCAAAACAACACAAACACTTTCCCTTCATTATTAAAAAACAAAAATAAAACAAAAACAATAAAACACATTATATCTGATTCCTGTTAAAGAGTCAGTGTGAATCAATTGAACTTATCTGTGCAATACAAGACCTGCAGTACAAGTTTTAAACATCACTCGTGGGTAATATTGCCAAGAAGATAGACAGAACGCAATACTGTACAAGAGTTCACCAATTACAGAAACCAAAGAAGAAACCATAAACACCTCAGCACAGATCTGAATTACAAACTGTATTAATGAAGCTCTTTTAAAATGAGTTTTACGGTTCAAAACTGTTCCTAACCAGACATGACATGACAAGTTTACAGTGATGAGTAATTTGTCCATCCAAACTGAAAGCAAAAGCGCTGCACCCTGTGACACAAAAACCTATAAAAGGATTTCGGACCAAAGAGATTGCATGGTAGGCAGAGCTACCCACCACAAAAATAAGAACCGACAAAAGTGATAGCGTCCTGTTGCTTGCCGCTTTTTGCAGACACAACACAATGTAACTCGAGCATCACCTGTTTTATCCTGTCATACCTGGTTAGGACATAATTTAAGGTAGACCAAGGCCAAGGTCTTTATATAAATAGCAAGAGCTGATCCTGAACATCCTTATCAGCGGGTGTTTCAGAAAAGCCCCATTTCGAGGTGTGATTTCATATTAGTCATCTCTGAAGACACTACTGGTCAGAAAATATGCCTAAAAGAAAGAGGTGCTGTTTCAGGAGTAATTGCATGCTTGTAATGAACTCCCGTAGTAACTGTTAAGAGTGAGTATTATCACAAAGTAAAACTGCATTATCTTAGAAAATCAAGAGAAGTGCAGAATAAGGATAAAAAGGTCTTTACATACAGACTGCAAACGCTGCACATAGAAAAATCGAAATACAAGGAGTAATCTTTCTTATACGGGATTTAAAAAAAACAAAAAAAACCATGAAAAACAACTATTGCTTTGATTTTGATAACTGAGCAGGGTCAGTCCACACCCAACAGCAGTGAATCTACACTGGTCTGTGCTAAACACTTCCGACAGGACGATTTCATTTAAACCTGCATGCTTCAGAGCAATAATCCATTTCCACAGGAACAAGCCGTCTGCAAACGACTAGAACCTGTTGCACATTTGGTCTCAGCTTCGCAAGCACGGCTGATTTTGGCTGACACCACATGTTGACTCCAGGAAAGGGGCACAACAATGTAGGATAAAAATAAAAAAAAAGTTAATAATCAGACTGAAGGATGCTTCCAACCATGAGGTACTATTTAGAGGCGTTTTCCTAGGCCAGCCTGAATGGGAGATGATAACTCCAAAGGGTTGAGGAGGAGAAATCACATTGAAACTGGAATGCAGATTCAGAGCCACTGCTGAATCAAACTAAAAACCTCTGAGGAGTCGTTAATGCAACTGTTAAGATGCGTGTGAGACTTCATCTGGAAGTAGTTCCTGATTGTAGAAAGATTGTTGGATCAACTGATTGACGTGACGATGCTGGGCAACTGTTCTCAAACTCCAGACTAGAAAGAAATCCTCAGCAGAAGCACCCTGAGAAGAGGCAGGGAGAGGAGGAGAGTGTAGGAAAGTGAGGACAAACACACCTCTAGAGAGAGACGCATTAAAAACTGTCCAAGTTTTAAGGTCTTCGCCAATAAAAGCCTGGCAGCGCAACAAGGGAAACAGTCAATGTTTAGAGAGAAAGAGCCTGTCTTTTAGGGGGGAAAAAGGTTGTTGAGCAATCTATCCTCATATGTCCTTCGTCAAAATATATAATTATTATTATTGTAAAGGCTTGTCAAGATTCTATGGCTGTATCCCATTCTTATCCCTGGCCTTTCTGAAATAAACATCTACTTGAGGAACTGCAAGATATCTTTATGCAAGTGATCACTGCCAAAACATGATAGTTCACCCACAGGAACACGCAGACGATGCAGGCTTTGGTACGTGATTTACCAGATAAAGCTGCCCATGCAGATCATTTCGAACTCTGACTATGACCTGGCAAAAAAAGTCCTCTGCTCGAGACCAGAACCGAAGAGAACTGGAGAAGGGGGCGGCAGGGGGCATCTTCCAATATGTGCAAAATCTCAAACATTCTGAGGCTACATTCTCTCTCCCTCCGACCACGCTCCCTCTTTCGCATCCGACTGACACTTCACTCCCAAAGACAATCTCTTTTGTGTTTGCTGCTACTTGCCGGCGTTCGAGCGCCCCTCGATGGATAGCTTGACCTCCTGAGGGATAAACGATGGGCGAGAGGAGCTAGAGGTGGCAGCTGAGGCTAAACTTCCGTCCTCATTCTTGATGCTGTATCTTTGGAAGCCGGGGGCAGACCAGCGCCTCTGGGACGCCCCTACAGAAGAGGCTCCCGCTCCGGTTCCCGGTGGAGCATGACCCTCAGTGTGCAAATAGTAGTTGCTCTGGCTCCGAGTGTGCTCTGCTGAAGTCCTGTTCGGTCTGGGGGGCACATCGATATGTCGAAGACCCCCGACCTGCATGGTCTCTTCCTTGTCTCTGTCCCTCTCTCTGTGGATGCGCTCCATCTTTAATTGGTTTGGTGGCCGAGGGGTGTGCTGGGGCGCAGGGGGGCCCATGGGCTGAGGTGGGGCTACTGACATGGAGTTGGCTTTGGTGGGAGTCCGGGCCTGCATTTGCTGCGGCGGTTTCTGCTGTAACGCGGCTTGCTGCTGCAGCGTCACAGACACGCAGACATCACCCACTTGCAGATGGTGGCAGGTGAGACCGTACAGTTGGGCAGTCCGCTCGGGGCTACAGGACGACCAGCCCTGTCCGAAAACGAAAAATGGGTGTTCGGGGGGAACATCTATAGTCACTTTGCTCTGCTGCTCCCCTACGTTGAAATGCAGCGCCACTAGACCAGGCCGCTGACTAGAGCGGATGTCCACCACCATGCTCGAGTCGATCTTAAGCCCACCGCTCACTTCTGCGCTCCGCACAAAGTCCTGAGTCTGCAGATCTTCCACACGCTTGAGCTCTCCGGTAGCCAACTGGATGATGGCGCCCTTCATGAAGTGCGACGGGCCGGTTGGTGCCAGCAGAGGAGCCTGTGGTAAAGCACCAGGAGTTGGAGTGGGAAGCTGCTGACCGTGTTGGGGAGGCAGCTCTGCCACCGCCCGCTCTGGGAGACACGCTGCTGCATCCATGGCTTTTGTATATGTAGCTTGAGAAGCAACGATGGCTGGTGAGGCCACTTCGTTGGATTGATAATGCTGCTGCTGTTGCTGCTGTTGGTGGTGATGGTAGTCCAGGGGCACGAGAACAGGCTGCCCATTGGCCAAGATCACGGCATGACCTTGTTGAACGATATGCTGCTGATGAGCTCTGGATTCAGCGGGATTTAATGCATATGCTGTTCTGACTTCGCTCTGAGCCTCTCGACTCCTCTGAGAGCTTTGTGACAGGTTCAGAGGGACATGTGCTGCTTCCTTGCGACTCGCGCCATGGACAGGAGAGGCCAGTCGTCCAACCACCTGCTGGACCTACAAATTAAATGACATAAAATTACAGTCAGAAAAATCTAATCTTTTAAATGGAAGTTTATTGAATATTTAGACATGTTGTAAAGGATTATTTCACTTTAAAATGAAAATGACCCCATGATTTACTCACCCTCAAGCCATCCTAGGTCTATGACTTTCTTCTTTCAGATGAATACAATCTGAGTTATATTAATAATCACTCTGAAGCTCCCAAGCTTTATAATGGCAGTGAAGGAAACCACCTGTTTAAAAGCTCAAAAAAAGTGCATCAATCCATCATAAATGTACTCCACACAGCACCGGGGGGTTAATAAAGGCCTTTTGAAGTTGTTTAAGAAAAATATCGATATTCAACACGTTATAAAGTAAAATAACTAGCTTCCAGCCAAAGGGATTCCACTTATGTCTAAAGCATAACTTACGCGATGTATAAAGTAGGACGTAGCGTAGTACGTCATGGTGTAGCCTAATACCAGTAGTACGTCACGTAAGTTACGCTTTAGACACAAGTAGAATCCATATGGCCGAAAGCTATTTTACTTTATAATGTGTTAAATATGGATATTTTTCTTACACAAACGCATCACTTTGCTTTAAAAGACCTTTATTAACCCCCTGGGAGCCGTGTGGAGTAGGTTTATGATGGATGAACGTTTTTTTAACTTCAAACAGGTGGTTTCTGTTCACTGCCATTATAAAGCTTGGATGTGTCAGGATATTTATTAATATAACTCCGATTGTATTCGTCTGAAAGAAGAAAGTCATATACATCTAGGATGGTTTGAGGGTGAGTAAATCACAGGGTCATTTTCATTTTAAAGTAAACTAATACTTTAAAAATCTAAAAAAGTTTTGCATGTGTGTTTTTGTTTAGTATCATATTTGATACATCAGACGTGTATGGCATTACATGTATACATAGTAATGATATAGGAGAATATGGATCTCTCACTTGAGAACAAACTGAGCAAAAATATGCAGTTTGGTGCAGTTGATGTTATTTATTTTGCCAAAAAGTAAGATTAAATTCTGATAGCTTTTAATCTAAATCAATGAGATTTTTATAACAGTTCAGCAGAGTACTTTTTAATATCAGTTGTCACTCTATATCATAGTTGTCATACAGTGACAACTAAGAGACAGACAAATAAACGTTCCTCAAAAGCCTGATGTACTCACATTTTAACATGACTTTTCTTAAAATGATGTATAGATAATCAATTAAAACTAAGCTGCTTAGAATATAAAAATATAAAAGTTATTCTTAAGTTTACTTTATAAAAATCAGTAAAGATTTCACAGCAAAAAGACAAATGTACCACAACCTGAAGAGGAATGTTGTTAAAATTAAAAGGCTAAAAACTAAAAGGCTTTTTACTTGCTAAAGAAGTATGAACTATCAATCAGACGACAGAAGGCATGAACAGATTGTGTACAAGAGGATTTTCAGCAAAGTTTTGATCATGTTGATAATTTAAAGGCCTTAGAAATTTGAGTATTATCAAATATAGCACCATAAGCTGAATAGTGACAAATGAAAGGTGAGACTTGCCTCAAGACTTGTCACAGCAGATTCTGCTGAGTATAAATCAAAAACCAATCTCTGTTGTTTCTAAGAAGTAATAGCCAGAGTTACTCAATCCTCAACACACCCAAAGAACAGCTAATAAAGGAAGGAAGTGGTGTAACTGATGCTGACTCACAAGAATTGCCTTAAGGCAAATCTCTGAAAATGCATTAAGGAGGGATAAAACAGGAGATAATGGTCAGGTTGTAGGTAATAATTGGTTCAAGAAACCTCATTTCCAACTTCTATCCAAATATGATATCTGGGAAGTTGTAACAATAACATCAACATCAAGATTTTGTGATATGTTCAGTGCAGTGTTATTGTGATCTAAAACTAAAAATTCAGTAACTCAAATAAAATATATTTTTTTCATCTAAATATTAAACTTAAAAAAAAAAAAAACATTAGATGCACTCTATTGGCAACTAATGAATCAAGTTTAAGCACTACAATTAATAAAACAAACTAAAATAAATGAAAGCTAAATAGAAATAATAAAAGCATGCAACAAAATTACTAAAACTTAAACTAAAATTAAAATGAAATATAAAAATATAAAAACAAAAGCTAAACATTAATAAACAGGAAATACATTCATTCTTTTATTATTTACAAATTGCAATATAAAATACAGTTATTTGGTTAATTTGGTTCTCTTCATAGACACATGACTTAAAGGTGCAGTAAGCAATTTCTGAGAAATGCTGTTAAAAATTTAAATCAACACCTAAACAATATTGTGAATATTTGCTAGAAGTCTGTTGTATGGAAGCTTGTTTCCACCATGAAATTAAAAAAAAGGTAATTGCGACTTTTTAATCTCTTAATTCTGACTTTATTTTCTTGCAATTGTGGGTTATAAATTCAGAATTGTGAGATGATAATTTTTTTTTTTTAAACTGCAATTACCTTTTTATTTATTTTTTAATTAGTGGCGAAAACAAGCTTCCACACTGTTCTGTGTGTGCTGGATAAAAAAAAAAAAAAGTGTTTGCATATAGTCTTGGCTGTGTACATAGGAGAAAAAAAAAAACCAAAGTGGATCGGACAAATCTACAGAGCACCAAAACACTCTTGTAGCCAATCAGCAGTAGGGGGCGTATGATGGGTGAGGAGAGAGAGTGAGTGAGTCAGTCATTCGAAGAAAGACTGAACAAAGGTCTTACGGGTGTGGAACGACATGAGGGTGAGTAATTAATGACAGAAATTTCATTTTTGGGTGAACTAACCCTTTAATACTGGAAAAGCTCCATATGTGAGTAACATTGGTTTTACTATGTTTTACAGAACCAAGATGTTATCGTATGCTGTTGTTGTTGAATTACAGCTGAATCATCCATACTTGTGCAAGCTGATGCGCCAGCTATTTGTGGTTGCCTGTGTTGCATTGCGTGTTCGTTATTTTGGAGGCGGAGCAATGAAGGGTAGTGGGGGGGGGGGGGGGGGGGTGTTGGTTTCAAATATCAACAATATTTCTCAGAAATCACTTACTACACCTTTAAATAAAGATCTGCTATTAACAATATAGGTCAAAATTATAGGCTAAGTAATAATAGCATAATAGCATAATAGTCAAGTCACTACTGATGAGGATATATTTAAGTGTTGTGACTGGCCACCATTTTTAATCAGCTTTTCTGCAGTGCACTCAATAGTCCTGTGATGTGGCAAATTACTGTTCCAAGTCAAAAAGAGATCAAAATTTACCATATTATTTACATAAAGTACATTCCTTGTGATATTGCAATAACTTGCTCTTCCTCTGAAATGACTTCCCCTTTTCAATTGCTCTATTCTGACATCTAACACCCACTATCCAATCAGTTTCTGATTACAGAATGCTGTGACGTCATGTCTACAACCCATCTGCAACTCTTTATCAATTGTAGTATAACAGAATGTCAAATATGTGGTTGTTTAATTTAGCAGCAGATTTGGCTAGCATTAGCCAAAAACATTGTTGTAAAATCATATTTGTGTTCTAACAATTCCTTTATGCAGTTTCTTCATGCTTTCAAACACTTTCCCCACATACATCGCACCTTACATGCCCTGGATCTTTACTTTCAAGCTACAGCATGTACTTTTCAATTTGGTGATCGAAAAGGCTGAATTCTGGAGTGAAAAACCACAGACCTTCAATAACCCACTTTCTTTGAATGGACCCTTTTAACATTTCCGTGGTTCTAAGAGGCCGAAGTCATCAGTTGGGTACATTTCTGTAGTGGTAAATGGGAGATGAAAGAAACTATAATTTTTGCATTACCATTTGCTCAGATAGCAAAAAGAAAAGAATCCATGATAGCATTTCCATGACCAGTGTTGGGGGTAACGCATTAACTTACGTAATCAGATTACTTTTTCAAGTAACTAGTAAAGTAACGCATTACTTTTTCAATTTACAACAAATTATCTAAGTAATACTAGTTATAAGTTACTTTTTCACATTTATTGACTGACAGCTCTCTTGTCCTCATGTTGAGAGAAATAAAGTTCAGAGGTGTTGTGTGCGCTGTGTGAACATGATGGTTATTGTAGTTCTAGACTAAATGTGAACATGCATTTACAAAAACACTTGTACAAAAACAGATTCAGTAAACCATACTAATAAAGCAAAAATTACTTTAGATTAGATTTAAAAATAAGAGTGTTGAACTTGCATCTCCTGTATCCTAAGTAACACAATTAGTTACTTTTTTTAGGGAGTAACGCAATATTGTAATGCCTTACTTTTAAAAGTAACTTTTTTAAAAGTCATTTACTGCCAAGGTAATATAACAATGCAGTTATAAATGTGTACGAATAATAATTTTTTTTTTTTTTTTTTAATTAAAAACTAGATTTTCAATACTGGTAACTTTGGAAACGCGTCATCACAGTCTGTGAAAAGGGTCCATTTCTATAACTCTACGAAACCTTCAGCAAGACATTTTATATTCTTATAATTCTATTCTTATATATTTTTATACTCTATACTTACATTATAACACATTGATCCAATAGTAAACCATCCGTTCCTCACCTCGAGATCAGTGTCTGGCGTGCTGCTCTGTCCTGGCGACATTCTGCCCTCCGGCCTGCGGCTTTTCAAGCTCTTGTCTTGCTGGCCCTCCAGCGCAGCTGCCTGCAGCATCCGTGCACTTCTGGCCGAATAAACTACATCCTGATGGCTCTCCCTGCCTCCGTGGTCTCTGTCCCCACCATTCACCTCCCTTTCCTGCTCTAGGGAGCTGCCGTGCAGGTCTCGTTGAGGTTGGACGCCCCTGACGGCGGGGTGGTAGAACACAGGCACGCCTCTCGGGCTGAGCTCCCCGGCAGACAGCATCCCTACAGTCCCGAGTGCCGCTTGTGTCGCCGCCTGCTCAGACGGGAGCATTTTGGTGTACGAGACCTGCTGCTGCGGAGGGGACGAGACCACTCCTTCCTGAATCACTGATGGGTATGGAACCAGGTGTGGCTGTGACATGGCGGACTGAGGTGGCATTAAGGGGTTGGGAACAAATCCCGGAGGCAAGGCGTAGGGAACCGCAGTCGCGTACGGAGAGCTAACAAACTGCAATGAGGAGTGTGGGATCTGGGTGTAGCCATGCGGAGGGTAGGGAACACTCGTATGCTGTAACACCGAGGAAGGTACGTTGTAGGCAGGAGAAATGTGGCTAAGAACAGGGTGCAGACTGGTGGGTGAGTAGGTGCCAGCGGGCAAAGCTACTTTATAGAGCATGCTATACTGATCCACGGGTACCCCGATGAGACCCTCAGCACCCTCCACCCCATAATGCACGCTCGGCTGGGCTCGCACCCACTCGTTACTACCACTTTGGGCTTCTCCGCTCACTCCAGAGCTTTGTGAAGATGGGCCATCCTCACCTCCTCCTCCACTCCCAATTCCACTGCCTCCCGCTCCGCCGCTGATGCTACTGCTGCTGTTGTTGTTGGTGGAGGTGTTGTTGTTGTTGTTGTTAACAGGGAGGTCCCGCTTCTTGGGAGGGAGGCACTCCTGGTTGCGCTCATGGACTGGTTTCATGGTGATTTGGGATGAGAATGGGCACTGTTACTAAACAGAGGAAGGAACAAAGCCTGACAGCCGCGGAAATAGCACCACTGGAATCAGCTCTGAGAACCTCCCGCTGGCCTCTTCCATCACCTTACCTAAACGCATAAAGAAATCATATATAAATATTAGGGGTGTGACGAAGAACGAGACAAGACATGATTTTTTACACAGTAGTTTTAAGAAATCCTCAATGACGAAATACATGACTAGAAAATTAGTCTGCAGGTGCATTTGAAATGTTTTAACTAATCATCTTGTAATGAATGTCATTTCAGTTCTACTTTCTGAGTATGAATTATCATATGCAGTAAAAGACAACAATACTCAAGCACTGTAAAAGGTTTTGCCACAAACTCAACTGACTGGCTTTCTCTCCTGTATGATTTCATATGAGTCTCTTCAGACCTTAGATCTGTACATGAATTATGAGCTTCTACAACTTTTGAACTCTGAAATCCTTCCCACAAGTTGATCATAGAAATAAAAACAGTATAAATAAAAATTAATAACAGTTTTCTGTTATTGCAACTATAACTATATACTCTCTCAATATTCAAAGTGCAAATAGTGACCCAATTTTTCTATAAGCATGATACAGAGCTAAGACATGGTCACAACTACACAGCCCAGCCTAAGAGCGCTGTCACACCCCTAATAAATATAAACTATATATATTATAAAATAATGATGTATAGACTAGTGCTCAACATACTGACCAGGCCAATAAAACAGCCGTTTTTGAGATTGTTGACAACTGTGCCGACTGGTCAATTAAAACATTTGGCCAATCTGCCAAACGTCACTTTCAAACTCTGCATATATAAATTGCTACAATATTTTTGGTGAATTTTAAGCACAATTTAGTGCCATATTACTTACAAGCAACGTGCAAGAGTACATATTTTAGTTAGTTTGCATTTTACATTTTTAAAGGACAATTTTTCTTAAAATTTTAATCAGCTTTGTATTGTTAAAATGTCTGTAGTATATATAAATGAACATTGCATAATCTTTCTCCATGTTACCTGCTCCCAACTCTCCCCATTTATTTGTCAGTTTGAAAAAAACAATCAACATTGACTCAAACCTATAGATTTTTTTAGACTTTCAGCCAAGTTTGATTCAATTCAGATTATTTGGACATACACTAATGCACACAATTCTGCAATTTATGTGCCAAAACTGATAATAATTATGTGCCATTAATTAAACAACCATATATAAGAGGGTATGCATTGACGTCACTTTCCCGCCAGAAAACACCCCCTCAGCCGGACTGAGTGGCAAAAGAGCCTGCTGCATGTTTGGATTTAATAGGGGAAACTGCGAAAACAACTAAAACGCTAAAAAAACTAACGATTAAAATTAAGGTTGAACTCGATAGTGTTCCTGTTACAACTTACCAAAGATCCAGTAATCTATTGATATTGATTTGCAGCCAGGAATTATGTTTTTAGACAATTATGTGTGCCTGATTTCAACGCCGGTGAAACACATAAAGCAAATTTGCCTGTATTTATATAAATACAATAGGTAGCTCTAAATTCGGGTGATCACTTATATCAATGTTATATATCATCCAGTCGTAAAACTTGAATAGTTTTTGTCAGTGTTTATTTAAAAACACCCAATTATGCAGAATATAAGATAGTAAATATTTAATTGATAAGTTGTCAATACAATATACAGGGTATGATTTTACCCCAAAATTCAACATATTGACAAAATGATAACAGCAAATCCATGTTTAGCTGTCTAGAGTCCAGTTGTTTCTGTGAATTGCAGTGATCAATTTGCTTCTCTCTTTTTTCCGCTTTCGGCAGTTTAGATACGATTTCTTGTCTATCTGTACAGTCAAAAGCAAAGCTCTTTCCTGTTTTAGATGTGTTTTGTGTGTTTTTCATGCTGAAAACCAATGCCGCCACTTAGTCTTTTTGGCACTCGGTGAGCGTAACCACAGTCACTCCAGCCGACAGTGACGTCACGTACCCTCGTTATAATACAATATAATATATTTTTGTTAACTAAAATGGTTTTCGTAATAAATCTAAAATGAAATAAAAATAAATATTAAATAAAATTTGAATTTTTGCCTTGGCAAATGTAAGTTGAAGTACTAAAGATACTCAAACTGAAATAAAAGGATAAACAAAAACTAATAATGACAAAAGCACATAACAAAACTAGAAATTAGTCTAAGATTGAGTCTGCCAGATGATGTGTTGAAAATCTGACATTGTAAGACTACAAAGCCTTTGAAAAACAGTGACATGTCATTTTCTGATGTATGACTGTGTGTCATTTATATTCTAGAGCAAAATGTGGAAGTCTCTTTGAGTAACCCTAACCACAGACAAACAGACATCAAAAGCCACTTTTCTAAAAAGCCCACTGGAAATTACCGAGGATATCCACAAATGTGCCTTCCAGTTTGGCCTAAATATAACGTCAAGGATACTAGAAAGCAAGATAAATAAACTACAAAATACAAGCATCATGATAAACATCACTAAACCTCATTAGTGCAGTTAATGGGGAATTTTGTAAACTTCATTTTACAGATAAGTTAAATAATTCAAAATTGAAGATTTATCACATTTCTTTTTTTAAAATGTTAATCACTAACGCTGACATCAAACTCTACTGTTATTACTACAACCTGGCAATGATTTTTAATAGTATTTCAAAGCTTATTATAATAATATTTAACCTTATATCTCACAGAACAAACACGATAAAAACCCATGTTCAGTAACAGCCATAATAGTTAACAGAATTAGGCCTAAAAAATAAAGCACTCAAAATACATTTCTTCCAGGCTAACTGTATTGTGCCCATGATGCTTCTGTGATTCATACACGGTAGATTCAATAAAGAGAAAGAAAGTGCAGAAATAGAAAGCAGCTAAGCCCTTTCTGTCCATGTTCTCTTAAAGAAACAGACACTAGTTGGGCCACATGCTTGCCATATCAGAAAATGCCCTATATATATATATATATATTGAAATATTTGTGTGCTGTTTTGGTAAATTTAACACTAATTCAAATCTAGGCATACATAGTTATGTAGGTTTAGTGCATGCTTCAAGTATCTTACATAAATACACGAGATACTTTGATTAATTACGATTAGACACAATATTTCCACGTAAAAGATAATAAAATGCCCCAGAAAAACAATTCAAGGTGCAACTATTGCTCCGTAGTAAACGTAGATATCTGACGCTACATGCACGTTGGATAAAATGCACTGCCAACTTTCTAAATATAGTAATCTCTCATTTTAATAGCAAAATTCATAAATCAAACAGCGGTCACTGAATCATTTGCTAAAACGAAAAGTTTCCATGAAACGGAAACTTCGTCTACTTACATTATCCTGACACCATTAAACTGAAACATACATAAAAGAAAGCGAAAAAAATATTAAATGGCACAAATAATATATTGTTTTAATTCAATAACATACATTTAGATGTTTTGGGTGTCCGCAATCCGTGTGAGTATTGACATCGCGCTGAAGTGAATCGTGGCACAAGTAGAGACACTAGTGATGTTTTCATGAAGACTCAAGCGTTAGCCAGCTGCTATTAAAGCCTTTAACTTCACTAGCCAGACGTTTCACGCGGGGAATATAATCATTCATCTGCATAAAACAGTTTGGTGCGTTCGCTTCATTTCGTCCAATCAAACTTTGGTAGTCAACGCATGTTTGAAACTAAAGCAGGAGTAAATGAGAGGCTGGGATTTCCACCGGATCGCCGCTAACGGGCTAATCGCTCTTCCCACATACTCAAACAGCCGCTTCTTCACCCGCACGCAAACGCCCTGCGACAAAAACACTCACCTCCGCATTGCATCGTGTAGACGACGGGCAAAAATACAGACTCTCTGTGGAGTTCGTGCAATAAATCAATGGTGAAATATGGGCTGGTGATATCTGCCCATTCCAGAGGCCAGCAGACTGAAGCCCAGCGGCGCGCGCTGATGACGTCATGGAGGAGTTGATTCGCGGCTCGTTCATTACAGCAGAAAGATTTCAGTTTTTAGGGAAAGTTTGTGGGTTATTACTGGGTTATTACTGCTACACACACACACACACACACACACACATTATATTATACAAATGCGTAAATATCATAATTTTTACATACACATAATTTTGAAAGATGTGAATCATATTAGTTTTTTTTTTCTTCTCACAATTCAGTGAGCATAAGAGTGAATGAGTTCACCATGTTCCGTATAATATCAATAGAGGGCAATGTTGAGCTGTCACTATATGTTATGTTGGCCCTTGAGGAGACAGACAATTAAATAGCTTTACTGCCTCTAAGATAGAAATAACTGTGAAAATTCTGTCATCATTTACTCACCCTCAAGTTGTTCTAAATCTGTCTTCTGCTGAACACAAAAAAAGTCAATGGAAATCCCCATTGACTTCCATAGTATATTTTTCCCATGAATATGAAACCGGTCCATCCTACAGCACAGTAGGTGGCGCTAATGCATTACTCAAGTTTGCAAACAGCGATGCAGAAGGAAGACCGCTGTTCGATTAGCCGCTGTGCTTTTGGGAAATTGAGTGTTCGTTGTAATCAAACTCGTGTTGATCGTGAATTTTATAATAAGTCTTATATAACCAGGCGTTTTCAAATTTATTTAGGCTTTTAAGATGCTTTATTAATATTGCTGTTGTAATAAGCCACCCAGTAGCTTGCCAAGCACAAAAGTGTTTTTGTTTAGCTGTTAGCTGATAGTGTTTAAATGAGCGTTTGAGTCATGTTGCTAGATGTGCTACAGGGAGCGGAGGCTGGAGGATTCACACTCATTCAAGGTAACCATTTCGTGAACTAACAGGAGTCTCATCAATGCTCTTATCCCGGTTGTACCTTTTTACACCGCTGAGTAACCATAGTAATTATATGTGTGATCCGGTTTGCAGATACTGTCAAATGCAGCGGTCGGGGAATCCTCAAGTGTTTTATTAATGCTGCATTGAAAAGGCAAGTTCTGCATTTTTTTTTAATTGACCTCCATTAAGTTGTTACACTTTGGGTATTGTTTGATTTGTGTTAAAATCTTTTTAAAGGGGCGAAAACGTACATGTGCTGG
This sequence comes from Elopichthys bambusa, assembly GCA_037101425.1. Taxonomy (NCBI): domain Eukaryota; kingdom Metazoa; phylum Chordata; class Actinopteri; order Cypriniformes; family Xenocyprididae; genus Elopichthys; species Elopichthys bambusa. Next base: position 42,781,680 of record CM074432.1, on the reverse strand, counting down.
GATTTGAGGCGAGTGAAACAGAAGTGTGCGCTGGCTTGGACAGCAGCTGTGTGCAGAAGTGAGCAAAATAATAATAATAAAAACTCTTGATTTGTGACTTGAAGTTAAGACATGCTTTTATGCATATGGTGACACCTAACCTCATAGAAATGTATGACAGTAAAATTGTACTGACTGTGTTGTTTAGGATGCACATCATTTGAAATCTAAATATCATAGTGCAATGGTTTTCAGCTGGTTTTGCTTCAGGATTCAAGATTTTACATTTTACAAGTGGTAACATAACACCACACCAAGCAGTTTATTGTGCAAAAGTAAACAAAAATTACCTTAAAATTAATTTTTTTTTAATTCATGCAAAATAAACAGCAGAAATATTATATTTTATTAATAATAGCTGAAGTATCAAGTGACTGAAGAATATGTGCCAAAAACTGTGCCGCGTATATATATATATATATTTTTAAGTTTATAGTCCTGGTGGTTTACGTTAACTATTCATAATATTGTTACTTTATATTATTTGCATTTACCATTATTTTTCCACGGATGTTTATTAACATAAATGTTATACGTTAAAAAACAACTGCAAAAATATTGTATTTTATTCAAATTAGCCATATTATCTAGTGACTGATTAATTTGTGCCAAAGTATGCATAGCCTTTGATGGAAAATGAAGTTAATAAGTCTGGATATTTGTTGCAGTAACTATGTACAATATTGTTAGTTGGTTTTTTTTTGGTTTTTTTTGCATTTGATTGTTTTTCCCCAGCTGTTTATTAACATATATTTTGTATGTGCATAAACAACAGCAAAAGTATTAATATTAGCCGTAGTATCAAGTGATTGATTAGTTTGTTACAAAATATGCACAGCCTTTGACAAAAAAATCAACTTTTTTTTTTAAAGTTGATAAGTATGGTTATTTTGCTAACTTATTTTTTTATACCTTATTTTGCTACCTATGTATGATATTGTTAGTTATTTATAATTATTTGCATTTACCATAGTTTTCCATAGTTTAAACTCTGTAAGTGCATAAACAGCAAAAGTATACATTTTATTCACGTATACCATAATATACACAGCATTTATAAGTTGATAAGCCTGGTTATTTTGCTTTATTATTATGATTATTATTATTATTATTATCTCTTTTTTTTTAAACCATATTTTGCTAACTATGTAGGATATTAATTTATTATTTAATTTACCATTGTTTTTTCCCTACTCTTTATTAACACATTTTGTAAGTGCATATACAACAGCAAAAGTGTAATATTTTGAATTATTTTGTAATATTAAGTGTTGAAATACTTTCTCATGTGTTTTGTGTGTTTAAAGGCTTTATTTTCATAAGGGTTTCCCTGATCCCCTCGGCTGGATGTGTAAATCTTCTTTCACCGTCAATCAGCTCACTTCTCAACACATAACTGAGCTCATCAAAGACACGCAGCATGCCAAAGCATCAGTACTTGTTATTGACTCCCTCTCATTTGTTTTAAGACATCATGACCCTGTTGTCATCTGTCAAAGACTTCAGGGGCTCAGAAAAGGTGAAACATGTCACACTGACAAACTGTGTTGCCTTTTAATTGACAAATTCAAGACTTAGGAAATAATGCTCTTGTTTTTTGTTTTTTTTTCCCACTGACCACTAGGAGGAGATATTAAAACTATTATAGTTCTCCTGCATTCAGACTTGCATCTGCAAGGTGTTGTAGGTATTGTAAGTCACTTAGCCAGTACTGTTATCTCTTTGGCACCTGCAAACTATGAACATCATGCTATGGCTATGACCACACGACGCACGAAGTCGGGCAAAGTTGTGCAAGAGGTAAGCCATGAATTTTTACTCTGAATAAACATGCAATTCTAAACTATGAAAGCTTGTTTCCACCATGAAATAAAACAATAAAAAAGGTAATTGCGACTTTTTATCTCACAATTCTGACTTTTTGTATCAGAATTGCATGATATAAAGTCAGAATCGCGGGTTCTAAAGTCAGATTTGCGTGATATAAATTCAGAATTGAGTTCCGAAGTCAGAATTGGATACAAAAATTATAAAATCTATTACCATACTTAGTAGGGAATGATCAAAATGGGTTTATGTTGCATAGACAAGGATGCCATAATGTTAGAAGAGTACTGAATATTTTGCATGACCAGAGGGGAAGAATAGATGCTCCTCTGCTGTCACTAGATGCAGAGAAAGCTTTCGACAGAGTCAAATGGGATTTTCTGTTCGACGCGTTGAAACGTTATGGACTCGGAGAGAATGATTGTAAATGGGTTGGATTATTATACAAGAATCCCATAGCTGAGGTCCTGACTAATAATGTGGTATCAAAGCCATTTAATATTTCTAGAGGATGTAGACAGGGCTCTCCTCTCTCCCCTCTACTTTTTCTTTTAGCCATTGAACCATTTGCAATCGCAATTAGAACAGATAGAGATATTGAAGGTATAACAATTTCCGGTTTTGAACATAAGATAGCTCTTTTTGCAGACAATGTTATAATGTTTTTAAAGAAGTTAGATCCATCTATTCCTGCTCTACTTTACCTTATAGAGATTTTTGGGAAAATATCAGGGTATCGGATTAATAATTCAAAGTCCTCTATTATGATGTTGAATAAGGAAGAAGGGTAAAATCCTAGCAGTAACGTAAACATGTTTAAAACTTCCAGAGTCTTCACATATCTGGGTATTAAAATAACCCCAGAGGTGGGAGATGTTGTTGTGATAAATTATGACTCTGTTTTTGATAATGTAGCATTATGTAAAAAGTCAATTGAACGATGGACCTTATTACCCATCTCTGTAATAGGGAGGATAAATATATTAAAAATGAATATATTGCCAAAACTTTTATATCTTTTTCAGAATATCCCTCTAGCACCTCCAAGCAACTTATTTTCTAGACTGAAGAGGATTGTTACTAAATTCATATGGAATAATAGAAAACCAAGACTTAGACTATCTCTTTTATATCTGCCTTATGATAGAGGTGGGCTTCAGTGCCCTAATTTCCAATGGTATTATCTGGCATCTCAATTAAGATTTATGTTTTTTTTTCTCTCATTCTCATGATCTACCAACATGGCTAGAATTGGAAAAAAATTCAATTAAATCAGATTTGTTTCTGGAAACTTATTTATATGAACCAGACTGTAAAGTGTTAAAGAAAATGAAGGAAAACGTTACAAATCCATTAGTTCTAAACATGGTAAGGGTGTGGCATGAAACACAGAGATATTTAAATATCTCGTATACAAATTCAGTATCTCGTTACTGCCCTATATGGGGAAATGAAAAATTTATTCCGGGCAGAACAGATGTAGGCTTCAAATTATAGGCAGAGAAAGGTATTAAGCATATAAAAGATTTGTATGTGGAAGATAGACTAATGTCCTTTCAAAAAGTGATTACTAGATTTGGTATATCTAAAAATCTTTCTTTTTTTTTTTTAGGTATTTGCAAATAAGAGTCAGAATTGCGTGATATAAATTCAGAATTGCGAGTTCTGAGGTCATTTGCGTGATATAGTCAGGTTTGCATGATATAAATTCAGAATTGCGGGTTCTAAAGTCAGAATTGCGAGTTCTAACGTCAGAGTTCTAAAGACAGAATTGCAGATTTGCATGATATAAATTCAGATTTGGGAGTTCTGAAGTCAGATCTGCATGATATAAATTCAGATTTGCTAGTTCTGAGGTCAGAATTGCGAGTTCTGAAGTCAGATTTGCTAGTTCTGAGGTCAGAATTGCGAGTTCTGAAGTCAGATTTGCGTGATATAAATTCAGAATTGCGAGTTCTGAGGTCAGATTTGCGAGTTCTGAGGTCATTTGTGTGATCTATAGTCAGAATTGCGAGTTCTGAGGTCAGATTTGCGAGTTCTGAGGTCATTTGCGTGATATATAGTCAAAATTGCGATTTCTGAGGTCAGAATTGCGTGATATAAAATCAGATTTGATAGTTTTGAGGTCATTTGCGTGATATAGTCAGAATTGCGAGTTCGGAAGTCATTTGCGTGATATATAGTCAGAATTGCGAGTTCTGAGGTCATTTGCGTGATATAAATTCAGAATTGCGAGTTCTGAGGTCATTTGCGTGATATAAATTCAGAATTGCGAGTTTTGAGGTCATTTGCGTGATATAGTCAGAATTGCGAGTTCTGAAGTCATTTGCGTGATATATAATCAGAATTGCGAGTTCTGAGGTGAGAATTGCGTGATATAAATTCAGATTTGCGAGTTCTGAGGTCATTTGCGTGATATATAGTGAGAATTGCGAGTTCTGAGGTGAGAATTGCGAGTTCTGAGGTGAGAATTGCGTGATATAAATTCAGGTTTGCGAGTTCTGAGGTCAGGTTTGCGAGTTCTGAGGACAGGTTTGCGTGATATAAATTCAGAATTGCGAGTTCTGAGGTCAGAATTGCGTGATATAAATTCAGATTTGGGAGTTCTGAGGTCAGATTTGCGTGATATAAATTCAGAATTGCGAGTTCTGAGGTCAGATTTGCGTGATATAAATTCAGAATTGCGAGTTCTGAGGTCAGAATTGCGAGTTCTGAGGTCATTTGCGTGATACATAGTCAGAATTGCGAAATCTGAAGTCAGATTTGCATGATATAAATTCAGGTTTGCGAGTTCTGAGGTCAGATTTGCAAGTTCTGAGGTCATTTGCGTGATATATAGTCAGAATTGCGAGTTCTGAAGTCAGATTTGCGTGATATAAATTCAGAATTGCGAGTTCTGACTTTATATTATGCAGTTCTGACTTTATAACTCGCAATTGCGAGAAGTCAGAATTGTGAGATTTAAAGTCGTTTTTAAAAGTCAATTACCTTTATTTTTTTAAAAAATTTTTTTGTGGCGGAAACAAGCTTCCATACTAAACTGTAATCAGTATGTGTTTAATCAATTTATAGGAAGAGTATTTCAGCGTCTCTGAGGATGCAACCCTTTCTGTACAGGCCAAACCCCGTCAGCCTGGGCATGTACAGAAAGAGCAAGATGTCGCGGAGGTGAGCAAAGCCGCTTAGATTCTCAATGACTTTAGATTGAGGTTTTTTGTTGTAACTGTTTGTCTTTCATTGTGATTTGAGCAGGCTGATCCAACATCAAACTTGACCTTCAACCTACGCCTGTCTGAGGAGGAGAGAAAAGCCAAGGAGAAAGTGGCACTGCCATTTGTATTTAGCCAAGAGAAGTAAGAGACTTCTATTGATGTAAAGTCAAAGTTCAATGTTATCTTATGCTGCCTTCACATGCTATCGGGGTTTCCTAGTTAAAAATTGGACATGAACACCCTCTCAAGTCGTATTTACCACTGGGAAGCTCAAGGATAATTTTGATACCCAAGTTTCTGAGTTGGGCGGGCCATAAACTTTAAACATGGTGGAGGAGACAACGATTGCTGCTGTGACTGATATTCTTTAGTTTTTTCCACAACACCTACATTGCCTTGTCATGTTGTTAAAGTAGTGCATAATCATTTGAAGCGTATTGTATGTTTTATACACAGCAAAAATAGCCTGTATTTGACCATAATTCCAGAATTGTCTGCAAGCTCAATATCTATAGTGCTGTGAATGTTTATATGGTTGTCAATGAATGGGGCGCTAAATATCATTGTGGCTTTAATAAGATTTTCCCAACAAATAGGCAAAAATAAACCTGGTGTCCTCCATGATTCCTGTCCTTTCTGATAACAAAGCGCTTGAAGGCGAAGAGCTCATAATCACAACTTCAGAAGGGGGAAGTAGAAAATTTCTGATAGCACATGAAGGCAGCATTAGTAAAATCCCTGTAAGACAAGTCATTTCCCTCGGTGGCCATCTTTGAAACGCCTTATGGGCAGCTATTTCAGGGTACGTTTACCCAGCAACAATATACTAAAAACAGAAACGCTTTTCCTTTGCGTTTTTCGCATACAGACGCCAACGTTGTCACAACTATCCCCGTTCACACAGATCCGTGAAAATGACTAAAAACGCTGTATTATGCTGCCAGGCCAGTAGTTGGCGATGTCACTTTGTAAAGAAACTACGAGCCTATAGACCAAATACACGTGCCAAGGCAACATTTCTAATAATTTTTTTTTTAAAGTTTACGTTTTTCATCTAGTATTTATATTCTACTTTTTCAGCTTTATTTCAATGAACAAAAACAATTTTTCATAGTTTTAGTTAACAATAAGAATACTGTTTGTTTAAAAAAAAAAAAAGTTTATTTAATAAAAAATCCAGGTTACACTTTATTTTAAGGTGTCCTTGTTACAGTGTAAACTATACATTTAATTATTGAGTAATAATAATTAACAACACTGTAGGGTTAAATTATGGTTTTGTTTAAGGTTAGTTGCTTGTAATTTTGTATAATTTATAGTTATTACTATAGTAGGTACATGTAAAATATGTAACAAGGACACTTTATTTAAAGGACTGAATTTATTTAAAAAAATAAGATTTTTTTGCCTAATAAGGGGTGCGTTTCCCAAAAGCATCATTAGCCAACTGACATCGCAATTTCCGTCGTTACTAACATAGTTCAAAGATTTGGTGTTTCCCGAAAGCATAATTCAAACGAACATTCACAAACTGCATCACAGACTTGTGTGGTTGGAACGAAAGCTCTCAAGCTGTAGTTAGAAGCATAGTTTCTTGTTTTTATGACATGTGGACTTAATAAATCCTTATCTTGAGCAAAATAAGCAAGCTGACATTAAATACAATGTATTTCAATGTATCTTTTATTTCGGATATATACAAATGTCATTTACATATTTTAGTTTGTCCAGAGATTTTAAGCACCGTTTTTGAAGAGTGTGTATGTGCTCTGGTACATAAGAACGAGCCTATGATTGAATCTGGAAATAAAGCAAAAAGCTAAGTAAAATGAAAATTAGTCCTCGGATGCCATGTCCATAATTTATAGCAAAAAATCTAGCATTAATTCGATCTCAAACGGATTCATTAAAGTTATTATTACTCCACCACCTGCGTGACATCATTAACCAACGTGGCTGAACGACAGGTTTGCGACAATATGGTTTTGGAAAACAGTCGTGACTAGCTAGTTGATTTGTTCAATGATGCATCGTACTATGGTAGTGAAGCAGTGAGTTACATCGTTGTATGGGAAACGCACCCCAGTTTTGATGTCTGAAAAATTCTGTCTTTCATGCTGCAATGTTTTTTTTGTTTGTTTGTTTTTTTTTTTTTTTTTTTTTTTTTTTTTTTTTTCTCCAGAAAATCAGCTCTTCTTAGGCCGACCCCTGGTTCGGGACGGATCATGTATGAGCCTGATGCCAGCGATGACTTTGACGAGGAGGATCCAGATGATGATCTTGATGTGTGAATGAAGACTTCATGACCTAAATCTAGGAATGTCATATCCATCTTTTATAAATTATTTATTTATAATTCTTTACTTTGAGTCAAATAGTCTAAGGCAGTCTGTTGTCTATCAGCTATGAGAATGAGTCCACTACGCTTGAGAATGTTTTGACAGATAGGAATTGATGACAAGAGTTCTTAATAATGTTATGCAGTTTTTGTATTTGTGGATAAAAAAACACTTATGGGTCAATGACATGGCATGTGATTTTTTTTGTCCAAAGGCCTTAATAATAATAAACAAAGATATGACATTCAAAGTGTAAGGTAGTACAACTAGATCTCTTTTATTGAACCAAAAGGTTTTAATTATATTTTCCTACATAAAAAAGTATTTTAAAGATTTTGAAGTGTCAAAAGGTCATTCGGTTTAACCGTCCAAAGGCCAATAGAGCCATTTCATTTGTGATTAAAACATCTTAAAAAAGGTATATATTTTTCATTCTGGCATGATTTTATAACATCATATATCATCATGGTATTAAAATTAATCAAAATCAACATGGTGTAAAAGTTGTTGCTTTGTTATGAAAGAGAATGTCCAGAAAAATGATTTTCATTGATGTCATTCGGCTTAACTAATATAAAGGGACCATTCTGGATCAAGTCATGCGGTCAATATCATGTGACAGGATGTGGCATCATTCAGATACCTGCAAAGGCCCACATGGTCCTGAAGCAAAAGCTAACTCTCTTTTAACTATTTGAAAAATTCATGTTTTTACTTGCTCATACGCATGTCTCAAAACATCAGGTCATTCAGTACAACCGCTATAATACATGGAAAATGTTGTAATATTTTAAAAACATGTACTAAATATAAAATGTTTGTCCTTTTGTTAGCTAGCTAGCTAGATATCAGTCTGTTAGCACTGTTTGAAAATATTGTCATTGGGTATAACCAAGAGAGTCATAACTGAAATTTTGGTTAAACCAAATGACTTTTTGGTGACCAATTTTGTCCGTCTTGTAAAAAATTACAAAAGCAGTATTAACTGATTATAAAAGCCACATAATCTCATTGTTAACATTTAATAAAACTTCAGAATTATATCTCCTATTTTTTTTTTTTTTTTACACTTTTAAAAACTTTATTCATCAATGACCCTTATATTCAAGGACTGATTTGAAAATATTTTAAGCATAATTGCCCAACTATGATTATTATTATTATTGGTTTATATCTAAGCTCAATCTGTTTTTATACATGTGGAGATGAAGGGACAACTTTTCTCTTTGTTGAAATCTTGACCAAAGCTCCCCAAACTTCATCTCATGTGAGATCAGACATAATTAATAAATTATCTAAACTAAATTAACTAAAATAATCAATAAAAAAAGAATACTAGAACTCAAATACACAAACAAATTGTACACATTTTATTTTGGGTTTTCACTGACTTAAGCTTTGTTGACCAGTGTTATTAGATTCTCTTGCCAACTTTTGTGGCAAGTTGCAGTGTTCTTTTAAACATGGTTTCTGCAGTCTCGCAACACACAAAAATGATAATAAAAAAAATACAAGACTTATTTCAGTGATGAATCATGATCTTTAACTACAGTATCTCACAGAAGTGAGTACACCCCTCACATTTTTGTAAATATTTTATATCTTTTCATGTGACAACACTGAAGAAATGACACTTTGCTACAATGTAAAGTAGTGAGTGTACAGCTTGTATAACAGTGTAAATTTGCTGTCCCCTCAAAATAACTCAACACACAGCCATTAATGTCTAAACCGCTGGCCACAAAAGTGAGTACACCCCTATGTAAAAATTTCCAAATTGGGCCCAATTAGCCATTTTCTCCCCCCGGTGTCATGTGACTCCTTAGTGTTACAAGAGGTGCGTTCACGCCACCTCATATTTCCTGTAATTACCAGATTCTAGCTTGTAAAAAGCGTTCACGTCCTCATAGAGTTCGTAATTACAGCTTGTAATCTGGGAGTTTTCTGAAAGCTCCCAGGTGTACCATGTGGCTTATATATACCACCTGACCGCTGTAGATTCATTTAGGCATTGATAGTGGTGCCATAGAAACGCATAATTCCCAGTCCTAGGACGTGAACAGCTTCGAATATAACATCACGTGTTATCATCTCAAGATTCTGGTAAATATGAGGTGGCGTGAACGCAGCAAAGGTCTCAGGTGTGAATGGGAGCAGGTGTGTTAAATTTGGTGTTATCGTTCTCACTCTTTCATACTGGTCACTGGAAGTTCAACATGGCACCTCATGGCAAAGAACTCTGAGGATCTGAAAAAAATAATTGTTGCTCTACATAAAGATGGCGTAGGCTATAAGAAGATTGCCAAGACCCTGAAACTGAGCTGCAGCACAGTGGCCAAGACCATACAGCGGTTTAACAGGACAGGTTTCACTCAGAACAGGCCTCGCCATGGTCGACCAAAGAAGTTGAGTGCACATGCTCAGCGTCATATCCAGAGGTTGTGTTTGGGAAATAGACATATGAGTGCTGCCAGCATTGCTACAGAGGTTGAAGAGGTGGGGGTTCAGCCTGTCAGTGCTCAGACCATACGCCGCACACTGCATCAAATTGGTCTGCATGGCTGTCGTCCCAGAAGAAAGCCTCTTCTAAAGATGATGCACAAGAAAGCACGCAAACAGTTTGCTGAAGACAAGCAGACTAAGGACATGGATTACTGGTGTTATGTCTGCATCAATATGCTATAATAACACATTATATTCTGTTCCGTTTCAGAGCATGCATAAAAAAGACACTCCCTTGTCGCCAACTACTGGCGTAATGATGTAACGTGCAGAAAGGGCTACTGGATTATTCATTTTGGTGAATTAATTCAAAAGATTTGAGTAATTGAGTCGAGTCATGACCCGAAATCGATTTGTTGTTTATGCTTGTGGTGCGGATTTTTGCGGATGAAAACTGTCATTTTAATAAGAATCCACATGATCGGGAGGTCGAAAAAGTTCCCCATGTAGATTTTGGTCATTTTCCAAATGGTCATGCGAATTTGCCACACTGAGCAACAGAAAGCTGCTTGTTTTAAAAAGTGATTTCTGTACAAGTTGTGCTTCATATCGCTACACTGACAATACAATGGACCTTTTTTGCCTGCGAAATATATGAATCAGTTGACTGAGTGAGTAAAATAATTATAATACAAAAAAAGACACTCATTTGTCACCAACTACTGGCATAACAATACATGCTCCAAGTCGACATAAATCGGCTTCTCGAACAAGAAAAAAATGTAGGGAGGGACTTGATATTGTTCATGGTGAATTGATTGGATGGTTATTGTTGTGGTTTGCTATTGGTCGATCTCATGTGAGTGACAGGTTATCTCGCTTGGGCCAGTAAACGTTTCATCAGAGAAGTCGCTGCAAGAGGGAGGGGAAGTTATTTTGATTAAAGATTATGAGGCACATGAATAAACCCTAACCCTAAAATAATGATGTCCACGGATATATAATTTATGACAAGCACTCCAAATATACCATAAAAATAAGAATTTTACATTTTGATTTCATTCAGGGCTACTGAATGAATCTTTTAATGAGCGAATTCAAAAGATTCGAGTCATTGGGATGAATCGAAATCCCATCACTACGCTAAATCTTTTGTTTGTTCTTTTTAATAATTTAATATCTATAATTATTTTAATATATAATTTACCTCACCGCTATCATCAGTAAAAAGAAATTAAATGAAAATTGTGGAAGCTTCCTACGGTTTGAATTCTCACTGGTAAACACTGAATGAGAACTCAAAGTCTTTTTGAAAATCACCGCGGCCACGTGAGCACAAACTTTATGTCTCTTCGCGGAAGTGACGTCTGGGAAGCGATGGCGGCCCGTGTTGCTCTACCGTATTGGCTTTAAACTGTTCTCAGCGGTGAGAAATTGTACGCGTTTTCTTTTCGCTTTTTCAAAGATTATCTAAAAGGGGCGAAATACGCATAGTGGTTTTAATGTTGCAGCAGATGGACAGTCGCACTTCTCTTGGCTTTTGGCAGAACGGAGACATTTGTTCGACACTCCAGTTTGTTTGACCATCTTAGCCAACGAGCATTTGGGCAGAGAAACTACCTCTCTAAAGATAAAGACATTCACCAAGTGATATTTTACAAACGCACTTTTTGTAAACGCTGCACTTTTGCACCCTTCATACGTTTATTTGAATCATATCAAGACGCGTGAAGTGCATCGGGACGCTCCAGTGTGAAGTTGTGAATGGTTGGCAGGATCTTATTTCCACAGGTGTGTTGTATTGCTCTTGTCAGCGGTGTAAATCACACCTCACAGACTCTGGTGTTATGGTTGACATGCTAAAGACGCGCCAGTGTCTGATCGGTGTGCGCACTTTCCTCGGCGTGACATCCAGACTATGGAGCTTCTTTTTATACATCCTCAGGAAGCACATACGAACGGTGAGTGTCATTTTCATGTTTGAACAACTTTTGTTGTATGACATGCCACTGAACTCACATGCAGGTGCCTAAAGGGAAAGCAGACACCTGTCTGGGTTGTCAAACCGACTAATATTTTGATAACATGTTAGGTTAGTTATTCATTCTCATTCTCCTTGATGTTAATAAAGTAGCCAGTGGCTTTTTATATCTTGTTTATTCTGTGCTTCAAGTCTGTGATTCATTAGAGAGACACGTATGTCCATTAGTTGTTAATAGCACAACTTGTGAAGAACTATTTGCTGGTTAGAAAGAATAAAGTATTTCACTGATTTCCATTAAAAACACTGACATTTATAAAACTAATGACGGCAGTTTTGTCAACTCTTAAAATTTGTAAATGTGACACTTTACTGTGTGCCTAAAGTGTTAATAAACAGTCAAACATGTACCATTAGTGTAAAATAAGACTTGACACCACATTAGTTATTTTTTCTAAAATATATATAATGTATTATTATATTATATTACATTTTACTATACACCTAAAGCAGTAATGATCAGGGTGAGATGTGTAAAATATGACTTGCCACCAAAATTAGTTATATTAGTTACAAAAAAACATATGTTATATATTATATGACATTTTACTATGAGCCTAAAGCAGCAGTAATCAGGGTAAGATAAGTGTAAAATATGACTTGGCACCAATTTACAACCAGTTTTCATTGTTTTAACTAAATATATATATATATATTTGTTCATTTAAACCAAGCTTAATAAAATATAAATATTAGATGGAAAAACTGAAATAACTAACTTGAAATAAAATAATTTTAAGATGAGTACTACAACTTAAAATGTATGTGTATATATATATATATATATATATATATATATATGTATGTATGTATGTATGTATATGTGTGTGTGTATAATATTATTTAATATTCTACTGTGAGCCTAAAGCGGAAATGATCATGGAAATGTAAGTGTAAAATGTCTTGGCACAAAAATTATAGATTTTTTTTAAAAAAAATAGAGGATTTATAAATATTAATTAATTTATAACATATTATAATAATAATGTAATATGTAAATATCCAGTAGGTCATTGTTTTTAAGAATTAGCTGATAAATGAGTCACATGCTTTAGCTCAGAGTATATAAACACTTTGGCTAGGAGAACAGACTGTAATCCCCCTGCGCACAACAGGCTTTGGCAAGCCAGTTGTATAATAATCTTTAAGATGATCATTAAGATTCAATTATAAAAGTATTACTTGTCTTGGACTCTGATATGAGTGCTGGAGTTGCAGACGCTTCTCTAAACATGCTTTCCAGTCATGCAATCATCGGGTCGGTTCAGCTCGACCCGACATTATGAATGAGTCCTTATTGAGGCCTAATGCAAGTTGGGAATAAACAGCCCTCTTTTCAAAGTCACCCTGGCAGTTTCACTCAGCTGTGCTCTCCTAAGTTCTGCTGACACTTTTAGACAGCTGGGAGAGCTAAAGATAGCTCAGAAGAGAGGGATTTAGAGAAAGAGAGGAAGAGTATCCATATTGTGGTGAGCGGTGGACCCGAAGCAGAGGGTCTTGGACCTCTTAAAGAGAAAGTGATCTGAGTTTGAGCTCTGTTCAATTCCTGGAGGTTGTGTACTTGAGTAAGCTGCTAATTGACCAATTGTGAAATAAGGCAAGTCCAGGACACCTCTTAAGTTCGTTTTGATTAATGGGTCAATGACATGACGTGCATATTTTTGCGCATTATATTTGATAAATTCATGGCACGTTTATTCTATAAAACCTATTTAGTTTGAATTCATTTTTGTAGTACATTTAAATAATGCATATTATTTTCTTTTGTTATCTTAAACCCCCAAAATGTCACGTGGTGCAACTGTCCGAACAAATGAACAGACTAAAAAAAACTATTTAAAATGGTGTCTTAATAATAATAAAAAAAATACTATGGCATTATTTTAGGTTTGAAACCTTGTAATATAATTTTTTTTAATATAAATATCAGTAAAGCTGTTGAGAGAGCCTAATTGAAAACTTTTGTCCAGCAATTTGTATATTCTCAAATGTCAGGGTGGCACTACTGCAAACATGGCTCTTTTATTATGAATTGACAAGGTAACAACAGTAAACACGACAATGGATCATCCAGAGGACCTTAAAGGGTTAGTTCACCCAAAAATTCTGTCATTAATTACTCACCTTCATGTCGTTCTACACCTGTAAGACCTTCGTTCATCTTCAGAACACAAATTAAGATATTTTGATTAAATCCGATGGCTCAGTGAGGCCTGCATTGCCTGCAAGATAATTAACACTTTCAATGCCCATAAAGCTACTAAAGACATATTTAAAACAGTTCATGTGACTACAGTGGTTCAACCTTAATGTTATGAAGCGACGAGAATACTTTTTGTGTGCCAAAAAAACAAAATAACGACTTTATTCAACAATATCTAGTGATGGGCGATTTCAAAACACTCCTTCATGAAGCTTCTAAGCTTAACAAATCTTTTGTTTCGAATCAGTGGTTCAGAGCGTGTATCAAACTGCTAAAGTCACGCCGCCCAGTGGTGAACCATTGAAATTTCGAAACACTTATAATGTGACGAAGCCTCGTTTACTGAAATCACGTGAATTTTTGGCAGTTTGATCTGCGCTCCGAACCACTAATTCGAAACAAAAGATTCATAAAGCTTCGAAGCTTCACGAAGCAGTGTTTTGAAATGGGCCATCACTAGATATTGTTGAATAAAGTCGTTATTTTGTTTTGTTTATTTGGCGTACAAAAAGTATTCTTGTCCCTTCATAACATTTAAGGTTGAACCACTGCAGTCATATGAACTATTATTTTAAATATGTCTTTAGTAGCTTTCTGGGCATTGAAAGTGTTAATTATCTTGTTGGCAATGGAGGCTTCACTGAGCCATCGGATTTTATCAAAAATTTCTTAATTTGTGTTCCGAAGATGAACAAAGGTCTTTCGGGTGTGGAACGACAAACTGCTAATTTCAAGTATGGGTAGGTTGGTACACTTTCCATGTCAGGTGGTACAACTACATTGTAAATACATACAAATATTTGGTTGTACCGCCTGACATTTAAACACTTAAATTTATTTAACAACTGAAACTTGTTTAAACGCATTGTTCATGAAATTACACCTTTTTTGAAGCTTTATTTGTCAGTGACCATAATTTAGGGTTCTCACGGTCACGAAAACCCTGGAATCAGCAGCTAAATTGTAAATTTCTGAGGCATATTAATAACATATTATAACATGAGATTTCTATAGGAAATATTAATGATCAACCGATATTGATTATGATTATATTTCATGAATATGATGATTTATTATCTATTTATTTTGTTATTATTTTTATTTTTGTTTGATGCCAATCTTGAATCTGGAGAGCAGAAACCCCCTAATGCCAAATTTAATAGTCATATTTAATTAAATTACTATATTAATATAAAATACAAACAAATACATTAAAAAAAAGACATTAATATTATATTAATAACAAAATTTAAGTACACAACATTAGCAGTCATAGTTTAGTCACGTTCACCAAAAAATTGAGAAAAAGAAAATGTGCACTATATAGATAGATTTACTGTACATTATTTTATTTTTATTTTTTTTATTTAAATTCTGGATCATCTAAATTTTCATCTGCTCCACCAGTTATAGACAAGCTTTTTTTATTGTGCTTTCATGTGATGTTTAAATGTCCTTTATTCACTTGTCATTAGAGACTAGTAAGTTCTGAAAAGTTATGAATTAATAAAATGTGAATGTTACATTAAAACCATTATAGTATGCTAAATAAACTGTAAAAGGTGTGCACATAATGTCTCCTGCTTTCGTGCCCCTGTGCTGTACTGAGGTGGCCGTTTCCTGTTTTGTCTTCTTCCTGTTCTAGATAATCCAGTATCAAACAGTGCGATATGACATTTTACCATTGTCACCCATTTCCAGAAACAGACTCAGTGAGTATATCTTTTCTTCTCCTCAAGTTAAAAGTAGAAGTAGAAAGCCGCCGGTGAGATTTAACATTCACAATCTGAGTGTTAGTTGTCATTGAGACTGCTGAATTCACAGCGTTGTTGTTTTTTTCATTTGCTGATTTCATTGACTAACCTGTCAGTTTGTGTTTGTGTTTGTATTTATGTTCAGACACCGTGAAGCGAAAGATCCTAGTTTTAGATCTTGACGAGACATTGATCCATTCGCATCACGATGGAGTCCTCAGACCTACAGTACGGCCTGGTACACCACCAGACTTCATCCTCAAAGTAAGATTAAATATTTTTTGTTACGGAGTACATTAAATTTGCACTATAAATCTATAGACAGAGGTTCCCACGCTCATTGAAAACCTAGAAATATCACGGATTGTGATTCCAGGTCAGGGAAATTCATGGAAATTTCTATTTACGGTTATGTTTTTCTAGTTATGCTTGGCTCTAAAATAATTAATCAGCTAGCAGCTGCTCTTTGTTGCTCTTAGAAAATAATAATAATAATGATGATTTTTTAAATATTAATAATACAAATAAAAAACTATGTTTTTAAAATTAATAATATAAATTAATATAAAATACTATAATTTTAAATATTAAAATATATTACATATTTAAATATAATAATAATAATACTAACAACAACAATAATAATTGTTTTATATATTAAAAATTTAAAAGTAAAACATTTATAATAATTATTAAAATTCATAAAATATTGATATTAGATATTTAAATAATAATAACTATTATTATCAGGGCTGTACATTAACTTTTTTTTTTTTTTTGGTAGCACAGGCTACACAATTATATCTCACACTCACACACACACACACACACACACTCACACACACACAGTACTGTTTAAAAGTCTTCGGCCACCATTAGATGTTGTTTTAGCTATGGTATAATGACCATATATGATTAATATGTCTCTTTATCAGAATATAACCAGAAAATACAGGAAATTTGTATGCATTATTTAAAAAAAATCAGAAAAAATAGCCTAAGGTGGCATATATTTAGTAACCTCCCCTTATACTTGAGCAATAGGAGGAACCGGCTCTCTTAAACCTAAATGGGATGGAAAAGGACTGGAAGGCCAAGAAAACTTTCAAAATATGAGATTTTCTTCTTTGAGACAATGGAAGAAGTCCAGGAGGTCACACCCCTCACAATTTAGTAAATATTTTATTATATCTCTTCATGTGACAACACTGAAAAAATGACACTTTGCTACAATGTAAAGTACAGCTTACAGTGTAAATTTGCTGTCCCCTCAAAATAACTCTAATGTCTCAACCGCTGCCCACAAACGTTTCTTTATCACTATAATGTTTCAATAAACTTTAAGCAGTAGCTACTTCATTGCGTGAATATATTTACATAACATGATGTGCATGAAATGGCTCTCGTTTCATCACTGAAAGCTGAAGTGCATATGAGTGGGGAAAAAAGTTTGCACACAACAATACATACACACGTCATACAAACAGATGGGTCTGTCTCACACACATACAAAACTATCACACCCATGCCACTGTGGTAAATTTATTCATCGCACAGACCAGTTATTCATAATGTGTGACATGTATGTTGCACTTTACAGCCCTTATATTATTATTATTATTATTAATGTTATTTTATGAAACCCTTTCAATTAATCATGAATCACTGTTATTTCATCCTTAGTTAAAAACTCAATGACTCGTTTAATTTTCTCATGTAAGCTGTCATTTTTTTCAGGTGGTAATAGACAAACACCCAGTCAGATTCTTTGTACATAAAAGGCCGCATGTCGACTTCTTCTTAGAGGTGGTCAGTCAGTGGTATGAGTTAGTAGTGTTCACTGCTAGTATGGAGATCTATGGCTCTGCGGTAGCTGATAAGCTGGATAACAACAAGGGAATCCTGAAAAGAAGATACTACAGACAGGTAACCACTCAAACTCTGTACATTTCATTGTTCTTTAACCTTTCCTATGAGAAATAAGGAAAAGGCAGAAATTAGTCAAGGATGTATTTCAACAATACTCTCCGTTTCTTTATCTTGTGCAGCACTGTACACTGGATTCAGGTAGTTATATTAAAGACCTGTCCGTTGTACATGATGACTTATCAAGTGTAGTCATTCTTGACAACTCGCCAGGGGCATATCGCAGTCATCCAGGTAAGACTATAACGTGATTTCAACAACGCGCTGTAGTTTGTGCTGCTTTCTTTGCAGGATTAACTTGTGTGCGAGCAGTTGCCCAGCTGGTCTCTCTGCATGATGTCTGTGGTTGTGTACTTTAGGCCATTTCACCATGTTTAGCATGTTCAGCATCACAGTAATGTATGCCATGAGTAAAATATATGATTTAAAAAAAAGTCAATCAATACCATCACCAAACATCATTTCAGGGTAACAGTTCAGAAAGACCTGATCAATAAATGAATAGCTTGGTCTTGAATAATGCATTTTACTGACAAAAGAAGTCCATTGTCATAGTCTAGCAATGTATGAAGTGACTTCAAACCAAGCAGAATTCTGTTGGTCAGTGCAGCGAATCCATGTGTGGGGAAATCTTTCATCTCAGAAAATTAGCAAAGCAACAATAAATGAATCCTCACATTTAGTCACAAATGTATAGATTTAGATTAAAATGTAAGTTTGCAGATTTTCAAACCACTTTGTATTGGTACAGTGTCGGTAGTATATATAAATGAACAATGTTTACTTTTTCTCTGTTACCTAGACAGAGAATTCCTGTTTATTTGTCAGCAAAAGGTCCTTTTAACTCCTGGACTTCTGTGAAAACTACAGATTGTACTTCCACATTTTTGTATCCCCTCCCACGGGCAGTCTGATCGTCAGAGGTTTTTCAGATTTTCCGTTGCAGTGTTTTCTCCATATTTACTATTCTTTGCAGCCTTTAGCCACTGCCTATAATACTCTGGATCCTTCACTGGAAAATAACTTACTCCTACTAAATGTTTATGGGGTATATGCGCAACTTAACATATTCTGTAAATCAGATCGCATCGCTTCCATTTCGGGTCTTTTTCATGTGCTTTGTTAAATAATGAGCTGTTTTACTCAAGATAACTTTGAAAGGAGCGAGGAAAGATGAGCATTACCGATGTCCCTAGCATAAGCCGATAAATGAAAAAAATATTTAGAAATTCTTCTTCTTCTCATGAACATTTAAATATTAAAATAGAACAAAGCGGCAACAAAAAGAACTAAGTAGGTTAGCTGATTACCTTAAAAGTCCATAGATATCACTATACTGCTGTTAACACTTTCCCTGATAAGCAGATTCGATGAGACCAGGGTTCCGGTTTGGTCATGCGACATTTGACATATACTCTATTCTTTGCATTCTTGCACCCAGGAACAATCTTGCACCAAAGTCAAAACTGTTGTGATTAAAAGTTTGCTAAGAAGTATTTCCTATTCAAGCAGTATTTGACTCAGGTCAAGCCTAACCAATAGCAGACTGCATTGAGTGTTAAAATTTTCCTACCTATTTGGTAAAAGGGAAGACAAAAAAAAATTTTTTTTTTAATGTTTTCTAGTCAGGTAGCACCGATTTCAAAAATTGTTTCACCTTTCTACCGCATAGGCAGCCAAGTTTGATTGAAAGCCCTTTTTTTTTCTTTTTTTTTTTTTATTGAATTACCCCTTTAATAAAAGTAGTCAACTGAGAAAACGTTCATAACCAAGAATGTGTTTGGTCTGAATGTGTAATTGTTTTCTACGTTTTTTTTTTTTTTCTTCTGACCCATAGATAATGCAATACCTATAAAGTCATGGTTTAGTGACCCCAGTGACACAGCACTTCTTAACCTTCTGCCCATGCTGGATGCACTAAGGTAAGGATCTCAAAAGTAACTGAAACAATGATTTGTATGCTGTTCACTTAAACTTTTATGCCTCTTTTCCACTGCGTGGTACGACACGGCTCGGCTCGCTTTTGCTCAGTTTGCTTTTCCACTGCAGTTGGTATCGCTTCAAAGTGGGTGGGATTATAAACTAATCGTTATAGTTGTGCCACTTCTACTGCCAATGAAGCTTGTAGTGACTATTCTCTCTGACCAATCAGTGATCTGCAGTGTTTACACACCACATTTTAGTATCGGTATGGCTCACTTCGCTTTTCCATTGCGTGGTATGACTCCGCATGGTGCAACAAGGCTCAGCTCGTTGTGGATCGGTTTGCTTTTCCACTGCAGTTAGTACCATTTTAGTACTGCTACTAGCCAAACCGAGCCGTACCATGAAGTGGAATAGTGCCAAAGCGAGTCGTACCGAGCCGTACCATGCAGTGGAAAAGCGCCAAAGCGAGCTGTACCAGCGTCAAAGCGAGCCATACCATGCATTGGAGAAGTGCCAAACGAGCTGTACCAGAGGCAAAGTGAGCCGTACCGAGCCATACCATGCAGTGAAAAAAGCACCAAAGCCAGCCGTACCAGCACCAAAGTGAGCAGTACAATGCAGTGGAGAAGCTCCAAAGCGAGCCGTACCAGCGCCAAAGCCAGCTATACCAGCACCAAAGCGAGCCGTACCGAGCCATACCATGCAGTGGAAAAGTGCCAAAGGGAGCCGTACCAACGTCAAAATGAGTCGTACCGAGCCGAACCATGCAGTGGAAAAGGGCCAAAGCGAGCCGTACTGAGCCGGTCCATGCAGTGGAAAAGCGCCATTATAGCACTGTTGTGTTCATGTGTGAATTGTGTTTACTACTATTTTAAAAAGCGTTGTGTAATGACGTAATGTGTGTGAGAACGGAAGTGAAGAGTAAACAAGATTAGCTTCTCCTGGTGTGCTTTATTGCTGCTTACTAATATGTTTATTAACTCCTTTAATATGTGTTCCCTCTTCAGGTTCACCGCAGATGTACGGTCCGTCCTGAGTAGAAATCTCCACCAGCATCGACTCTGGTGATCATCCGACCGAGGGCTTTCTTCAAGTCCGTTCTTTTTTTGGTTTTGTTTTGTCCAACTGCTTCCCTATCTGACATCCGCCTCTTCATTCTCCCCTGACTCTTGACTCCATCGCCTTCCAAAAAACAGCCTTACATGAGGTCTGTTAGGAGGAGAGTCAATCCTGAACTCAAAGGGGATGGACAAGGCAAACTTTAGGATGTTTCAGGAAGCTTTTTGCCTAGGTTTTTTTTTTTTTTTTTTTTTTTCCTTCTTCAGAATGGAGTCTCTGCCTTACAGTTTTACCTGTGCTGAGTTATGTTTGTGCTATATGTGTATGAGGACATCTGCTGTTTTTCTTTTTAATTATTTGAAGATATGGAGTGGCTGGATACTGAGGCAAGATAAAACAGACCTTTTCATGACTTGCGTCTTCAATCCTAGCTTGGGACGTCATACCTCACTGCTAAAGGTGGCGTAAACGGAGATCTGCTAAACAGACTGGTTAAAAAAAAAAAGCCACCGACACCCTGCACATCTAATAGAGTTCACTGGATAAACTATTGATGACACAGACCAGTAGATTTCAGGGTTATTGTTGTAGAGTTGTATATGCTATTATTGAGGTACTGTCTTGGAAAACATGGGTTTTAACGACTTCTGTATGGTAGACCTGTCCAAATTCAGAATGTGGAAGATAATACTCTGCCGCAAATTCTTAAGTTTTATTCTTCTGATCAATTCTCATCCTGTTTTATTTTTGGCAGTAAATGAGTTTATCATGATTATCAGGGAGGATGTAATAGAATATGAGCTTTGAAGAAGCTAAACGACAGATTTTAAGCCTTTCTGCTCTAATTCTTCTCTACAGAATGTATGTGGTTGATTATGAAATCTTACCACTTGGGCGCCTTTATACAATTTTTTTTTTTTTTTTTTTTCTTTCCTGAAAATGTAATAATGGCAAGACTTGAATTTATAAAACTTGTACTTCATTGTATTGAAGAGCTGACTGAGCAACAGACACCTTTTTTTACTCAAGGCCTTGTTGGTTTCTCTGTGCACCTGTCAGATAATGTCAGTTCTATTCTCATCAATCAAACACTTGTTAAGTCTCAAGGCAGCTTCCTGGGACACAAGTCCATAGACCTGTGCACGTTACTAATAAAAACGTGTCACTATCTTATACTCTGGGTTCAGTTTTCTTTTACAGTGTTATTAATAGTTCCTTCTGCAAAATGTTTTCTACCTTTTGCTTATATATATATATATATATATATATATATATATATTTATTTATTTTATATTATATATTTTATATTTATTTATTTTATATTATATATTTTATATTTATTTATTTTATATTATATATTTTATATTTATTTATTTTATATTATATATTTTATATTTATTTATTTTATATTATATATTTTATATTTATTTATTTTATATTATATATTTTATATTTATTTTATATTATATATTTATTTTATATTCATTATATATTTTATATTTGTGTGTGTGTGTGTGTGTGTGTGTGTATATATATATATATATATATATATATTATAATTTTTTTTTTTATTTTTTTTTTTTTAGTATATTTAAATAGTGCACACACACTCTCCTGGGCAAAAAAATGGGCCAAGCCGAAAATGCCAAAATATTTAGTGGTCTTTTAATGGTCTTAACCATTTTAATCACAAATCACTGGTCAGGAAATTAGTAGGAATTGCACAAGTACTGTACAGTAAATTGGCACAGAATAGGCTTCCCCCTTTTTTTTTTCTTTAAATGTTTTAGCCATGTGGGTAAAGAAAAATGAGTAGTTGAAAAATGTCTCCCAGTTTGTTTGAGTGTAATTTGAAACCAAATGTTCACTGTGTGGTTCAAATCTGGACTCTGACCAGGCCAAAACATGAGCCTGATGGACTTGTTCTCAATCCACTTCTTGGTTGTCTTTGCAATTTGGGCAGGATAAGAGTATTGTCTTGTTGAAAAATAACACCTGATCATTCCTCTTTAGATAATTTTTCAGTTGTGGGAAGCAAAACATTCTGCAATATTCTCCTGTATTCCAAAGCATTAAATGTCTTTTTGCAGTGAAGAAGCTCACCAATACCAGCAGCTAAAAAGGCTCCCCACACAATAACACCTCTTCATCCATGCTTCACTGGTAGAGGTGCATTTATTATTAGATTTCTCATCAGATTTTCGAAGACACTGCTCTGGAGCATCACCATGCAGTTCGTGTTTCATTGTGATTCATCACTCCACACAACTGAATCAAACTTCTCATATTCTGCCAAAAACTTCATTCTGTTTTTGATGTTTTTCTAAAACAGCAGTGGCTTTTTAAGTAGTGCATTTGCATAAATTTGGTTAATTTCCTGACCAATAATTTGTGGTTAAGATAATTAAAAGCTTAGTATGTAGCCATTTTGGGCCCAATTTATTTATTTTTGCCGAGGAATGAGTGTTTGTCTAAATAAAATAAAATATATATATATATATATACATACAGTGTTGGGACAGTGTACACATTACAAGTAACACGAGTTATCAGATTACTTTTTCAATTAACGAGTAAGGTATTACTTTTAAATTTACACAAAATATCTCTTTCTCAAATAAGTAATTATGGTTTTTGATTTAATCATCACATTTGCAGAAAAACAGTCAGTATTCCTCAAAATGAATAAAAACCAAGAAATGTAAACGCAGTATTACGCAAACATGCAATAATTAAATTTGAATACAAATATACTTTATGCATTTAATCTCACTTTGTGAACCCTTGTCTTTGCTGCTGACCTTTGATTATCTAATTCAACCATACTAATAAGAAAAAATCACTTTTATGTTTAATTTATTTATTTATTTATTTGTTTTGCTGGAGTAAAGATTTGAACTTTTTCTGCGTCTTATTCTTCTGCAATCCAGAATTGCAGCACAGCTGAAAGTTTGGCCCGAGATGCGCCCTCTACTGTACAGGCGTGAATTTGCATTTCCTTCAGTCTGAGGCTTTTGGTGTGAAAGGGCCTTTACGTTTGCCAAAAATAGAACTTTTTTTTGTTTTGTTTTTTTTTTTTGTTAAAAATGCAAGCAAGCCCAGCCCAGGTGAGGAGAAGAAAAAAAAAAAAAGAAAAAAACCTTTGCATAAAAGTGAGACTTTTAGTAAATATAAACTACCACTTTTTCTTGTTTTAAGCATAAACTTGATTAAAATGTTTGAGGATATTCAAATATTTTACTGGACAACAAGACAAAAACGATTATATATTTTTGCAGTGTAATAATGGTCTGTGTTTCTGTATTAAAAAACAAAATTATGTTTTTTAATGTTCTTTTTTTTAGCAAAGAGAACAGTTTACTAACGTTAAGAGTGATTAATAGAAATATTTATGTGTTTATTTATTTATTCATAAATGAATGAATGACAGCGTGCATATTTGCTCTTGTTAAACACCTCTGCGTCACTTTGGATACCGGAAGTGAGGGCACATAGTCATATGACTGACCGGAGCACCGCTTAACAATTCTACAGAATGTACAACCGCGAAAGTAGTCCCTACCTCACAAACACAACATAACGAAATGTCAGAAAATACTTTATTAACAGTCGAGCTCGCTCAATAAGCCTTGCTTCAAATACTTTAGCTTTTTCTGGTGTGTGGTTTTCAGAGTTTGAGTTGACAAAAATAATGTAAATATAGTGTGTCCGTATTAATGCGCGGAGAGAAAGCGCAGCAGCTGTGTGTGAGAGAAGCGTTGGTTACATTTCTAACACCTCAGTCTGTTTCTGAGACAAATTTCCTTTAACAACCATGAAGTTTCAATACAAAGAAGAGCATCCTTTTGAGAAGAGGCGATCAGAGGGAGAGAAAATCAGGAAGAAATATCCAGACAGGGTTCCCGTAAGTCGGTTTGTATCGTTTGAAATGTGTAAACAGAAGCTAGCGTTGTAGTGAACCAAAACAAACCAGTAAACGTGAAAGGCGTGATGTATCTAACGTTACGTGATTTTAACGGTTCGTCCGTGATAAAAACAAACTCATCTCGAACTCATTCGTTCTTTCCAAGCAAAAGTTAGTCGAACATAAACGGTTTTTAGCTTCAATAGCACATGAAGGGCGAAACTGCTGAAGGCCATGTTGATGTCTCTGAAATTCTTTATCATTATTAAAATAAAAAGTATATGTTATGCGTGTTAATAGCGTATTGAAACGGTTATAAATCACTCTTTTAAGTTCTTCTTTGAAAGGTCAACAATTCAATACCCGTTCAGCTCGGTTTGTTTTTTTGTTTTTTTATTGTCTCATCTCCTTTAATCCACGAGACTTGATGAAAATATTGAACTCCTTTAGTGTAATGTGATGTGTATGAACTTATTTCAATAGCGTTTGTGAGGTAAAATAATGCATTTAGGACCATGTTGAAGTGGTGAATCTTAAAATAGCCAGTCAACATGTTTACATCCACAGGGTTGGCTTTGTTTACCTTATAAATGACCAAGCCAGTAAAACAGCAAAAAAGGGGGGAAAAAAGCTATCCTCCAAAGATTAAATTTTAAAATCGTTTTAATATTGATGTCATTATATATTTTTTTCTGTTTAGACCGCTTACAACCAAAAGTTTTGTAGCATATAAAAAGTGTGGTAGTCATTTTGATATCTGGATCAATTGTTTTAAATACCCAGTTTTTTACAAATTCTAAAATCAACAGTGACTATAAAAGTAGCTCTAAATATTGTACACAATATAACACAGTGTGTATGTTATACAGCTCTACTGTCCTGTATCTCTGTAGGATGTGATGTAATGTATGTTTTTGTTGGAATATTATGGAATGAAGGGATGTATATATATTTTTCCATACTATAGAAGTCAATGTTTGGTTACAAACATTCATCAAAATATCTTCCTTTGTGTACAGCAGAACAAATACATTTAAACTGGTTTGGAAAAACTTGAGGGCGAGTAAATGATGACATAATTTTAATTTTTGGGTGAACTATCCCTTTAAGCTTTTCGGAAAAGGCTGGCTGTTCGTGGTCATTGAATCTTTTGCGCTCAGGATGTTGTATAGTCTCACTGCATATTTCTGTGTTTATTCAACATTGTGGCTGATATATAGATGTTTAAAAATTGCTCTGTGTTTGAGCCATTCCCATTAATTTCCTATGTTCTGTCAATTTTGACTGTGAACAGCCAATGTGTGACAATGTTTTTTTTTTATGACCTCTTAAACTCATCAAATGCAGTCCAGGTTTTTTGTTTGTTCAGATTACATATCTTAGAAACTCTTGAAACAAATTTTGAAACACTAATTTTGAGGAAACCATTTTTATAAAGCAAAACGGTGAAATCGGCCAACACATTCAACAAGACACATTTGGGTTAGTGAATTTTTCTGACAGCTACAGTTAACTGATGTCTGAAGAGAGCCATGGCTGCATATATTTCATATACGTAATGTTGGATAACAAAAGAATTTGCTAATTTTGTTACTTTTAGGTGGCATTTTCCTAATTTCTGACCCTGGAATGGACATTTTCATTTGAAAAAAACAAAACAAAACAAAAAGCATGAATAATTAGCAGTCTTAAGTAGTCTTAGGTCCAAAAGTGTTTCGTATGGTTATCTTGTTCCTCATCTGCAGCCTAATTATCAAAAATAGCACATCTTTTCTCAGATCCTCTTTGCACTATGTCAAAAATCACCCTTGGTGGGCTTGAAGTATGAATGAGTAAATCATCATTTCATATAAGTCTACATTAACTGTACCAACTGGACCATTTCTACACTAAAAAAGTGTTTGATTCTGTACTAGGTAATTGTGGAAAAAGCTCCTAAAGCCAGAATAGGTGACCTAGACAAGAAGAAATACCTGGTCCCCTCTGACCTGACGGGTAAGTCGATTTATGTTTCTAAAGATTTTTACATTTTTGTTTAGCATTTTTATGTTGGCATAGTAAAAGAACGCGCCCCTATTACGCTATTCTAAAGGTTCCCTAATGTTGTTTTGGAGGTCTCCTACAATCGGTTTACATGCATCCAAGATCAAAAAACACTTTAATTCTCTCAAAATATACATTGCAGCATCACCTCTTTTCTCACAGTGTCTGAAACAGTTTGATAAAGGATCCAGTCTCTCTAAGCCCCTCCTTTCTAAAAATCTACTCTACTCTGATTGGTCAGAAGGCCCAGTCTGTCGTGATTGGTCGACCGCTTACAGCGCATGTCGGAAATGAAGCGCCAATTACCATATCTGAATTTCAGCTCCAGATCTTCCTCAGCCTTTGATACACAGTGATACGAACAGTAACAATGGCGTCTGTCTTACTGTATCAATTCGAGCCCAAGTCCTCACTCTCTTGAAGTGCATGCAAAGTGGATTTGCTTTCACAGAAATTTTCACAAATTAGTTTGAGGGCGAGTCAAAGTAGACGACGTTGGTGGGCAGCCGATGAAGACATTAGGCTGGTATTATGCTAATTTTTACAAACCTCTGTAGGTTTGTGCAGGAAGTGAGACTGGAGTAGGGTTGTAAAAAGTACCGACTTCGCTGTTGAGCAGATTCGTAAACACCTCTGATTGGCCATTCGGGCTCAACAGATATGTCTGTGATTGTCTACAATGACATGTTGTAAATAGACATTTGTGACAATTTTCACCGGGCGCCTACACAGATACACAGGAGTGTTTGAAAGCTGGCGTCTATCAGCGAATATATTAGGGATCTGCTGATAGATGCCTGCTTTTAAGCGCTCCCATGTGTATCTGTGCAAGTGCTCAGTGAAGAGTGTCACAGATGTCTATTTACAGCATGTCATTGTAGCCAATCACAGACATCTGATGAGCGCGTGAACACAATGGCTAATCAGAGGTGTTTAAAAATCCGCTCAACAGTGCTCAAAATGCTAGAGGGAAATGCTAGTACTTGTACTCGTTTCAGGCCGTTCAGAATCGGTTCTTTCTTCTCTAAAACTTTGCAGACCTTTTCATTCACAAACAGCTATATAACACTACATGAAAGGTAATATCTGAAAAAGCATAATAGGGGCACTTTCATGTATGTTTTTATTTCTATGGTGTTTTATACTATGGATTTTTTTGTAGTGGGCCAGTTTTACTTTCTCATCCGAAAACGAATCCACCTGAGAGCCGAGGATGCGCTCTTCTTCTTCGTAAACAATGTCATTCCGCCTACCTCTGCCACCATGGGCCAGTTGTACCAGGTATTTGTCTCTTTCCTTCATTGTTTCGTCTTTTTAATTTGTTCCTCTGATAATTTCATGTTCTCGTTTACATTCACAGGAACATCACGAAGAAGATTTCTTCCTTTACATCGCCTACAGTGACGAGAGTGTGTATGGAGAATAGAGCCAAAGGGAAATGACCCTCACCTTCCTCTCTTTCTTCCTTTTAAAACAATATATAGACGTCATGCTGGCAGCCTAGAGCTCTCAGAACTGAAGTATCAGATGCACTTTTGCTTAAATTTGATCATATCTCCTTTCATGTTTTTATCCTTTGGTTTGACATTCATTTCTGATGTTTATTAAGAATTAACTAAGCAGTTTTTCATTATTCCTACAAAATGGTGTCTTACAAAACTGTCAGGCACTAGCTCTAATACAATGGAAATGCCACTGATACTGTTACATTTTGATTTGATTTCAGCTTTTGTTTCCTAGTCATGCTCATTTCAGATGTTTCTGACCATAAACAAATGTTTGCTCTTACTAGATGGTTTCTAACTAGCATGTGCAGTCCAGCACTCGCTGGTCAGTCAGTTGAGAATTCGGACTAAAGTTTATTCTGTTATCAGCTAAATCTAATATGCTGTTGTTACTTTGATTTACTTTTATTATTGTACCTAAAAATGTAGATGGGTAAATTTATTTTAAGTTGTAAATCTAAAGTGCAAGTTTTATTTGCAGTTTTTTTTTTTTTTTTATCTTGGTATTCAGTTGTATTTCTGGTACCCTTGACGATGACCATATAAACCAAACGCACGCAAAATTTGTCTTGTCATTTTATTTTACCATCTGGTAAACACGAACTGTTATGCTTGTTATGGAAGCTCGGAAGGAAACAGCTGTGCAATTCAATAATAACTTTTTTTTTTTTTTTTAAAGAGGAACTATTATGCCCCTTTTCACAGGATGTAATATAAGTCTCTGGTGTCCCCAGAATGTGTCTGTGAAGTTTCAGCTCAAAATACCCCACAGATAATTTATTATAGCTTGTCAAATTTGCCCCTATGTGGGTGTGAGCAAAAACATGCCATTTTTGTGTCCCTTTAAATGCAAATGAGCTGCTGCTCCCAGCCCCCTTTCCAAAAGAGGGCGGAGCTTTAACAGCTCGTGCTTTGGTTGCTCAACAACAACAAAGCTGGAGAATCTCACACAGCCAAAATGAGGATTGTCAGTAAGGGTGTTCAGCCTTACATTGTTCAAACCGGAGTCGGAGACTAATGGAGAGACTCCGGAAGAAGTTACAACTTTTAGAATGAAACTGGACATTTCTGTGGATATATAGTGGATATATTTATGTAGTTTCTGTGGAGTTGATTCAACTCATCAATTAGCATGTGCCGTCATGTTAATCTTTTGTGCAAATCCAGTGTTGAATTGACCCTCGTTTGTGAAGCAATATGGCGTAAAATGACGGCATGGCAACAACACTACAACAACAAATCTTCTCTAAAGCAGCCCAACATGGCCTCACCCCCTTTGTTGTGTATTCTCGGGGGCAGGGTTAATGTCTATCTTAGGGTTAGTGATGTCACTAACCCAGGAAGAAGCTTGTTGTAGTCTCTACTAGCTGTTAGTTGTACTCCTTAAACAGCGAATTTTTTGAAAGAAAATATCTCCCTTTGCATTAAACTTTGAGTGTTGTAACTTTGCAGATGTTGTTTAACTCTAACACCAACATTACACACTAAAGTTAAAAAAAGTGAAATCATAATCAAGGACCCCTTTAAAAGTAAATCCAGACAAGTTTTCCGGTTGTCAGTAGATAAATGATTGAGAAAGGTATATGTATGTATATATTAATTTTATATACAGTTGAGCTCAAAAGTTTACATACCCCTTGCAGAATCTAGAAAAATGTGAATCATTTGAACAAAATAAGAAGGATCATGAAAATTGCATGTTATTTTTTTATTTAGTACTGTCCTTAATAAACCATTTCACATAACAGTTGTTTACATAAAGTCCACAAGACAAAAAAACAGCTGAATTTATAAAAATGACCCTGTTCAAAAGTTTACATCCCCTTGATTCTTAATACTGTGTGTGGTTACGTGGATGATCCACGACTGTTTGTTTGTTTTGTGATGGTTCTTCATGAGTCTCTTGTTTGTCCTAAGCAGTTAAACAAAGCAGTGGGAAACATGTAAGTATCTTTTGTAGCTTCCAAAAGGCAGAACTAAATGAAAAAATATGTTCTTTAAAAAAAAACAAAAAAACTTGCACATCAACTTCTTGTTCAAAAGTTTTCACCCCTGACTCTTAACGCACTGTTTCCTTCTGGAGCATCAGTGAATGTTTAAACCTTTTTTAATAGTTGTGTTTGAGTCCCTCAGTTGTCCTCAGTGTGAAAAGACGGATCTCAAAATCATTCAGTCACTGCTGTAAAGGGTTCAAATATGCAAAAGATGCTGGAAAACTGAAGAATCTACAGGACCTGGAGGATTTTTCTGAAGAACAGAGATCAGTTTAACTGCTCAGAACAAACAAGAGACTCATGAACAACCATCACAAAACAAACAAACAGTCATAGATCATCCAGGTAACCACACACAGTATTAAGAATAAAGGGGATGTAAACTTTTGAACAGGGTCATTTTTGTCTTGTGGACTTTATGTAAACAACTGTTATGTGAAATAGTTTATTAAGGACAGTACTAAATAAAAAATAACATGCAATTTTCATGATCCTTCTTATTTAGTTAAAATGATTAACATTTTTGCAGATTCTGCAAAGGGGAATGTAAACTTTTGAGCTCAATTGTATGACGTCCAGTGTTCTTTTCATTTTAAAAAACAATGTTGATGTGACAAAATAGTGTAAACTACAAATGAGCCACAACAAAACTACGACTCCCATGTTTTGTCACATCAGATTTCCGGTTAGTATCCGCTTCAAAATAAAAGTCCGATTCGTTACTTTGAGAAGAATCTTCATCTGTTGCACCGATTCACGAATGACCGAATTGTTCTTGAAAAACCATTGTTATAGTCAAATGCGTGGTTATGAACGAATAGCAGAAATGTTACAAAGAAAACGTAGTTAATAAACATCTTTAAAAAAATAAAAACATCTTAAAAAGCTTTATGCATACAAAGACAAAGACAATTTAAAATGTATTTTAGTAATGTTTAAGGGGAATTCAAATTATATTATGCTTAACAAAACTATGTTTTTATGAGCTGAAAATGGCAACAATTTAAACTGAGACATGAAATTACAATAACACCCTTAACTAGCATAATAATGATTATCAGGGCATGTGATGACGCCATTTCGTCGTGACGTAAAAGAATCACTGGATTGTGTTTGAATCGGTTCTTTGAAATGAACTGTTCGAACACATTGAATCGCGGAAATGAGCTGGATTTGCACATGATGCCATGGAAACGCGACGCTCTCCTGCACTGACCATAAATGACCTCGGGAAAATAACAGTTCGTTTGCGGTGACAAGAAGACACAGTATGCCTCACAAAGCAGTTAAAGTGATTGTTGAACTCCACTTGAGGGCGGTGAGGATTTTATGATAATTATCTGATCAGTTGAACTAACTGTGGATAGAGACGGTCAGGAAATGAGAACGCTGTACCGTTACTTAAATGAATGGCGACAGTATATAGGATATGCAGTGCAGACATGTGCCATTCTGTTACCTGTGAAAATTGAGACATTTTTCATATTTGTATTTTAGATAACCTGTCCAGGTGTGCATCTACCAGCCAAAGATGATGTTTACCTCAGTGTGAGTCTAATGAATCAATATAGGAAGTCAGAATGTCTTCCTGCAGTGTTTCCATTACTGATTCGGGAAAAAATAAGGTTTGAAAAGGTGGTGTGATTTTATCATTCTATCTATTTTAAATAAAGTTTAAGAAGCCATCTAGCTGTTTTGTAAACTCCCACATTTTTTCTTGTAGATACTGAATTACGCCACCGATCCTGCAGCAATAGCCGAATTCCTGCAGTGTGAGCTGCTGCTTATTCCCTCTTCTCCCTCCTTCTTTATTACTTAATCTTTGCTAATTCTCCTGTCTTTCCTTGTGATAAAGAAGTACACTTAAACATATACACATTCAGTACAATGAAGCACACTTCTTTTTCACAAGGGATGTTGAAGTATGTTTCTCCTCTTTCCCAGGTGAAGCAGTGAAAATAGAACTCATTCAGTTGATTCCTCCAGGTACAACTCAAACAGTACTAAATTATTCATGTTGCAGACTGCTGACCACAGTTGAATCTCTATTTGCTTTTTACTGCCCCTTTACAGCTGGAGAAATATTGGCCAGTTTTGTAGAAGATGCTCGAAGTTTTCTTTTCCCAGAGCCCAAGCTGGTGCCATCTTTCTCTGGAGTAGAGAGAGAGGTATTAATGACACGGCATCCCACTTTTCCTGTAAGTGCTTATTTATCTACCACATTAATTGAATTTATATGCTTAACAACAACAATAATGGATTACTGTGCATTATTAAAATGGAAAATCTGTCTTTATATTCATTGATTCATCTCAGGGTATCTCTCCAAGATTAGAGTTCTCCACAAAGACAACAATCAGTGAAATCTCCAGTAACAATGTCTTCCTGAGTGTTCCTGTGGTAAAAATACAGATTTGGAAATGGAAGAACAATTTTAGCTGTATTGCTTTATAATATTGATTTCAAGAACTTGTAAGATGTTTTATTTGCTTTAGAGGGCAATGACGAAGAAAACCTCAAAAAAGTCACGGAAACAGGGCAGCACCTCATCTCAAAGACTTCTCTCGTCAGTTTCATGCAGTCAGAGAGGACACCCCAACAGAGATCAGGTATCAGATGTTCCTCATTTGTCCTCATTTATATATATATATATATATATATATATATATTAAACGACAAACCATCAAACAATTAATAAAACTAAAATAACACTGATATATATATATATATATATATATATATATATAGCTTTATTAATATTTTGAATATTAATTTGTGATTTTTATTCATTTTTTTCTTTTTCTTGAAATATAGCAATTTAGGTTTAATTCATTTTTTATTTCAGTTTTAGTTGTTTTAATTCATTTCCAGTTAATATTTTTTTTGCTCTTCAACTTCAGCTTATTTCAGTTTATTGCCAAAGCAACATTTCTAATTTTCATTTAGTTTGTTTTTCAACTAATATTTATATTTTATTTCAGCTTTATCCATGTTCAGTAGATAAATAATTAAAAATACAGTATTCCAGTATACAAAAATGTTGTGAGAATCATGGACCTTGATGGTCTGCTGTATTACAATGATGTTCAAATGGTTTGAGATCCTGGTTGGTTGTTTTGGCATTTTGATGAATTAGTGATGGCCAGCAGAGGGCAGAAAAGCTTGTTGGATCAAGCCACAAGACACTTTGTTTCCAGTGGCCTGTTGCATAAACTGCTTAGTCTTAAAGGAACACTCCAATTTTTTAAAAAATAGGCTCATTTTCCAACTCCTCTAGAGGTAAACAGTTGAGTTTTACCGTTTTGGAATCTGTTCAGCCGATCTCCGGTTCTGGCGGTACCACTTTTAGCATAGCTTAGCATAGTTAATTGAATCTGATTAGACCATTAGCATCACGCTGAAAAATGACCAAAGAGTTTTGATATTTTTCCTATTTAAAACTTGACTCTTCTGTAGTCACATTGTGTACTAAGACCGATGGAAAATGAAAAGTTGCGATTTTCTAGGCCGATATGGCTAGGAACTATACTCTCATTCTGGCATAATAATCAAGAAATCAAAAAAAGTGGAGTGTTCCTTTAAAAGATAGGGTGTGTTCACACTTGGCAAGTTTGGTTCAATTAAAATAAACTCTGGTGCGATTGCCATTTGAATAAGTGTGAACGCTGCCATCCAAACCCTCGTGCGCACCAAACAAGTGAACAGAGACCCCTGAAAAGATGGGTCTCGGTCCACTTCCAAACGAACTCTGGTGCGGTTTGACTGAAATATGAACGCAACACGGACCAAATACATGTAAACGAACCAAAAACAGGATGTGATGTCACGAGATGCGGGCGGCCCTAAAAAGGACAAAATGCTCAAGCATACCTGTTTTTTCTTGTCATAGTCACGATGTCTCCTCACAGCAGATCTTCGTTTGTTTGTGTTTGTGACGGAGGGATTCCTGCTGCTGTTTTGACTGCTATACACATTTTATAAGCTTTTCATGAATTGTCAGCTCCATCATACAGCGAGTGCATTTAGCACAGAAAACAGCATTGTTTTGGATGTTTGACAAGTTCCATCGCAAAATATATGTTATAAAAGACTTGTTTTGTATATTTAGGTTCTGTGTTAAAAATGACAGTGTGAACGCTAAGTGAACCAGGTCTAAATTGATCAATTTCTTTTTTGGTTCAGACCAAGAGAACCAAACTACAAGTGTGAACACACCCTTAAGGGCCCCGACATACTTCAAACGAAGTTCTTTTTTGTTCTTCGTTTAGGAGTAAATCGAAGTTCGAAATGCGTGACCAGCGATATACTGTAATCGAATATCTGACGCCGCCCACACTGCTGAGAGCGACGGTTAGATGAATATGTAAATACGTGCTGTACACTTTCTTCTCAGTAATAAAATAAACACAACAAAAATGAGAAAACTGCAAGCATTTTTATAGAAAGCATAAGAAAAGCATCTGATCATAACAACATTGGTATGTTAGTACGAGCTCTGCAAATTAGCACTTCAGTCACGTTTATTTTTATAGGACTTCATTCAATAGATTGCTTAAAAGCAAGCAGCTTTACAGTATCAAACAAGAAAAACCGTGTCAGTGCCTCATTTCATCAGAAGCACAACTTCATTTTGTACTATAAAGCGACTATCCATTGTGTTCGTGTTTCGGAGATTTACCTCAACAAACTTCACAGACTAAATGAGTCAGAGATTAGTTCCACGCGAATGAAGGCAGAGCCTTGGCGCGCACCTCCTATTACGTTATTGTCACGAACCAGTGGTAGTACGAAGGTGTTTTGCAGCTGGAGCGAACTTTTCCTGAAAGTTCACTTTGGCAAGCCATTACGAACTTCCAAAAAGAACACAAAACGAACTTCATTTTGGCCTTATTTTGTACGAAATGACGTCACATCAGTTCGTTCTTCGATTTCGTTTGAAGTATATCGGGACCTTTAGTCATCTAAGACTGGTCCTAACTATTTCTATAAGTCATGTGTAACTATAAGTCAGTTACATAAAAAGGTAGATCTGTCTATTTTGAATCAGAAAACAACAACTGATTACCCCTTTGTTAACTGCTAGTTGGTCAAACTAGTTCTTAAGACACAGTCTTACCATAGTGGCTAAGTTTATGCAACTGGCCCCTCAGTTTTTGAACGTGTGTGTTTGTGCTTACTTGGCCTGCGGTAGGTTCAGAGGTCAGGTGGACGGTCCTCTTCCCATTATTCACCCATCTCTGACAGAAACTCCAGATTAAGGAGTCTGTCACCACATCAGTCAAAACCATCCAGAGAAGCAGGTATGAATGCTATAACGTCATATTTGTTCATGCTGTAGATCTGAATAAGCTTTGAGCACTCTTTTTTAAGTTTAGTGATGTCTGACTTTAACCAATTGAATGTTAATTGGTAAACCATACTTATTCTGTGTACTGCATGTTTTTCTTCAGGAGACCCGAGAAGAAGCTATTCCAGACCTTGGGTTAGTTGTAAATATTGATTGTCATTCTCTGTCTATTACTCCATTAAACACAAAATATTGATCTGGAAGTTAAAAACAGTCTAGATTAACTAATGGAAGAGTCAGGTGAGTACAACCCTTGCAAAAAAGGTGTACACTTAACATACTTTTATTACGGAAATAATACACTTTAAAAGAATATTCTTGCTTTGAATGGCGGTAACAACATCTAACTGTAACGGATTGTTGAAAAAGAACAAATGTAGGGCGGGGACTTGGTTGTATGCATCGGTTGTTGATTGGATTTTAGGCAGATGAATGTGAGCTTGAACAGGCTGGTTAAAGTCACCAGAGAGAAATCTGTCAATTTACCTGAGGGTCCAGTTATGACATCTTGATTAAATAGCACAATATGTAACATTTTTAGATTAAAATATCCAAAAACCACTAGAACAATGTTATATATTTTGTTGACTTGTGTACTTACATTATCCCAAACAATGTTTAAATCCAGAGAAGTCCATTTTAACCAGTGTAACGGACCGTGTCAGTGCGTCATCTGTCAATGACGTCATATCCGCGCTACCCTCGATTTTCAGTTTTACTAATATTGATCTAGATTACTGCAAAGTCTCTCATAGCAGCCACCGAGTGACAGCCACAGAAAAAATGTTATACCATAACTTTCAACACACTCAAATGTATTTAGTATGATTGCTTTAACCATGTGAAACAGTGCTGTGTTACTCCACAGTAAAAGAGTGAAAAGAGTGTAAGCAGCCAACTGCAGCATAAGCATAATAAAAGCTCCGCTGGACTCCTGATCGGTGTGTATTGCAGGTGTCTTTCATTAGCATTCGCTTCAGCGGCCTCGTTCCACTCCCATGGCTTTCGACCT
This sequence comes from Elopichthys bambusa, assembly GCA_037101425.1. Taxonomy (NCBI): domain Eukaryota; kingdom Metazoa; phylum Chordata; class Actinopteri; order Cypriniformes; family Xenocyprididae; genus Elopichthys; species Elopichthys bambusa. Next base: position 42,745,107 of record CM074432.1, on the reverse strand, counting down.
GTCCTGCTTCATACCACAGTAACATTAATAAAACTTTAACACATTAGCTCATCCATGAACATGATTTCTGCCTGAGTCCGTCGGATTCCTTTCCATCGGCTGTGGAGGTGAAGACGACAACTCCCATGATTCCATGCTCATTCATGGAATCATCAAGCTATGCCTTTGTGTTGAATAAGCAACCTCTAGCACTGAAAATGACATATTGTGCCTTTTAAAAGGTAAAAAATAATAAAAAAATAAGGCATAGATTGGTTGAAAAACAGATTGAGTGAAACGAAAATGCAATTAGCTGAACTTTAGAGTGCTTTTTTTTGACCCAGTTAAGTACATCTTTATATGTAATTTAATAATTTGATTGTCTTTGAAATATAATTTGATGGAATGGCTGCCTCCCCCTTATTAAATCGCCACTATTCGTCAGGTTCCCTACTGGAGTGGGTGTGAGAGAGAGGAGGGGAGCTGTAACAACCAGGACTGGTGGCGCATGATGAGGCACACCTGAATCAAAAGGAGCCTAGTCACTGACGCTATTAAATACCGAGTGCACCTCTCTTAGAGAGACCAGTCTCTTTCTCCTGAGCAGCACTTGTGTCCTCGTACGCCCAGGAGGGAAGCTGGGAGGGATTCCTGCACCACCAAAGCTGCCGAGTCGCTGGACTCAAATTCCTGGGTAGAAGCAAGCAACGTCGGCGTCGGGTTGGAATTCGCAGGCGATCTTGCCCCTCAAATCTTGCCCCTCAAATCTTGCCTGCGGTCCCAGGGAAGCTGAGCCACTACAGAAGCGCCGCCTCTTGCACCCCGGAATGAAGAGGGGAGCGCATGTGGCTGCTGGGACCCCGCCTCCTCTTACCTGGTCCAAATCCCCTTAAAGGATTAGTTCACTTTCAAATAAATTTTTTTTTTCTTTTGTCGAAAAGATATTAAGGTTTTTGATGAAAACATTCCAGGATTATTCTCCATATAATGGACTTCAATGGCGTCCAAACGGTTGAAGGTAAAAATTATAGTTTCAGTGCAGCTTCAAAGGGCTTTAAACGATACCAGACATATACATAAATGTATATGCTTTATATAAACAAATGATCGCCTTCCAAGTGCTTCTGCCAAAACCGCACTTCCGTATTCTTCAAAAAGCTTACGCTGTATGTCCTACGCCTTCCCTATTCAACTTACGGAACGAACGCAGCACCAGTTACATTTTTTCCGTAAATAGAATAGGGAAGGTGTAGGACATACAGCGTAAGCTTTTTGAAGAATATGAAAGTACGGTTTTGGCAGAAGCACTTGGAAGGCGATCATTTGTTTATATAAAGCTTATACATTTACTTTTTTTTTTTTTTAAAAATGACCGATCGTTTCGCTAGATAAGACCCTTATTCCTCATCTGATATCGTTTAAAGCCCTGTGAAGCTGCACTGAAACTATAATTTTGACCTTCAACTGTTTGGAGGCCAATTGAAGTCCACTATAAGGAGAATAATCCTGGAATGTTTCATCAAAAACCTTAATTTCTTTTCGACTGAAGAAAGAAAGACATGAACATCTTGGATGACATGGGGGTGAGTAAATTATCAGGAAAATTTTATTTGAAAGTGAACTAATCCTTTAACACTCCTTGCCTTCACAACTCCCAGTCACAGCGAGGATGCCAGTTACCCTGTTTATTTAAAAACTTTAACCCCCATCGACACTTTGTTCCCTTTTGGACATTTTATGTTTTATTCTATGTTAAATAAAAGCCTCTCTGAGGCCTGACGCCACACCCACTGTGTCTTTTGTTGCTCCTGCTGCCACAGTGGTGGAGAATGCGGGCAAGACGGAGCTTAGACAGCGCAGTTGGGCACTATCTTACGACATCATCCCCTCTCGCCCGCGAAAGTTTGTGAATGGCTGAACTAGGACAGAAAAACAATCACAACCACAATAGGGGTTAGTGATGCTTCTATTATCATTTACCCTGTGGTTGGTTGAGGCTGTCAATTAAAACCGCGCATTTCTGTTCCTGTTCTGGCGCAGTGCAAGAAAGAGAGCTGCCTGGAGAGGTATCCCTGAGCCGACCACACTTACTACATGGAGCCTAGTTGAGGAAGTAGCACTCCTGGGTGGGCGGCAGCTGTATGATGGTGATGATGGTTGGGGAGGGGGTGTGACAGAATGGATGCCTCTCTCTTATTATCAGCGCCCCCGTCGCCTTAAATCGCCACCCTTCACCAGGTTCCCGACAGGAGTGGGTACGAGAGAGAGGAGGAGAGCTGGCGGCACATGATGAGGCACATCTGAATTAAATGGAGCCTCGTCACCACCGCACTTAAATGCAGAGCGTTCCTCTCCTTGAGAGACCGGTCTCTTTCCCTTGCGCATGAATGCTGGTGTCCTCGTAGGCCCAGGGGGGAGGGAGCAAGGAGGGATTCTCACACCGCCAAAGCTTTCAAGTCGCCAGACCCAAGTGCCCAGGGAGCAAGTAACGCTACCGTCAGGCTGGCCCCTCAAATACTGAGACCCCAGGGAAGCTGAATCGCTACCGCTCACACCCCGGATTGAAGAGGGGAGTGCGTGCGGCTGCCGGGACTCCATCTCCTCTTACCTGGGCTAAAATCCCCTCAACACTTCCTGTCTTCACAACTCCCAGTCACAGCGAGGACTCTAGATCCCCTGTTTATTTTGGGTACTTTCATTGCCATGGACACTTTATTCCCCTTTTTGGACATTTTATGTTTTATTTTATGTTAATTAAAAGCCTCTCCGAGGCCTGACGCCACACCCACTGTGTCTGTCGTTGCTCCTCCCGTCACACTGGTTAAAGTCATTCCTATTGAAGCTTGTATCGAAATAAAACATGTAATTTAGTACATTTATAATACATTAATTTTAAATGTAATATCAGAAAACTCACTACAGTATATTGCTTTAATACTAGTCAACACATCAAAATAAGTATAAACACTCCTTTAAAACACGTCAAAAGCTTGTTAAAAAAAATATGAAATGTATTTAAATAATAATATAGTAATTTTTTTAAATTGACATTATTACAAATTGCACTTTTTAAGTGTACTTCAGTGTGCCAAATGGCACACTTTATATGTGCTTACGGTCTTGTGGACCGTAAATGGCCGCCGTGTGCCTGTGAAGGCCTCGAGACCGTAGTGTGTCCCATTTGTCATTTTAGGTTTCAGAAGAGTGCTCGCGAGCGCCCCCTTTACAGCCGATATGCACCCCTGATGCGCCCTTTTGCCGAGCCCGCACTGGGGAGAGCTCCACAGCAGACTCCTACCCGACAGACTAAGTGGCGTTACGTCGCAAAACCGTGAGGGTTTAGGGTGCTATTTGAGACAGGGCCATAGTCATAAAAAAAGTGTACTCTCTTTAAGTACACTTAAGTGGCCTTTTATTGAACTAATATTAAATTATCTGCAAGTAGTTTAAAAGATTAAAAAAAACTCTACAAATGCACATTCAATACAATTAAGTGCACTTCTTTTTCACATGGGTATTTCTCATGAAAAGCCAGACATGAACTGACAATGTCCTTCATTATTTTAGATGGGTGATGAAGACTCTTCAGACACAGATGATCTTCTCGACTACGCTGAGGAAGTAGGCCGTCATCATTCCCAAATGGGATATGAGGGATCTCCCAGCCCAAGCCACTCCAGCATGGAACGCCAGAGGCACAATGGGTATGTTTGTGTGTGTTCCCCAGGTAGAGTTGCATGAATGAATTTGATTGTTTTGTACAACTGGCTCTGACTTTCCACATCACACAATTTGAAGTATCATTCATGTCTGCAGCAGTACGAGTTACCTGCCTGAGTTTTAATATATTGGTTTGAGGGGTTTGTTAAAATAACTGATCTTAAGTATGAGCAATTGTAATAGTGATGCCTTATTATTATTATTTTTTAGATAAATATTGTGTTTTCTACAGCTCTCTCTTGGGCTCTCCTGACCTTTGGGAGGAGGTTCAGGAACGGGTTCAGAGCCTTTTAACATCTCCCAAAGCAGTTCATAGACTAGCCTGTGTGAGTACCACTCAAATGCACACACACACACACACACACACACACGGTTTCAGAAATAATTGCTGTGGAATGTTATGCAGATCGTGGAATGGATCATTTAATCTCCTCTGCCTCTGTTTTTAATGTCAGGGTGCCACTGACTCTGAAATAGACGAGGTACTGATACGGAGATGTGTTTTGGCCCACTCATGCCCATTTTAAACACCAGTGTATGCCCTAAAGAAGTGGTACGTATATGCTTTTATTACAAATTACGGCCAAGACTCTTATTATTGCAGTTTTATTGACAGTATTCTCATTCTTTTTTTTCTTTTTTTTTTACCTTTTAATTTTTATGTAATTTCATAATTACTTTTCATTTAAATGTCAGATGAATGTACTGACAAGCCTTTATGGTAAATTAAATACACTTTAATTTAATTTCTATTAAAAATGTGCATGTCATGTATTTAAATATATATGTTACACATTTGTAATGATGAAGGAGCAATTTTGTACATTAAAATATTTTAACTTTTAAATGTAATATCAAAAAACACACTAAAGTTAAAATTATAATCAAGTGCTTCACATTTACTTTAGCATGTTAGTCAACACATCAAAATAAGTGTACTTTTTTAAAGCACAGCAAAATATTATGCTTATTAAAACATGATTTATAATGTACTTTAAAGTAAAACTTAATTTGACATTACATAGTGCACATTTTAAAAGTGTACTTAAATGTGTTAAAAAACAGTCATGAAAATGTACTCTTAAGTACACTTAAGTGGCTTTCTATTTCATTAATATTGTATTATCTGCAAGTACAATTTAAATATATATATATATATATATATATATATATATACTTAACATCTTAAGTGCACATTTAATACAATTAAGCAAACATTTTTTTTCTCATGGGTTGTACAAGCCTCAGTGGGTATTTATTTAAAGAGCGTCCTTCTCTTTATCTACAGATGAAGCAGAGGATCCTGTGATTTCTTGTGGCATTGCATCATTTTCCATTCAATTACGAGTGTAGTTGTGTTTGTATTGCAGTTTCGATATGAAATAGTATATTTCTGGTGTTTTTGAAGCACAGTGGTTCTCAATCCTGTTCCTGGAGGCTCTCAAAATTCCACACCCGATTCAACTCATCAGCTTGTGTCATACAATGGAGACCAAAATAGACTTTTTTGACACTAAAATAGTACTTGTGCTTAATATAACCCTCATAACAAAAAAATAAATTAGAAGCCATGGTGCAGTAGCATGGTCATAAAAAGAGTTCAACATGCACTATTTCACATTTCAAATTCGATTGGATTTGATTGATGCAATTCTTATGTAAATAAGGCAAAGGTCCTTAAATAACATACAAAAACTCCACAAGAAAAAAATCATCTAAAGTGATGCTTTGATTACATCCTTTCTTCTTTTTTGCATTTTTATGCAAAAATGGCAGATGTTGCCTTTCATTAGCAATTAAAATGAAATCGCTGCTTTGGTTGATTGTGATGTACTTAAGGCTTATTCTGTTTGTGTCAGGGAGCCTCAGGTGTGTTATATCTACTGCATTTCCCCTTGAGTATTAAATGAAGAACATCCATCTATATATACAGGTGCTGGTCATATAATTAGAATATCATCAAAAAGTTGATTTATTTCACTAATTCCATTCAAAAAGTGAAACTTGTATATTATATTCATTCATTACACACAGACTGATATATTTCAAATGTTTATTTCTTTTAATTTTGATGATTATAACTGACAACTAAGGAAAATCCCAAATTCAGTATCTCAGAAAATTAGAATATTACTTAAGACCAATACAAAGAAAGGATTTTTAGAAATCTTGGCCAACTGAAAAGTATGAACATGAAAAGTATGAGCATGTACAGCACTCAATATAAGTTGGGGCTCCTTTTGCCTGAATTACTGCAGCAATGCGGTGTGGCATGGAGTCGATCAGTCTGTGGCACTGCTCAGGTGTTATAAGAGCCCAGGTTTCTCTGATAGTGGCCTTCAGCTCTTCTGCATTGTTGGGTCTGGCATATTACATCTTCCTCTTCACAATACCCCATAGATTTTCTATGCGGTTAAGGTCAGGCGAGTTTGCTGGCCAATTAAGAACAGGGATACCATGGTCCTTAAACCAGGTAGTGGTAGCTTTGGCACTGTGTGCAGGTGCCAAGTCCTGTTGGAAAATGAAATCTGCATCTCCATAAAGTTGGTCAGCAGCAGGAAGCATGAAGTGCTCTAAAACTTCCTGGTATACGGCTGCGTTGACCTTGGACCTTAGAAAACACAGTGGACCAACACCAGCAGATGACATGGCACCCCAAACCATCACTGACTGTGGAAACTTTACACTTCCTCCAGACTCTGGGACCCTGATTTCCAAAGGAAATGCAAAATTTACTTTCATCTGAGAACATAACTTTGGACCACTCAGCAGCAGTCCAGTCCTTTTTGTCTTTAGCCCAGGCGAGACACTTCTGATGCTGTCTGTTGTTCAAGAGTGGCTTGACACAAGGAATGCGACAGCTGAAACCCATGTCTTGCAAACGTCTGTGCGTAGTGGTTCTTGAAGCACTGACTCCAGCTGCAGTCCACTCTTTGTGAATCTCCCCCACATTTTTGAATGGGTTTTGTTTCACAATCCTCTCCAGGGTGCGGTTATCCCTATTGCTTGTACACTTTTTTTCTACCACATCTTTTCCTTCTCTTCGCCTCTCTATTAATGTGCTGGGACACAGAGCTCTGTGAACAGCCAGCCTCTTTTGCAGTGAGCTTTTGTGTCTTGCCCTCCTTGTGCAAGGTGTCAGTGATCGTCTTTTGGACAACTGTCAAGTCAGCAGTCTTCCCCATAATTGTGTAGCCTACAGAACTAGACTGAGAGACCATTTAAAGGCCTTTGCAGTTAATTAGCTGATTAGAGTGTGGCACCAGGTGTCTTCAATATTGAACCTTTTCACAATATTCTAATTTTCTGAGATACTGAATTTGGGATTTTACTTAGTTGTCAGTTATAATCATCAAAATGAAAAGAAATAAACATTTGAAATATATCAGTCTGTGTGTAATGAATGAATATAATATACAAGTTTCACTTTTTGAATAAAATGAGTGAAATAAATCAACTTTTTGTTGATATTCTAATTATATGACCAGCACCTGTATACTCACCGGCCACCTTATTAGGTATGCCTTGCTAGTACAGAGTAGGACCCCTTTTGCCTTCAGAACTGCTTAATTCTTCATGGCATAGATTCAGTAAGGTGCTGGAAACATTCCTCAGTGATTTTGGTCCATATTGACATGATAGCATCACACAGTTGCTGCAGATTTGTCAACTGCACGTCCATGATGTGAATTTCCCATTCCACCACTGTTGCCTTTCTGTCAGCTAATTCTCTGTAAATCCCATAGAGATGGTTGTGCGTGAAAATCCCAGTAGATCAGCAGTTTCTAAAATACTCAGACCAGCCCATCTGGCACCAACAACCATGCCATGTTCAAAGTAACTTAAATCACCTTTCTTCTCCATTCTTATGCTCACTTTGAACTCCAGCAGATCGTCTTGACCATGTCTACATGCCTAAATGAATTGAGTTGCTGCCATATCATTGGCTGATTAGATATTTGCGTTAATGTGCAATTAAACAGGTGTACTTAATAAAGTGGCCGGTGACTGGAAAGTGGAACATTACACTCTACAATTAAACAATACAAGCTGAAACTTGTTAAACAACATCTCATGATGTACTGTTAGATGAAAAAAGTCAATTTTTTCAGGTGTTGACATTTGTCTTTATTATTTTGTGGATACACATACAGTACTTGTTGAATCATACAGTATAACTAATTTGACTACTGTACTGTATAAATACAGTTGTACAATGGTGTGCTTTATGGTGTTAATTCAGTTCCCAAACCTCAAACACAGACCATTAATGCTTCACATTGATCGTTTTCTCTCATTTCTGATGGAACCCAAAATATAAAGAAATCCTGTAAAAGAAACTTAAAACTGGTTCTATTGGCAGAAATTTGGCACTGACAACATCATCGGTGTAGTCTTTAAAAAATATACTTCAAAATAGCTCTGATTCAACAACAAAAAAGTAAAACAATAAAATGAGTGGCTTGCTGAAGAAACTATTAAGGCTTGCCACCTTCAGTGTCATGACAAAATAATTGTGTACAAAGGATCTGATTTTCATTCTCAAGGCCATTCCTGTACTTCATATCAAATCCTTATCATGCAATATTTCATTTAATTTTAGAAGTTTGTATAAAAATGCTCCCTTCATATGAACAATTTGGCACAAATCTGAAATGAAAGACACGCAAAGCTCATAAACATTTGGCTCTCAATAGCAAGTGCAAATACAGAACTGGCAAACTTTCACACTTTACCAAGTCTAAAACTTATGAACATAATTTGCGAAGAAAAAACCCTTAAATTCAGCATTTTTTTTTTTTTGTGTATAATAACATTGGCTAGTTAGCAACATGCTCTTTCTTGAAATGCGTACATGTACACTAATCTGCTGACTTTCTTTCAAATTGATGCGCAATATTGCACAGAGCTCCTGCTCATACACACAAATACGAAAATCACCTACTGCTAAAAAGCTATTCGTTAGTACAAAACCAAAGGAAACAATTGCAGTTAATAAAAGGAAAGACAGCTTTGCATAAATCATGGCAACATGTTAATGAGCTGTGGAAGCACATAGTTTCCATACGGCCATTTTTTCTCTCTGTCTAGCGCACACGTAAGTTCAAGAGCATGGTTAGGAAAATGAAGGAAGGAGAACCGCAAGGGCAGGTATTGCTAATGTCTGCGCTCAATCATGTCCTCGGTAATGACTTTCCATCCTGGTCATGGCACTGGTTTTATGAATGGCTCCTACCTCTCTGAACCCGCCGTTCAGTGATGTCACATTTTCAGCAGTGACCAATGCTTACCTCTAGAACTGCGAGGTCTCGGTGAAGGAAATAGCGTCGCTTTTGTCAATGGTGAATCCACCATTCACGTAAGATTTCTTCTCGCACTCATCGTCATCCAGCGTGGTCTCTAGGGCGAAGGGGTTGGCCGCATCCACGTCCGAAATCAGGTCCATCCTCTCGAGTTCTCGCTTTGACAGCTTCTGGACTATTCCAGCACCGTAGGCATCTCCCAACACGTTGATCATGGTTCGGAAGCGATCGCTGGTTTGATTGGAAAAATCGATGTAAATTTTTATTTATCATTGTAAACAATGTGAATTTTTAGCAGCCATTACACCAGTGTTCAGTGTCACATGAATAATCTTCAGATACTATAAGGCCGGGCCAATTCATACTGAACTGACAGATGGCAGCAGACACTTCGTCAGAGTTTTGGCATCTGTCAGAGCTTGTTTTGCCGATTTAACATGTAGAATCGGTGCTTGTCTGGTTGTGGAATGTCTGAGAAGTGACATGCTGGCGATTGTCCGCATTGGTCGGCGTCCGTCGGTGCAGTGTGAAATGGCCTATATAGTGCGCTCATGCCATATCGTAATTACCATAATTATGACTTGTAAAAAGTGTTCATGTCCTTTTAGAACTGTAGTCCTTGTAGTAATTATTAACTTGTATACTGGGAATTTTCTGAGAGCTCCGACTTGTACCATGTGATCGCTGTACCACCTGACCACTGCAGATTCAATTTGGCATCAAGTTCTTTGCACACTAAGTCCAAAAGTTTCGTCCAGAATTTTCGCATGTTAAAAAATAAATACGACCTCACGTTGTGTCAGGCAGGTTTACACACTGCCTCCGAAACTTTCGTCCGTCATGAAAAAATTCGGATCGGTTTCAATTTTCTGCATTTTTCGCATCCGTAGCAAGCATTTTAAGAGGTGTTTTGACCACTCAGAGCCACTGTACCAACGAACGCCAAAATCCAGAATGGCGTCTGACAAGTTGATCCACTTCGTCTCACAACACAAAGCACTGTATGACAAACAAATTGCGGAATACATATATATTCATATTGGTGGTCTTCTTTTTAATATGTGGCAGTAGTATCGCTAGCAAAGCATTAAACCAAGCCACTGACATCCTTAAGTAAACTTTGAATCCCGCAGCTCCTTGATAAGGAGGTGGAACTCTTCTTCCTCTCTATGCAATCTCAGGATTGGATTGACCCAATATTTCCGCTTTCTTTTTCTCTTTTTAAGAAGAGAGAGGAAAACAGCTTGAAGACTCCATTTTGTATTGTTTTGCTAATTTTTTCACAACGGATTTATTAATACGCTTCGAACTCTGTGTGCAAGGTATTCTGTGCATGACAAATTTTTAGGATGATGAATACAAAAAAAAAGAAGCATACAAACATTTTGGACTCAGTGTGCAAAGAACGTTAGTGTTGCCATAAATACCCCCTTTTCACCAGCACAAACTGGGTGCTAGTTTAGAGCTAGTGCCAGTTCGGAGTTGGTTCAACTGATGAGCCTTCTAAGAACCGGTTTGCTATTCCACATCAAAGCACTGCGAGAGCGATCCAAAAGTACAAGGAGTCTATGCTCTACAAACGCTCCCGCTGCTCCGATGCATCTCGAACAAGCCTTCCATCAACATTGGCAGACGCTTCGCTACTATTGATGCTCATGGCTTTGCGAACCTACATCGGCATCCAAACATGGCTCGCCGTAATTTGTATATAGACAGAGATTACAATCGAGCTGCTAATAGCTCGATTAGCTGCTATTTCAAAAATGGCGGTCACAAGTTTTTTGTTCATCACGCTTACCCTGTCCAAGCCCCTGATGCAAGCGGTTCTTACTTCTAGCCCAGCAATGTTTTGGTGCTACTTACGAACCACTTTTCCTGGTTTGGAGCTGGTGCTTTGGGTGTCGAAAGACAAAGAACTGATTTGAAACTAGGCTCTGGCTCCGAACCAGCACTCAAACTGCCTTGGTGGAAAAGGGGTAAAAAACACAGAGTCCGAGTCCGAAGATGTGAACAGCTCCAAGTAGAAGGTCACGTGCTGTCATCTCGTTATTACGGTTATTACGACATGGCGTGAACACAGTCCAAGTCATGTCAGGAACATCATATTTACCAGTTGAATGTTCATGAAAGCCACCACAATGGCATAATTACAAAGAGGAAACTCTTTCTTTAAACCCTCACTGCGTCCAAAATTGCGTACCGAGTAGGTACTATGTTAAAATTTGAACTTACTTTGTGACCATTAAAAAAGTATGTTCTATATAGTATGAATGTGGGTATTACAGATTAAATTCAGACATACTACATCCGCCATGTTGTTACTGTCATGTGACCTAGTACCATCAGTTGCGTCGCTTCACTGGCATTCATAAATCCACTCCTGTGGCCTCATGGGATAGTAAAGTGTCCATCGAATGCACACTTTGGAATCTCGGCGGTAGTAGTAGGTCATCTGTGGACTTTTCGCCTACTGTTTTTCGAATACTATGCATTCGGACTTACTACTCTGTTGACATACTGTTTTTCACATACTATAGACCTTATGTGCCAGAGAAACAAGCGCGCAGCCATCTTTAAAATTTTGTCTTTGAACTTTCGTTTTTGTGTTCACTCTGTATATTTCTATGGCATCACTGTTGAAGAGTACAATTACGAGAGAATAATATACCGATTCAATTTACATCAAGTAGATTTTTGGTTAAATGTCTAAAGACATTTTCACATTTAATTCTACGACAAAATACATCAGTAATACGCCCTTGTTATTTTATAAAAGCTTTCTTGTCTTCAAAATGGCGGTTGCTAACAAGTGTCTAAATGGGACTACAGAGGTTGTATGGGACATTAAACATCACGCTAGTCTAACTTAAACTTTCAGGGAAAATGTTTTCAAATAAAGACTGAAAGAGTTGTCGTTGAAGTCATGTGACCATGATATAGTTCATTTATAGCCTATTTTTAGCTATTTACTTCTTGCCGATTGCATTTAGGCTTCAAAATTCATAAAAGTCGTGTTCATTTGTGAAGACCTTATTTTCTGCAATAATCCAGAAGCCAAGTGGAAAAATCCTATTTGGATTCTGTCAAGGGAACCAGTGTGATACTAACTTCTGGGTTGGCCTACAAATATACATCATCCCTGCACCAATCTATTGTGTCACATTAAGTAAACCAGACATACTTACAGCAGCCAATCGACAGCAACGATGAGAGTGACATCACTGGCTGGAAGGCCAACTGCTGTGAGGACTATCACCATGGTTACCAGTCCAGCATTCGGAACTCCTGCTGCACCAATGCTGGCGACTGTTGCTGTGATACTATGAAATGAACATGTCACAAAAGTATTATTTGGGGTTTTGTCCTTCCCAAAGCCACTTAACTCTATTATATCACACCAACTGGCTTATATCCCACCTACCTAATGGTAACAATCTGGCCAGCATCCAGATCGTAATTGTTCAACTGAGCTATGAATATAGAAGCAACAGCTTCATACAGTGCAGTGCCATCCATATTGATAGTCGCACCAACTGGAAGGACAAAGCGAGTGATCCTCTTGTCAATCCGGTTGTTCTCTTCTGCACATCGGAACGTGACCGGCAGAGTGGCTGAGCTGATGTAGTAAAGACTCTTGTTATTATAAAAAGCATAATACTTGGCAGAATAGCAGTTTTCATTGATTAGTGTGAGTTTAAAAAACATAAGTCTAAAGCTGGAGAGATAGATCTTAAGAAGCAGGACTGAGCTGTCTTGCTATAAATAGCTCAAAACTACTGATAAAAAAAACAACATTAAAAGATTCTTCTAATTAAAAAAAAAAAAAATTCATATCATTTGAAGGAATGTATGCCTTTTGCTTGTGCAGTGGCCATGAAAAGTATTGGGAGTCCCACTTAAAATGTCTAAATTTCATCAAGAAACTAAATATTAGTGATTTTTATTTTTAAATGATCCTTATCTAAACTCATTTACACTATTCCCTTGTTTTTAATTTCTTATTAATGACTATTAATACAATTTAAAATGTACTTTAAAGTAAAACTTTTGATGTGTACTTAAAAGTGTACTTAAAGGTTTAGTTCACCCAAAAATGAAATTTCTGTCATTAAGTTCTCACCCTCATGTCCCGCAAGACCTTCGTAAGTCGTTGGCGTAGTGAACGCAGTTCAGCGCTTCCTTGTTCTATGTCAGAATGGCGACTCATTATTGGCCGGCTCCTGCGTCAGCATCACACGCACGCGACGTGCTGCTCATGTGAGCGGCGTCAGCCAATACTGAGCCGGAGTTCTGACATAGACACAGAACTGCTGATCTGCGTTCACTACATTAGCTGCGTATGACAACAGTTCAAATTGTTAAATAAAGTCATTATTTTTTGTTTTGTTTTTGCGCACAAAAAGTATTCTCATCGCTTCATAACATTAAGGTTGAACCACTGCAGTCACGTTGACTGTTTTTAATACCTTTCTGGACCTCAAAAGGTGCAATGATGTTGGTGCCTATGTGTGGTTCAGAAACCCTCGGATTTCATCAAAAATATCTTAATTTGTGTTCTGAAGATGAACGAAGGTCTTACGGGTTTGGAACGACATGAGGGTGAGTAATTAATGACAGAAATTTCATTTCTGGGTGAACTAACCCTTTAATAGTGTTATGAAACAGTCAAGAAAAAGCACTCTCACTACACTTAAGTGGTCTTTTAATTAATTTATATTATATTGAATGAATGAGGTATTTCACTCATTCATTTATTAATATTATATTGTCTCCAAGTACAGTTTTTAAAAATATACTTAGTTTTAAGATACATTACAAGCGCACATTCAACACAATTAGGCACACTTCTTTTTCTCATTAAAGGCACATTATGTAAATTTTCGCCGCTAGAGGTCGCTTATAAACAAAGGCGTAGCTTGATGATGCCTTTATTTCGCGGAATCATGGGAGGTGTTGTCTTCACGTCTACAGCCAGTGGAAAAGAATCCGACGGGACTCGGGCAGAAAGCATGTTCATGGATGAGCTAATGTATTAAAGATTTATTAACGTTACTGTAGTATGAAGCAGGGTGTGGCTGAAAGCCGTGGGAGTGGAACGAGGCCGCTGGAGCAATTGTTAATGAGAGAGACAAGTGCAACACATGTCTCGTTAACAGTGTAGCGCTTATGCCGCAGATGAGCGCTTCTGCTTGTATGTGGGGTAACACAGCGCTGTTTTATCATATTAAACACATTTGTGTGTTGAAAGTTATTATAATGCTACTCTGTGCATTCGCTCAGCGGCTACTATAAGACACTTGTTGCACACTGCAGTAATCTAAATCAGTATTAGGCATGGTAAAACATGGTATTCACGATAAATCAAGAAAACGAGATTTAAACAATAAGACTTGCTGTGTCGAACTATATAACATGGTTAGTTTTCTGTCGATGAATGTATCCAAACATTTGACCACCTGTCTAATAAAACACATAATATATTAAAGCGTCTTTGGTGTTTCCATGGTTTCTACAAAATAAAACCGGAAATCGAGGGTAACGTGGGTATGATGTCATTGATAGGCAACGTGGACCAGTCCGCTGATAGACGCCTCCCGCTTTCAAATTCGAACATTTCCGTGCGTTGATCATTGAAGCCAATCACAGACATATCCAATGAGTGCGTGAACACAACGGCCAATCAGAAGTGTTTACAAATCCGCTTAACAGCGTTCAAAGCATCTCATTTTTTAAATTTCAGTACCGATTGGTAAAGAAGTTGGTACTTTTGACAACTCTAGTTGATTCACCTTGTAGCTTTTTGTCTTGGTTCATGGACTATAAAGCTTTAACGAAGACTTTTTTGAAATCCCTATGGGATAAATTATTACTACCGGAACCAATTGCGCTGAAAAAGTGGGTGTCGTCTACATTCATAAATCCCCTCCCGTGGCCTCATGGGGTAGTAAAGTGTCCATCGAATCTGCATTTCAGAAGGTCATCCTTTTTGCCTACTGTTTTTTGAATTCTATGTACGGACACTACTCTTTTGGCATACTGTTTTTCGCATACTATACAGTATAGTAGGGAAGTATTAGATTTCAGACGCAGCGCTAGTGTTTTAAAATATGTTTACATTTTAAAAGTCGTGTAGTGAATTCCAGCCTTTAGTTAACATGCCCAGAAGATACAGATGCTATAACATTCGTTGGCTCACCTTGAGGAAATCATGAGAGCAGTTACCAAAGCCTGTGCCATTCCCAGAGTGAAGGTGAATGGATTCTTCCTCACAAACACAAAGTATATCAGGGGGAGGAATATGATGGAATGAATGGCTAGTCTGTGGAAGGAAAACAAATTTTAAAACATTAAACATCACAATCCATTGTACATTATCCTAAGCTATGAACATTAGAATAAAAAAGAAAAAGATACCATTCATTTTAGTGGGATTAAAAAAAGCTAAATATACATCCATTATATTTTTTACCAAGGTCACTTGGATTTATATCCCACAATTTTTGACTCAGCAATGTGCAACCTAAACCCATCCGTTCGGTCCATTCCACACGAGTGCAGATGGCATTTGTTTAACTACAGCTATAGAATCTCCCGACTGATGTTCAGTTGACTATATCACTCAAATAAGTGGAAATTTGGAGTTTATGAAATGTATTATTAGCACATCTGCAGCTTGAGCAGTTTTGAACGTCCTTGGCTCTTATCTGTGAGTGAACAGAGCTGATATGAAGCTGTATGGGAACAGTAAATGGCCAGTCTAACAGCAGCAGTAAATCAGCAAGGGAACATTAAAGAAGCTTCTTCACCCGCTGAGCACCGTCACCATGTACAGGCCCATCTTCCTGAAGATTTCCCAGTCATCCACCTCAATGATCTTAGCAGCAATCAGGAACAAGATGCCAACGGGCATGTAACTGCAGAAGAAAATTCATGACATTCATGACACACGAACAAATCTTTTTATTTATAGACTGATATATCTTCCTACAATATTTTTCAAGTGAATATATTATAATTTCCTAGCATAAGTCCCACTCATTTGCAGGGTCCGCATCATGGGAATTATGCCAGATGCCCTTCCTGACACACTCATGTGACCACCGTGGGTAGCACATGGCTATTCTGGGTGGTTGTTAGGGAGTGGCTATGTGGTATCTAGGGAGTACTAGGTGGTTGTATGTGGTTTCTATTGTATTCTGGGTGGTTGATATGTGGTTACTAGGGTAATCTGGGTGGTTGCTAGGGAATTGCTATGTGGTTTCTAGGGTGTGCTGGGTGGTTGATTGGGAGTTGCTTTGTGGTTTTAGGGTATTCTGGGTGGTTTCTAGGGAGTTGCTATATGGTTTCTAGAGTGTTCTGGGTGGTGGCTTGGGAGTTGCTATGTGGTTTTTAGGATGTTCTGGGGAGTTGATTTGTGGTTTCTAGGGTGTTCTGGGTGATTGATTGGGAGTTGCCTTGTGGTTTCTAGGGTGTGCTGTGCAGTTGCTTTGTGGTTTTTAGGGTGTTCTGGGTGGTTGTTAGGGAGTTTCTATGTGGTTTCTAGGGTGTGCTGGGTGGTTACTAGGGAGTTTCTATGTGGTTTCTATGGCGTTTTGGGTGGTTGCTTGGGAGTTGCTATGTAGTTTCTAGGGTGTTCTGGGCAGTTGCTATGTGGTTTCTATGGTGTTCTGGGCAGTTGCTTTGTGGTTTCTGGGTTGTTCTGGGTGGTTACTAAGGAGTTGCTATGTGGGTTCTAGGGTGTTCTGGGTGATTGTTTTGTGGTTTCTAGGGTGTTCTGGGTGGTTACTAAGGAGTTGCTATGTGGATTCTAGGGTGTTCTGGGTGATTACTAAGGAGTTGCTATGTGGGTTCTATGGTGTTTTGGGTGATTGTTTTGTGGATTATAGGGTGTTCTAGGTGGTTACTAAGGAGTTGCTATGTGGATTCTAGGGTGTTCTGGGTGATTACTAAGGAGTTGTTATGTGGGTTCTATTGTTTTGTGGATTATAGGGTGTTCTGGGTGGTTACTAAGGAGTTGCTATGTGGGTTCTATTGTGTTCTGGGTGATTGCTTTGTGGATTATAGGGTGTTCTGGGTGGTTACTAAGGAGTTGCTATGTGGGTTCTATTGTTTTGTGGATTATAGGGTGTTCTGGGTGGTTGCTTACTGACCCAAGTCAACAGAGCCCACCATCAGGTCTGAGTATGAGCAATAATAATAGAGATTCTTGGCACTACAGATATTCCTTTAATGTGTCAGAACTAACCACATAATAATCTGAACAAGTCGCATGGTGGCCTCATTCAGAGCATCGAAAAACTCGAGCAGGATGCGTCCCCTTTCTCCCATCTTGCCGATGACAAGGCCGAAAGTCACACAGAATACGATGAGACCAAGAACATTAATCCCATCTGAATATGAGCCCACAATCTTGTAGTCTTTGGTCAAATTCTACAGCATAAAGAAGGCAAAAATAAATAAATATACATTTTTTTTATGCTTCTCTGTTTATCATACATTCTTTAACATATTTGTCTCACCTGTGCAACTGCTGAAATAATGGTGGTGAAGGGTGGAAATGTAGTTGTATTAGTTGTGCTTATGTTGGCTTTCGATGGTTCGATCTCTTTGCGCTGTGTCTTGTACTAAAACACAGATGATGTTTATTTCAACAAAGTATTATATTTGGATTGTTTTAAGCAATATGTTAAAAAATATTATATTTTACCTGCTGAAAACAGGCTTGCACAAGATTTTCAGGAAACATATTCCTTCGAAGAAATGAGAAAAACAAATCACTTAAGTGTTTAATACAGATTTATATAATATAATATAATTGGACACATAAGCCGTACTTAAAATGGTCTTTATTATTTATTACTTATTTAGTATTCCTTAAGTGTCAGAAATATTTTGTGGGCACTGTATATCTTCTTTCTTACAACACAGGCAGACCAAGGGGTGCGATTTTTACCTAACAAGGTCCAGCAAGGTGTCAACAGTTGTCACATTTGGCGTGCTCCCTGCTCTCTCGATATTGTCAGCACTCTGAGAGACCCCAGGTTTGATAGTCGTCACAAGAACGATTCCTTTTGAGCACAACATCTTTGTTAAACAACTACAAAGTATATCTTTAAAGTTTATTGATTTAATGTTTATGTGACTCACCAAGAATTACAGCAATGATGGTAGTGGAGAGGTAATAAACCACAGCACGAAGACCAATCCTGCCTGACACCTCTGAGTCCAGTGCTGCCACTCCTTCAGGAATCAAGGCCATAGGTTAACACTATTTAATGACACACCTGACCCATTTAACAATGCAAGTTACATTGCAGTTGGGTTACAAAAATTGGAGTTTTCAACATAATCAGCAGCATAAATCCAGAGGTGTAAAGAGTACCTGAAAACCATACTTAAAGGGTTAGTTCACCCTAAAATAAAAATTCTGTCATTTACTCACCCTTAAACATTGATCAGCGAACATAAACAGATGCTCAACTGAACCTACATAACACATGAGAATGAACCTTATTGGTTCTCGAACATCAAGCAAACATGAGCAACCTTGAGCTTCTGTTTACCACAACTGGTGTGTGAGTTGATGAATGTTTATATGTGAATAAAAGCCTAAATTAAATCTTTTCATCATATAAAGCGATCGTGTTTCTTTAGAACATTTTGACTAAACAGCCTAAATCTTATAAATTAGTTTTACGATCTCTTTATGAACTTTTGGAAAGCGTCAAAGTGTCAGCTGCAAAGCTGTCTATGGAGGGTTAAAATTTTGGGGTGAAATATCCCTTTAAGTAAAAGTAAAGATACCTTACAGTGGAAATGACTCCATTACAAGTTACAAGTCACCAATTTCAATACCACTTGAGTAAAAGTCTGAGAGTATCTGATTTTAAGAGTACTTAAGTATTTTACTCGCACTGAATGTAGCCTCAAAGGTGCAGTAGTCCTTAAAATCTAAGAGACATGCCAGTGAAAAACAGGAAACAGTTGATTTGTGAGGGGAGCGATCACATGTTTATTTTCTAAAATCAAAATAAAACCTCAGTATTGCAATAAATCAAGGTCGACGACAACCTCTCAGTTAAGCTCACGTGCTCAAAAAGGGCATAAGTAAACCAGTATCCTTGGAAAATGTCTCTTCGATATAACAGATAAATAAAATACTGTTAAGTAAAATAAAATCAGTCAAAGTATACTTTCACTGGATGTGCTAGTTTGGACCTCATTACCGGCTGCAGTCATGTCCTCATCTCATATATGAAACAACTGCGATTCAGCAACTACCTGCTTACGCACTCCCATTTGTGTAATGTAGGCTTATTAACAAGTTTGGTTGAGTAGGAGCAAAACACACAAGATATAGTACCTTCAATGCCCTGTAGATGGCGATATGTTTCTTTTGTAGCAGAAATAAACTGCTGCAGAACAAGTTAGGTGCCATGCAAAGTGTAATGAGTAATTGCTCATTACAAATGTATTGGAGTAAAGAGTACATATACTTCTTCAAAATGTTGTCAAGTAGAGAGTAAATGTTGCCAATATCTTTGATACTCAGTCAAACTGCAAAGTACAGTAACTAATTACATTTACTCAAATACTTTATACCACTGCACAAATCCTTATCGTTTTGAGATGATTTGGATTGATAAGGGACAAAACAAAGTAGGTATATATTAAAACAATGAATTCAGAAGAAAAATACTAGAGCTATTTATAAATAATCTCTAAACAGTGTTCTGATTGGTCTATTACGTAGTAAGCTTAATTGGCAATCAATCAGGATCTGCTGACCCGATAATGTTAAAAAATAAAATCTGGGCCAAGTATAATCCAGTAATCAGGCATCACAGCTGCAAAATGAGCACATCTGGCTGTGTATATATTTCCGTTATTATGTAATCAAAAAGAAAATCATTATTGCTGGTCTTCAGTGATAACCGTAAGAAACTTTAATGCTTTTACAGCAAGAAATGATAAGGATATTGTCCAAAACTCAAACTTATATTGTCCATTTATCAGTGTGTTTCCAAACTTTTGCAGGGCACTGTATACAGTAAATATTTCAGAAATAAAATATTTTTGAAATACTATGCCAGGGTTTCCCAAACTGGGGTTCGCAAATTCCTAGTGGTTCAAGAGGGAATTTGATGAAAAGCTAATAACTGTAAAATCAAAATTAATAAGCTATTTTCCTTATCATTCCACACCCATGCACATGGTGGGTGACAGCTTTGTGGTAAAGTAAAAATAAAATACATAAAAATAATAAAATATTTAAAAGAAAATATTAGTAACATGAGGGCAACAGTTACCACCTCTGAATTTTCACTGCCAGTCATAAATGGAGATACTGTGATGGGCTGAAGAGGGAGTGAGACAGAGAGAGAGAGAGATACCTGTTATCATGCTGGAGACGATGAGCGGCAGGATGACCAGCTTTAGCATTCTCATCAGGATTTCTCCAGGGAAGCCAAAGTACTGCTTCTCCAGCTGGGACAGAGAGGTATAGTCCCGCACCAGCACTCCAAGCCCGATCCCTGCAACGGATAGAGTGATAGAGAGAGCACGTCAAACTGACTGTAAATGTGAAGCACTTAGTTGTGCTTAATCTACATAAAGCCAGCATCAAGCCAGACTGAATGTGCAGAGCTAAATATTCCAGTAATATCTGAACCTCACAAAGATACACTCTTGGAAGAAAAAGTTCTATATAGAACATT
Source organism: Elopichthys bambusa (assembly GCA_037101425.1). NCBI lineage: Eukaryota > Metazoa > Chordata > Actinopteri > Cypriniformes > Xenocyprididae > Elopichthys > Elopichthys bambusa. The sequence goes on along the minus strand of CM074432.1, from coordinate 42,724,388 downwards.
AAAGGGTTCTGTCAGGTTAGGAGTTCCCATCACTCCCATCATTTTATGGATTTAGTTTTAATTCATTTATTAATTTTCTTTTAATTAATTTTTTTTTATTCATTTTTATAAATTAAGCAGCTTGTAAACATACTTTATAACTAGAAAAAATATAAATGACCTTTTATAAATAAAATCACCTTTTTGGCATAAAGCGTTCTTTAAAATTGAGTCAAGAACCCTAGAGGTCTGTATTGAACCCCAATGAAACTTTTCTTTTTTCTAAGAGTGTATAAATTCATACTGAATCTGATTTGTGGTGAATTACTTATGGAAGCTTGTTTCCACCACAGAATAATAAAAAAAATAAGGGTAATTGCAGCTTTTTAATAATTGTGATATAAACTCACAAAAAATGTATCTTGCCATTCTGTTTTTTTTTCTTTCTCTCAATTCTGACTTTTTTCTTGCAATTGCGAGTTTTTATCTCACAATTCAGACTCCCCCCCCCCCCTCACAATTCTGACTTTTCTTCTTGCAGTTGTGAGTTCACATTTCGCTTTTTTTTTTTTCTCAGAATTGGACTTCTTTCTGCAAACCTGACTTTTCTCGCAGTTCTGACTTTTCTAGCCATTCTGACTTTCTCACAATTCTTACATTTTTCTCGCAATTGCGAGTTTTTATCTCACAATTCTGACTTGTTTTCTCACAATTCTTACTTTTTTCTTGCAATTGCGAGTTTTTATATTGCAATTCTGACTTTTTTCCTCACAATTCTGATTTTTTTTGCAATTGCGAGTTTTATCTCACAATTCAGACTTTTTTTCTCACATTTCTGACTTTTTTTCTCACAGTTCTTACTTTTTTATTGCAATCGTGAGTTTTTATCTTGCCATTCTGGCTTTTTTTTTCTCAATTCTGACTTTTTTATTGCAATTATGACTTTTTTCTTGCAAATGCGAGTTTTTATCTCACAATTCAGACTCCACCCCTCACAATTCTGACTTTTTTCTCACAATTCTTACTTTTCTCACAATTGAGAGTTTTATCTTGCCATTCTGGCTTTTTTTTTTTCTCAATTCTGACTGTTTTTCACACAATTCTGACTTTTTTATTGCAATTATGATTTTTTCTTGCAAATGTGAGTTTTTATCGACTTTTTATCTCACAATTCTGACTTTTTTCCTCACAATTCTTACTTTTCTTACAGAAAAAAAGTCTGAATTGTTGGGGGTGGGGGTGGGGGTGGGGAGGTGGAGTCTGAATTGTGAGAAACTCGCAAGAAATTGCAAGAAAAAAGTCATAATTGCCATAAAAAAAGCAATTGTGAGAAAAGTCAGAATTGTGAGATAAAAAGTCGCAGTTATCTTTTACATTTTTTAATTCTGTGGTGGAAACAAGCTTCCATAATAACTAGTCTGAGTGTACTGTATCAAAATGATCACAAAAACAAAGTGTCATCCCTGAACTTTAGAGTGATTTCAAAGCAAGTGAGAGAGAATCCAAATCTCCAGTCTCACTGACAAAGAGCTGACATTTCGAGAGTATGTTAACAATGCTTTGTGATATTCAGGGCACAAATAATTTCCCTGCATTTGTTGTCATCATATGCATAACACAAGATGTGCTGAATTAGCTGTAGCTGTTAAACTGATAAAGATATATTTAGACAAATGTATCATTTTGAGTTTTCAATCATCTCGTTTCCATCCTTGTATAATGATGGATATAGTCAGATATGGCTTACCAAATAAACTAAAAAGCTTTCTAATAAACGTAATGAGGTCTATATGGACTGCACTGCAGCTACAGGAAATGTATTTATATGTATGTTTCCAATCTCTTTCTGTAATGTTAGCAAAATTCACTCTAAACTACTTTAAACTACTTTAGTATTAAACAAATAAAAGTTTACTTAAGTGTATTAAAGACAGTACTAAAGACATGGCTATATTTCTTAACAGACTTAAGTACACTTTTAAAAAGAGCACTTTGCAATAATGTCAAATTAAATGTTTTACTTTAAAGTATAAAGTATGACAATCCTTTGTCATACTTTAAAGAAGTACACTCATTTTGATGTGTTGCTGACTAACATACTGAAGCATATGTAAAGTACTTGATTATCATTTTAACTGTAGTGTGTTATTCAATATTACATTTAAAGTTGATATATTTTACATGTACTAAATTGCACTTCACCATTATAAATGTTCAAAGACAATTATATATATGTGACCCTGGACCACAAATAAGTCGCATGGGTATATTTGTAGCAATAGCCAACAATACATTGTATGGGTCAAAATTATCGATTTTTCTTTTATGCCAAAAATCATTAGGATATTAAGTAAAGATCATGTTCCATGGAGATATTTTGTAAATTTCCTACCGTAAATATATCAAACATTTATTTTTGTGAGTGGATATGCATTGCTAAGGACTTCATTTGGACAACTTTAAAGGCGATTTTCTCAATATTTTGATTTTTTGCACCCCCAGATTCCAAATATTCAAATAGTATCTCGGCCAAATATTGTCCTATCATAACAAACCGTACATCAATGGAAAGCTCATTTATGCAGCTTTCAGATGATCTTTAAATCTTAATTTTAAAAAAATCTGACCCTTATGACGGGTTTTGTGGTCCAGGGTCATATATATATTAACATGCCATAAAAGTATGGCCTGATATGATTAGCTTCACAACCATTTGTTTAGCTAAAATGCAATGCCATATCAGATAACTTCCAAAGTCTTGAACGTTTAACAAGGCTACACCAAACCCAGGTGTTACAGTGTTAGGTGTGTAGACACACGCACGAAGAGGAATGTAATATCCAGAGTCAAACTTTACTAGAGAATCCAAAGGCGCATACAGGAACACAGGAGAAACACACTAACCTCCAAACGTAAGCAAACAATACCCGACAACATGATCAACAGAAACAGGAACTTAAGTACACAGATAATTGAACTCAAACGAGGAACAGCTGACATGAATGTGATAGTGTCCATGGTGACAGATTGTGGCGGGAAACTAGAACAAAGGAACACGTGACAGATGAAAACAAACATAAAGTCCATGTGACTGTAACACCAGGTAACCACAAAAGCCACCATGAATTACAATAATCTCTGTTGTACTTTAACTTATCTTTATTACATTTTAGCATTATACTGATTATGGTGCTTAAGACTTTGCTTGACCTGCCTTTTGTTTTATTGTAGGTGACTTGCGTGGCATCATAACAATCTGTGTTTTACCCAGTACACAAACATATAATATAAAACTAAAATAAATATTGTTAGCATAATTTAATATTAAACATATATAATGTATAACATATAAAATATAATTTACACATAAAAATATATTATATTATAAAATATATTATAAAAGTAGTACCATCACTGGAATCAAGACTTTTTTTCATTGTCTTGTCAGTACATATAGTGAATAATCTATGACCTCTGCTTAATAGCCTCACCGATCAGCCCAGAAATGCCTAATAGAGCAATAGTGAGATTTTATTGGACAGCCTATAAGTTCTGAGCATTTTGCAAAGCATTAAACCATTAATGTTTTGATGACTAGCCAGTTGTATGGATAGCAAATCACTGCTCATATCTGATTACTTAAAATTGAAAATACCATGCCTTTATTTTCAAGAATTGGATGAAATGGTTGTCGTAAAGTGTCCAAACATTATTTTTTGTAGACTTCTGCACAATGTAGCCTATGGAAGAGTTGGCATTCGGGGGACGCTGTCTCAGTAATGCTAAGGTCATACATTTTCAAATGCCTAGTCAAAACTGTATTAAATTAGAATGACTTTTTGAACAGTCATCAAAACTAAAAAATAAAAAATGTAAACAAAAAAGCAAACAAAGGAATATGATTAAACCACACTGATGTACATTAAAGGGTTAGTTCACCCAAAAATGAAAATTCTGTCATTAATTACTCACCCTCGTTCCACACCCGTAAGACCTTCGTTCATTTTCGAAACACAAATTAAGATATTTTTGATAAAATCCGATGGCTCAGTAAGGCCTCCATTAACAGCAAGACAATTAACACTTTCAAATGCCCAGAAAGCTACTAAAGACATATTTAAAACAGTTCATGTGACTACAGTGGTTCAACCTTAATGTTATGAAGCGACGAGAATACTTTTTGTGCACCAAAAAAAAAACAAAATAGCGACTTTATTCAACAATATCTTGGCATGGGCGATTTCAAAACACTGCTACATGAAGCTTTGAAGCTTTACAAATCTTTTGTTTCAAATCAGTGGTTCAAAACAAAAGATTCGTAAAGCTTCATGAAGCAGTGTTTTGAAATCGCCCATCACTAGATATTGTTGAATAAAGTCGTTATTTAGATTTTTTGGCACACAAAAAGTATTCTCGTCTCTTCATAACATTAAGGTTGAACCAGTGTAGTCACATGAACTGTTTTAAAATACATCTTTCTGGGCATTTGAAAGTATAAATTAACTTGCTGTCAATGGAGGCCTCACTGAGCCATCAGATTTTATGGAAAATATCTTAATTTGTGTTCCGAAGATGAACAAAGGTCTTACGGGTGTGGAACGACATGAGTAATTAATGATAGAATTTTCATTTTTGGGTGAACTAACCCTTTAAGACAAGGTTCAACTACAGTATGTGATGAGAATATATTTTAACAGAAAGGTTGAACTGTGCTCTCAGCAAGTTGTAATTTATTAAATACACACATTTTGTATTACTGTTTGCTAGCTTTCACTGCGAGTTTAGTTGATTTGTCTTTCATAATAGTTACAATGTTCATGAAAAGTTATAGCTTAACCTAGTGTGCTGGTCTTGCCTGATTCAAGCTGATTTCCCAGCCTCTCCAAGTTGAAAAACCTCTCTAAAACCAGCCTGGCTAAACTGGGAGACCAGCAAACCATCTTAGACTTGTTTAAGCATGTTTTTCAGCATGTTGAATACAAATATATTGTAAAATATGGCTTTCAAAAAGAGGCATCCCAGCTAACAACAACAACAAAAAGTTCTTAGAATGTTATGCTAATGTTCCCATTGAGTTATAAAATGTTATTTTTGAATGTTTAAATGTTTTTCTTGGTTACGCGAACGTTCCATTTTATGATTTCACAAACATTCTAGGAACGTTCCAGAATGTTCAGACATTCAAATGTAACAAGTATAGCATTAAAAAAAAAAAAAAAAATTAGATGAATGTCCAACAAAATTGTTTTTATGAACGATGTATAAGTAATGTTTTGTGCTTATGTTTTGAGAACATGATGAAAGACCACATAACTTTGAAAAAACGTTCTTTTAACATACTTGAAGAACGTTTGTTCAACCTTGTCAGAACGTTAGTTCTAAAAACGTTAGCTGGGATGTTGTCACAAATGATCAGTGTAGGCCTATGTTCAGCGAACTGTCTTTTATCCAATTAGCTATAAGGTGCATGTATAGAAATAGACTATAAAACAGCAAAGTAAACTGGAGTAAAGTGTGACAACTAGCCCCGACCTCCCCTAATTCATGATACTAGTCAGTCCTTGTGTGGCGTGGAGCAAAGAGATTTTACTGTGTCATACTGGAAGTCTGGTCACGTTTCTCTGTGGCAGTAGTAAAATATCTGCACACACAGACACACACACACACTGATCAATGCCATCATTCATCACATTCACCCATCAACACACACCTGCAGATACGTGCAGCTAAATGCAACAAATAAACACTTTAATTGCTCTTATTGTCAAATCAGCTATTGATATCACATTCACAACAGCGGCTTAAATTCATCATGTAATATCACAGTAAGCGTACAATAATAAGGCAATAAAGATGTATATACGTAATTAAAGGAATGAGGTGTGATAGAGCACAATGAAGCGCAGAGAAATGTGACCACGCTCAAAGCAACATGAACGCGCTCATCTCACCCAGTATCACCGAGGTGATGGTTGCGATTAGAATCCAGTTCCTCTTCAGCAAGCCCTTCACATCTCTGCCTCTCCGCTCTTTCTTCCCCAGCATATCCATAATGGACAGGCGCACGGGCTGATAATGGAAACACGAATGAATATGGCGAGGCTCGCGCTCTTTCTTTCTCTCGTTTCAGACAGACGGAGGACCGTTGGCGAATAATATGAGGCGGCAGCAGCAGGTTTGCCGTGAAGCTGCTGTTGGGAGGGGTGATGTGATCTGCTGCTGCTTTTCTCTGTCTGTGCCTCTTGATAACCTTTGATCAGCCGTTTATTGTAGCTTGACCTCTGATTTGCTTGGCAAAAACGCCAATAGTCATACTTGTTACGGGATGCGAACTGCGTCATGAAGAAGCAGTCAACTTAAAAGGCGTCTTGTGACGATGATGAGCTAGGTATCTCATAGTGACAAAATGCATGAGGTTATTGATGCACAAATCATTCAAAAATCTTCTTTGTTTAATCATGGGAAGGGCTGGGCTCATGTTAACTTGTGCCTCATGCTCACAAGCTGATATATAGTCATATTACATTGTACGACACACTTGAATGGAATTTTCTCATCAAAACGCGTGATGCTTCCCCAAATTTTTCACCACACAATAGTCATAAATCAGCCAGTTTTTTTTTGATGAAGACGTTTATTCAGTATTTCTGAGTTTAATGGTTTTCATAATGGATTTTAATGGTTTTACATGCATTTAAAGTTTTAAAATTATCATAAAACAGAGTCTTGTGCTATGAAATTGATCTCTCTTTTGAATATATATATATATATATAAAGGGTTTTCAAGCATCAAAAAATAAGTGTAATACAGCTTTGAATTGTTGTTGTTTTTCAGTACATTTTAATTTTTAAAAAATTTTTTTTTTTGTTTCTTTTTTGTTTGTCTGAGCAAAAATTAAATATCATACATTTTATATCTTACAGAAGACACCCACTAAAATGTCATTCACTAAAATCTATTTATGCCATATTAAAGACTAATTACTTTTACCCCATATGCTAATTACTTGTAATTTTACATTTTGAAACTTTGCCACTATAGGTTTTGCCCATTTGTCAGCAATTTTTTTTTTTTTTTTTTACTCATTTAAAATGCAATAAAATTTAGTATGCTCACTTATTCTTTTATATATTTTAGTACAGGTCAGAATATGTGCTGTATGTTATTTCAATTTTTACATAAATATAAGTGTTACACTTAATGACACATTATTTCACCCACATTTTTATTCACCCAAAACTTATTTGACATCTTAAAAGTAGATGTTTTACTTGCATTTAATGTGCTTTCTATGTATATAAAATCACTTTTGTAAATTTCTATTGATGTGGACATCTAAATGTATTGGACCCTTATACACACACACCTATATATATATATACATATATTACTAGCAATGGCAAAGTTTTTTTATTTGCTTTATTAGTGCAAATGTATTCATTCGGAAAAAAAAACTGGGTGATTTATGGGTCTATTATGTTGTGTAATATTTGGGGGAGCAGCATGAGTTTTGATGCGTTTCTCTGTCTGTGACTCTTGATAACCTTTGATCAGTCATTTATTGCCATTTGACCTCTGATTTACCTTCATTTGTCTTCATAAATGAAGACTGTGAGGAAATAAACTATTGGAAATATAGAAAGCACAACACATCACTGACATCCCACTCGTGCTGATGTTGCTAAGCACGTAATCTACATTGGTATATTGTTACAGTATAAAAAAATCGAATTCTTTCTCTCAGTAGTTAAACATTACAAATATTGCATTTTTAAATATGTACTGTTTGTTCAGATTAACAATTAACACTCAGTTTAAGAGAAAAGCACATTTACACATTTGCTTTCTTAAATACCCTCCTGGCAATAATTTATGACAAACTTATTTAAATTCTAATCTTAAAAGTATGTTTTAAGCTGGAGGTTAAAATATACTTATGCCTACTTGCAGATAAGATAATATTAATGACAACTTAAAGGGATAGTTCACCCAAAAATAAAAATTCTGTCATCATTTACTCATCCGCATGTTGAAACCTGAATTTCTTTCTTCTGCTGAACACAAAAGAAGATATTTTGAGGAATGTCGGTAACCAAACAGTTGATGGACCCCATTGACTTCTATAGTATGGAGAAAAAAAAACAAAAAACTATGGAAGTCAATAGGGACCAGAAACTGTTTGGTTACCGACATTCTTCAAAATATATCAGAAGAAATGAATAGGTTTGCAACAACTTGAAGGTGAGTAAATGATGAAAAAATTTTCAAATACTAAATTACAACTTCATCATTACAAATGTGTAATTAGAAATATAGCCTATTTAAATAGTATGACATACACTGTAAAAAAACAAAACAAAAAAACTGAAAAATAACAGAAAAAGTACTGGCAGCTTATTACCTGGACATTATTTTATGGACATTTGCATTAACTCTAAAACACAACAATTTATAAAAATAAATATGGAAAATTACATAAAAATTAATACAGTACATTGTGCCCTATTTTTTTTACAGATTTTTTAAGAGTGTTATATTATTTTTTGTAATAAGTACTCTTTTTAAAAGTATGCAAAAGTGTACTTCTTTTTCACAAGAGTCTCTAAAGTTTAGAGATTAAAGGGGACCTATAATGCCCCTTTTACAAGATGTAATATAAGTCTCTTGTGTCCCCAGAATGTGTGACAAGTTTCAGCTCAAAATACTCCACATATCATTTATTATAGCTTGTCAAATTGGGTGTGAGCAAAAACAACATGTCCCTTTAAGTGCTTAAAATGCTTTCCAGAAGAGGGCGGAGCTTTAACAGCTTGCGCTTCAGTTGCTCAACAACAAAGCTGGAGAATCTCACGCAGCCAAAAAGACGATTGTCAGTTGTTCAAACCGGACACTTATGGAGAGACTCAGGAAGAAGTTACAACTTTTAGAATGCATCTAGATGTTTCTGAATGGTTAGTGGATAAATTTATGTAGTTGCTGTGGAGTTGATTCAACTCATCCACTAGCATGTGCCGTCATGTTAAACTTTAGCGCAAATTCAGCGTTGAATTGACTCTTAAATTGACGGTATGGTAACGACACTACTACAACACTCTTCCTCTTATCTAAAGCAGCCCAACATGGCCTCACCCCCTTTGTTGTGTGTTCTCGGGGGCGGGGTTTATGTACATTTTAGGGTTTGTAATGTCACCAATCCAGGAAGAAGCTCGTTGTAGTCCCTACCAGCCGTTTGTCGTAGTCCTTAAAAACCAATTTCTGTAAAAGAAAATATCTCTCTTTGCATTGAACTTTGAGCGTCGTAACTTTACGCGCAAACAGCAACATTACACACTAACTAAAGTTAAGAAGTGAAATCATAATCAACCACCCCTTTAATTTCTTCAAGCAAAGGTGTAAAATGCAAAGAAGTGTCTATATTAGACACTATAGTTTGGTTATAAATGTACACTGACAAAAATGTACCAAACAGTAGCTCTCTTTTTTTGTCATTTGTACATATAGCCTACTATGGCAATAAGGTTTTTTTTTTTTTTTTTTTTTTTTTTTGTACTATACAGCAATGCCATGTTATAGAAATAGCATTTCAGATGAACATGGTAATCATTTAGAACCATATGTATCAAAGTACACCATTTAAGAGTGCAAGTGGGGTATGTATGCGGTCAAAATACAGTAGTCAACATTTGAAGTGGATCAAAAAAGTTCATCAAAGTTGTCCTAAGAAGAAGGTTTTAGGACAACTTTGATGAAAGGTTTTGATCCACTTCAAATGTTGACTACTATATATTCAAATATAACTCGCCATAAGCATTTATCTTTTTTTTCACATAACATATATAGGGCCTACCTAATACTGTACAATGCTGCCATCATGTGGTGAGTGCTGTTGTGGCACTTGCATTTTATATTAAAAATTCAACTTTTAGAACTTAGGAGGACAGGCCATCACATTACTGCATTTTATTTTTATTTTATTTTTATTTTTTATTTTTTGGAGAATGATTGTACAAATTAAATGATGCAATAATCCACTGATAATACTGGAAAATATATCTATATTTAATATAACTTCTCATTGACCTTTACCAATGTGTCTGTTGTGTTTGCAACTGAAGATCTGTGCAGTGTGCTTTGGTGAGAGAGCATTGCTTGCTCTTTTCTGCACATTTAATTATGTAGAATTTAATTTAAAATTTGATTTACCATCTTTATATGAAACTCTAAAGATATGTTTTTGTAGTATGTTTTATTTTCAGCATGAATTTGTAGACAAACTGAGGATGCAGTGTAGTATTTTTTTTTTTACATTTTAAATATATTCAGATATATAAGAGTTGGGAAAATATTAACAAATTAAATATCACAACACTTTTTAAAAAATTTCTTCTAAAACTTCTAATATTGGTGGAGCTTCAGATTATATCAGAAAAATATCATTTTTATTATATATATATAATGCTTTTTATTAGATTTTTAACATATATGTAGGCCTACTGTTGTTGTTTGTTTTTTTTTTGCTTTAATAATTATGGAGGTGTTATTGGCCTACACTGTCATTAAAATCAGACATTAGGTCTATAATAGCCTATAGCAAATCCATGGATCATTATAATGTAATTTTATCATCGTAATTTTAATCTCGGCATTATTCTGGGCCATTCTCGGCCCCGTATATCGGGCATTATCTACATATAGAACTGCAAATTGCTTTAAAAAATTACTTCACAAACATGTCCAGTAGAGGGCATAACGTTATTATTTAGTGGTGTGAATAAAACTATTTGTCTTTCTTTTAACTGTTGTTTTCTTGTTTGACAAGAAATTACAATTCACAAATTCACGAGGCTAAAATCTTAATAGCAGATATGTTATAAATAAAGCGTAGGCTACTTAAAATACCATTTTATTAAAACATGCATAACTTTTCCAGCCAGGACATGTGAATACATTTTAAGTATTGTCTAATGTAACTGCTAACTATACTGAAACTATAAATTTTTTTATGTTTTTATGAGCTGAATAATTAATGCAAAAACTAAAATGGGACGCATGAAACTGCAATAAACGAATAAAACATAGTTAAACATAGCCATTGTGTGTCTTAAGAACCAGTACGAACAACTAGCAGTTAGTTGTATCAGATTCTACGTTTTTATGTAACTGACTTTAACAAGTTATGAACTATCTTAAAGAAAAAAATCGACCAACCGGCCCCTAATTGAAATAAAACGTAACAAACTTACTGACCACGCGATGACGTAATGACGTAAAGGAATCACTGATTTATTTTTTTGTAACCGGCAATTTGAAACGAACCGTTTGAAAGAACCGATTCGCGTAAACGAGTCGGACTGCCCATTTCATTTTTGAGTTGTAAGCAACATGACTGGAACAACCCTCAAGGAGGCGTGGCTTGTTTTACTGACAACATAGTCTACCAATCAGCTTCCAGACAAGAACCTTCTGTACAGCTCGCAAACCAATCAGCTGAGTGGAAGGCGGGGCGTCGCCGCTCTCGTCTGCTGTGCAGTGAATCAGACAGCTTGCTCGCTAGAAGGAAGTGCATCTGAAGTGGCACTGGTTTTATTTTGATGCACATGAACATTCATCCCTTCGGATAAAATTACGTAATTCCCGATATCAGCACAGAGGGATTTAGCCCGGGTGTATGCATCTCCCCCGGTACATCTGGAGCTGTAGAGGCTGTTTTCACCGGAGCAGCGTGGGTTAAGGTGGGCCTTGCCCGGATATCTGTCTGACAAGCGAACCAAAACCGATCCGGTACCCGCCTCAAGATAACCACCATAGTTAGTCCTCCAGAGACTACACTTGGAGACCGTTTGGACTATAACACACACTAGCCAGATGGGTAAGTAAGGCGAAACATGTAGATTTGCAGATACTGGTAGAGAATATGAACTCTTGATCAGTATTAAATATTTACAAATGCAATACACGCACACTAGTAAGTGTACGAGTAGCTCAGGCAATAACTGATGGTTTTGAGCCACAACCAGCGCGTGTCCATGTTCAAGGCGTCACGTTATGCGATTTGAACACAGTATGCAGAAACTCATCCTTCAGGGAGGCTGTGATGTAACGTTTCCATGGATTATTCACAACAGGACAACACATGCTCTTCATCCTGCATCCTTCATTTTTGGGCTAATTATATTCTTCTGGCTTGGTGAGATGATCGCCATTGCCTGAAAACAGCTTCTGAGATGAGTATTTAAATCTACTGGGAATCCAGGTTCATCCCTGCTACCAGAAAATGAAGTTCATATTCCTTAGACATCCCCAGTGCATCCTGGTGTTGTTTGATTGACAGCCTGTGATGTAATACTTGACACAAATATGTGAACTAGATAAATATTCTTCGCCTTGCTGTGCTCCTCAGTGCATGTTCAAATTATTAGAATAAATATGAACATGCAGTAGCAAGTAGGTGAGTCTGCAGAGGTCAAGGGATATAACATATATTGTGATCAAGGGATGGGCGTGATGTGTTGGGACAGTGATTCCCAACCTTTTTGTCTTATGTACTCCAACAGCCCCATCCGTAAGGATCAAGTATCCGTTATGTGACAGCAAATCGGAAATGTGAACTAATATTATATGTAATCGTTTAGTATATCATTGATATTATTGTAGAAAGAAGAATCAACATACACAGACACAAAAGTTCCATATATATTCTGCTATGTTTGTCATCCACACAAATTGATACTAGGACTTAAACACATTATACACATTATTTTATTTTATTTCCTTAAAATTAGGTCATTTATTCGCCCTCCTGTTGTTCTAAATTTGAATTTCTCCTGCAGAACAAAAAAAAAAAAAGAAGAAGAAGAATGTTGGTTTTGGTGACCATTGACTTCTATTTCATGGACTGAAAAAAAATAAAAAAATCTCAAAATATCTTTTTATCTGACAAGAAAAAGTCATACAGGTTTGGAACAACATGAGGAAATGATGAGTGGTGAACTATCTTTTTAAAGTTGAAATATGAAATGAAAGTTGCAACTGACTTTATTACCATATTATGATGTTTCTCTGAGTGAAATGGATGAAAAATCTTTTAAATCTTTTATTTTCATTACTGATTTGCAAAGTAAAAAACAAAAAGTATAAAATACATGGCTGAATTATTCACAATAATACCAGTAACATGCATTAAGAAAAAATAAATAGGATCAAGTTTGATTTTATGCCAACTTATAATTCTTGTTCACTGCAAAAAATGCCTTTTTTTTTTTTTAGTATTTTTGTCTTGTTTCCAGTCCAAATAACTAAAAATTCTTAATTCTTCAGATGCTGTATTTATTTTTCTTGTTTTCTGGAAAAAAAATCAAATTGAAGTGAGTTTTTGCTTAAAACAAGCAAAATGGGGTAAGAAAAATAATCTTGTTTCTGTTTGGGACACAAACAAGAAACAAGATTATTTTTCTTAGCCCATTTTGCTTGTTTTAAGCAAAAACTCACTTCATTTTTATTTTATTTTCTCTCTCTCTCTTTTTTTTTTTTTTTTTTCAGAAAACAAGAAGAAATATCTTGTCATTTTACTTATCTAGTAAAAGCATCTGGATTTAAGAATTTTTAGATATTTGGACTGGAAACAAAAAATACTACAAATAAATACAAACAATACTAAATAAATAAAAAATGACTAAATAAGAAAAGCATTTTTTGCAGTGTTCAGTCTGTGAAAAGGCAGCAGTTACGCCAGAGCTGGTCGGTTTCTGACAAGTCCTAGAAAAAATATCTGCCTGTCTCTTTTTGTTTCAGCTCATTTTTCTGAATATCCTGATTGTTAAAGAGCCATTCCACCTTATTAATATTGCAGATAAGAAAACGTGCTCTTACTCGTAGTTGTGTAAGCAAATCAGATTGAAACTGATTTCGTACAACAGCAACCTATTTGTACCTGACTGAATGACTGAAAAATATTGCATAATACTACCCAAGGTAATTCATTTTGCTTGCATGCTGCTATTTCTGTCCAGTGTGATAGTTGCAGTATATACACCCAAAAGCACAAGTGTGTGTTTGCTGAATTCAATCACCTTAACTGCTGTTTAACTTACTTTAAATATATTGTAGAGAACATATGAAAACTTATGTTTGAAAAAATAATTTTAGCTTTTTTTTTTAGCTGTTTGTAATAAAGATTCACATTTTTTTTATATTCAACTGAACACAAAGAAGACAGCCATCTTGGGTAGAAAATTGCATCAAATATTATAAAAGCAGTTTATGTGCCAAAAAATTGTTTGATTTTGTTATTTTTTTAAGGAACTTAGAGCTAGTGTTAATCAGTAGTTTTGTAGTTGTTATGCTCTGTACAGGAGTATGATATAGTTTGTTTGCTGCTGAAAGTTCTTGAGATTCTTTGTTTTTTCTAGACTAAATATGCAGAACAAGACATTTGTGATTTGACAAAGCAGCAGGAAGATTAGATTTGACTCATTGTCTCTGTTGGCCTTTCTCAACATGATTTGTTGTAGTCTGTTAATGGAACGAAGGCTTCACTTGCTTTAACCATCCCTAGAGTGACAAGTGTATTCTAGAATCACCATTCATTCACACTTTAATTGGCTAAATTTGGCTTCTTTTCTGCCGTTGTCATATTAGTTGAGCTTTTCTACCTAATAAAAGAGCTTCAAATCATGACAGATGTTTCTGTAAATCAAACAATAGAGCATGGTGCTAACAATACCAAGGTCATGGGTCCACTTCCCAGAGAACTTTGGATTAAAGCATCTGCAAAATGAGTGAATGTAGTAGAATGAGTTTTGTTGGAGTCATAGCCTTAAATGTGCAGTAAGTGATTTCTGAGAAATGCTATTGAAAGTGGATCAGACTGCGCACCACGACACACTTGTAGCCAATCAGCAGTAGGGGGCGTGTCCACCCATGATGAGCGAGCTTTGGGAGGTTTGAAGAAAGACTGTAGAAAGGGAGATAGCTGAGAGACATTACAAAAGAGAAAAGCTCAGAGGAATATCACTGGAAAAAGAAGGGTTATGATCAGGCAAGAGCTTTAGGACCTGTGTTAATATTAGAAAAGCTTTCCTGCGCTGGAGAGGCCGAAGCAGGAAGGCCTGAAAACGAACGCAGAGGTTGCGTTTTTTCTGCTCCATACATGAGTACCATTGGTTTTGCTATGTTTCCCAGAACCAAGATATGCTGGTGTTGTAATGTTAGCTAACAGGACAGTTTTGATTGTCATTGTTTGTCTGGAGCTAATGTGCTGCTGGCGACTAACAACAAACTCGCTTATACTACATACTACATACAGTACTATGTTAATTTTTTGTTCTTCCTTGTCGTTTGTTCGTCATCTTCGCAAAGCATAATTCTGCTTCGCTTCAGCTCTTGCATTGGGTGTTTGTCCCTTTGGGAGCGGAGCAATGAAGAGAGTGTTGTTTGTTTGGGTTGATTTGAAATATCGAAATCACTTACTGCACCTTTAAGGGCAAAAACTCTTGACATACAGTGCAGTAACACTTTGGGCGCCCCAAGTTTAGGTCCCGATCCTATTCCCCTTTCTGCTCCCTCAATGCTTATTGTCTGTTCTTTTACTGTCCTAATGAAGCAGGGCTCGACAATAAGCCTTGTTATGTGAGTAAAAAAGTTACTTCCCTAGAAGGAAAAAAGCATTTTTGTTTTTGTGGTGTAAATGTAGTTTATTCTGTCCAAAGTTCTATGACCTCTTACTTACTTAAATCAGCATATTTGTGATATTTGCCACGTTATATTGATTTCCAGGGATTTTTTTTTTAACCTTTTATAAAGGGCATATTCCCTTACCTTTTAAATGTATGCATCTTGTTTCATGTCAAATTCTTACATTTTATCAATAAATTCACTTAGAACAATAAGACACCTATCAAATTAAATCAGTATCAACAAAATCTATCTTTGTACTGCTGAGGTGACACAGATGCTGCATCTAACCCAACTGAATAAATATGTTATGAGATTTTCAATAAAATGTTTTGAATATACAAATATGAAATGTTGGGGAAAATGCAGTGATACTTTTAAATATTAAACTGAACAGTCATTGAATCATTGACTCACCCAATTTGTTCAGAAACGCTGAACCATTCAGTAATGAAACACTGCTGTGTGTTGCTTAAACATGCAAAACTGTTATACTCTTTTAATGGCTTTGTTTGGAACTATTTTCGTTGGCGAAACAGAGCAAAAACAGTCAGTACTGTGTCTAAAATGTAGCTCACTTAATATTTACTAATTGTTATTGAACTCTTGTATTAAATCTCTGTCACAGATTATAAAATCAGAATAATTTTCACCCAAACATTTTTGATGGCCGAAGTTTGGTGCTTCCATAGTTATTCTATTGTTATTGTTATAATCAGGCTACTTGCCCATTCGGGCAAGTAAAATTCATTTATCCTTTCGAAAGATACAACCGTTAATGTGCCCCTACTATACTATTTTAAAGGTTCCTAATTTTGTTCTGGAGGTCTCCGACAATAGATTTTCATGTATCCAAGGTCAAAAAACACTTTAATTTTCTTACAATATACATTCCACATCACCTTATTTCTCATGGTGTCTGAAACAGTTTGTTCAAAGATCCGGTCTCTCTAAACCCCTCCTTTCCGCGGGCCTACTGTGCTCTGATTGGTCACATGGCCAGTCTGTTGTGATTCGTCGACCGCTTAGTGTGTGATGAAAACGAAACACCTATTACCATAGCTGAATTTCAGCTCCTTAGGCTTCCCCTGCGCTTGATACACAGTAATGTGAACGTTGCCGTCGTTTTTTCTGTATCAGTTGTCGACAACACGAATCAAACTCTTCCAGGCCTCATCTAAAACTACAGTGTTTGAGGCTGGGTCAATGTAGACAGTGTTCATGGGCAGCAAATGAAGACCATAGGCTGGCAATATGCAAATGTGTTACATTGTTATGGAGCTTTGTAACAGGAAGTGAGACTGGAATTGCTGACGGCTTTCGGCAATTCAGAATCGAATCTTTCTTTTAGAAGACAATAACTTTGTCATGCACTTTGATTTTTTTTAACTTTGCAGACCTTTTACATTAACGAGCAGCTATATTACACACTTCATGAAATGTAATATTTGAAAAAGCATAATCGAGGCGCTTTTTTTATATATAATACTTTAACGAGCCTTGTGTAGTTAATTGATTTGGGCTTCTTGAGAACACTGTACTTTCTAAACACAAGAATTTTATCTTTTCATAATTTTGTGCACTTGTAAACTATTGAAGATATAAAGCTGTTGGTTATTTCCCTTTCATCAGCAGATAACCTAAGCGAAGCCCTGAAAACGCTGAAGCTCTCATCGGCAGACAGCGCTTCAGACAGCGTCGAGGGCTGCTTGGACTGCCTGCTCAAAGCTTTGGCCCAAAATAGTAAGTCTGCATATCTTTTATATAGCTGTTAATTTTCACTATTCTTTAAAGCTGAAAGAATGATTGAGAAGCAAAGGAAAGGAACCTTGACTTAAGTTCAGGGCTCATATATCTTGTATTCAGATTATCCAAGGATGCAGGATTGAATAAAATCCCCCCCCCGTTTTTTTTTTTTTTTTTTGGTAAGGACCTTGCAGTTACTTTTTCTTTTGCTGTGTCACGTTGCGGTGATTAATGCTGCTAACTGAATAGAAAACCTCATTAAAAAATAAAATAAATGGAAAGCATTAGTTAAAATGCAATGGAAAGATCAAGCTCAATTCTCCCCAGCATTATTCTTGCCAAAAACTCGTTTAGACCGTTTAGATTGGACCTTCTGACTAAGTTTGATGTACCATTTAAGGGTGAGGTTACATTAAATGGTTTATATAACAATAATAGGCCATTGTGGAAAATATTATAATAAGAATAATGGTGTGTCAGTCTCCATGAATGATTAGAAAAGAACAGAAAAGAAGTGGTAAATGCATGTATACTTTGTGATGAGAATTTATGTTTGTCAAAAAGTAATAAACACTGACTATACAGACTCAACAAAAACGAGGTAGCATACAGTGGTGTGAAAAAGTGTCGGCCCCCTTCCTGATTTTTTTTTTTTTTTTTTGCATGTTTGTCACACTTTAATGTTTCAGATCATCAAACAAATTTAAATATTATTCAAAGATAACACAAGTAAACACAACATGCAGTTTTTGAAAAAGTGCTTGCCCCCTAAACCTAATAACTGGTTGGGCCACCCTTAGCAGCAACAACTGCAGTCAAGCGTTTGCGATAACTTGCAATGAGTCTGTTACAGCGCTGTGGAGGAATTTTGGCCCACTCATCTTTGCAGAATTGTTGTAATTCAGCCACATTGGAGGGTTTTCGAGCATGAACCGCCTTTTTAAGGTCATGCCACAGCATCTCAATAGGATTGAGGTCAGGACTTTGACTAGGCCACTCCAAAGTCTTCATTTTCTTTTTCTTCAGCCATTCAGAGGTGGACTTGCTGGTGTGTTTTGGATCATTGTCCTGCTGCAGAACCCAAGTTCGCTTTAGCTTAAGGTCACGAACACATGGCCGGACATTGTCCTTCAGGATTTTTTTGGTAGACAGCAGAATTCATGGTTCCATTTATCACAGCAAGTCTTCCAGGTCCTGAAGCAGCAAAACAGCCCCAGACCATCACACAACCACCACCATATTTTACTGTTGGTATGATGTTCTTTTTCTGGAATGCTGTGTTACTTTTACGCCAGACGTAATGGGACACACACCTTCCAAAAAGTTCAACTTTTGTCTCGTCAGTTCACAGAGTATTTTTCCAAAAGTCTTGGGGATCATCAAGATGTTTTCAGGCAAAACTGAGACAAGCCTTTATGTTCTTTTTGCTCAGCAGCGGTTTTCGTCTTGGAACTCAGCCATGCAGGCAATTTTTGCCCAGTCTCTTTCTTATGGTGGAGTCATGAACACTGACCTTAACTGAGGCAAGTGAGTCCTGCAGTTCTTTGGATGTTGTTGTGGGGTCTTTTGTGACCTCTTGGATGAGTCGTTGCTGCGCTCTTGGGGTAATTTTGGTCGGCCGGCCACTCCTGGGAAGGTTCACCACTGTTCCATGTTTTCGCCATTTGTAGATAATGGCTCTCACTGTGGTTCGCTGGAGTCCCAAAGCTTTAGAAATGGCTTTATAACCTTTTCCAGACTGATAGGTCTCAATTACTTTCTTTCTCATTTGTTCCTGAATTTCTTTGGATCTCAACATGATGTGTAGCTTTTAAGGATCTTTTGGTCTACTTCACTTTGTCAGGCAGGTCCTATTTAAGTGATTTCTTGATTGCGAACAGGTGTGGCAGTAATCAGGCCTGGGTGTGGCTAGAGAAACTGAACTCCGTTGTGATAAACCACAGTTAAGTTATGTTTTAACAGGGGAGGGCAAGCACTTTTTCACACAGGGCCATGTGGGTTTGGATTCTGTTTTCCCTTCATAACAAAAACCTTCATTTAAAAACTGCATGTTGTGTTTACTTGTGTTATCTTTGATTAATATTTAAATTTGTTTGATGATCTGAAACATTAAAGTGTGACAAACATGCCAAAAAATAAAAAATCAGGAAGGGGGCCAACACTTTTTCACACCACTGTATGTGGTTCAACTCATGGATGTTTAGTTTACTTTAATGCCTTTAAAGGAATAGTTCACTTTCAATTTCCTGATAATTTACTCACTCCGATGTCATCCAAGATGTTCATGTCTTTCTTTCCTCAGTCGAAAAAAATTGAAGGTTTTTAATGAAAACATTCCAGGATTATTCTCCTTATAGTGGACTTCAATGGACTCCACTGTTGAAGGTCAAAATTATAGTTTCAGTGGAGCTTCAAAGGGCTTTAAACGATACCAGACGAGGAATAAGGGTCTTATCTAGCAAAATGATCGGTCATTTTCTAAAAAAAATTAAAATGTATATGCTTTATAAACACATGATCGCCTTGCGAGTGCTTCTGTCTTCCGTATTCTTCAAAAAGCTTATGCTGTATGTCCTACGCCTTCCCTATTCAACTTACGTAACGAACGCCAGTTCCGTTTTTTCTGTAAGTAGAATAGGGAAGGCATAGGACATACAGCGTAAGCTTTTGTGGTGAGTAAATTATCAGGAAAATGTTATTTCAAAGTAGACTAATCCTTTTAAAGGGTTGAAAAATCTGTCATTAATTACACACCTTCACACAAATGAAGATATTATTGATGAAATCCAAGAGCTTTCTGATCCACCATGGAAAGCAACGCAACTATTCAAGGTCACACTTTCAAGGTCCAGAAAGGTAGTAAAGACATTGTTAAAATAGTCCATGTGGTTCAACCTTAATGTTATGAAGTAACGAGAATACTTTTTGTGCGCAAAAACAAAAAAATAACGACTTTATTCAACAATTTCCTCTCTTCCGTTTCAGTCTCTGACCTTTGGCAAGTGTAACCTTTTAAACCTTGTAAATCATTGTTATTTTAGTATTATGCATTATTAAATTAAATAAATTATTTTTTGTAATTTTACAAAGTTTTTGTAATTTTATGATGTGCTTTTGTCACATTCATTTGTTTTTATGTTTCTATTTAGCTTTAATTTAATCTTACTCAGTTTTAGTAATTTTAGTACTTCAACTTATTTAATTTCAGTTAGTTGCCAAGGCAACATTTCTATATATTTATATTTTATTTCAGCTTTATTTTAATTAACAAAAACAATTTTTAATAGTTTTATTTTTTGCTAAAAATAGCAACACAATAGCAACAAAAGATGTCAAAATTATCATCTACCTCTGTGGAAAGTTACTTTTAAAAATAATTGCGTTACTTAGTTACTTTTTATGCAAAGTAATGCGTTGTTACTTTTGCAATATTTTTATCTCTCCTGGGCTGGAATTGCTTGTTTTTTTTTTTGTTTTTTTTTATTGACAAATAAATAAATAAATAAAATAGAAGTTCTATTTTTGGCAAATGTAAAAGGCCCTTTCACACCAAAAGTGGAAATGCAAATTCACTCCCGTACAGTAGAGGGCGCAGCTCAAACAAACCTTTTAGCTGTGCTGCCATTCTGGACTGAAGAAGAATAGGATGCAGGAGAAGAAAGAAGAAAAACACTCTTACTTCATCAATAAAAACAAAAAAATGAAACACAAGTGTGATTGTAACAAAAGTTCCAGTTCAGGGAAGGAGGAGGCGGGAATGTAAAGCGGCAGCTCCACATGGACGACTGCCGCAAAACATTAAACATCAACATAGAATCCAGTCCTCTCTCGCCCTTCCCTGTCATCACTCCTCATTTTATCCTTCCTGAGCTCCTCCGTCGGACTCGAGACCAGTGTGGTGCGCAGGTGATGCTCATTATCACTCATGCCACCAGCCTCGCTTGCATGTTTGCGTAATATTCTGAGCTTGCATTTCACTGTTTTTATTCATTTTGAGGAATACTGAATCTGTGTTATAAGTAAATGCATGTTCACATTTAGTCTAGAACTACAGTACCATCATGTTCACGCAGCGCAAACAACACCTCTGCACTTACTCCTGATTTCTCTCAGCATGGAGACAGGAGAGCTGCCAGTCAATAAAATGGAAAACAAAGCAACTTGCGTTACTTATTTGAAAAAGTAACTCAGATATTTTGTTGTAAATTTAAAGGTAATGTGTTACTTTACTCATTACTTGAAAAATGTAATCTGATTACGTAACTCTTGTTACTTGTAATGATTTAGACGTGTTTTATCTCAATGATTCTTCAGTTCCTGCATCACTACTTGTGACTGAATCTTCAACCTTTGTGTTTGCAGGTCAGAAATTTTCATAGTATCATATTATTCACTGATGTTCCTCACTCTGTTTTCAGATGTTGAGACTAGTGAAAAGATCCAGGAGATGGGTGCTCTTGCTATGATGCCCGCTCTTCTGTCTGCACAGAACTCATGTACACCAAAAGTAGCCAACATCATTGCAGAAGTGGCCAAAAATGGTAAGTGCTTCTACATCACCAGTCATCTTGGATTACTGACACCTAGTGGTGTGAATGCAGCGTCAAGATTTCAGTTAGCGATGGCATTGTAGAAATACACTAAAAGCAAAAAAAAAAAACAGAAACTGAAATTAAAATTAAAAAGAAAATGGAAAATATAAAAATAAAAACGAATTCAAAATATGAATAAAAATATTCAACAATGCTAAAATAACACTGGACCTCCTCCTTGTAAAATGAAACTAGACTACTTTTGTGTGTGTTCATGATTTTATATGTATTTTTCAAAAGTACTGTTTAGTTCTTTAGGGATAAACACAAACACACACACACACGCACACACACACATATATATATATATATATATATATATATATATATATATATATATATATATATGTATGTATATATGTGTATGTATGTATATATGTGTATGTATGTATATATGTGTGTGTGTGTGTGTGTGTATGTATGTATATATATATATATATATATGTATGTGTGTATATATATATGAGAAAAAAGTTACTGAGTGAATCTTTAGGAAAGATAGAGATAATAACTGGTAATAATCTGTGTCTTCATCTCTGTGAGTTCAGATCCTTAATACTCTGTCTTCATTTTCACTGGCCTTAGTTCTAGTCTGTAATATCATTCTTAATAGAAACCTGTTTAATAACATTTTTAAATCAGTTTTTGCCCCTCATATGCCTGTTTGTTTGTCTCTACTGTTCTGATTCCTCTTCCCCAGTTTCACTGATACTGCAGTCGAGTCTGTGTCCATTCATGCATGTCATGATTACTGCTATTGGCAGCGTGAAGGAAATGATAGCCTCGTATGTAAGCTATAAGATCAGTGCAGCAGAACCAGTCGATCTCAAAACAGACAGATTAAAATTGAGTTGAATCATAAACACGCTGCACTACGCATGATGCAGTCCTGAGATATGCCATGCTCTATGAGAAAATAAATAATTTTCCTGCAGTAAACACTTTAAATTTACAACTTATGATAAAATTTAATTATCACAATTCTACTAGGGCTGCAACTAACAGTTGTGTTGATAACTAATACATAAAGTATTGCTATAATTGCTTTAAAAAGATCCTGTTTATTGATTTTTTTTTTTTGTGGGAAATTTAATGTAGGTTTTCTTGTTAAAAAAAACATAAATACCTCCATTACATGATTTAAATATAAAAAAATATTATTTCCTTTATCAGTTTTTTTAATTTTTTTTTAATTGTTAAGGTCCTGATTTCAATCTGATTACTCTTGTCTGTGAAATGTTTTGTAATATATTAAAGGGACAGTCCACCCAAAAATGACATTCGGTCATCATTTACTCATCTTTGAAACACAAATGAATATGTTTCTAATATTCTACCATAATTTTCTGTCCATCCATTGAAAGTCTAGGTAAACAACATTTTCAAGCTTCAAAAAGTACATAAAGACATCGTAAAAGTAATCCATATGAATCGAGTGGTTTAATCCAAGTCTTCCAAAGAGAAAGAGTCATTTTAAAGGGTTAGTTCACCCAAAAATGAAAATAATGTCATTTATTACTCACTCTCATGTTGTTCCACACCCGTAAGGCCTTCATTCATCTTCAGAACACAAATTAGGATATTTATTATTACATCCGATGGCTCAGTGAGGCCTGAATTCAAAGCAATGACATTTCCTCTCTCAAGATCCATAAAGGTACTACAAAACATATTTAAAACAGTTCATGCGAGTTCAGTAGTTCTACCTTAATATTATAAAGCCACGAGAATATTTTCAGAGTCACTGATTTGATTTGTAAAGCTACGAAGCAGTGTTTTGAAATCGGCCCATCACTATATTGTTGAAAAGTCTTTATTTTGTTTTTTTGGCACACAAAAATATTCTCGTCACTTTATAATATTAAGGTAGAACTACTGAACTCACATGAACTGATTTAAATATGTATTTAGTACCTTTATGGATCTTGAGAGAGGAAATGTCATTGCTTTGAATGCAGGCCTCACTGAGCCATTGGATTTAATCAAAAATATTAATTTTAATTTGTGTTCCGAAGATGAATGAAGGCCTTACGTGTGTAGAACGACATGAGGGTGAGTAATAAATGACATTACTTTAATTTTTGGGTGAACTAACCCTTTAATTGATAAACTTATTTCATTCTTAAATAAAATTGATTAACACATACATCGAGCTCATCAAATATGGTCAGTGAAAGCTCAACCATACTTGTGACCAATTAGGTTTTTTCCTCATACGTACATTTCACCACACTTGTTAAAATTATTAATGATCTGCTTATGTCAGTGGATTCTGGACAGCTTACTAAACTTATATTGCCTGTTCTGAGTGAGGCCTTTGATACGATCTTGCATAACATCCTCCTAGACAGGCTGGTCTTCCTGGGAGTTACGGGCACCTGTCTGTCTTTGTTTATCATATCTTTCTGGTCGCACTCAGTTCGTACAACTCAAAAACTTTAGATCTGAGCTATCGCATGTTACCATTGGTGTTCCCCAAGGTTCAGTCTTGGGGCCTCTTCTATTTATTATTTACTGCCCCTTGGACATATTTTCAGAAAGTACGGAATTCATTTCCACTGCTATGCTGACGATACCCAGCTTTACATGTCTTCCATGCCTAATTCTCTATCCATGTCTTTCTCTATCAAGGTGTCTAGCTGAAATTAAAAACTGGTTTTCATTTAATTTCCTTAAACTTAATAGTGATAAAACTGAAGTTCTTCTTGTAGGCACAAAGTCTAATCCGGCAAAATCTGATAGTTTCTTTGTGACTATTGACCAGTCAGTAGTTTTTCCATCTTCTGCCAGTTTTCAAACGTCTTCGTCCTTCTTTAACAGTGGACCGCACTGCTGCTCTTGTACATGCCCTAGTTATTGTAACTCTCTTTTCTTTGGTCTTCCTTCTAAAACTATACATAGACTGCAGCTGGTCTAGAATTCACGAATTATCTCTAGAATCTCTTCCATAGAGCACATTTCTCCTGTTCTTCACCATTTCACTGGCTTCTGGTTAAATATCGAATTGATTTCAAAATCTTGCTTCTTACCTACAGTACAAGGCTCTTAATAATTTAGCTCCTTCATATCTCTCTGATCATCTTCAGATCTATACTCCTACACGTAACCTTAGATCCTCTTCATCAATCTTTTTAGTCCAACCACATAATCGTCTAAGAAGTATGGGGTTTAGGGCTTATAGTTATGCTGCCACCGTTTGTGGAATGCCCTTCCCCAAGACATCCGTAACAGTGACAGCCTTCACACTTTTAAATCTTGTCTTTAAGGGACCTATTATGCAAAATTCATTTTTGCATGGTGTTTGGCTAAAAATGTGTGTTGGCAGTGTGTGTACACAATCACCCTATAATGATAAAAATCCAACCACTCCTTTTTTTTTTATCCCCATAAATCATAAGGAGTGTCTCAGAACAAGCTGTTTGCAGGTTCTTGGCAATGTGATGTCACTTTAGCCACAGGCCCCGCCCACGAATGTTAAGAGACACTGCCGTTTTAACATAGAACCGCCCTGAGCGAGTTCACAGCGAGTTGTAGACCGTCTGCCATTGCTGCACTGACGAGAATGTCTCCCAAGCGTTTTAGGTGTTCTGTAGCTGGATGAATTAATCCACAGAGCTCTCTCCATTTACTCCCTAAATCTGAGCCGCTGAAGATGAGGTGTATTAATTTTGTTTTCGAAGAAAATGCTCCCTCAACTCTACTGAAATTCGTTTATGTCTACGCGAATCATTTCACACCGGACTGCTTTGTGAACGAATGTCAATACACAGGGACAATATAAAACAGAGGTTGTGCTAAAAAGTTGTTATTCAAGGATAGATCAGTACAAACTGTTTGTGATCCAGCTTACAGCCTCCAGAGTGATACTGGATATGGCAGTAATGAAGGTGAGAGCACTTTATTACAGTTCATCGAAGTTGATTTATGGGTGTAAAGTTTACCAGTTTATTAAGCATCACCCGAAAAGGTCTTTTATTTATTTGTTTTCTGTTAGTTATAACAAGGATTTCTGTGTACTTCGCTGTGACTGACTCCTGACACTGGAGAATGAGCTCTTGAAGCTCCGCCCTCTTAGGCCGAGTGCAGCAGCTCATTTGCATTTAAAGGGCACACACTGAAATGGTGCGTTTTTGCTCAACCCCAAAAGTGGCAATTTTAACATGCTATAAAAAATTATATGTGGGGTATTTTGAGCAAAAACTTCACATGCACACTCTGGGGACATCAGAGACTTATTTTACATCTTGTAAAATGGGGCATAATAGGTCCCCTTTAAAACTTTATTTAAACATGCTTATTTACAATTGCATATCTTATTCCTTATGTCTTATTGTATATTATTGTTTGCTTTGTCTATTGTTGTTATATTGATGTTTTTAGGAAGATTTGTAAGGTAACATTGAGTGTCATGAAAGGTGCCTATAAATAAAAAAATGAATGAATGAATGAACATTTGAGCTTTGTTTTTTATTTATTTATATAATATCAATAATATTTATAATATTTAATATGTATTTTAATTTTATGATTGTATCATTTGCAAGGTTACATTATTCTTAGTGGATGGCTTTATTTTTTCAAAATCCAATCACAGATTTGATGTTAACAGTATAACAGCTTGGCAGATTAAAGAAGAGTATGGGAGAGCTTTCTGTATGGAGATTCATCCACTTCGCTTTGTAGGCATAATTTCAGTCTGTTTTGAGCTCTTTTTGAAAGAGCCAGTTGTTCGTCTACAGATAAGTTACCTTGTTTATGCTCAACAGCAAATCAGCAATTACATTTATTGTGAGAACACAGCAGTGAAGCATGTAATTCTCTATTCTTTGATCAGCTTAATTAGTCTCTTTGATCACTCTTAGGTTTTTTAAGTACTTAATCTTTGGGGGAAAAAAAATCTTTATATATATATATATATATATATATATATAATATATTATATTATTTGATTTAATTAACTTTCATTAAATATTTACCAGGCTATTATATGGTATCTTCAAAGAAAATAAGCCTGGAGAAAAACAGCAATTATTAAATCTTGCCCAAATCTCCTTTCTAAAAGACACTCAGCTTTAACTTTTGTAATTACAGCTCTGGCACATCAACCTGCTGCAATCCTGCAGAGTCAGTGTGCTTCTTCACCTAAAGCTCTTAGTCTAATTACACAAGTGTTTCTTTAAACCGCACTTCAGACCGATAGAACTGGGGTTTAAAAGTGTATGGAGAGTTCCAGAGATAAAAAGGTTAAAATAATGAATGGCCTTTTAGCAGTTTGCTAGGTAGCTAATGATGGTGGCCTGCTGGTGTGCCAGATCTCTGGCAGCTCCTGCTGGCATTCAGCTGTCAGCATTCCTCTGGGAACATCTGCGTTTTATCCAGTGATGTCTCCAGCACTTTCAAATAGGAAAGTTACATTTTAGGGATTTAAACTATGATTTGCTGTGGTGTTACTGTTGTACATTGTTACTAAAGTGTTACTAAAATGGTAACACTTTACTTTAGGGTTCAATTCTAATTATTAAAGGATTAGTTCACTTTCAAATAAAAATTTCCTGATAATTTACTCACTCCCATGTCATCCAAGATGTCCATATCTTTCTTTCTTCAGTCGAAAAGAAATTAAGGTTTTTGATGAAAACATTCCAGGATTATTCTCCTTATAGTGGACTTCAATAGACCCCAAATGGTTGAAGGTCAAAATTATATTTTCAGTGGAGCTTCAAAGGGCTTTAAACAATACCAGACGAGGAATAAGGGTCTTATCTAGTGAAACGATCAGTCATTTTCTAAAAAAAAAAGTATATGCTTTATAAACGCAAAAGATCGCCTCACCAGTTCTTTTTTTCCCCCGTAATTTGAATAGGGAAGGTGTGGGACATACAGCGTAAGCTTTTTGAAGAATACAGAAGGCGGTCTGGCGGAAGCACACGTTTGTGTTCATAAAGCATATACATTTTTGACTGATCGTTTCACTAGATACGACCCTTATTCCTCGTCTGTGATCATTTAAAGCCCCTTGAATCTGCACTGAAACTGTAATTTTGACCTTCAATCGTTTGGGGCCAATTTAAGTCCACTATAAGGAGAATAATACTGGAATGTTTTCATCAAAAACCTTAATTTCTTTTCGACTGAAGAAAGAAGGACATGGACATCTTGGATGACATGGTGGTTAGTAAATTATCAGAATTTTTATTTGAGAGTGGACTAATCCTTTAACTAGTTGCATATTACTAGGATATTGGCTGTTTATTAGTACTTATGTAGCACATATTAATACCAAATTCTACCCAATTCCTACCCAAAACCTAAACTTAAAAACTTAAACAACTAGCCTACCTTACTAACTATTAATAAGCAGTAATTACGAGTCATTATTGAGTCGTAGTTAATAGTAAGTTAAAAGTGAGAATTGGACCCTAATCTAAGGGAATATCCCGGACGAGCCCCCAGCTCTAAAGTGTGACCACTAAAACTATTAAAAATTGTTTTAATTTATTGAAATAAAGCTGAAAATAAAATAAAGATGAAATGTAGATGTTAGATAAAAAACTTAAATTTGTACATTAAATCTTCCACAAGAAGCCCTTATTTGCATCTGGAAATTTGACCACTTACAAATATTTAAACATTCAGAGAATTAAATCTTTTTTTTTTTTTTTTGGTTGGTTGGTTGGTTTGTGGATAACTTTAGTAAAATAATAACTCAATTTTTAGAAAATGTGAGTGATGCTGCTTGACAGTTTTGTTAACTAAAACTAATCTAAAATAATAATAATAAAAAAATGAAGACAACAAAAACTTAAATTCAAAAAATTTAAAATGAAAATTCTAAATGTTGCCTTGGCAAGTAACTAAAATAAAATGAGTTTAATTTGAAGTACTAAAATTGAATAAAAATAAATTAAAGTTAAATTGAAATATAAAAAAACTAATAAAAATGACAAAAGCACATAACAAAATGACTAAAACTCAAAATAAAAATTAAAAATATAAAAAAAAAGCTAATTCCGAAAATTAATAAATACTATAATATTATATAAATAATACTAAAATAACAATGCAGTGTTATTATATATATATATATATATATATATATATATATATATATATATATATATGTGTGTGTGTGTGTGTGTATGTATATATATATATATATATACAGAGGTACTAAATGGTTTTCACATTCATATACCATGGTATTTACAGTACTTTAGGTAACCTAAAAGAGAACTGAGGTATATATCTAAATACAGAGTAACTCCATGGTACCATTAACATTTCAAATCATCAATCCGAAAAAGGAATACTGACAAATTGCTAATTAGATCAAATGAAATCAATTAAGATTTGGATCAAATTAAATCCCTATTTGCTGGTCCCCCAGATTTTCAAATGTTTATTCAGTAGGATTTTTATTGATTGTTAGAAAGTTCTTTTTTTCCCATTATGGACCGAAAATGTTAGTATTTTCATTAGCAATCTTGTACATTCTTTGACTAGTAATATTTTGTGTGGTTATGAATTAGTTGAGTTTATTGCACAACAGGAAGTGAATCTGAGCTTGATTTTAGATCAGTAAGAATTTATCTGATAATGATTTATTGAGCTTTATTTGTTGCCTTTCTCTACAGAGTTCATGAGAAGCCCGTGTGTGGAAGCTGGGCTCATTCCTCCACTGGTTCAGCTGCTAAACTGTAAGGACCAGGAAATTCTTCTCCAGACGGGACGAGCCCTCGGCAACATCTGCTATGACAGCCGTAAGTGCCCATTATCGCTCCCTCAGCTATTCCAAGCCCCGGTGCATCTACTATGAGATATTTTCGAGTCTCTCGGATGATTTGAAGGGGAACTGCTGGTGCAGTTGTCTGAAAGAGTGACATGTGGCAGCCAGTGCAGTTAGATGCAAAATTGTAGAGCTGAACTCTTCTTGCACCTTTTCATTTTACAAATGGTTTCCAAAAAGGTAATTGCACAAGAGCTTATACCATTGCTGAATTCTTATTCTGATTGTCTCAAAGATGATATGTGAATATGGTATCATATGAGTGGATCAATTGACTTTAGGCCATTGAATTATTGAATTTATGCACACTTTTGTCAGTTTTCAATAATTAAACAGTCCATTGTTATTTATTCTGTACATGAACTATACTGATGAGCTAACATTGGTTAATAATTGAAATTATACCTTAATGCTAACTTGTCAACTTTAAATTTTTGCCCTTAGTTGTAGGGAGAGTGTACAGTATAATTTATGGCTCTAATGTGTCTTGCTCCGTTTGCTTGCTTTGTAATCGTAACAGTAAGTGGTGTGAAAGTGTGTTGTAGAAGTCTTAACCTCTGGGACATATAGATTTTAGGGAAAAGAAAAGAGCTTTGTCTGGATGAAAAACGGGAAAAGTGCTATTCCCAAGAGTGTGTCTGAGCATGGCTGTCGAGCAGCTCTCTGGATCACAGCTGAGTCTGGTGATTTTTGACTGATGAAAACATGAGGAAGCAGACATTTTTCTGCAGATTTATTGGCTTAATCCAGTTATTCCCTTCTGAAGGGTCTTAAAGGGACAGTTCACCCAAAAATGAAAATTCTGTCATCATTTACTCACCCTTAAGTTGTTCCAAACCTATATAAATGCCTTTCTTTTGCCAAAAGAAGATATTTTAAAGAATGTCAGTGAACAGTTGATGGACCCCATTGACTTCCATAGTATTTTTCTTCCATAGAAGAAAGAAATTTATACAGATTTGGAACAACTTGAGGGTGAGTAAATGATGATGACAATTTTTGGGTGAGCTATCCCTTTAAACCTATAAAACATAAATCATATCTTAAAATCCAGTAGGATGAAAGAGTTTTAGTCCATGTGTGATTTATAGTGTACTACTGAACTATGACAAATTCACTTTTAGCAGGTAAATACGTTTAAAATGTACAGTCTAAAAAATATTGCTGACTCATCCTGCACTGCACAGATTTTTCAGGTAAACATTCTTCAACTCTTGGCGACCGGTAAAAAACGCTGCCGTCATGCTGCTGCTGTTTTAAAAACCGCGGCGCTCCGATTGAAAACAGTTGGAAAAATCTGCTAGCCTCTGGAAAAAATGCTTTGGTGGACACACGGCTTGATAAAGGAGTTGTCTGTGGGGTTAAATAAGACAAAAAGATTGGGAAACTGGCTTAGTCTATGAGATCTGTTAGGCTAGTTAAACTGTGCAAATGTTCTGTAATTAGTAATGTAATATTAATTACTAGCAATTAAGTTACATTTACTGTTTCATTTCCAAATATTAAGAGTTGATTATTTATGTGGTTACTAATAAAAGGACAAACATGACATTGCATTAAGAGCCCTTGGCAAATGGACACAGTTGGGTTTATGGGTGAAGCTGATTGACAGGGCAGCTGAACTTTATCCCAGATGGCCTGACCCTTTGATAAAGATGACACATCAACGCACAGTCATGCATTTCACTTAAGGGCTTCGCTGATTTGCAAAGCCCACGCAGTAGTTGTCTTTTTCACTACACAACATCCAAAACAAGTTAAATAAGCCATTTGGAAATCTTTCAATATCTTTGTTTTCCATATTCTGATCTCTTACTTTGTTTTGTTGCATTAAAATCACTGTCTCACTCTTTTTTCTCTCTCTCTTCCTGATTAGTGTGATAGTAGGCAGTTGTCGTAGACTTTGCGTGGGCAAGCACCAGTGTAAACAAACCTGAAACATTGTTCATACCAACTGAGCTGACTCATATCTTACACACAAATACTGTCATCTTTTCACAGAGCTTACTGGAAAATTTAGCTGTACATAGCTTAAAGGATTAGTTCACTTCAGAATTAAAATTTCGTGATAATTTACTCACCCCCATGTCATCCAAGATGTTTGTCTTTCTTTCTTCAGTCAAAAAGAAATGAAGGTTTTTGAGGAAAACATTCCAGGATTATTCTCCTTATAGTGGACTTCACCAGTTACAAACAGGTTGAAGGTCCAAATTGCAGTTTCAATGCAGCTTCAAAGGGCTCTACACGATCCTAGCTGAGGAATAAGGGTCTCATCTAGTGAAACGATTGGTCATTTTCTAAAAAACATTGGAAAAGTCATGCCTGACGTAGGCGGAAGTACCGAGCAAGTGTTTATAAAGCGAACGTGCAAAGACTAAGTCAAATGGCCTTTACCAAAAAAGGTAAAACAACAGTGTCGGACGATTTTGAAGTTGGAGGAGAAAACGAGATGGAGCTTTACACCCCAACCGCGGTACTTCCACCTACATCACGTGTGACCTTTCCAACGTAATTAGGGAATGCGTGGCGCATCGCAGAGCAGTGCAAGATGAGCATTTGTGGTTAAAAAGTATATCATTTTTATTACTTTTTTTTTTTTTTTTTTTTAGAAAATCGTTTCGCTAGACAAGACCATTATTCCTCAGCTGGGATCGTGTTTTCCTCAAAAACCTTAATTTCTTTTCGACTGAAGATAGAAAGACATAAACATCTGACATGGGGGTGAGTAAATTATCAAGAAATTTTAATTCTGAAGTGAACTAATCCTTTAAATATAAATTGCCGGGGTATAGGGCAGTATTTTGTTTCTGTGAAAAGTATGAGTAACGGGGTGAAAGTGCTGTATAAGGGCTTGAACTGCAGATTCGTGAATCACTTTAATGTAGTCAAATTAGGACATTGTAGTGTAGTATAGGAACGAGTGGAGTTACAGGAGATGGCATTTTTGGTTACACTTTATTTTAAGGTGTCCTTGTTACAGTCTAATTATACATTTAAGTACTGAGCAGTAATAATAATTAACAACATGTACTTACTATAGACCGCAGCTATCACCCTGTAGCCCAAGACTGGTTGCCCACTGAAGCTAAGCAGGGTTGAGCCTGGTCAGTACCTGAATGGGAGACCTATTGGGAAAACTAGGTTGCTGCTGGAAGAGGCATTAGTGAGGCCAACAGGGGGTGCTCACCCCGTGGTCTGTGTGGGTTCTAATGCCCCAGTATAGTGATGGGGCCTCATACGTCAGGTCAGAAGTTACCCTTCCACCGGAACTCGACTCTCTCGTAAATGTGCATATGGCCGTTGCAGGAAACCAGTGATTATAGTTTATAAAGTTTTAAATATGGATATTTTTCTTACAACAATCCATCGCTTAGCTTCAGAAGGCATTTATTAACCCACTGGAGTTGTATAGATTACTTTTATGGTGGATGGATGCGCTTTTTTGAGGATCAAAAACTCGGACACTATTCAATGCTATTACAAAGCTAGGAAGAGCCAGGATAACTCAGTTTGTGTTCGGCTGAAAGAAGAAAGTCATATACACCTAGGTTTAGGGCTGCACGATATGTCGCAATTTACATGAAATCGTGCTTAAACCGATTTGGCTTAATGCGATTATGCGCAGCTTGTCACTGAAGCACGGCTCTGTGATCAGTAGTAAATGCATCTGAAAACACTCCAAATTTGACTCACTTAATGTACATATGAAAAAGCAACACGTGTCACATGTTTCCAAACATGAGAAGCATTTATGAAACTCTTGACCAACAAAAGACAACATTTAATAACATGTTTTTACTCCAAACTCACTTCGTAACATTAGTTGAGTGTTTGAAAACATCCTTCTTTGAGATGATGTGGCTTCTTACACAGAATAAGGCACACAACATATTATTTCATAGTATTCTATACAGTGATAAAGGCAATGTCGATTAGCAGCATTGAAGTATAAATATTCTTTATTATTTTGAAAATACCCGGGAAGGCTTGAAGAACTCAGATAAACCATATATTGTTGTAGTTGTGTGTTTATTAGTCATGTTTAATCAAAGCGTTTCAATCTTGTTTATTCAGCTGCAGCGATAGTATGATGCCCATAGGGATTTCCTGGAATGACGTGCATTATATCGTACTTCTGCGGAGCATATGTGGAGTTTCTGCGTGAGAGAACCCTCTGGCTTTCAGATGGAGCAGCATTTCCTACTGATCACAGAGCTGTGCTTCACTGAGAAGCTGCGCATAAAACAATGGCAGCCTTTACCAAATCGCGTGCGGTTTAATTTTGATTAATCTTGCAGTCCTACTTAGGATAGCTTGAGGGTGAGTAAATTATGGGATCATTTTCATTTTTGGGTGAGCCATTCCTTTAACCAAGGTAACGTTAGTCTAAAATATGTTAACATGGCAGGCACTGCTAGTTGACCACACTAATCCTCACATTGGCTTATTTTATAAATATTGTAAATCAGTGCATTTATTTACTACTACTTACCAAAAATCGCAGTTCTATCTCTCAAACTCTATCTATTTGAATTGCCGCCAGTATTTTGGACTAACACTGATGCAACTCTCGCTCTCTCTCTCATTGGCTCTGACACACTTGAGGTGTTTGACCAATCACAACGCACTGGGTCAGCTGGCCAATCAGAGCACTGTGAGCTTTTTGGAAGGAGGGGCTTTGTAGAAATCAGCGCGTTTCAGACAGACTGGGAATTGGGATGCAAAGGGGTGGAAATTTTCCAGTAAATTTCCAGAAAGTTTCCAAAAATCCTGGAAAGTTTCCAGAAAATTATAGGAAAGTTTCCACCCCTTTCCTAACTGGGAATAGAAGAGCTGCAATAATGTGCAGTATGTGCAAAATAATGTTTTTTTTGTTTTTGTTTTTTTTTAACATTAAAACATGTTAACCTATTCTATTTCACCCAATAATAAAAATAAAGAACTTTTAAAATAGCATCATATGACCCGTTTAAATAATACTGGACACCGCTGAACCTCTGTGGATCTTTTTAACACCTTCCTCTGTTAGTAAGGTCTGTTGCAGTCTGGATTTTGCTGTGCTTCTACTGCACTTCTGGTCTCTGGACTCTTTTTTTTTGCCTTTAGTTATGTCTGCACCTCAAATTTACAGCTGTAAACAAATCCTGTGCTGGTGTAATATGCATTTTCAGCAGACGCTTTTTGATCTCATTTACAGTTCTTTTATCTTAAAGTTGTTATTTTCTTGTGTTCTCCAAGTAACATTATCATTATCATATTACATTCCATAAGGATGCATTCATGGATCCCAACCTGTCCCTCCATTAAAGGAATAGTTCAACCAAAAAGGAAAATTCTGTGACTGAATCATTTGAATCTTTCGGGAAGACATGAACTATTCCTTTAACGCCCTCTTCTCTGTCATTGTGTTTCAGGTTGCTGTTTCTTTGTGTCATTTGTTGCCTTTTTTATTGTTTATTTCTTTTTTATGTGACCTCTTTGTTTTGCAGATGAGGGCAGAAGTGCAGTTGACGCAGCGGGTGGTGGTCAGATAGTTGCCGAGCACATTAAGTCTCTGGCCGAAAGCACTGACCCGGCCACCGGGAAGCTCTTGACTGTCTTTTGTGGCATGCTGATGAACTATAGCAATGATAATGGTAATGACCAATCCCCCAAACCAAGAAGGCGATATTTTTGAATGGTCCCTTATTGGTATAGTCTGAGATGTTCACTAAATTACTCACATATCAATCAGTTCTACATAGATATGGCAACTTTTATCCCATTCTCTATAAAATAGGCATTTTAATCGCGACATGCAGATTCGATTTTTTTTTTGACTAGCACAGTAATATACCTCACAGTTGAACATTAATGGTAATATCTGTAGGGGACCACTCTAAGAAAGCCTGTTTCACTTCTTTTATTTATTCTCAGTCTAATGTCTTTCACTGATTTGAAATGATAGGTTTGCTAAATGGCTACATGCTGCTGCTTTTGTTTGGTGACTAGCTTTCATGTCCTTTGCAGCTGGTGGTGTTAATTTTTAGTAATGTTTTAAATTTATTATTCACCATCCCTATTAAATATTGTCTCATTTAGCCACTTTCCATACCTAAACTAAATGCAAAAATACATACAGTAGTGGCCAAAAGTGATGTCCCCAAAAGAGGGGATATTTGTTTTTTATGACCTTATAAGGTTAAACGATCAAAAATAATGAATATACATTTAAGTATGAGGGGGGGGGGGGAAACACTAAACTTGGTTGAGGGATTTATCTGACAAAATTACTGTGCATACATATTATGCAAGTTGATATTGTGATCCTGTTTTGTTTTCAAGCACATTTTACCAGTTCCAAACCACATGAATTTTTAATAACTACAATTAATTTTGTATATAATCATTTATAAGTGATATCAAATTGTTAACGAGGACTGGGAGTGGAAAACTACTTGTATTCAGATGTGCATAATTATCAAGCAGATTTTCATTTACAGGTAAAATAGGCCCAAAAAAGATATTTAACTCGCACTGAAAAGTAAAAAATTATTTAATGTCCATGAGAAGGATGCAATACTAACACAATACTAGAAATTCCAAAAATATATCACTTATTAATGATTATATACAAAATTAATAATAGTTATTAAGATTGATGTGGTATGGAATTAAATTAATGTGTAAAAAAAAAAAAAAAAAAAGATCAGCATATTGACAAAAAAACTACTGCTACAGGTTTTATTTTACTATTCAAAAACAAATGCATAGAAATCAAAATGCTCACAGAAAAAAGCATACATTGACTGCAACATAATCAGATATTAATATTTTGTTGGTTCTCACTTGTTTTGCATGTGTTCATTATTTCTTTGTATGACATCCTGGCCAAAAATGATTGACTCCAAGCACAACTACGCAATATGCTTACAAAAATAAATTTTTTAAAAATGCAAACATTTTATTGGCACGTTCGTGTGGTTCTATCAGCCAATCGTGCCTCGATAAGAGAAGGCAGCATGCAGTCATTTGCGGTGCTGAATGTGCCAGCCGAGCAACTGCCATTGAGATGAAAGGAAATAGCTTTCACCAAGTTTGGATTGCTTAAACCAACAGAGCAATGTTTTGATTGGCTCTGCATTTTAAACTAGAAATGACATACTTCACCTTTAAAAGAATAGTTCACCAGGGATGCATTATTGGTACACAAGTAAACACATTCTACAGTTTCGACTAGTGTCCATATCAGTTGTTAAATGCAAACCCAGGAGGTTACATAAGGCTCTGGCCTTGTGTTTTGCACCAACGCAGTGCATTGTTAAATATTTAAGGGAATGCAGGCAGTGTATTTACATCTTTGTGACTTGATGTCCTTGAATAATTGATGGACAGGCCAAGCCCTGCTTCCTTCATCCCTGTTTGCCAGCAAGGCTTGAAATGGTAATAGCTTTTTTCGATCTATTACACCTCGCATCCAGAGGCTAGTGCAAATCAACAAATTTAGGTCAGGCATTTTCGTTTTCGGTTTCCTGATGAAAATAAATGGGCAGATATGAATTTAATGGAAGAAAACAGCCAGTGGGCTTCTTATTATTGCTGAATATCACACTCACGCTGTTTTGAACCACGGTCCTTTTCTTTCTCTCATCTCTGT
Organism: Elopichthys bambusa; assembly: GCA_037101425.1. Classification (NCBI taxonomy): domain Eukaryota; kingdom Metazoa; phylum Chordata; class Actinopteri; order Cypriniformes; family Xenocyprididae; genus Elopichthys; species Elopichthys bambusa. The sequence goes on along the minus strand of CM074432.1, from coordinate 42,686,976 downwards.
TTCACTCAAATGTTTTGTCTTGTAACAGATTACGTTTCCTTGCAAAGTGTATCTGTTCTAACTTAAAGCCTGTCATCATGTTTACTAAGCCACCAAGATGAATGACTCATCTAATCACATAAGCTTATCACTTTGGGATTTTTTCACATGGGAAAAGACTTTACATGCCTGGTCAGACATTACACACTTGTATATCTGTAACCAAAAATACTCACTCAAGCTGTTAGTATATCATCTATTTTAGCACGGCTGACAGGCTGTGTTGACCAATCAGCATCCAGGAGCGGAAGTGTCCTTTTAATTGCATGCGTGTATTGTTTATATTGTAAAGAATATATGCGGAGTCATTAGTTATTCAGTTATTCGGTATAATCGAGTTTTTGATTGCTGATTCTTGCTGTTTGTAAACGGTCAGTGTTATAGCTGGGAAGTAAAGCATCTAATCATTTAAATCTTACATGAGCTTGAGATGAGATGCAAATATTTCATAGTTCTTTTAGGAAACATGACTCATTCTCCATCAGTGAGCTCTGCAGGTCCCTGGTTGACATTTCTCTGATGTGATTTGGGCTTTGATTACTGGCAAGAGTTCCTCGATGATTTCTGGCTTGCGTCCAGTTCTGCCAAGGCTTGTTATGTTGTGTTTTCTCATTTGATACATTCACCCAGTAGCTGTTGCTTAAATGTTTCTCTTGCTCAGACCAGCAAAGCTTCTCTGGTCGATAAAGCGAATAACGGGCAATTATATAGTAGGAAAGAAGTATTTCGGACTGTCAACTGTTTTTAAATGTGATGATGGGACTTCTGTTGTGTAAATGTTTTAAAGGTTATGTCTTAATTTTTGTTTTCTTTAACTCATACTCAATAACATTTTTCTCCTTTTTCAACTGCGGATCTTTTCCTCTGCCTGGGCTGTCGTCTTAACACAGTGCTCTGCTGTCTCAGCTTCCATCTCCTCTTTGCTTCATTGAATTTACGGATCAACATCTGCTTCCCGACAAATAGATGGCACCAGATGTGTGCTGGTGCCGCCCACATCTTGGTGTGTCACAGAGATGTTTCTAGACAAACTGAAATGTCTTTTAATGGCTTCTTAAGGGCTTACTTTTAACAGCATTGCAAATTTGGTCTGTTATTAAAAGTAAACAAGACAAAATTATACATCTAGTGAGCTTCATGATTAAAATAGTAGTGGATGGCCAATGCATATATTTTAGAGAGCAGGATGGCCGATATATATGATATTACACTATTTAATTTAAATAACATGCATTACAATTGCTGCAAGGAAATTTAGATTTATTTGACATATTTACTAAATTAGAAATAATTAATTGTAGTACGAGTCAGTATGAAAAAAGAACTTGAAAATAAATCTGTAAAATAATCGGATTTATGCTTTAGCAACTTTTTGATTTTGTAATACTATTACAATATAAAGAAATCATTAAAAAGGAAGTAAACACTGTAACCAACAGGGCACTCAGTAATCTGGTGACTTTGTATGCGCTGGAAATTACATTTTTTTTAAAATAAAAACAAGATAATGTTAATTTTACATACGGTACACATATGACATGTATGGCAAACTGGATATAGCGCAGCATAGTTTAAATTCAAAGATGTAACGACTTTGCAAAATATTTTACTGTAAATACGAGATGAAAACGTGACATTCTGCTTGGAGCTGTTCACGTCTTCAGAGTTATGCCTTTCTATGGCAACACTATCATGCCAAAATGAATCTGCAGTGGTCAAGTCGGAGCTCTCCGAAAATTCTGAGTTTACGAGTTGTAATTACGAGATCTACGAGGACATGAACGCTTTTTACAAGTCCGAATCTTGTAATTATGGTAATGAACGTACCTGTGGGCTTTGGCGTTCTTATCGCTGTCAAAATAAAAGTCCCATTGCTGTCAGTGTCAAAATAAAAGCTGCTTCTGACACTTATCTGTCAAACAATAAAACTTATGCCGATAAAAATATCAGGCCTATATATCGGCCTTGATGGTATATCAGTCGGCCACTAAAAATAGTTAAAAATATCTGCCAAAATACACATACATATAAGATATTCTCTAAAACAGATCATAAAATGCACTGTAAACCTGAATAAGTTGGCAAAACTCAAAAAATGTCACTCAAAACTCAGTCACCATGGTAAATCTCCAAAAACCCACATTAACAGAAACTCTTCTAAATTAGCATAACACAACATTAATTACTACTAAATCTTCCACTTAACATTAATCTTGCGGGAAAAAAAAACATTAAATAACACTTAATTTTAGCATTTACTCTCCCTTTTGAGTGCCATGGGCAAAGCATGCTGGGAAATAGAAATCCCAGCCCAGTTTTAGTTAAACTTAAGTTTGTCTAAATTAAAATAAATAAGTTCATAAAACTCAAAACAATGAAACAGTTCAGTTTACTTAAAATATATCATATAATTTGTTTAATTTAAGTTTGTCCTACTCAAACCAATTAATTATTTTGAGCGTTATGGTTTACAGGGTGTTATGCAATCTTAATTCTCAGGTAGATTTATTTGTCCTAAAGACATTTAGATATTTCTGCTGGAAAACAAGTGTGATTGAGCACGGGAAGAAGGACCTGTGCTTGTGCATGAAAAGCGATGACTAAGCAGTCCTTTGTTCCACTGTGGTCTTGATTTATCTTTCACATTTTCAGGTCGAGACTATATATTTTCTGTGCTAGTCTCAGAAAAGCACTTTACAAAAATGAAATGTCAGTGCATTATATAATGTGGCTGCATTTTACGTCTTTCCTGTATTACTTTGATCTGGTGAATTGGCTTTTTCAGCCTGCGGTTCACCGGTTTCACACACAATTGCAGGATGTAAACAGTGATGAAATCACTGATATATTCATGTGAAAATATTTGTGAATTTTTGATTTTATGCCTATTTTCTTTACAATGTAGTTTTGGAAGGCTTGCAAGAAGGCTTGAATAAATCAAGTCATGTACATAAAAAAAGAAAATTTGATCAGTTACACCAGTGAGTTACACAACAATAAAATGTTTTGGGTACAATAAATTTTTTTTAGTTCACTAAAAGTGCTTTTGTCTGTGACATTTTGACTGAACATATCGCTGCCATTGTACACTGTTGTAAGAAAAGACAGACAGACAAATAAGTTGAAATTTTTGCTTATTATTATGATGTTTGGGGATAATTTTCTTGCCATTTAATTGGCAGAAGAATGATGAATATTGGGCTTTAACTATTAATTAAAAGAAAATGCTGTTATATTATCAGTGTTGTCTGAAAAAGGTATAAATCTGCATGAACTAGTATACAGAAAATCTCATGTGTTTTCTTTCCGCTCTAGACTCGTTGCAGGCCCAGCTGATCAGCATGGGTGTGATCCCAACACTGGTCAGACTGCTGGGTGTTCATTCTCAAAACACCGCGCTTACAGAGATGTGTCTCATTGCCTTTGGCAACTTGGCAGAGCTTGGTGAGTTACCGATTCAATTCAGTCACATTGCCTAACTATATATCCACATTTTCATATATTAAAATACTGTATATTAGGACATATAAGATAAAGCTAACACATCTGTTTTGACTGATCCTCAAACAGAGTCCAGTAAGGAGCAGTTCGCCTCTACAAATATTGCCGAGGAGCTGGTTCGGCTCTTCCGTAAGCAGGTGGAACATGAGAAGAAGGAGATGATTTTTGAGGTGTTGGCACCACTTGCTGAGAATGGTGAGAATCACAGTAATTGACATTAAATAACGATGAACTCTAATGAACCAGTCAATATAGTGCCTTTTATGAAAACATTTACAAAAAATATATTTCAAATTTTGAGCATGGTACCAGGTTATTGCCATTGTTCTCGTGTTATTTGTTGAAAAAGTTTATGTATTTTTGATATATTACAAAAAACCTTCTTAATGAGTATCTGTTTACAAACCCGATTCCAAAAAAGTTGGGACACTGTACAAATTGTGAATAAAAAAGGAATGCAATGATGTGGAAGTTTCAAATTTCAATATTTTATTCAGAATACAACATAGATGACATATCAAATGTTTAAACTGAGAAAATGTATAAAAAAATAAGGGAAAAATAAGCTGATTTTAAATTTCATGGCATCAACACATCTCAAAAAAGTTGGGACAAGGCCATGTTTACCACTGTGTGGCATCCCCTCTTCTTTTTATAACAGTCTGCAAACGTCTGGGGACTGAGGAGACAAGTTGCTCAAGTTTAGGAATAGGAATGTTGTCCCATTCTTGTCTAATACAGGCTTTTAGTTGCTCAACTGTCTTAGGTCTTCTTTGTCGCATCTTCCTCTTTATGATGCACCAAATGTTTTCTATGGGTGAAAGATCTGGACTGCAGGCTGGCCATTTCAGTACCCGGATCCTTCTTCTACGCAGCCATGATGTTGTAATTGATGCAGTATGTGGTCTGGCATTGTCATGTTGGAAAATGCAAGGTCTTCCCTGAAAGAGAAGACGTCTGGATAGGAGCATATGTTGTTCTAGAACTTGGATATACCTTTCAGCATTGATGGTGCCTTTCCAGATATGTAAGCTGCCCATGCCACATGCACTCATGCAACCCCATACCATCAGAGATGCAGGCTTCTGAACTGAGCGCCGATAACAACTTGGGTTGTCCTTGTCCTCTTTAGTCTGGATGACATGGCGTCCCAGTTTTCCAAAAAGAACTTCAAATTTTGATTCGTCTGACCACAGAACAGTTTTCCACTTTGCCACAGTCCATTTTAAATGAGCCTTGGCCCAGAGAAAACGCCTGCGCTTCTGGATCATGTTTAGATATGGCTTCTTTTTTGACCTATAGAGTTTTAGCTGGCAACGGCGAATGGCACGGTGGATTGTGTTCACCGACAATGTTTTCTGGAAGTATTCCTGAGCCCATGTTGTGATTTCCATTACAGTAGCATTCTTGTATGTGATGCAGTGCCGCCTAAGGGCCCGAAGATCACGGGCATCCAGTATGGTTTTCCCGCCTTGACCCTTACGCACAGAGATTATTCCAGATTCTCTGAATCTTTGGATTATATTATGCACTGTAGATGATGATAACTTCAAACTCTTTGCAATTTTTCTCTGAGAAACTTCTTTCTGATATTGCTCCACTATTTTTCGCCGCAGCATTGGGGGAATTGGTGATCCTCTGCCCATCTTGACTTCTGAGAGACACTGCCACTCTGAGAGGCTCTTTTTATACCCAGTCATGTTGCCAATTGACCTAATAAGTTGCAAATTGGCCCTCCAGCTGTTCCTTATATGCACATTTAACTTTTCCGGCCTCTTATTGCTACCTGTCCCAACTTTTTTGGAATGTGTAGCTCTCATGAAATCCAAAATGAGCCAATATTTGGCATGACATTTCAAAATGTCTCACTTTTAACATTTGATATGTTATCTATATTCTATTGTGAATAAAATATAAGTTTATGAGATTTGTAAATTATTGCATTCATTTTTTATTCACAATTTGTACAGTGTACATTTTATAAAAACTGATAAAGATTACCAGTATCCAAATACAAGACTGTTAGACTTTAAAATTGAAACAAGAAACCATCAGCAAATGCTGATAAGTTCAAATTCTCAGTTCAAATTATTTAATTCAAACTTTTAGTATTGTGGAGAACCTTGCAAACACCAAGATATATGAAAATTGTAACCATTAGGGATGCTAATGATTAATCGACGATCGATTAATTGTTGATAATAATTTTAATCGATAAAACTTATCGATCGCCGATTAAGCAAGGTCATGCGCATGTGTGCTGCTCAACCGCGAAACACGTAAAGCAGACACAAGGAAAAATAAAGCAAGTGTGCCGGAGTTATGTTTGTGACAATTTTATGTTAAAAGGCTTGTACACCTTCATGACTATAATTTTGCGTGATATAATTTGTAATATGTTTATTTTGTATATATTAATCTCATATTAAATGCGTTTCGTAAAGCTAACCCGCTAGCAAAGGGCTTCAGTTTACCGGTGTTCATTCAGTGCCTCAGCGCATGCAGCTCAAACAGCAATGCACGACTAATAATAACTATGATTGGGACTGTCATATTCCATAACATTATAATGAGAACAGTATTGTAATAAATCATTGTGAATTGCAGTACTAAAGTTACCGATTAATCGGTCGTCAATTTAATTGACGATCGATCATGGGAATTTGTGTAAATTGACATCCCTAGTAATCATATAGCATTACTGTCTGAAAATATTTTACATGTGTAAAATATAGCTGCTTGTAAATGTAAAAGGTCTGCAAAGTTTTAAAGACCAAAGTGCACGATAAATAAACTATCGTCTTCTAAAGAAAAAATCCATACTGAACTTCCGAAACGAGTCGTCAGCAATTCCACTCTCACTTCTGTTACATATTTACCGAGATTTGTAACAAATTTGCATAATGCCAGCCCTTCATTGTCTTCCCGCAAATGTATACTTTGATTCGCCCTGTAACACTAGTTGTAGCTGGAAGAGTTTATTTCTTGTTGTCGACATGTCGAGAAGATGCTGTTTTCTGCACTGCAAGAGCAAATCCACTTTGGATGCATTTCAAAAGAGTGAGGACTCGCGCTTGAATTGATGTGGAAAAAACGACGCCATTGTTACCGTTTGTATCATTGTGTATCAAGTGCTGAAGAAGCTTCCGGAGCTAAAATTCAGATAATGTTAATTCGGGTAATCGGCGTTTTGTTTCCGACAAGTGGTAGACCACAACAGACTGGGCCATCTGACCAATCAGAGCAGAGTAGGTCTTTTGGAAAGGAGGGGTTTAGAGAGGCTGAATCCTTTATTGGACTGTTTCAGGCACTGTGAGAAAAAAGGTGATGCCGGAATGTATGAGAGAATTAAAGTGTTTTTTGATCTTGGATGCATGTCAACCTATTGTAGGAGACCTCCAAAACAACATGAGGAACCTTTAGAATAGCATAATAGGGGCACATTATTTCACAGTCGATTTATTTCTGTTCCATAATTTCAATATGTGCATCAGCACAGGTTAAGCTTCCAATTTAGTCATGCTGCTTTTGCTTTCAGCATGAGTTGAGGGACTGTAGTCGTTGATCAAGCTTGAATATGGATATGGATGTTGGCACACTGCCCGCCGTAGACCCACTGACCCAGTGACTGAGTGACTTCAGCAGCCTCAAAGGCTTTTCCTCCCAGCTGTGAGCATGTTGTGTTACTTATATAGAAAGTCATACTCTGCCACCTGTTGTGCTGGGAAACAAGACACTTTATGAAATGAATGCATATGTTTGCAGCTGTGTTTTGGCTCAGAAAGCTTGACCATGAGCCAACAAGATCAAATTTTACATTTAAAAATCACCAATTTTTCCTGTTCTTTTATTTATTAGTTTTTTTTTTTTGTTTTTTTGTTTTTTGTTTTTTCTTCTTATGTAAGCTGGAACATCAAAACCAGCCAAGCTATAGAGAGTGACATCTCATAATGCAAAACCTAGTTTATTTGATGATGAAAATAATTCAAAATGCATTTTCCAAGACTCTGGCTATTGTCTTTGGTTGCGTCGAGAGAGAGCGAAAGCTACAATTAAGCAGATGCGTGAGATTTCTCGGCTTCTTCTCTGTTTGGATAATAAGTGTTATCACTTGTCTCCTCTGCCATTGCCACAACCATCGTTTCCTCAAAATAGGACTCTGGGGTCTGCTTACAGCTGTGGTCTGGACTTGCTTATTTGAATGTAAATCCGCCTGCCACGGTCAGCTGCTCTTTTTGTCTGCGAGCTTGTCTGAGGATTTGAAGTGACATTAAAATAAGCATCTGAAAGAAAGCTGTGTGTTTAGACAGCGAAACTTAATTGTTGAAGTGTGTATTGAAAGGAAATGGTTATTGGGGAGTTATTTGTTCTTTGAAAGATAGTGTTCCACTTTTTGCATTTTTGATACGTTGCAAAAAAAAAACAACCCTTTCTTATACTCTTGTTTTTGAGCTAAAACATTCAAATATATCCTTAAATCCTTAAAACAAAATTAATTTACTTTAGAAACAGAATTGCACACAATTTTAAGACTTTTTTTTTCAGAGAATACATCTTGATTTTTGTTTTTCACGTTTAAGGCACAAACCTCAAGATGTTGTTACATTTTTCCTTTAACAAAACAATTTGCCAATGGGACAAAAAATCAATGTAAATTCTCCTCAGTTTTATTGTTTCCACCACTAAATAAAAAAAATAAAAAAGGTACTTTTTTTTTTCTCAGAATTGCGAGATATAAAGTCATAATTCTGACTTTTTTTTCATGATTGCGAGTTTTTAATCATGCAATTCTGACTTTTTTTTTTCTCGCAATTGAGAGTTCATATCTCATAATTCTGACTTTTTTCTCAGAATTGCGAGATATAAACTCACAATTGCAAATTATAAAGTCAGAATTGTGAGATATGAACTCGCAATTCTGAGAAATTCTTTTTTCCCTCACATTGGATATTATAACACTCAATTGCGAGTTTATATCTCGCAATTCTGACTTTTTATCACACAATTCTGAACTTATAACTCGCAGTTGTGAGGGGAAAAAAGTCAGAATTGCATGATTTAAAAACTCGCAATCATGAAAAAAAAAAAAGTCAGGGATAAACTGACTTTTATTTTTTTATTTCATGATGGAAACAAGCTTCTATATCATTAAGATACTATGATGTTTGATTTTTTTTAATATATATATATATATATATATATATATATATATATATATATTTATATATACATTTTTTAAAAATAGTTTTTAATTTTGTATTTTCCATTTTAAGTTTAGTTCAAATTTTAGTAATTTTTTTGTTTTTGTCATTTTTATTACTTGTGTTTTTAAATGTCTATAAAGTTTGTATTCATTTTTATTTCAGTTTTAGTTATTTTGTACATCAAGTTAAACTAAATGAAAATGAGAAATGTCGCTAGCTAAAATAATTTTAAAAAAACAAACATTTTTTTATATATTTGATTTCAGTTAACATGTATTTTATTTCAAGTAACAATTTTTATGGTTTTTGATAACTATAATAACCCTGATTCTCCTAAAAACAAGTCTTTTTTTAAAATAAATTGATGTTGCCAATTAAAGATATTTAGCTTTATTCCATTTTCAGATTTTCATTTGTTTTAGCATAAACAAGAATTAATTTATTTAACAGCCCTTTTTGCAGATTGCTGTATGAAAGTGAAAAAAAAGTTATCACAAGAAAATGTATAAAAAAAACTGAACTGTAAGAATTCATGACTGTTTACATGAAAGAATAGAAAGTATGAGCGGGAGAGAGAGAAGGTGTGGAAGATGGAAAGCCGAGAGCATGTGTGAAAGCGGCGCTTTGGTTGTTAGCATTCTGTGCACAGTGCCGCTATCCCATACTGCCAGTCTCCAAGACAACGGCCTACTTAGAGCCACTACACAGCACTACAGGCGAAGCTCTGTGAGTCACGTGGGCCGCAACAAGAGCGATTTTGTGTGTGTGTGAGTGATATAGAGGGGGAAAGGGTGAGCTGCGCTGTACCTGAACACTGCAGGCGTTTCATAACCAGCCAAATGCATAGTGAGACGCCCATATGTCTGCGAACAGTCTGACCTCAGAAATCCATCCCTGCAAGATTTTCCCCCTGGCTTGTATCATTGGCTGACACTGCATGAATCATCAATATTCCGTCAATTGGATTGTTATTCTGCATTTTTTGGAATGCAAAATGCAACGAATTTTATATATTTTAGAAATTGTGTCATGGTCCATTACATCACTGTGCCTGGTTTAGAATTTTGGGTCAAAGGATTATAATTCAGTCTGTTATGTATTTGAAGGGGAAAACATGCATTTAAATGCACCAGAGGTTTGTATGAATCTGGGTCTCGGTTTATGGTCATGAGATCATGATCATGAGATGGTTGTCTACTGATGTTTTTGTTTTTTTTAGCGGCTGAGGCCAATTTCTAGCAAAATGATTAGCCAATAAAGTGCTGATATATAGATGAAGCAATTTAATGATAGCAAAGGAGATCAATTAAACCTAAAATCAAACAACCGTTTATTTTATTTTTTAAATTTTATTCATAAAAAAAATAAAAAAAGAGAAAAAGATTATTTATAGACAAGGCTGTTGTTAGACTAATGTAATGCTTATATCTAAATAATATAATTTAATGATAGTAAATAAGATCATATGTACACAGAATTTCTATCAAAACATTATTTTATTCAAACAAAATTTTTATTTTATTTTATAAAAACATTGAAAACTGACAAAGATTATCCATAAACAGGGCTGATGTTAGACTAATGTAAGGCTGATTTATAACTAATATAATTTGATGATGACAAATAAGATCAGATGTACACAAAATTGCTAAAATCAAAATACTTTATTTTATAAAAAACATTTAAAAAGGAAAAACATTATACATATATACAAGGCTATATGGAAGCTTGTTTCCGACACAGAATAGAAAAGGTAATTGCAACTTTTTATCTCTCAATTCTGACTTTTTTTTCTCAGAATTTAGAGTTTATATATCACAATTCTGAGAGAAAAGTTCTCAGAATTCAGACTTTTTTCCCCCTCATATGTATCTCAAAATTCTGACATTATTTCTCAAAATTGTGAGATATAAACTTGCAATTGCATGAAAAAAAGTCAGAAATATTTCTCAGAATCACGACTTTATATCGCAATTCTGACTTTGACTCGCAATTGCGAGTTTGTCTCATCAGTGTTGTCAACTTAGTGGCTTTGTTGCTAGATTTAGCGACTTTTCAGACCCACTTAGTGACTTTTTTCCAAAAAAGCAGCTAGCGACAAATTTTGTGACTTTTTGGACAAACCTCAGCAACTTTCCAAATGTCGCCAGCAGTGTTGGGGAAAGTTACTTCATAAAAGTAATGCATTACAATATTGCGTTAATCCCTAAAAAAGTAACTACTTGCGTTACTTAGTTACTTTTTTAAACCGTCTGTACCGCCGTGATGAATACGATCCTCAACTGGATGGAACTGGAATAAATACCTTGAATGCTGCAATCCCATCGGACTTATGTGTTAGCTACCTGAATCGTAACAAAGCACTGTTCATCAGAAGAGAACTGGCCCCCCGAATAAGCCTGGTTTCTCCCAAGGTTTTTTTTTTCTTCTCCATTTTAACACCTGTTTGCCACCTGATGTCACCTGTTGGGAGTTTGGGTTCCGTGCCGCTGTCGCCTTTTGCTTGCTTAGTTGGGGACACTTGACATTTGATATTCAACAGTGCTTTGATCTGCCTGCATTGACACTATTTTCGTTAAGAGCTGCTGTGCAGCCAAAATTATATACCAGTTATCACTGTAAAGCTGCTTTGACACAATCTGCATTGTAAAAAGCGCTATATAAATAAAGGTGACTTGACTTGACTAGACTTTTTATGGAAAGAAATGTGTTACATTACTTTTGCATTACTTTTTATCACCTGGGCTGGGCTTGCTTGTTTGTTTTTTTAATAACAAAAAAGTTCTATTTTTTGGCAAGTGTTAAGGCCCTTTCACAACAAAAGTGAAATAAATAAGCCTCTAGGCTGAAGGAAATGCATATTTACGCCTATACAGTAGAGGGCACAGCTCAAACCTTTCAGCTGTGCAGCCATTCTGGATTAAAGAAGAATAGGATACAGGAGAAGAACTTCAGGAATAAAAATCGGGAAAAAATCACTACGTGATGTTTATCTGAAGTCATTTTTGCTTATTAATATGGTTGAATTGTATCATCAAAGGTCTGCAGCAAAGACATTGGTTAATAAAGTGAGATTAAATACATAAAATACATACATAAAGTATATTTGTTAAATTTAATATATTTAATCATTGCAGGTTTCTGCAATATTCTGAGTTTGCATTTCACTATTTTTATTCATTTTGAGGAATACTGACTTAATATCCGTGTTCACAGAGCACACAACGCCTCGGCATTTACGATTTCTCCCAACATGAGGACAGGAGAGGCGTCAGTCAATACATGGGAAAACAAAGTAACTTGCGTTACTTATTTAAAAAAGTAACTTAGATATTTTGTTTTAAATTTAAAAGTAATGCGTTACTTTACTAGTTACTTGAAATAAGTAATCTGATTACGTTACTCAAGTTACTTGTAGTGCTTTACCCCAACACTGGTCGCCAGTACTTAAATTTGACCGTTTTGATTTTTTTATTCTTCTCATGTGCTTATCACTTATATTACTCACTATCACAGGGATTTAGTTCGTTCCAGTTTCCGAACTCTCAGAATTCAGATAATTTATGTATAGAGACTGTACATTGTACATATTCAAACACAATAATAACATTTAAATTTACACACAAAAAAATGTAATCATTCACTATATCATTCTCTTGTCTGACAGAAAATATGTAAATGAGAACAGCTTTATTGGACATTCGGCTATATTATATTAAAATACAGTTCACGAGCACGGATTAGGAGAGAAAATGTGAAGTGCACGAGTATGAGGTGATGACGTCACTAATATGCTAATTGACGCATGGCGTCATCTAGTGACATTTAGCAACTTTTCTGGCAGGCTTTAGCTACTTTTCTTTGAAAATTGTTGGCTACACTGTGTCTCACAATTCTGAGAAATAAAGTCAGAATTGCGAAATATAAAGTCAGAATTGTGAGATAGAAAGTCACAATTAATTTTTTTATTTTTCTGTTCTGTGGCAGAAACAAGCTTCCATATAAGGCTGTTATTAGACTTAAAAGTTAATACAAGAAGCTATCGGCCAATTCTGGTAAGCTCAATTTTACCAAAAACTGGCTGATCAGAAATTAATGAATCAGTTAACTGAAATAAATGCTCCAATATATTCAGCATTTTCTACTTTAGTTCATTGTAATGTCAGGCTGGTGCTTGATCCAACAGGTTTTGGTTTGATATCTGGATCTTGGTATTCGGCTTAGCTTGAGTCTGAGCTTAGTTTGGTCTTGACTCTAACTCTGATGTGCACCACTAGGGTTTTAGTATGGGCTGTGAAATCCCTGTTAGACAGGAAGGTGTTAGTGAAGGTGTGCTGTGAAGGTTCAGATATAATAAGATCTGTCTTCTCTCCCTCTCTCTCTCTCGCTCTGCCAGATGTAATCAAGCTTCAGCTGGTGGAGGCTGGTTTGGTGGAGTGTCTTCTGGAGGTGGTGGCTCAGACGGTGGACAGCGACAGGGAGGAGGACGTGGCTCAGCTCAAGACGGCCTCAGACCTCATGGTTCTTCTGCTGTTGGGAGGTACAGGACCAAAACTATGGCAGCACTAAAATTACCCTTTAACAGTTTGAGGTACATGCAAGGTACATGTTTAAAATGACCTCATTTCCTCAGCATGAATAAAGCAAACAGGGCCTTATAAAACATAATGACATGGTGTCAAGCTATGACCTCATGCTGTATGTATAATTAATTCCCAAGAACCTTCATCATTTTATATAGTTTCCCAGCAGTTCCCTTTCAGTTAAATGAACTTTTTACACTTATTTTCTCTAAATCTGAGCATAGTTGCACCAAACTGTCTGCTACAGGGCAGATCGTAGTTTAAGAAACATGATTTTCACTCAAAACTCAATTTTGTCTTGCTTTTTGTAGTGTGCCATAAGTTCACTGCACTTTCTGCTGAATAAAACAGCTGATCTGTGATGTATTATCACAACCAGCCAAAACCTACCTTATACTGGTTCATTGAATCGTTTAACCTAATTGGTCTCCCAATTAGACACACATTAAGATATTTTTGATGAAATCCGAGAGATATCGGACTCCTCCTTAGACAGCAATTTAACCGACACTTTCAAGGCCCAGAAAGGTACTAAAGACATTGTTAAAATAGTTGACGTGACTGCAGTGGTTCAACCTTAATTTTATGAAGCGATGAGAACGGTGTCACTCTCCTACGCTGTTTACGTTCAGCGCTTCCAGGTTCTACATCATGGCGGCTCAGTATTGGCCGGCTCCTGCGTCAGGAGCACACGCATGCGTCGTGCTGCTCATGTGAACAGCGTCAGCCAATACTGAGACAGCGTTCTGATGTAGAACCTGGAAGCACTGAACGTAAACAGCGTCAGCCAATACTGAGACAGCGTTCTGATGTAGAACCTGGAAGCACTGAACGTAAACAGCGTAGGAGAATGACACAGAAGAGAACATATTATTGAATAAAGTCATTATTTTTGCGCACAAAAAGTATTCTCGTCCCTTCATAACATTAAGGTTGAACCACTGCAGTCACGTCAAATTTTTTAACGATGTCTTTAGTACCTTTCTGAACCTTGAAAGTGGTGGTTATATTGCTGTTTATATACCTCTCAGATTTTATCAAAAATATCTTAATTTGTGTTCCGAAGATGAACGAAGGTCTTACGGGTGTGGAATGACATGAGGGTGAGTAATTAATGACAGAATTTTCAATTTTGGGAAAACTAACCCTTTAAAGGCATTGTAATTTGTCTTATTCTCTCATGTTACTGTATTTGTGTTTGCAGTCATGTGTGATGTGTTTTCCTGTAGATGAGTCGATGCAGAAGCTGTTTGAGGGTGGTAAAGGCAGCGTGTTTCAGAGGGTTCTTTCATGGGTGCCCTCCAACAACCACCAGCTCCAGCTAGCAGGAGCGCTCGCCATCGCTAACTTCGCCCGCAATGGTATGACATCAGCCCTACAACAACTTGCAGGATCATGTAATCACTGTGTTGAGAAGATATGTGAATGAGTGTTTTTGTGTACAGATGGAAACTGCATCCACATGGTAGACACTGGTATTGTACAGAAGCTTCTTGAGCTGTTAGACAGACATGTTGAAGAGGGGAACGTCACGGTGCAGCACGCCGCCCTCAGCGCTCTAAGGAACCTGGCCATTCCGGGTCAGTCTGAAATTTCACTCAATCACTGAATGATTCACCAACCTCTGCATAAAACTAAATCTGCTTCATTTCCCCTCTCTTCTCCAGTGGTCAACAAATCTAAGATGCTTTTGGCTGGTGTGTCGGATGTAGTGTTGAAGTTTCTGAAATCCGAGATGCCACCAGTCCAGTTCAAGCTCCTGGGAACATTACGGATGCTCATCGACACACAGGGTATTTATTAACCACCCACGATTCAGAGAACAAAACGTGGTTACACTTTATCTTAAGGTGATGTAGTTACATTGTACTTACTAGTATAAGTACTGAGTAATAAACTACATGTACTTACTATAAAGTTAGGGTTTGGTTTAGGGTTACTTACTTGTAATTATGCATAATTTACTGTTATTACTATAGTAAGTACATGTAGTAACATGCAACTACCTCACCTTAAAATAAAGTGTTACCCAAAACATTTTTTAAAAAATCTACCAATAGTCATGCCTGCGTTGCTGTGCTGAACTAATTGTGGTGCTCAAATTAAAATTTTGTGTTAAAATTACACACTATATTACACCTATAATTTGAACTATATATAAACTTAAAAACAGCATGAAATGACTTGGTGATTGCGGTTTTCTTTCCTGCATTAACCACAATTTGCTGCTTGCTGTTGATGTTTCATTAGGGGGTGGGGCATTACCGTAGCCACGCCCATGAGTACAGGATGAGTCATCAATATTTTTGGTTCGTTTTTTCTGGAAGAGAAAAACTGCATTCTAATGTATTTCACTGTTGTAGTTAGCAGCTAACTGAAATTCAATAAATTTAGGGTGATTACTAAAACTAAAATAAAAATAAATTAAAGCTAAATAGAAATATAAACAAATAAGGAAATTGACAAAAGCGCATAAAGAAGACTAAAACTTAAACTAAAATCAAGATGAAAACTAAAAATGTAAAATTTTTAGCTCAAACTCAAAATAAATACTATAGTAGCATAAATAATCCTAAAATAATGATGTAATTGTAACTTCAAATGTTAAAGTCCCCCTGTAGTGAATAATTGTATCCCTTAAAACTCATCTTTGATCATGAAAATGACATATTTAAACATTTTTTTCATGTGAAAAATCACACAAGCTCATTGACCTTCTCGGTCAACTTACTGAAGTAAACGCTGCACAATGGTATCGCTTTTTACAATGTCGGACACATAAAGGTGATTAATATGATTAGCGTTTTGCTTGGCTACATTATCAAACAGCTAATAATGTGCTAATAATGCCATCTCAGAGTCAGACAGCTGCCTTGTAAAAATCAGCATCCATAGAAAGGCTTTGAACAACTCAGAACGTCGGTGGAGAAATTTTTTTATTTTTTGTAGCTAAATCTAGATTTTTCATATCAACAGAAAAATATATCATTGTCCCCGCCCATTGGTGTTCAGTTGATGAGTAGCAAGTAGATCTAAAGTAGGCCTAGATGCTTACGATAAGATTGTGATAATAACAAGATTGCGATGCCACGCAGACGCTGTGCTGTTCCTGGCTGTGGCAAAACATAATTTTTTGCATAAGCTGCCAAAGGATCCCGATGTCAGAGAAAAATGGATTCAGCTTATTTTTAACGAACGTCCTAGTCACGTCAGTGCTGACTTGCATGTTTGTTCTGTACTATTTTGAGAACAAGTCGCAATACAAATCAAAAAAAGATCAGAAATCAACTGTTCTGGAATCAGCAAGGACCCCACAAACTGTAAGTAATGTATTTCATTTTTAAACCGGTAATGACAGTTAAATTCATAATGAAGAATCCTAGTATTTTTCTTCAAAGAACGCTCTCTTTACAATAGCTGAAGCTGTCAATCACGCAGCGCAAGTTTATCTGGACACTTGCCAAAGCTCCTGTTACAGTGACAATCTTATACTACATAATGAATCTCTTACTATATTTAAATCGACTTTTGCATTGTTAGTCATGGTGAAATCATTTCGCGAGAGTGTGAAATTGCGTTGCAACGACGAGATTAAAAGATAGGAATAGATCTAAATATAATGCAATAATCAAGATTTGTTAATCTTGACAGCTGTAATAGTAAAAATGTGGTAAAAATATTCGAAAGTATTCCACGTTTTTAATTGCAAAGATGTCAGCCAATCACAGCAGTGGGCGTTTACACTGAAGTCTCACAGCAGACACGCCCCTTAAAACAGAGCGATCAAATCAGAGGGCTAAAATCAGGGTAGAAAATAACCATTTATTTCCAAATTATGACTATTATTTGATGTAAAAACATCTCTGGAAACATTATAAAATAATAAAAAATCCATTTCATGACCCTTTCAAAGAGAAAATCTCGGCAATGGTGTTGACTCATGAATTTTCACATGGTTTGTCTTAAAGCATATTAAAAACGCCACATAAACAACATTAAAATCTTGATTTTCACCACAGGGGGACTTTAAAAGTTAGCATTTAGATGGACTAACAAACTCAAACTAACAGACTAACAAACACAATTCTTTTTAATTAAAATTTATAAGCTTACATATCCCTGTATGCTTTACAGGTGTTTAGCTCAGTTAAAGACAGCGTGTGTCATTTCATCTCAGGTTCAAGCTCGTCCCATCTGCTGCCGCACAGCAGTTAGTCTCTGATATTAAGTGAGCAGAGGATCGATGGCACTCTGTCATTTAAAAACTATGGATCTGCAGACAAGGGATCCGCTGCGGATGAATTTGCATCGTCTTTCAATGGCAGCAGTCCAGCCGTGTTAGCTTTCAGTGACAGCTTGGGTTTAAAATGAATATTCCTGGGTAAATAAACTGAAATACAACTTAAGCTGTATCGACAGCATCTGTGTCATGCTGTCAGTTACCACAGACTTGTCTCTCAGTTTGAAAAAATCAAGTGAAAACCACCTAGAAGACAAGTGCACAGCATTAAAAATGTAAAATTACTATAATGTTTAGAAAGTATAGTGGGTAACATTTTACAATAAGGTTCAGTTTGTTAACAGGTGTCGGTTAATGCATCGTGAACTAACAATGAACAATTTTTTACAGCATTTATTCATCTAGGTTAATGTTAATTTATAAATATTTGGTAACATAGGTTCATTAGTTAAACATTAGTTAATGTATTAACTAACATGAACTAACCATGAGCAATACATTTGTTACTGTATTTACTAATCTTCGTTAACATTAGTTAATGAAAATACAGTTGTTCATTGTTTGTTCATGTTAGTTCACAGTGCATTAACTAATGTTAACAAAATTATAATAATTGTATTAGTAAATGTTGAAATTAACATTAACAAAGATGAATAAATGCCGTATAAGTGCAGTTCATTATTAGTTCATGTTAACTAATGTAGTTAACTAATGAACCTTATTGTAAAGTGTTACCAATATTTTTTATTGGTAAATACATGTTCATTCATATTACATTAATTTATACAAAAAAAATACACATAGAGAACATATTAACAGGATTAATAAATATTAATATTTTGAATTAGCTTTTATTTTTATTATTTTCATAATATATCATACATAATATTTTCATTTTATTTTAAGTTTAAATTTTGTGTGCTTTTGTAATTCTTTTAGTGTTTTTTAATATTTCTATTTAGCTTTCACTTACTTTTATTTCGGTTTTAGTTCTAATAATTTTAGTACTTCACCTTAGACTTATTTTATTTCAGTTAGTTGCCAAGGCAAAAAGTTCAGATTTATTTCAATTAATGAAAAGCATTTTTAATAGTTTTAGTTTCCAAACTTATGGCAGGTACTTTAATAATAACTATTCTATTAATACTTTTATTATATTATATAATATGATTATAATATATAATATGATCATGATTATTAAATGCTTTTTGTTTTTACAGGACAATAGTATGTATTATTACAATATAAGATACTGTATATCTTTTAATGTGATAAAATATATATATTTTTTAAAAATAAGAAGTGCCGGGGGCGTGGCTGGATTTTCCTGCTTTTTTTTATCTCTAGCTGATCACATGCCTGATAATAATGAGCCTTTAGAATATAAATTAAGTGCTCAAGCGCACGCATAAAGCTTGGTGCAGCGTACCGGCAAAATTATTGATTATGACTGTGTCGGAAAAAATCGAAAGGAGACTATGAACATTTTAATACTTTATTGATAGACTCATAAGTCATTAAGTAAGCGCCCTAGTAATTTTTGCTGCAAATATATATATATATATATATATATATATAAAATGTAATATAATATAATATAATATATTATAATGTGTGGGTGTTGTAGCTTGTGCTCCACAGTGGTTTGTGTTAGGTAGATGTTTAGCGTTGTGTATGTGTTGCAGCTGATGCAGCAGAGCAGCTGGGAACAAACGCAAAGCTGGTGAAGCGTTTGGTGGAGTGGTGTGAAGCGAAAGACCACGCCGGAGTGATGGGAGAGTCCAACCGCCTGCTGTCCGCTCTCATACGACACAGCAAATCAAAGGTCTCACACTCTTGCACTTCATTCTCTTTCTCATTTCAGTAGCTACGTTTCCATCCACCTATTTTTTTGCGAATTAAGAGATATCACCAAGATACACATGAATTGTAAAAATGCGCATCAAAAACGTATGCTCTCAATTGAGGCGAAATAAATCCCTCAGTGCACAACAAAAAAAAACTCTTTGACTTTGCCTCAACGGTGGATGTGATTGGATAACTGGACTAACAAGCGGACCAATCACATTGCGCAGCAACATCTCATTTTTAATTCGATATTTTGCGCCAGTTTTCCAGGAAGTGACGATTTTGTTCTCTTGAACACGGAATGGAAACGCTGCTTTATTCGCAAATGTTTAATGCAATATTCCAGTTATCAGCATAAGTTAAATTCGCAACTTTGGATGGAAACAGCTGGTGATGCTTGATGATGCTGTGATGCTTTACATCATCACACACCATGTCCTAACTAAGCAGCGAGTAGTAAATCCCATCTCTTCCATGTAAATCTTTTGTTGTTCTAACCGGACATGACTGCGATTGCACTATAGTTTCGACAAAACATGTATTATGTCTATATTAAACATCAAATATGTTCTGACTGGTTCCATTTTTTGTTTCATGACTGGGTCATAGAGTCATGGTGTTATATGGGAAATGGTTCAGAAATTTCATTCAACACACGACTTAGTACATCAAAGGAATTCTGTTATTGCAGCCAAATTTTTCCATCACAGATTAATTTCCTCTGGAAGGTTCTGACTGCTTTTTTCTTTCTGAATAGGATGTGGTCCGAACAGTCATACAAGGTGCAGGTGTTAAGCACTTGGTAACCATGGCGACGAGTGAACACATGATCATGCAGAATGAAGCACTGGTGGCCTTGGGTCTCATAGCAGCACTAGATCTGGGTAAAAATCAACCATTATTGTATGTTACATAAATGAGACGCTGACACATTTGAATGTCTTCAGCGGGGTGAATTCAACTACTGTATACTATATAGTAGTATTTATAAATATGTTAAATTATCTTTTAATTTTTTATAGTTTCAGTTTTATATTTTAAATTTAGTTTTAGTCATTTTGTTATGCACTCATTTTTATTGTTTTATTTCTGTTTAGCTTGATTTTTTTGTTTTAAGTTTTAGTAATTTTAGTATTTCAGTTTGTTTCAATTAGTGTCATGTCTAAATTTAATTTCAAGTTTAAGTTTTCATCTAATATTTATATTTTCTTTCAGCTTATTATACCAAAAAATGTTTTTTAATAGTTTTAGTTTTAGTTAACAATAACGCTGGTAAACTGGGTTACTTTTGTCTTTGACAAAAATGGCAAAAAGTGTCCAAATTTACCTGAATTTACTGTATTTTATTGTAACATTTAGAAAATAATTGATAATTAATAAATAATTAAAATAGACACATTTTATTTCTGTTTATCTTCCAAAACTAATTTCATGCGTTTAATGGGGCTATATGTAAGAAGTTTTATGTATTAATCACTTTTCTACTGCCAATGTGTGAACAGCTTCTAACGAAACTTAAAAAACGAGACCTTCCCCGACTTCCTAGGTTGTCTATGAAAGCCTGAAGATTGATTTTTATATGAAGGACTCGGGGCATTTTTGCCAGGAAAATCACAAGGATGTGACGTTTACATGCTCATGAGAGCCTCTCTTCCGTTCAATGACACATGAAACGAATGCTTATACAATGTTCAGGATGATAAAGAGCCATTCTGTACTGTCAATGTGTCATGCAAAGAAAAGGGATCAATTCAAACTATAGTCTCACAGATCTATATAGTCTATAGTCTCAGATATACTTTATAACTTTACTATGTAATTTCAATGGCCTTATCTGTCAACATGATGCCAGTGAATTGCAAAGCTAATGTGGATATGTTCAAACATATCCACATCACTATGATCAGATGCTTTCATAACTGAACTTTTTCCACTGCTGCCATTTTTGTTGTGTGTTTATTTTGTTATTGAGAGGAAAGCAAGTAGCACATATTTACATATGTAAACATCTTTTGTACATTAGGAGTACTAGCAATAAGTTGCTGCCTGCAGTTCACTTAACGACCACTAGTGTCGCTAATAACAAGGGTTTATGGATTCTACATATAGCCCCTTTAAGCCTTTAGTGAGGTAAGGTCATTCATTCAGGTGTGTCCAAATGTTTTGTGTTGTTAACCGAGTCACTTCATGGCTTTGATTTCAGACTGTGCAGAGAAGGACTTTGTCAGCTCCAGTCTTGTGCAGGTTCTACACAAACTACTGACAGATGAGCACAGTGCACCAGAGATCAAATACAACTCCATGATTCTCATCTGCTCCATCATGGGATCAGGTGAGTCAAGAGATCACAGAAACAAATGACTAAACACATTCACAAGTGTAGGAATGATTGAACCAAAAGAGCTACACTTAAACAGCATTAGTATTGCTAACGAAAACTATTTGATATAAAATATAAATAACTTGAAATGTTGAAAATTAGAAATGTTGCCTTAGTAATTAACTGAAATAAGTTTAATTAAATAACTCAATAAATTTACTAAATAAATAACTATATTATGCATAAGTTTACTTAATAAATAACTATATTATGCATAATTACATGCAGCTAACCCTAAACCAAACCCTAATACTCACCCTATAGTAAGTACATGTAGTTAATTAATATTTCTCAGTGCTTAAATGCTTAATTACACTGTAACAAAGACACCTTAAAGAGGACCTATTATGCCCCTTTTACAACGTCTTGATTTTAATAACTACAATAGGTTTTCATGCTTAAATTTTCACAAAAAAAACCCCCATTATTTTTCACACATTTTACATTGCAGCTCCTCTCTTCCCAGTTTGTTAGTAACGCTCCGTTTAGTTCCTGTCTCTATGAAGTCACTCCTTCTGAAAAGCACCATGTGCTCTGATTGGTCGCTGGACCAGTGTGTTGTGATTGGTCAACATCTTCATGCGTGTTTGGGAAATGTCACACCCCTTACTGTAACTGCGAGTTTCAACACATAACTAACACAACTCAACTAGACCCTGCCCCTTTATTTTGTGTATGCCTTGGGCAGGAATTATTTGAGGAATATTGTGACATATTCATTCCCAAGAGAAAACTCGTGAGTCGTGGCATTTCAGGAAATTCAGAAACAGTGCGCACTGATATACAGAATAACTCCCTTTGTGCTTTGTAACTTTACAGACCTTTTTTATGCTCAAACAGCAACATTACACACTAAAGAAAAATGTAAAAAAAAAAAAAAAAAAAAAAAAATTAATTATAGAATCCCTTTAAAATAAAGTGTAAACAATGTTAACATTTGTTATTCCAATTTTTAAAAAGAAAGTGACTGAGTGTGAGGGTGAAATTAGGATAGAATATGCCACCGCTATGTTTACATTACACCTCCATTGACATTTTGCTTTTTATGGAAATAAAAAGCATTTAATTCAGTTGGATAACGGTCGCTTCAGTCCCATTCAGCTCATCCAACGCGAGCTGCAGAGTCGTACGTAGTGCAACAGGAATCAGAGTTAACTGATCACATGACAAGAGTAAGTGACGAGATGACTGACAAGACTATGGCGGAGGATTCGTTGCACAACAGAGCCTAGGTGTCTGACAAATGTCTTATCTTGTAGAATGAGCACTCAACACCGCCGCTCTGTATTCACAGATTGCGAAAGTAAAACGCGAACGCGCATTCAAACGTGATTTCAATACCCCACATTTTGAAAGAGGCTCTCTGATGCATGCACATATCTCCCAATATGAAAGCTATCTTAGGCTGGGCTGTGTAGTTGTAACCATCTCATAGCTCTGTATCATGCTTGAAGAAAAAATTTGGTCTCTATATACGTAAAATGTGTTGCAAATGTTGTTTCATGTGCCAAACTAAGCTCTCATGAATCAATTTATTCCATTTGAATGATTAATTGTGTGTTTTCTCCTCTTGCCTTAGAGCCGCTTCACAAAGAAGTGCAGAGCTTGGCCTTCATCGACGTGGTCTCCAGTCTCCGCTCACATGAGAACAAGACGGTGGCCCACCAGGCCTCTCTCACAGAGCAAAGGTTAACAGCACAGAGCTAAAAGACTCTTTCACACCATCTCCTCCTTGCCTGCTTCCCCTCACACACATATCTCTCGTTGTCATGTGCCAAGCTGTTGTCCCTCTGCATTCCCTGCTACAGACTCTGTTTGCTTAAGCATGCAGAGACGCATTACCCAAAGGCGGCCATACTTTATAGACAGCCTTCTGCAATAGATTCATACCCGAACTGCAAAATATTTTTAAAAGACCATAGCTGTGATTACAAAAAACCCCATGAAATTCACCCGTAAAACCATTAAAGGTTTAGTTGACCCAAAAATGAAAATTGTCATGATTTACTCACCCTCATGTCGTTCTAAACCCGTAAGTCTTTCATTCATCTTCACACAAATTAAGATATTTTTAATGAAGTCTGAGAGATTTCCATCCCTCCATTAAAAGTATATTCACCTAAAACTCTGAAGCTCCAAAATGTTCATAATATCCATATGAATTGAGCGGTTTAATCCTTCTGAAGAGACATGATCGCTTTATGTGATGAACAGATTTATTTTAGGCTTTTTTCCACGTATAACCATCAATAAGAAAACATTTATAGAGCCCTCAAATATGATAAACAGAAGCTCAACCGAACCTGCTTGATGCGTGAGAACAAACCTCATTGGTTCTTGTGCTGCGTAACACACGAGAATAAACCTCATTGGTTCTCACTCATCAAGCAAGCATGCTTAAGCTTCCGTTTACCATATTTGATAAGCTTAATGATCAGTGTTTATATGTGAATAAAAACCCTAAATTAAATCTATTTTATCATGCATTATCTCTTTATGAACATTTTGAAGCATCTTTGGGTGAATATGCTTTCAATGGAGGGACAGAAATCTCTCAGATTTCATTAAAAATATCTTTATTTTTGTTTCAAAGATGAGGGAAAGTCATATGGGTTCAGAGCGACATAAGGGTGAGTAAATAATGACATAATTTTCATTTTTGGGTGAACTATCCCTTTAAGTGGAAATAAGAATAGAACAACATGTATGTCAGCAGTGGAAATAGAGCAGTTGTGCTTTCATGACATGTAAAATCACACATACCAACCGACTTGTGCATGTTTTTTTTTAAATCGTCTGGTTTGTTGATGTATCTGTGTTCAGCTATTCAAGCCACGCCCATATGATATGCCCCGCCTCCTCCTCCTGCTTACTAATTTACATAGAAGAGTAGAGATCAAATGTGTTTGTACTGTATAGGGCACCTCTGGACCAGCATGGATCTTTTCATATTTTGCCTCCTGGTCCTTGTGCCATCCACAATCCATATCTTTACTGGAAAGAGCTAATTCCATATCATTAGTCGAAAAATCGTTGGTTACTGTCATATGGATGTATAAAGAAGTGATACATCTTGGTACCAAGGACTAAAGTTGAAGCGTTCAATGATTTTGATTATTTCAGGCCGGTGTACACCTCATCCAAGAAAGCGACGTCTTTATAACATAGTATCGATAACACATTCCTGATCAGGAAATGACTAGCATGACTGCCAGTACGCCATTAGCACACACATACTAGACTTCATGGCAGATAACTGAGACATGTAAGGGCTGAGACGGGTTATGTGTGTAGCTGATACCGCCACAGTTATGCTGAATAATAATGTCTCAGACGACACACTCTTTGTGAATGTTTCTTTCGAGAAAGTGTCTTTTTTTTCCCTTTTTTTTTTTTTGCATGTGGAGCTGCCTGTCCTCCTTTCCATCCTCTCCAGTATCCTCCGAACATGCACCTCCTCGCATGTTCGATACTGTTAAAATCACTGTTATGTGGCCATTTTATGGCAGGTAAATAAGTTCTTATTTATCATATTTGTACCACATGGCAATCCAATATATCTACAGTAGGAAGCGTACAAATATAAATGGAAATAATTGTTGTAAATGTCATTGAACTGTACATTTCAAAGATTTAAACTTATTAAAACAATTGCTGGTGACAGATTTATGCTCTGGTTCTGCCTTGCCTTCTTGTCAAAGTTACATTCTTTCAAGCATGTTCATATTAGGGGTGGAAATAGTTTATTAAATGTTGAAATGAAAGACTTGAGTGAGCTGCTCACTGAGCAGATTAATCATACACTGCAGTGGACTTTTATTCAATTGTATAAATCCTTAGGTTGAATAAAAACTCCCTCGCTCTTTTTCATTTCGATGTCAAGAGGTGAATAAAGTGATTTGAGAGAGTGGATTGAATCTGCAGAAGCACTAGTGATGCATTGTGGTTTAAGACCAAATCTATCAGTGTCAAAAAGGTTGATGAAATGGTCTAAACAGCAGGTACTTTTTGTTGTGTATATATTTAAATAATAATAAAAAAATAGATACATGATTGGGCTTCCATATTTTAATGTATATAAAAATAAATACCTTTGTCATAATTATGACAAAAACTCTAAATGAGATAAGTTTAAATTGACACACTGTCAAAGCTACATAATAATTAAAAATTGAAATTATGATTTAAAAAGTAAAAATTATGAGATGGTCATGACATAAAAAGTCAGAATTATGACTTGTCAGATATGAGATAAAAAGTTGAAGTCAAAGCTATGTAATAAAAACTTGAAATTATCATACAAAAAGTAAAAATTATAATAGTCATTTGACATAAAAAGATTTGACATCAAGATTATGACGTCATAAATGTGAGATAAAAAGTTGAAGTTGACACACAGTCAAAGATATATAATAAAAATTTGAAATAATCATACAAAAAAGTAAAAATTATGAGTCATTTGACAAACTAAGTCAAAGCTATATAATAAAAACTTGATATTACGACATAAAAAGTAAAAATCATGATAGTCATGACAAAACGTTGAAATTATGACTTGTCAAATATGAGAGAAAAAAGTTGAAGTTGACACATCAAGTCAAAGCTATATAATAAAAACTTGAAATTATCATACAAAAAAGTAAAAATTATGAGTCATTTGACAAACTAAGTCAAAGCTATATAATAAAAACTTGATATTACGACATAAAAAGTAAAAATCATGATAGTCATAAATATAAGATAAAGTTGAAATTGACACTTAAGCCAAAGCTTTATAATAAAAACTTAAAATTATGACAAAAAGTAAAAAGTTATGAGATAGTCAATGACATAAGTCAGAAATATGATGCAAGTCATAAATATGAGATAAAGTTGAAACTGACACGGTTAAATCAAAGCTATTTAATAAAAACTTAAAATTATGAGAGAAAAAGTCATGACAAAAAGTTAACATAAGATTAGGTTTTTATTTATATACAATTTATTTATATACAGTAAAATATGGAAGCCCATTCTACCACATAAGAAAAAAAAAAAAAGTCATAATTGTCATAACTCGAAATGACATAAAAAGTCAAAATTAACAGTCTAAGCCATAGCTAGGAGATAACTCAAAATTACGACACAAAAATTATATGACATAAGTCAAAATGATGACATCAATTATGAGATATGTCTAAATGGAAGTCATAGCTATGAGAACTCAAAATTATGACAAACTTTTATGAGACAGTCATGACAAGTTGAAATTATTACATAAAAAAGTAAATATATTTATATCATAAGCCATAAGCAAATGTATTTGTTATTTAAAAATGACTCCATTTTGCTTTTTATCTCATGATTTTGACTTTTTATGTCATATGTCAAACTTTATATTATTTTCTAATGTGGCTGAAATGGGCATGCATAAGTATACCTTATCTGTGTGTATACAGTATATAGAGTAGATTAAATTGCCGTTTCAATATGAGTACCAATGTAACTGTAAATTAACAGCAGTCTTTACTGTTACACTGACCAATATTTGTTGCTGAAGGGATTCTGAATTAATATTCACTTTTTTTTTTCTTTTTTTTTTTACTTTTTAAGGTACAACAAAAAACATACCCACCACAATGCTGAGAAATAATTTATTGAAAATGTTTGTTCTTATTGCTGGAGCATCAAGTAAATGACACAGAGCCTAAATGACTGTCATTATTAATATTATCACACCTCCAGTACACTCTCTCCCTTCTTTTAAGCATGAAAACATTTGAAATGCATTGTGATTGTAAGAACTACATCAGGCTGACCTTAAAAGAAAATAGAGACATAATGTTAAAATAACTTGGTACAATTGCATGAAGTACAATTACATACGAGTGCTACATAGTGTGTTACAGAGTGTTACACCATCCAGCTGTGTTGGCATTGTAAAAGTGCTAAAATATCACTCCGATATTTACAACAACCTGCAACAAACAAGCTTCTGATTAGTCCATACATTACAGAAAAATACTGTCACGGTACGTTTTTCTCTTTAATCAGAAATTGTTTGTGAAAGATAAACATCTGAATAAGAAATGCTCTCTAATTTGTTAATGCAAGGACACCATTTTACAAAAATAAAAAGAAATGTTAATGACTTCCTGACTGTTTTAGTGAACTTAAGCTGCAGATATTCTTAAGTGTGAAATGTAATATGCAACTTAAGTGCATAAATGAACCAGTGTTAAGAGGATAAACATGAACAAAAAAACAAACATATTGGCAATGAGAGAAACTCCCTCACTGACCTTCAAACACACGCAGAGCTTCACATTGTCCAACAGAGATGACACAGGAAACACAAAAGTAGCGCTGCAAACAATTTCCCGTCACAGACCGAGTTTTAAAGTTTCCGTCATTTGTCTATTTTTATCCGTCATTGTTTGATTATTAGAATTATGAATCAGGCCTAGATGTTTATCATAGAATCTTGGTCAATATTTATTCTCAATAATTAACCTTTTGCATGCATGTTTTTTAAGTGTAATATTTCATACATCAGGCTTTTATGGCTCATAAAGACATAGTGAGAATATGGAGCTCATACTAGAGGAGAAAAAAAACATCTCAATTTTATCCAGAGCCCAAACTGAGCAAAAATACGCAGTTTGGTGCAATTGCTGATATTAATATGGACAAAAAGATAAAAATGCTGATAGCTTGTAATGTAAATCAATGAGATCTTTATAACAGTATAAAAGACTACTTGCATAAAATGCATATACTGTAAATATCAGGGGTCATGAGAGTATCAAAGGGGTCATGAACTGCATTGTTTTATGTTTCCTGGAGTGCACTTATAATGTTAGTATGCTTTTTACATCAAAAATTGTCATAATTTAGAAATAAAAGGCATTTTTCCTACTCTGATTTTAAGGGGCGTGTCTGCTGTGAGACTTCAGTGTAAACACCCACTGCTGTGATTGGCTAACATCTTTGCATATGAAATAGCTAAGTATTACTCTCTCAAAAACTTTGAGCACGTTTTTACTATTACAGCTCTCAAGGTTAACTAATCGTGAAAAGAATTACATTTAGATCTATGGCATTATATTTAGATTGTGGCATGAAAGGTTGCAGTGATGAACACTGTAGCTGATCACAGACATGTTGTTGAGCGCATGAAAGCAGTGATCTCGTCACTGCAACTCAATTTCTACACACTAACGAATGATAACTAACAGTGCAAACACAATGTAAAGAAATTTTGTTGAATAAAACACGAGTTTTGGCGTGAGTCACTGATAAACTTGGGCTGACAGCTCTAGCGATTTTAAAGGGAGCATCGTTCTTCTTCTTCTGTTTCAATAACAGAATCCACAGTGAAATGTACCGAATAGAAATAAATAAAGCTCAATTGAGACATTCAAATTGTTGAAAATAAATTACCTTTCAAAGGATCCTAATGTTAGGAATATGGTTGTGTTATTTTTAGTCCTGTATCACTCTTCTCTCGTCATTTCACTAACACGCAGTGGGTGGGGCCAGCGTTGCAATGATGACATGGGTGTTGATTTCTTCTGTGGAGGTGGGGTTTCACCTATCTGTGACATAGATAAGCACATTCTGGGACGATTTGTTCGCTGGGCCTGGTGTCAGTAAAAGCTTTTAGTGTCTAACAAGGACGTTTTCAGTTCTGAAACTCACTGGATATTCTTATAGTACGATGACCTCATATATCAAAAGCTCAAGGAAAAGTTGATTTCTCAATTCATGACCCCTTTAAATACTTTGTTTTATGATCAAAGGTCTGTAGTTTTCAAACATATAATGTAGTGCAATGCAGTGAGAGATAAACCTTCCTCAAAAGCCTGATAGATCATATTTGATACTTCAATTTTAACATGATTTTTCTTTTAAAAAAAATGATGTATGGATAATCAAGTAAACTTAAGGTGCCTTAAGAAGTAACCAGTTAACACATGCCATTCTATTATTATTATTATCATCATCATTATGGTATATTAATCTTTTGAAGTAAGTCTGGTGAAACAGGTAGGTTCCCTATATTAGTTCTGTAAGCAGAAGAAAATGTATCTCATTATTGCATAACTGAAGTAACTAATCACGTTAATTCTTTACTTTGTATGGAAAACATGCATATGCATTAAAGTGTAGCTTAAAGTGTAACTCAATATAAAGTCAAACCAATTTGTTTATGTGGCATAAGGGAACATGAGCAGCAGTGCTCACCAGTTTTATAGTGCATTGTGGGAATTTTAAGGATGCACACTGGACACTGAAGACCCCCTGGCCAGTGTTCTGACAGTGTTAACTTTTGAATTATGCTTTTTGTAATGATTTTAAAATTCGGCAAATGACGGAAAATTGTTAACGCAACAACAAACTTTTTCTCACATGTATTACACGCGTTTTACACATAAAACTAGAAAAAACAGCACTATTTAGAGATGGTAAAAGGTTATGGTGCACACACACACACGACCCAGTGCACTTGGCATCTTGTGTTCATCTGCTACCTTCATCAAGCTGGCGTAGGCCTGTTTACAAAAAAAGTAACGTACATGTAAGACAGTTTGGACAATGTGACTAGTTCACAATTATGTTTTCTATCAAATCAAATCTTTCTAGCTAGGTTGGTATTAAAGTCGGCATGAAACGGAGAATGCAATAGTCTTTTCTTCCCTATTGTGAAACAGCTTTTGGAACAAGAAAAGAAAAAAAAAAGTAGGGCGGGACTTGATTTTGATGGTTTGCTATTGGTGGATCTCATGTGAGTGACAGGTTGCCCCGCCCTCATGCCAACACACACATCATCAGAGAAGAGATGTTGCTGCAAGATGGAGGGGAAGTTATTCTGATTAATGAGGGCATATACATTTTTTTTTTTATTTTTAAATAATGATGTGCACAGATAAATCATTTGTAATAAATACTGCAATATTCCAATAAAATAAGACTGTCAATTTTGTTTCATGGTGACTTTAAGAGTATGAATATTATCTTAAAATATTTACCTTCATAACATTCACCTTGGTTTCATGCTGACTTTAAGGATTCTGCATTATGGAAGTGTATGAATGCATTAATTACCTTTGAGTGTCTGAACGACTAGCTGCCACTTCATGTGAACAAACTGCATAAGAGAAAGATATAAAAAGATAAACGACACGGACCATAAACAGAAGTGTAAAGCCAATTGTGTAAGGCCTCATTAGGAGTTGGCATAACTCCAGTGACTTTTCCTTATTTTTATTTATTTATTTTGTTCATTTTTTGTGCCAACTTGACAAATGGGGCCTTGCATTAGAGAATCTACAGTGTGACAGAATGATTTTCAGCTAGAGAGAACATGACTGATGTGGGATGGATGGAAGGATTGCAGCAAGGCCAGCTGGCATATCAAGGTTATAATGAGGAATGAGGCTTGACACTGCACAGTCCGAGGAGCTAAACAGGACTAGAAGAGGGAGAGAGAATCTGAGGGAGCAAAAAAGGACGGGGTTAAGATGCCAATGACCGTGGAATAGGACACGTTTATGCATTTATTGCACTCGTCCTGCAGGAGGAGATCTCTGTGGGACTGGAATTGTGAGGATATGGGTTACAATGCAACTGCATGAAAGGGTCTTCCAATAAGGCTATACAATACTTTACTTATTAAATTATTTGCTTTAGAAATTATATTTTTAGAATTTATTTTACAGAACATATTTGTTGAACATATGAAAAGTAATCATTATGAATTAAATATTATTTTTTGTAATATACACTGGGCTCCAAAAGTGAAAAAAGGGCTTGAATTTGTACATCATTTAATACAAAATATTTAATTACAAATATATTATTGGTATTAAAATTTGAATGAAAAGCTGAATGTAAAACATGTTTATTTTTATATATGATTAGTATTCTAAAAGTGCAGAATCCTAAAAAAATTATATTGTTTCATTGTTTTTTCTCATTCATTTACTTTTCAAAATCCTAAAAATTAAAAATTGGTTTAAACTGTATTTAAAAACTGTACTTGCAGATAATGATTTTAATGAAATTAAATGCCACTTAAGTGTACTTACAGAGAGTGACTGTTTCTTAACATAAAACAAAAAGTGCACTTTGTAATAATTAAAAGATTTACTTCAAAGTACATTTTAAATCATTTATTTTAATAATAATTTGTTGAGCATTAAAGAAGTACACTTATTTTGATGTGTTGACTAACATACTAAAGCACATGTAAAGTACTTGATTATAATATTAACTGTATTGTGCTATTCGATATTAAAATGTAAAATTAAATATTTAAATTGAATGTATTTTTAAATGGGTCAAAAAGCTAATTGGATTTTAATTTAATTTAATTTAATTAAAAATACATTTTCATGTAAATCCAGTTACCATGCAATTAAGTGTCCAAAAACACTACACTCAGTTTACACTTGAGTATACTCCTTTAAAGTATATTATTTCCATAAGTACACTAACTCCCTTCTTAAGGTGATTTACACCCAATCCCTCAAACAGAAAAAAATCTCACCCAGGTGTGATGTGAAGATGGTTCAGGCCCCGATATACTTCAAGTGAAATCTAAGAACGAACTGGTGTGACGTCATTTCGAACAAAATCATGCCAAAACGAAATTCATTTTGTGTTCGTTTCGGGAGTTTGAAACAGCTTGCCAAAGTGAACTTTCTGGAAAAGTTTGCTTTGGCTAGTAAACACCTTCGAACTACCATTGGTTCGTGGAGATTATGTAATAGGTAGGTGACTCTGAGGCTCCGCCTTCTTTGATGTGGAAATCTTCTCCCGTTCATTTCTTATGTTCAGTCAGACATCCGCGAGTAAAAACATGAACACGCTGGAAAGTCGTTTTTATAGTAGAAAATGACGTAATTCTAATTTAAAGAGATACTGATATTATTTTTCATGTTTAATACTGTAAAGCTGCTGCTTACTTTTAAAAAATGTATTGTATAAAGTGCTATATAAACGTGGCGTGACTTTACTGGAGTGCCGAATTGCAGAGCTGTTATATATCCACATCGCTATGATCAGATGCTTTCTTAACTGCCGTTTTCTCACCGCTGTCATTTTTGTTGTATCTATATTTTGTTATTTGTTATTGAAAGGAAAGTGCACAGCACATAACATATTCATCTAAACGCTGCTCCCAGCAGAGTGGACGGCGACTGGATGCTCAAGTATTTCAAACTTCTTTTTACCCCAAAAGTGAAGAACATAAAAGAACTTTGCCATGAGTATATCGGGGCCTTTAAGCATGAATGATGACTGTAATGGGAGTAAGAACATTCACAAGCCCCCAAAGGAGGAAAAACAGAGAGGTGATAATCTAGGAGAACACAGAGACAACACAAGCAGGCATGATTCACACCCACCAGACGAACGCGCACATGTGCGCCTCCCTCAGGAGTACGCCGAGGCTTTCTTGCTGGAGTGGGACGGGGGGCGGCGGTAGACGTAAGAGGGGGGCGGCACCCTGATGAAGGCATGGGGGAGGAGAAGTGAAGTTGTGAGGTGAGTTGCCGTGATTATGACAGTGTGGGAGATAGAGGACGGTGGACAGTGAGTGGAGGGGTGCTGTGTGTGTGTTAAAATAAGAGTAAAATCACATTTCCGTCACCTTAAGAGAGAATAACTCTGGCCTCTACGGAGCCCCTAAAGGGACATGGTGAAGAAAAAAATATGAGATAGAGGAAAAATTATTTGTCAATGCTTTTGCGTTCTCTTGCAAATGTTTTGCGATGCCCTGAGAAACTTTGCGTTCACTCACAAAACCTTTTTTTTCCTTCACCATGTCCCTTTAGGGGCACCGTAGACCTTAAAAGCCAATGGTACATTACAGGTCAAAAGTCTGGAATAATAATTATGATTTTTTTAATGTTTCTGAAAGAAGACTCTTATGCTCACCAAGACTGCATTTATTTGATTAAAAATACAGTAATATTATGATATATTATTACAATTTTTTTATTGTAAAATGTTTTAAAATTTATTCCTGTAATTTATATTTGTAAAATATATTTGTAATTTATTCCTGTGGTCTCAAAGCTGAATTTTCAGCATCATTACTCCAGTCTTCAGCATCACATGATCCTTCAGAAATTATTCTAATATGCAGATTTGCTCAAGAAACATTTCTTATTATTATCAATGCTGAAAATAGTTTTTTTTTTTTTGCTGCTTGGGGCAAGATAAAAAAAAGAAAAAAGAAATCGATACTTTTATTCAGAAGGGCACATTAAATTGATCAAAAGTCACAGTAAAGACATTTATAATGTTACAAAAGATTTTTATTTCAAATAAATGCGGTTCTTCTGAATATTCTATTAATCAAAGAAAACATGTATCATAAATTTAAAAAAAAAGCAATAAAAACTTTTCAACATTGATAATAATAATAAATGTTTCTTGAGCAAATCTGCATATTAGAATGATTTCTGAAGGATCATGTGACACTGAAGACTGGAGTAATGTAAAAAAATACATTTTAAAATATATTCAAATAGAAAACAGTTCTTTAAAATTGTAATGTTTCACAATATTACTGTTTTTACTGTATTTTTAATTAAATTAATTCAGCCTTGTCGAGCAAAAGAGACTTATAATCAACAGTGTAAATGGTTATAATTAATCTTAATATTAGGTATTAAAGCAGTATTTTTCCATTCAAGTGATCTGTCAAGAAAGTTGAGCAAGAGTTTCAACCAAACATCTTTTTTTATTATTCCTGTTTTGTCCACATGGTGGC
This sequence comes from Elopichthys bambusa, assembly GCA_037101425.1. Lineage (NCBI taxonomy): Eukaryota > Metazoa > Chordata > Actinopteri > Cypriniformes > Xenocyprididae > Elopichthys > Elopichthys bambusa. The sequence continues at coordinate 42,652,418 of CM074432.1, read as the reverse complement.
AGTTTTTGAAGCAAAAACAGTGAACTAAGAAAGTTGTTCTGAGGTTTTGATAAGACTCCAAAAACAGGCTGAGCCATTAACCGTATTAAAGCAGCAAGTCATTCATGCGCATTATGAATCCAGACATCAAAGCACTAGGGTGAAAGAGAAAAGCTGCTTCAGTGTGCAAAACTAGAGCATGAAGAGACAACGTGTCATGAGTTTGCATCTGTATGTTCTTACCAGCTGGCTCTCACAGCTTCAATATCGCTGACTAAATTCTGTGCAAGGCATATTCCAAATATCTGCGGAAAATAGAGAGAGAGAAACGGAATGAAGTATAAATAGCAGATACAGTCAGCAATGAAGATGAAGGCATTCTCACCTGCAGCAGAGCGACTCCTATGAAGATCCCAGCCACTATTGTCAGGTTGTCCTGTAGCCATTTCTCAAACTGCGGCACACAGCCTTTGACATGAATGTATGTCTTCTGTTCTGCATCCTAATGAGTAACATATGAAATCAAGATCAAAACTTTCCTTATTTTATCTATGTACAGGAACAGTCTAAAGTATGTTTACTGTATGTTGTGGTGACTTATGTTGTGGTTACAAGAAAATAAATTTTTTTTTGAGTATATTTAAATCTATAAGTTGTTTTTATTTATTGCCTTTTTTTTTTTTGCATCACATATTTCAGTAATCATCAAAAATTAGGTATCATCCGAAAGCTTAAAACCTCAGCATTTATCCTGTGAAAATAGTTTTGGACATTGTGTTACTATGTAAATGGTACTTTAAATCTTTTTAGGGGGCTCCTCCCCCTAGTGGGCATTGTCGTGTTTCATATTACAACATTTATTTTAACCACTATAGTCAAAACTAATCTCCTAATCTAATCTAATCTAATCTTGACAAAACACATATCATCGGAAAGGTCTGAATCTCAAAATGTTTTGTGATAGAAGTGATATTTGGACATAATTGTATGAATTTGTTATAGGAAAATGCATCAAAAAAAATTTTTCAATGGAATGTGGGTTACACCCAATGGCTTTTTTTTGGTACAACTCATGGGAACTTAAATTTTTGTGATATCAACTTCAAATTTGGAACACAACTTGGTTAGACATATGGCTTTGATTTCATATCAATTTTAGAGTTAAAATGTATTTGTAAAACATATATTTTATATAAAATAAAAACTTTTTTGATTTACAGTAAATTTAAACTTCCATAACTTTTGCATACTTTTATTTTTCACTTCAGCAACAATCTGCTGAGTGTCTTCTTTAAAACAAGACCAAACTTAGGTTTATATTCCAAAGCATTCTTGAATTACAACAATTTAAGTTTGGATAGTGCACTTTCACATCTATGCTCAAACAAAGGGGGCGGGGGAGTGGGGGGTGGGGGGGTTGCAGTTAAGGGGATAAAGTTAATAAATTATATTATAAAAGGCACAGTATGTAAGTGTCGCCGCTAGAGGTCGCTTATTTAAAACAAAGGCATAGCTTGATGACACTGCGAATGAGTGTGGAATCATGGGAGTTGTCATCTTCACCTCCACAGTTGAAGGAAAGCAATCCGACGGGAATAGTGGCTAATGACATGGTCCATGTCCTGGTTAAAATTGCTGATTTCTCTGGATTTAAACATTCTTGGAAACATTTGGGATAACGTAAGTACACAAGTCAACAAAATATATAACACTGTTCTAGTGGTTTTTGGATATTTTAATCCAAAAATCTTACATATTGTGCCTTTAACTTAAAAAAAACTATGCAAATAACTTTATATGTGTGCATATTTCTGTTTTTCTTTACTATGCCTGTGTACAGTATTTTGAATTACTTTACCATTGTGTATGAAATGAATAATAGCTTCATTCTTTTGTATTCATACATACAGTATAGGTCAGCCAAACTGGCCTTCATTTCGAGAGTCATGCCGTTTGACACATTGACTGAAGTGAAGAGCAGAAAGCAGGGGAAACAGTGCCAGAGTTTGACACCATTTGGCGTCAAAGTGATGCAGTGTGTGAAAAGTAAAACTGAAAATGAGTAATACTCACCGATTTTGCCCGAACATCATACCCACACTGTGTGTTGATAACATCCTCCTACAAAACAAGTAATTCATGTGGAATTAATGGAGGACAGCTGTAACATTTCAACTTCAAGGAAGTATGTTGACAGTCAGAAAAATTCCAGTATGGGTGAAGTGAAGAGATAAGACTGAAAATAGCTAATTTTAGTTCATCATTTTATTTTTTAAATGAAACTTCCTCCAAACAAACTAGCACAGGATGTGCACCCTCCAAATCTTCATGACTCGTTTCACCTTAAATAATTGTTCCTGTTTGAAATCAGTTCTGCTTTTTTATCATTCTTGAAATGAACAAACTACTTTACTATTTTAGTAAAGTTATAGTAGTTATATTACTCACTATTTGCTTTTCTTATTATAACTTACTGTCAATGAAACACATTACCACCTGCAATTTTCCTTCATGCTAAAGTAATGAATCGCTGCTTTCATACAAGGGCTCATAACTGAATCATTTAATGTCAACGATGATTATTTGTTATGAGTTAATAGCTCATAACAGGCCATAATTCCATCCTCTTTGCCATAGATGTTGTGCTCCCAGTGCGTGTTTATTGTCTGTGAAATGTTATTTTTACTCTGTTCACGTAGACCAAATCCTGTTTTACACTCGCCATTTGTTTTGTTTTGTCATGCATTGTTTGCACTTTCCCCTCAAGCTTTTAGTCTCTCTTAAATCAGGAAAATAGTGGCATGCAAACGTCTGGGCATTGAGGTTATGAGTTTCTGGAGTTTTGGTGATGAAATTTGGTCCTATTCTTGCCTGATATAGGTTTCCAGCTGCTGAAGAGTTTGTGGTCGTCTTTGACGTATTTTTCTCTATAGGTGAAAGATTCAGCACCCGGACTCTTCTATGACGAAGCCATGCTGTTGTAATAGCTGCAGTATGTGGTTTTGCATTATTCTGCTGAAATACACAAGGCCTTTCCTGAAATAGACGTCGTCTGGAGGGGAGCATATGTTGCTCTAAAACCTTTATATACCTTTCAGCATTAATAGTGCCTTCCAAAACATGCAAGCTGCCCATACCATATGCACTTATGCACCCCCATACCATCAGAAATGCTGGCTTTTGAACTGAACGCTGATAACACGCTGGAAGGTCTCCCTTCTGTTTAGCCTGGAGGACACGGCGTCCGTGATTTCCAACAAGAATGTCAAATTTGGACTCGTCTGACCATAGAACCCTTTTCCACTTTGAAACAATCCATTTTAAATGAGCCTTGGCCCACAGGACACGATGGCGCTTCTGGACCATGTTCACATATGGCTTCCTTTTAGCCCATTTAGTAATGTCATTGACACAATCATGCCGATGAGTGATGCAGTGTCGTCTGAGGGCCTGAAGACCACGGGCATCCAATAAAGGTCTTCTGCCTTGTCCCTTATGCACAGAGATTTCTCCAGTTTCTCTGAATCTTTTGATGATGTTATGCACTGTAGATGATGAGGTTTGCAAAGCCTTTGCAATTTGACGTTGAGGAACATTGGTTTTTAAAATCTTTCCACAATCTTTTTACGCACTCTTTCACAGATTGGAGAGCCTTTGCTCATCTTTACTTCTAAGAGACTCTGCCTCTCTAAGACATCCCTTTTATAGCTAATCATGTTACAGACCTGATATCAATTAACTTAATTAGTTGCTAGATGTTCTCCCAGCTGAATCTTTTCAAAATTTTTTGCTTTTTCTTTGTTGCCCCCGTGCCAACTTTTTTGAGACCTGTAGCAGGCATCAATTTTGAAATGAGCTCATTTAGTCGATAAAAGTGTTAAATTTATCCGTTTAAACAATTATGTTATCTATTGTGAATAAAATATTGGCTCATGTGATTTGAAAGTCTTTTAGTTTTCATTTTATTCAAATTTTAAAAAATGTCCCAACATTTCCGGAATTCAGATTGTACTTTGACCCGCCCTCAAAAACTGCAGTTGTAGCTGAGGCCTGGAAAAGTTTGTTTCGTGTTGTCGACATGTTGAATCACTGTGTATCAAGCGCTGTAAGCAGTTGACCAATCACAACAGACCGGGCCATTTCACTAATCAGAGCAGAGTAGGCTCTCGGAAAGGAGGTGTTTTAAGAGACCGAATCCTTTAGGCTACGTTCACACTGCCAGTCCAAACCTGATTATTTGTGTATCCGATTGGAATCTGATCTAAAATTATTGACTGTATTGCAAATGTTCAGATCCGATTTGTGTGTCTCGTGGTGCTCTTTCGTGCTTCAATGACGTTTTGTTGGTAGGTATACATTTTCTGCTTGTCTGGCACTTTGCAACACAACCTTATTTCTGCAGTGACTTTCAGCATGTTTCCTATAACATAACAAACATGTGACGTTCATATTTTACGTGGTGTGAGAAAGTCACATAAACCACAGAGCAGTCAGACTGAAACGGATTTCCAGAAATGTAATTTAAATAGGATTTCAATACACATATAAATGCTGTTTGAAACGAATTTGTAAAAGATGCTTTTTATGTGATTTTTTGCCATTCACACTTGCTAAACCTGATCGGATTTCAATCGGATATGCTCAAAAATTGGATTTGGACTGACAGTCTGAACGTAGCTTAAGTAAACCATTTCAGACACAGTGAGAAAAGAGGTAATGCTGCAAACAAACTGAACCTTTAAAATAGCATAATATAAAAATTAAATTAAGTTACAAATCATATATTCCAGTTTCCATATGAATTAATCTCTTACCGCTGGGTCTTTGGTGCAACAAGAGAAGGGAACGCCACATTTTTCTCGGCTGGGGTTGCTGTCTGTGCAATTGAAGTAGATGTTAAGGTTCCAGTCATCTGCTCCAAACGCCCCACAACATTCCCACTAAAGAAACAAAAATATGGAGTCCATGGAATCACATTACAATCTGGAATGCACATTCATCATAAAATGAAGATAACATTGCAATAATTTGGAATATTAAGACATCTCTATTAGGAAGTACATTGAAAGTACAGATGCATTAAATGCATTAGACTGTATCTGTTTAATACACATCAATGTCACAGATGTGGCATAAGGCGGCTGCTCTTTAAAGAAAGCAAGCCACAATCCCCCCATGTTCTCCCATTATACTAGTATTTGATGTTGACATGCAGTGCTTTGCTGGGTCTGTCTTCTTTATCATGCAAGGTCAGCAAGGAAATAACATGACTGCATCTGCCTGACTCTGATATCTAATTAAATCTGTCCTGAGGAAAGTCATGTGCTGGAAACAGATCTGCTGTACAGAGCATAAAGCTGGAATAAAAAAAAAAACAATATAGTGGTAGTTGTAATATATTAATATAGTTGTGCAGTGTGTTTTTTCTTAGGAAACAAGTGTAACCTACTATTTATATTATTAACAGGAAACTGAACTTATTCTATGAAAAATGTCACTTTGTTAACCAAGTAATGCAGAAGAATGTTTAATATAAAACAATATTTTTGCACATTTTTCACCAGAATATCAGTCAATTGGCATAGCCCACCATTATATTTGAATACTTTATATGACAATAGATAGTGCGACATCATAAATTTTTTTTTTCACCAGAATCGTTTTTGAACAAAAATTGTACGTGACACAAACCAAAGAATATTGACTAAAATAATGGTGTGTTTTCACTTTTAACCCTGAAACATTCAACTTTATATGTTAATACTGATGTTTCCACAGTAATCTGCTTTTTTCAATGAATTGGTCTAATGAACGATTCAATGACTCACTCATAAAACATTCCCTTGCTTCATTACTGAATGAATCAGCCGTTTTGAACAAATCAGTTGACTTCTAAATCAGTGACTCACTCATTAAGATGATGACTTGCTGCCACCTACTGGTGGATATAAAATATTATTAATAAAACATCTTATAGCATTATGCAACTGTGTAAATGCATTTATGCACCTCTGAGCCACATGAGCCCTGTATAAATCATCTAAATGCCACATAAAATGCACCTTATGTGCTGCCTTTGCAATGCAAAGATGGATTTTGTTGATATTGATATTAACGGTTTGTAATCGTGTCGTCATTCCTTACCGAATCATTCCTTATCATTCTTAGAACCAACCGCCCCAATGGTGGAAAAGCGGCTTATGTCTATATATAGTGTCTGTAGATATATTTAATGACCACTAAGTGCAATAGTAATCTTCTAAAATGAAATACTTTTTATGTATAGCTTCGAAATAAATACAATTCCGAGCTGATGACTAACTATTCTAAGTCAAAGAAATGTGGGAAGATAGGGATCTCTGTGATTGCTGACAGTGGATAAGGAATCATCAATTCATGCTGTTTCTATGGGAACTGCCTGTGTGCACTTCTGTGATGATATGTGGCACAGATAAACTAATAGTTTGCTTTTTTTCTCTTGTGAACACACAACTACACACTTTATGTCTCTTTCATCTTGTTTATGCCTTTCCTCATTTTCACTTCCTAGTGTATTTTCTGGCTTTTCTATTTGAGACATGAGCACTCTGTGTGCTCTGGGCTTAAGTCTTACATATTCCTGAGTGAAGTCGATGAGGTTCTGCAAATCAATGTCATCTCTGTAGGCTCGTATGTTGTTGTTGATGAAAAAGTTGAGCTGATCTTTAATCCAGTCTTTAAAGACAAAGGCCAGGACACCGGCAGTCAGCTCCAGAAAGAAGATTATCCCCAGAAACACAGAAAACTGGGAGAGGAGAAAGACAAATTCACTACAAATTAACAAATTAACAAAGATACTGTCACAAATGTATAGCTCATTGATAGTTTATGCATTAACTAAAGTAAACTAGTTAATGCATTTGGTTCTACTTGCACCGGCCTGAGCAGGATTTGAACTGGCATGGGAAGCGGGTGCGCTAATAGCGTCAGTCGCTGGCGCACCTCTTGAGGCCAGCGGAGTGAGGTTTACACTCACAGCTCTTACTAACTTGCCTCTGTTACACTCACCCCCTTAAACCTCACTTCCATCCGGGTCACGGGACCAAATGTAACTGGTCCTATGCGACCCGCTCCAAATGAGATTAGAACCGGCATTCGAATCGCCATTTCTAGCATAGGAAGCGGGTGTGATAACAAGACCGCAGCCTCAGCGTCACTGTAGTGTCAGTCGCCAGTGCACCTCTTGAGGCTAAGGGAGTGAGGTTTACACGCGCAGCTTTTACTATCTTGCCTTCGTTACACTCACCCCCTTAAACCTCACTTCCATCCGGGTCACGGCACCAAATGTAACTGGTCCTATGCGACCCGCTCCAAATGAGATTAGAACCGGCGTTTCTGGAATGGGAGGCAGGCACGCTAACAAGGACGCTAAAGACCGTCGCCCCTAGTGTCAGTCGCTAGTGCGCCTCTTGAGGCTAAGGGAGTGTGGTTTACACTCACAGCTCTTACTATCTTGCCTTCGTTACACTCACCCCCCTAAACCTCACTCCCATCCGGGTCACGGCACCAAATGTAACTGGTTCAATGCGACCCGCTCCAAATGGGATTCGAACCACATTTTTGGCATGGGAGGCGGGCGTGCTAACAAGGATGCTAAAGAATGTCACCCCTATCGTCAGTTGCTAGTGCGCCTCTTGAAGCTAAGGGAGTGAGGTTTTCATGTACAGCTCTTGCCTCCTTTACACATTAATTAAAGTAAACTAATAGGACCTTTTTATAAGGTGTTACCAAAAATTCTAAGTGCTTTATTACAAAAAATGTCAGACCTCAGTGAACTCAAATTATAATAGATTAAGTAAATGCATTTCTTTTTTTTAATTTTTTACTAATTATTGTTACTAAAATGCATTGACAGTAGTTTCGTTTTTGTGATTTGGGTCAATAAATAAAGTGCAATTATTGATCCATTTACAAGTGACAAATAAAATATCAAAATATATTCTATTTTAGTATTTTCTAATTCCCTAAAATGCTTGTATATACCCATGACCCAAAGCATGTAATAACGATTGCCCAAATACCCATATTTAAGTATTAAAGAGGCACTAAAAACAGTTTTGCATGATGCTACACCTACTCCTAAAAAGAATCAAAACTTGGAAAACGTACAAATTTTAGCAGGAAGGTGTTTTCCCTCAGGGCCCCGATACAGCCTGCAAAACCCAGGATGAACATCACCCCTCCCACCACCAAAAACAACCACACTGGGTCAAATCCACCCAGATCTGTGATGGAGGAGATATTCGAGAGAACTCCCTGAGGAAGAGAGAGAGAGAGAGAGAGAGAGAGAGAGAGAGAGAGTGTGTGTGTGTGTGTGAGAGAGAGAAATAAATAAAATATTAAATAAATATATTAAAATAATAATAGAATTTAAATGAAATAAAATATAAAATCATAAATCTTTAAATCATATTTCAGCTAGTTGCCAAGATAACATTTCTCATTTAGTTTAACTTGATACATCAAGTTACATGTATTAAAAATGGCAATAAACATGACATTATATATATATATATATATATATATATATATATATATATATAAAATCAAAATATTAATAAAAACTATAATAGTAGGTCTATGTAGATCTCCAACAAACCACTGCAGCTCATGTATTAAATGTGAAGAAAATGGGACATCTCAACTTCACATGTGCATTAAGATTCTTATAAAATAAAGATGAATTTTATGGATTATGCATTAGATACTGTATTTTCCTCACCTTCTCACTCCATGCCCACAGTCCGATTCCAAGGAAAGCCACTCCAAGCAACTAAAACAAGAAATATATGGCATTGCTCTAGTAAAATTGATTCATTAAAAGGGAGGTTTAACCCAAAAATAAAAATTCTGTCATTTACTCAGCCTCATGTTGTTTCAAAACCATAAGATTTTGGTAACCTTCAAAACATAAATTAGGATATTTTTAATGAAACCTGAGATGTTTCTGTCCCTCCACTGAAATTCCAGGGATTCAAAACTTAGAAGATTCAAAAAGGTTGGGAAGGCATTGTAAAACGAATCTATAATCAAGTCGAATGGTTTAATAATAGTCTAAATTAAATCTGTTAATCATATAAAGTGATCATATATCTTCACAAGTCTAAGATTAAACTGCTCGGTTCATATGGATTTGTTTTATGATGCATTTACGACCTTTCTGGACCTTCTAAGTTTTGGTTACCTGGACTTTCAATAGACGGACAGAAATCCCTCAGGTTTCATTAAAAATGTCTTAATTTGTACTTTGAAGGTTAACCAAAGTCTTATGAGTTTGAAATGACGACAGAATTTTAATTTTATATATATACATACAATTTTTAAGAAATCAAGTCAACAGAAATTAAGAAGTTTTAAAAGGTTGTGAAACCCTAAAACATTTTTTTAGATGTTACAGTATGCATGCATTGCACATTATTGAAAAAGAAAAAAAAAAAAAAATGTTCTTGATGATTTGAACAAACGCATTAAAGGTGCAGTATGCATTTTCTGAGAAAATGACACCAAACAAACACACCCCTCCCTTCATTATGCTCCGCCCTCCCAAAAACAATGTAGGACAAAGTATGGATGAATCAGCTGTGATTCAACAACAGCATATCTTGGTTCTGTGAAGAAAAAAAAAACTATGTTATTCACGTATCGGGCAGTAACAAAGCAACCTCGAAAAAGCGTCTGTTTTCAGGCTTTCCCGCTTCAGTCTCTCCAGCATTGGAAAGCTTTTCTAACATTAATACAGGCCCTAAAGCTCTTGTCTGATCATAAACCTTCTTCTTCTAGTTATATTCCTCTGACCTTTTCCTCTTTGGTAAAGTCTCAGTCATCTCAATTTTTCTAGTCTTTCTTCAAATCTCCCTCTTGCTCACTCTCTCTCTCTCTTCTCCCCCATCATGAATGTATATGCCCCCTACCACTGATTGGCTGCAAGAGTGTTGTGGTGCTCGGTTCACTTTGGGTTTTTTCTCCACCTATTTACACAGCCAGGATTATGTAAAACACTTTTTTTTTTTTTTCAGCACACATACAGACATCTAGCTAATATTCACAAAATTGTTCGTTTTGGGTGTTGATTTAAATTTTCAGCAGCGTCTTTAATCTTTTTTTTTTTTTTTTTGCTTTGGTACCCGTTTAAAACTACATTTTGGGTTCTTTAGAGTGTCAGTAAATAGGAATGTAACTCTTATCTGCTTCTTATATCCAACTCTTACCAAATTAACCCACAATGCTTTTCTCCAAAGTACACAGTAATGTTTCCATTTCAAAACTTCTGTCCTACAGCAAGCATTCTATCAGATTTCCTCAGCCTGACCAAACATAGGTCATAACAATTGAATGTAAAAGGTGCCAACTTCCATATTTCACTCTTTCTTAATAATTTCAACAACTTTTCATGTTACAACATTTCTGCAATCTGCTTTTACATGGTGGCATCTGAGCAGACATCTGGTTCTTCCCATGAGACGTATGTCCTCATTATGTCCGTAGGGCTGTGATTGTGCTAGCCCTTCAGAACTGGACAACATGGCTTTTATTTCTACCTTATTTCTTCATATACTATGATTTGTTGCTAATTAAACACATATGCATTGTGTTTAAATTGACTTTAATGCTCACAAATTCTTTTGCAGTAATACGAATACATCTAATCTATGAGAAGAAAATTACTTTGGGGTTACAAATTTGCCATGTATTCCTCCAAACACAAATATATTAATGGCAGGTTCTGTTTTGATAAATTCCATAATGTAAGTTTTTAAGAAACAGGAACAATATACCCCCAAATTCACCTAGTGATTCATTCTTCAATGGACAAATGAAGAAAAAGAGCAATATGTGGGTGGAGACACCTGGACCTGAATGTCAGCTATGCCATTCTACAAACATTCATTACTGCTTTCAAATATGAGCACGATGTTTCAGAGGGAACTTTAGTTCGACCACCTTGTATATCTCAAGGCCGCAGAGACTTGAAACGCCTCCAGAATTTCATTCACTATTCAAAAAAAAAACATTCTCAGCTACATTTCGCCAAGTCGTCTCATAACGCTCCATTTTTTTCATCTACAGAGCACCAACTGTGTGTCGGACTATGCCTCACACAAGGGTTTTTGTGTACATGAATTACTCAAGACAACAGTACAGTGATTGTGGGTACAGTACTGTAGTTCTCTTACTAAAAAATGAACTCTAACTCAGATGACGTACAATTGTACTACATTGGGGGAAAAAATGGTGTAGGATTTATTTTGAAACAACTTTCACTCAGAAATTGCTAGTAAATTTGAAAAAATATGACAAAGAAATGACAAGTAACATTGAATTAAATGTGAAAGTAAGTAGCAAGACTGAAATAGTAATGGTACTCTAATAATTTTAGTTTTATTTGCAACTTCGAAAATATCTTTTACAGTATAATAATATTTAATGCAGTTCTGAAACATAAAAAAAAAATTGTTATTGTTATTTAAATTGTTATTGTTATTTAAAGGTGACATGAAAACCATTTTCTAAATTCATGTTTTAGATCTCATTGTGAACAATTCATCCATGCATTATTATTATTTATTAATTATTAATAACATTTGATCAAAATGTCAAACTTAATCTTCCGGTGAAAACATCAGACTTCTCTCTGGTGACTCCACCCACATCTCAAAATCCAATCAACAAACGTTTCATAGATCCAAGTCCCTTCCCTACATTTTTCTTTTTTGTTAATGCGTTACATTTGGAAGTACGTCACAATACGAAAGAAAAATTCTGTTGCTGCTTTCGTTTCATTGGGATTTCAAATTTTGATTTAGAAAATTAAGGAATTTTAAAACAGAAAAAGATTTTTTATTAATTTGTCAAATGGTTTCTAATAGAGGAAGACCTTAAAAGTAAAGCATGAGGGACAATTTAGTTTCTTGGACAAAAGCAGAAGTTGTGTGGTGTACAAAGGCTCCATTCATTCCCATCCAACTTTGCATGGCACAATGGAGCAAACCGGAAAAACGTGCAGCTATTTCAGCATCACAGGGTGTTGTTTGTGATATTAAAGCCATGTCCCTGTAGACTGGAAAAATGCATATTCCTTCTTAGCTGTTTGCATGTGTTTATTAAGCTTTTTAAATGCAAGTAGTCTGAAAGGCATGACATCAGCATCAGGTGGAAAGAGAATGAAATGATTCACAATTATACCCAGGGCAAACACCAAATATTATGATCACTTTCATCCAGATGCTCCAGTAAAGCTTAAGCATATCCTGCACTCCCTTTTAGATAGAAAATTATATAAGATTACTGTAAAGATCATCTCCAGCCAATCCGATCAATGTATGGCTAACAGTCAGTGTAGACCATGGTACTTGCATTATTTTTAATATATATGTTCCATAAATTTATGGAATTTAAGGAAATACAGCAGCAGTAATGATTTTAAATATAAAACGTAATTTAATAATATTTAAAAAACAAATACTGTTTAAAAGACAATACTGTTGTCTACCTTGCATATACACAGGAATGATTTATTTTTTCTATTTCTATTTTTCTATTCTATAAAAAACCTTTGGGCAGTACATAATATTATTTTGCCTTATCCACTTGAGGCAAAACACAGCATCACGTAAGCACACAATCTTTTTAGTTCTTGTTCACCATCTGTCATCAAGACCAACATACTCTTAAAGGAAGTGACATTCACCTCAGTGAAAACATTCTGTATAGTACAGCCAGAAAAACGTCAGGCAGAAACAAAGGAGTGCTTTGACTCTAGGAACAAGCTAGCGGAGCCTGACTCACTTTCAATTTGTAAATTTATTCAGACAATGTCCCGAGATGACAGCAATATTTTTGATCGCTATTGCTTTAATTGATATTACACTCTAAAAAACAACCCAAGTTGGGTTAAATATGGACAAACCCAGTGTTTGGGTTAAATGTTTGACCAACCTACTGGGCAGTTTTATTTAACCCAACTATTGTTTAAAAATTACTTTATGGCTGGCTTAAAAATCAGACACATAATTACTAGAGGCAACAGTATTCATTGAAAGGTGAACATTTATTAATAAGCAATTTAATGTTTATTATTAAATTATTATTTATTAAACTTAATAAATGTTTAACTTATTAAACATATTAATAAATGTTAATTTCTAACCTATTTTGGGAAACAAAGAATGTGAAAAGAAAAGACAAAAAGCATTACTTGGGCGAGATCATAACAGGAAATTCTGACTTCAGTGTCCAGTGTGTTTATTGTGGTACGTCATGAGCCAACGGTAAACATACAGTAGCTAATGAAGAAAGTAGTTCATTGTAAATGAGTTCTGTAAAGTAGCACAGTGAACGCTCAATAATACCGCCCTCGTTACTGAACACCAGAGCTCATGTGAAAGGACGAGCGTCCCAGATAATTAGTAAAAACTAGGGAGAAGGGAAAAACTAGGGTGAAGGGAGAAAAGTGATCCATCTTGTGAAAATATAGGAGTGTTGTAACACGGGTTGAGTTGTAACATCAACAATTTAACCAGTTATAAAAGCCTCCTGAGGTGACAACAAAAGGTGTGCAACTCTTTATAGAACAGAACTTTGGGATAAAAGTGTAGAATTTCATGTTTAGCTCATAGTTTGTATGGGATTCACATTAAATGGGACAACAGCTTTGTTTCCATTAAAAGTTGCAAATTGAAATTATGCGCAAAATTGGAATACTGCATAAAACATTTGCGAATAAAGCAGCGTTTTCATCCCATGTGTTCAAGAGAACAAAATTGCCACTTCCTGGGAAATTGGCGCAAAATATATGTAATAAAAATGGAAGTTGCTGCAATCGGGGAAGCCATGGCACTGTTGCACAGTTGGCTAATTTCATAAATGAAAACAATAAATGCCGTCATCGATCTCTTGCGATCGGATTCCTGCCGTTTGGGAATGCAGTCATGTGAGAAACTTCTGGGAGGTCATTTTGTCAAATCATTTTGATAACGGACTTTGGCTAAGGCATTTCAAAACAAAGAAATAAACATTTGAGTTTAAAAGTTAGATTACAAAAATTAGTCAGGGCATTTATTTTCTGTAAACATTAACTAAAAATTGAGGTAGTAGTTAAAGCAACTGCATTTAATCATCAGACACTGTCATTATTTGTCACTTGATTTACATATACATTAAACATGTCACAAAAACATATGCGTTTTGTCTACAAAAGCCAAATAACAATTCTGGTTACTCAAGATGAACACCTCATCAGATTGCACCCCTAAAAATCCAAAAAAATTACTTTTAAAACGACATTGGATAATTCACACACTAATGTTTTTGATGTTTACCATTTGGAATTTGTTTTATATGTTTACTATTTGAAATATTTAAAATTAAAGGTGCAGTGTGTAAATTTTCGCAGCATCTACCGGTGAGGTTGTGAATTGCAATATAGAGGGATAAAAGTGTTTAGCTCATAGTTTAGCTCATAGGCCAACACAGGACAAATATGTCATTGTCTGAGACAACAGAGAGTAGCCAGTCAAGCAAACGCGCTCCGTACAGCGGTTTGTCCGTTTAGGGCTACTGTAGAAACATGCCGTCGCAAAATGGTGACTTAACATGTAAAGGGACCTGTGGTGTATGTAGATATAAATGGCTCATTCTAAGGTAATAAAAACATAGCAGTTCATTATGTAAGGTCTTTATACACCACTGAAAATATAGTTATGTATATTATATTGCATTCTGTCAATAGATCCTAATAAATTTACACATTGCACCTTTAATGGTGGGAAGTTGGGGTGGGGTACAGTTGCAAGAAAAAGTATGTGAACAACTTGCAGAATCTGTGAAAATGTGAATAATTTTAACAAAATAAAGGAGATAATACAAAATGCATGTTATTTTTTATTTAGTACTCTCCTGAGTAAGATATTTTACATAAAAGATGTTTACATATAATCCACAAGACAAAAAAATAGCTGAATTTATTAAAATAACCCCATTCATAAGTATGTGAACCACTGATTCTTAATACTGTGTGTGGTTACCTGGATGATCTACGACTGTTTGTTTGTTTTGTGATGGTTGTTCACAAGTCTCTTGTTTGTCCTGAGCAGTTAAACTGAGCTCTGTTCTTCAGAAAAATCCTCCAGGTCCTGCAGATTCTTCAGTTTTCCACCATCTTTTGCATATTTGAACCCTTTACAGCAGTGACTGAATGATTTTGAGATCCGTCTTTTCACACTGAGGACAACTGAGGGACTCAAACACAACTATTAAAAAAGGTTCAAACATTCACTGATGCTCCAGAAGAAAACACAATGTATTAAGAGTCGGGGGGTGAAAACTTCTGAACAGGATGTCCAAATTTTTCTTATTTTGTTTAAATATACTTTTTTTTTTTTTTTTTCATTTAGTACTGCCCTTCAGAAGCAACAGAAGATACGTTCATGTTTCCCGGAATACAAATTAAATACAATTTACCTTGATCTTCAAATTTCAAATGTTTTCACCCCCCATCTATTAATGCATCATGTTTCCTTCTGGAGCATCAGTGAATGTTTGAACCTTTTTTAATAGTTGTGTTTGAGTCCCTCAATTGTCCTCAGTGTGAAAAGACGGATCTCAAAATCATTCAGTCACTGTTGTAAAGGGTTCAAATATGCAAAAGATGATGGAAAACTGAATAATCTGCAGGACCTGGAGGATTTTTCTGAAGAACAGAGATCAGTTTAACTGTTCAGGACAAACAATGAACTCATGAACAACCATCACAAAACAAACAAACAGTCGTAGATCATCCAGGTAACCACACACAGTATTAAGAATCAGTGGTTCACATATTTATGAATGGGGTTATTTTAATAAATTCAGCTTTTTTTTTTTTTGTCTTGTGGATTATATGTAAACATCTAAAATATCTTACTCAGGAGAGTACTAAATAAAAAATAACATGCATTTTTTATTATCTCCTTTATTTTGTTAAAATTATTCACATTTTCACAGATTCTGCAAGTGGTTCACATATATATTTTTTATGCAACTGTATATTGAAGATGGCATAATAAATAATTTTAAACAATTACAAAAACAACAGTTTTTAGAGATAAATGGTATATTTTGAAATGACAACTATATAATTTGAAGCAAATAAACATGGGAATTATGTTAAAACAAAGTTGTAGAGTTACAATATCTTGTCACTCCAGTTATTGCATTCAATCCAGGATACAGATCCATGTGTTCTTCCATACAGTAACCCAGCAAACAGGGAATGTTCTCAGAACTCTGGCTAACGTTCTGGCAAGGTTCCCTCAAAGTTATGAACAAACGTTATTAGAACGTTTGTTCAACGTTATGTTAATGTTCTCAAAACTTTAGCACAAAAACATTACTTATACATAGCTCAAGGAACGTTTTATTTCCCTGAAGCGTTTTAGTTGGATGTTCGTCAAACATTTAACTACTTTTTTCAGAATACTTAGAGAACATTCAAATGTCACGTTCCTATGTTTGCATTATAATAAAATGCAAAATGTAATGTTTCCTTAACGTCTGTATAATCAAGAAAAACGTTTTGAACGTTAAGAAAACTTAATGAGAACGTATTTTTGTTAGGAAGGTCGATGCGTTGCTTCACAGAGAGAAAGCCGATTATCTGTAGTACGCACTTGACTCGGCTGCTGTCATCATGAACATCTGAGATAAACGTTATATTAACACGAAACAGAACCAGTGGCTCCTGCTGCCTGCTCAACGTAGAATAATCGATTGGTCTTAATTTAATCGACCAATTATGCCTGTATTGTACAGTACATACCGGCTTCTTGCATTTCAAACAAGCGAACAAAGGAAATGAATTGAGCGACCTGCGCACGAGAGCGAAATACCATATATCAGACCCACATTCACAAGCAATGACAACAAACAATGATATATAAACAAAGAAATGATGGTACAAACACAAAGCTCTTACCCAAAATATTATGTTAAATCCAAATATGAAATATTTAATGCAGCAGCTGACTTCTTGACCCTTGTAATGCTTTCCTGACATCATTGGCTCGTTTCCTCCAGCACAAACTACTGGCTCACATAAAACGCGAAGCAGGTTCAATTTGATTATTCCGTTCTTAGGACATCGATGTCAAACTGTCCCAGTAATGTTATTACCCGCATAAAAGAAACATAATTCCGACCACCTTCAACAGCGCCTAAATTAGGTACAATGCCGACTGTCATTTATAAACAAATCCGCTGACTTTAACACTGTATATCTCGAAATAACGGCCCCTTCTTCACTGCAATTAGTTCACATAGCTTTTTTTTTTTCACTTGACATGGCTGCTTTTGATTGACAGCACAAGTAACCAATCAGCTGTTGTGCCTCGATCCTCCCCCACCGGGATTCGCCTCCCCCCACAAGCACGCGCATAAGTAGTTTTCGCCACACGGCGTGCACGTGCAGTGTCGCTCAATTTTCGTAAACTACATTTTAAACAGTGAAATAAACTGTCTGAATGAGGGAGAGACTCCATCAGAGAACACTGAAATATTATATAAATATTTGCTATTTTATAAACTATATATATATATATATATATATATATATATATATATATATACATATATATATATATATAGGCCTATATTTTATCATCTATAGGCCTATATGACCATAAAAATTTGATGGAATATAAAGAGGCTTCTACTCACAGTTTACATAGAGTATAAAGTGTAACATTTACACTGACTAGAACTTTGTGTTTGAATCTGGAACCAGTGGAACTGCTGACAGAAAAATGTGAAAGAAAATTCCAGAATTTGTTTCACATTCTTTCTTTGATATATTGTCCTGAATAAGTATTGGAGGTTTCCAAAGGCATTTCTGTCCAAACAGAAAAATGAGCAAACATATGGTGTTTTTCTAATTACTCATTCATAGAGATATTGTGAAACTCATGACATTCTTCAACACAAGTGAACATTGAAAATAAGGTTTTCTTGCTCTATTATGACATCCTGTGGTTAAAAGTGCACCTGCAATGTTCTCATCAAGTAGTTCTCAAAAAAACAAACAAAAAAAAAAAAAACAGGCTAAACAAAATATACTTTGTTCTCTTTCAAAGGCATAAATACAGTTTCAGAAAAAAAGTATGTGAACCCAGATGCTTTGGCATGAGCTCAAGTTTTGCACCAGACATCCTAAGAATATTGATGAATTGAAACAGTTTTTTAAAGAGAAAATGCCCATTGTGAACTTATAAGACATGATTACAGGCAATATTTGGTGGAGATAACTGCTGCATCCTGTGTTCTCAATGTTTATACCATTTATACCACTGCTATCTGTTTAAGCAGACCATGTATTTCTATGTTCAAATCAAATCTTATGACCAATGCAGAAATTCATGGTAAATCCAAGGGTTCTCATACTTTTTTTTTGTCACCCTTATAGCACACGCACGCCACAGAGACGTCTATATGATGTCTGCATTTACATCTGCAAGATGTATTTTTTTATTTGCTCATTTGCAATACGTCTCTTATGTTTCCTGTCAGATGTTAAATAAACATTTAGAAAATTTCTTTAAGATGTTTATGATTTAGAGTGTATGCAAAACTGCTTTTTCTAAGATGTTTATCAGATGTTTGTACACAACAGATGTTAAGCGTTCTTTAGCAGACATCTTAGAGACGTACCATATGTTCTCAAAAACTTCACAAACAGCAGTGTTTGATTTTTGCAGTCCTTTCATTGAGCATTTGGCTGGCACACACATCTCTCTGCTCTGATATCCTTTAGCTCCTTTATAATAATGTCCGCGGTGTCACTGCTGTACATCACTATGAGAGATGACAGCCCTTGAGGAGTGCAGTTTGATCTAGAAAATATATGAAGACAGTTTATGAAGGTCACACCTGTGTATTCAAAACTGAGACTCACAATTGTCATGCATAACTATAAAAAGCTGCATAAGAGACTGAATGCACCTTTGAAGTAAATCATTTTCTCTGTGGTGCTTTCTTTGTCTCTGAACAGGAATGGATGACGCAGACATTTCTTTCAAACAGATACCTCTAAAAAGGCAACACAGGAAAGGACATTGTTAATTGGTTATTTATCACATACAATGAATACATAATGCAATACATAATTATGCTCAACATTAGGGCTGTAACCAGTCCAGTGTTGAGTAAGAGAAGCTACTATGTAAGTGTTTGATACAAAACTGAAGTAGGCTAATTAAACTAGCGTTTTTAAACATCAACACGTAAATATATTGCTACTAGTTACAACAAAACATTTTTACAGTATAACCGAGTCGACAAAAAAATAGGCGTACATTTTGTAGAGGGACTTGATTAGGTGAATCGTATTTAGGCCTAAATGAACCGACAACACGAATGATTCATTGGAACAAATCGGACTTTCCAAGGGTTACGAAAGTGGAGAGTCCTATTTACGACCAAGCGATTCACTAGAATGAATCGGACTTTCCAGGCTACATATGAGGAGGACCGTTTAGAATCAGCTGATTGACCAGAAAGAATCGGACTGTCCTTTTAGGTAAACTTTAAATACCCTCTCAGCTATTGAAACAGCGATGTAGCGTTTGTTCGACCTACATCGCTACTCGTGCTTTTACTTTTAAAATAGCTGAACTACTGTCAATAATGCTAAAATGTAGCTTACTTAGTGGCGTCGCTAATTTTAGTTACTCCTCAACAACACTGTCTGCCATACCCTTGTGAAAAAAATAGACTTCACGAAAAAGTAGTAGCTACTTTATAGCCTGCTTAAGTAAGAACTGAATACTCTTTTCGGACACTTAATTACATGATATTTACATTTCAATGAAAATGAATTAGTACACATTTATATTAGACCTAAATGCAAATAGTTGAACTCTTAGCTTTTGACCCACATAAGCAGGACTTGAAGGGTTAATTCACACCAAAAAGAACATTTTCATCATTTAGGCCTACTCACCCTCATGTCGTTCCAAACCCGTAAGACATTCGTTCATCTTCGACACACAAATAAAGATATTTTAATGAAATCTGAGAGATTTCTGTCCCTCCATTGACAGTCCAAGCAACGTAATTTAGGATTTTATTCACATATAAACACTGCTTAATGAACATAGATAGGGCCCTATGAAATCCGTTTTATTTTTTCCTGAATTCCGTTTTAATTTTTCTGGATTCTGTTTTTCCATTTTAATGGTTAAATTAAATTTTAGTAATCAAAAGGCACATCTAATTAATAGAAATAATGAAACTTATCCAATCGACCCTTCTCCAGGACTTTGATTGACAGGCGATCTAACCAGTCATAACGCCAAATCCGCCATTTTGTCAGACAAAGCAGTCAGGGGAGTTAGCAGATTAACGTAGGTGGACTTGAACTTGAAAAATGGTGTGTACTGACGTCTTTCCACGGTTGAAACAACATTCCTTCTTTTGTTCATTTATGTATATTTGATGCTATAAATGACCTAGTAGGATGAGATGATCGGTTCACGATCCGCTTGATCTAAGGCTCTACAGCAATCTGTCACGACACATTAAAGAGCCACAAAATTGTATTTATTGTTTAAATTTCTGTTTCATATCAAAAGTAATCTGCTCTGTCTTGTCTGTCGACGCGTTGTCAGTGTCCTCTTTGCTCCACGATGTACTTTTCCCTGCGTGAGAACATGATGTGTGGCGAGAGGGCGGCATGGCTTGTCCGACATAGCAACAGTAACTAAAGGGGGCGGGTCTTTGCGAACGCTCAATTTACCAACAATTTATTAAAAGTTTAACAAAAAGATTAAATTTTTTAAGGCTCTATGATATACGTTTTATTCTTTCCCCAAATTTTATTTTTATCAAATGGCAGGCAGGCGTGTTAAGAAGAAGCTTGACCTGGAGAACTCTTGTTGCCTCTAGCGGGAGCAGCTCACGGCACTGGGCGGACAGGCCCTACTGACCGGCAAACAAGGAGCAGCTGAATTTGGAACGATCAAACGGGAGAGCTCTCGCGACATCTGGTGGGAGACCAATGCTCCAGGAGACTAATGTTTGCGGCATTGGACGGGTAAGCCACGCCGGACAATGAAAGATAAGCGCTGACCGGGAGGCTCTTGCGGCGTCCGACCAGTGCTCTAGGAGACCGATGCTCTAGGAGACCAGTGCTCTGGGAGACCAGTGCTCAGGGAGACCAATGCTCAAGGAGACCAATGCTCTAGGAGACCAATGCTTGTGGCATCGGATGTGTAAACCGCGCTGGACGGAGAAAGAAAGACATGGATGCCCAATAAGGAGGGAAGGAGAAAATGTAGATGCATGACTGGCAGGCTCTTGCAATATCCGGACGGGTAAGCCTTGCTAGATGGGTAAAGAAATTCTTTTTTTTTTTTTAAACCAATGAGGGTTTGGTGGGCTTTTTTTAATGTGGAATCGGTTGGTCCTGATGTAGCTTTGAAAGGCGTCTGAGGACCATCTTCCGAGAGCTTGGATCTGCTGCTGGGAGAGACCTTTTTGGGCTGTCGAGGTTGCTGCCCTGATGCAGAAGGAGTGACTGGAGAAATTTTGTGCTGAGATGCTGGACTGTTGAAGAATGGATTTGAGGTGTTTTTGGAACCAAAAGCGTGTCACGGGTTTGTTGGAGTCGTCTATGAATAAAGGTTCGAAAAGAGATTTAGCCTGGGAGCTTCTCAACTGAAGATATGCCAGAACAGATTGATATGGTTGGATTGGTGACGAGGTTGAAAATATAGATGAAATGGCCTTTTTTTTTTTTTTTGGTCTGTCTTTCTTTGTTTAATCAGATAAAAGATTGTTTCAGTATCGAGTACTGCTAAGTCTGAGATGGTGGGGTGGAATTTTGGGTCGAATTTGGTAGTGAAAGCAAGTTCTGAACATCTAAGAAAACCGAAAAAAAGAATAAACATAGCGTCGGGTGTGCGGGTGGTATTGAGGGGTTGGTAACCTGTACAAAGGGTATTTAGTGAGAATATCCAACGTTATGGGTTGTCTTGAGTTGGGACTGGTGGGCTAGGATCATTGAATCCCTTTGATCAGGAGGGAAGTTTGTGAATTGTTTATCTCTAGGGAGGGAGCGCCATACATTAATTTGTGGAAAAATTGGACGCCACTTAGGTAGCCTTTGATGGACCTGACTTGAAGGCCCTTAACATCGTCGAGGAGAGGTTTTAACGGGTGGTTCACAGGAGTATTAGTTGAATAGTGAGGTTCTGGAGTTGGGAATTGATCCACCTCTGGAGCCAGCATCCTGAATTTCAGCCAGGATCTGTGCTCTGATGTTGTGAGTCACTGGGGGTGGTTCTGAGGCGATGGCGTTTGATGATACAGGCTGTAAAAAGAGAATAATGAGATTTAGTTTGGGGGAGAGAGCTGAAAGAGTTAGGAGCCGGGGCTGCGATTGTCAGCGGAGGCAGCCTCACGCTTAAATCAGTCTCTGGGGCTTGGGTAGGAAAAAACGGGGAAGTATGAGGAGGAAAAGCAGAGTGAAGGTGAGAAGTGTGGACTTGTGCAGCAAGCGGAGGAAGCCTCATGCTTATTTGAACAGCTGGAGCAGCCAGCCACGAAAAGTGGGAGGGGGTTAGAGATGGATGAATACGGGTGTTGAAATGCTTGAGTTTGTGCTGCTGGCGGAGGCAGCCTGATATATGTGGCGCTGCAGCGGGAAAAGCCACCGTGAAAGGCTGAGCCACAGTGGAAAAATCTGCGCCCAGGCTCGCTGATGCTGGGAGTGGCCTTTTGGGGCAGCTGTGGTTCCTTGCCGCTGTCACCTCTGGCTTGCTTAGTTGGGGACACTTGATATTCAACAAAGTTTTGATCTGCCTTCATTAACACCACTGAATGAGAACTGAACTGAACCGAACTGGATGATGACATCACTGTTTTTTCCAGAGCTGTTGTATAGATAAATGAACAATGAATAGCTAATGGTTTTTACGTCAGAATGAATCAATCCTGAACTTACTTAAGCAATGACACCATTTTTTTCTAGAGCTGCTGTGCAGCCAAAATTATTTTCTTGCTATCACTGTAAAGCTGCTCCGACACAGCCTGCATGTAAAAAGCACTATAAAGATGACTTGACTTGGTTGCTGCTCCTATGCGTAACAAATAACTGGAAAAGTAAATAGGTTGGGGTTGGATCCACCTTTGGAGCCAGCAGCCTGAATTTCAAATAAAATCTGAGCTCTGAAGTTGCTGGCGACCTCCATAAAACAAACAAAACAAGATAAATTTAACAACAATTTAATAAAATAACACATAAAACCGACACTTCATATATAATTTGCTAATAATTTGTTCAATTAATTCAAAGTTTCGAAAGCTTCGTTCACTAGGAGGAACCCTCATGTTAACAGTTTATTTTCATCAGTTATCTTTAATTCTTTAAGTTACTTATCAGATACAGATGACGTAGAATTTATTTGAATCCATTAGTGAGAACGAATGTTTTTGAACATCTAGAAGACTTAACCGTCACACCCAACTCATTCATTTACTTATTATATTTGTCTTTTTTGACAGACCGCACTGAAAGCCACCTGAAACACACTTAAAACCTACCCTTATGCCTGAAACACACCTAAAACCTACCTGGAACACCCAAAACCTACCATTACGCTCAAAAGCTCTTACAATCGGAAACCTACATACAACAAATAGGGGTTTCCAGGGCGACACAGGGATTGGGAGTCATCATAGATATACATATCTCATGTCACGGGATGAACGACTCAGATCGGGAAAACTAGGTAAACTAACAGACTGCTAAGCTGAACTGACAGACCCAGTAAAGCAATGAATTAATCGTTTATGTTTCTCATTATTTGGCCTTGCATTGCAGTTTATTTTCTTATCCTAAATGTGATAAACGTTGCGTAAGTTGATGTGTTGGGGAATCTTGTTAATAAAACATCATATAGTGATAAATTACACACAGACAGGCTCATACCTACAAATACTTATGTTGAAACTGGATGGCTGTAGTATCCATTGACTCAACTTGCTCGTATGAAGGTTGACATGATGTACATACAGCTTGCATGCAGCTACATGTCTCCCATGTCTCAAATGTCTCTCATATTCTGAGCTGACCATGCAGCTCTGCCTGTGCCTGTGCTCTGAACTCACTCCTGAAGCCCTCTGCTGTAGCTCCATTGATTTGCTCCTGTAGACCACTAAGAGCGGCTGGCTGAGAGAGCTGCCATTCAAGCAGTAGAGGCTCTGCGTGAGGGCTTCGTGGAGAACCAAACTGCCGCTCTCATCCCCAAAGCGAAGCTGGAAGCCCAAGATATCTGAGTGGTGCGGTGGCTGGGTTATTGCAGCGGTCACGTCAAAAACGTCATATCCTGTTGGAGGCACCCGGTCCAGACTCAATAAGTGCTCCACAAGAGGGCCACTTATGCTTAGATTATCTCTTCCTGGTGAAAGACTATGTACTGTGACCGTCACACTAAGCGGCTTGTGATGAAGAGTCTTCCTTAGCAGGACCAGCTCTGCAACCCTCATGAAGGGACTCAGCTGGGACATGTTAAACCAGATCCATCCTGCAGTGCCGTACTTTGCTTCTTATGTAGAAACAAAAAACATTGGGTTAAAAATAAACAGAATTTATTTTATACATTTATTAAAAATGTTGTTTCCTGTGGAAATAATTTCTTCATGCCTTAAAATACCTTAAATGTAACTCTACACCCTTGCTTCATTTAATATACATGGAACCATGAATATGCAAATTAGTCCCCGCCTCTACTCAATCACACCAGCTCAGAATACCTGATCCACTCAGTTAAACGCTGTACAATTGCAAGTGGAATTATTGGTTTAATTCAGCCATATATGTTTGAACCAGAAACTGATTCAGGAGAGGAAGAGGAACAGTGTATTATGTTAGGGATAATCCATGGCTAGCTGTGCATTCATTGATTTAATTGTGCGACTTAGAGTCAAAGAACCACCCGACGCAAAGCATTTAAAACAGGGGATTTTACAACTAACCTTAGCTGTTTTAAATTCAATATAAATATGCTTTATTTTGTGTGGAAATAATTCAGTTGAGCCCAAGTCTCCATTACTAATTGTAAAACCCCACTTTAGAACTCAGTGTTCCTTCGTTGCTTCATTGAAGTTTATTGTATTATGTAGATGTAACCAGTCCTACTTAACCCGCATCGAGCAGGATTTGAACCACCGTGGGAGGCGGGACACTAAAGACTGCAGTCTTTAGCGTCTTACTAGCTTGCTTCCATTACACTCACCCCCCTAGACCTCACTCCCAACTGAGTCACAAGAGGTGCGCTAGCAACTGACTCTAGAGACTGCGGTCTTTAGTGTCCTTGTTAGTGCGCCCACCTCCCATGCCGATTCAAATCCCGTTCGGAGCTGGTCCAGTCAGTGTAGGGGGGTCAGTGTAACGTAGGGCAGTAAGAGCTGTGTGTAAACATCACTCCCCTAACCTCAAGGGGCACGCTTGGGACTGCGGTCTTCGCCTCCCATGCCGGAAAAACTGGTTTGAGTCCTGCTACGAGTACAAAGATAGTATTATGAGAAAGATTGACTAAGCAAGCATATTACCTACATCTGATATTGTCAGAGTTCTGTTGGGATGCTATTTTAGTTTCATTTTCACAGACATTTAGTTTGTTTTTCTATAGTCACATGTTCTCCTTTGTCTTACTTTCCCGCCAATCATTAGTTTTGGTCACTGATTAATCGTCACAGTTGCTTGTCATTTTGTTCATTATCTCTGTCTAGAATTGACATTTTACAAGATGTAATATAAGTCTAAGGTGTCCCAAGAATGTGTCTGTGAAGTTTCAGCTCAAAATACCATGTTTTAACTGCCTATTTTGGTGTGGAATTAAAAATGCTCTGATTTGTGGTGTTTACACCTTTAAATGCTCATGCTCCCCGCCCCCAAGCTTTACAAACTGTTCGTGATGCAACATATTAGATCACGTAAGTGTGGCATGTATTTTGTGGATGTTTGCTAACATTTGATTCTGAACGAGTTTGATAGTGTGCTGCGGGGCTAACGGGGCTAAAGCTACACACAGTTGGAGAGACTAGATAAGAATGCAGATGCGTTTATGAATTATACAGACTACAAGCGTTTTCGGGTTAAAAATGAAAATAATGACATGGCTTTGGTCTCCGTGAATACAGTAAGAAACAATGGTAACTTTAACCACATTTAACAGTACAGCAACATGCTAACAAAATATTAAACAAAATAAGACAATTTACAAATATCACTAAATATATCATGATGTCATGGATCATGAACAGTTATTATCGATCCATCTGCCATTTTTGCTATTGTCATTGCTTGCATGCTTCACAATACCTGCAGAACGTCTGATGATTTGGCTGTGCAGCCCTTAATACTGCCTTGAACATGGGCTGGATTATGCAAAAGTTGGAGGCGTACATATTAATGATCCCAACTGTTGCGTCACAGTCGGTGTTATGTTGAGATTCGCCTGTTTTTCCGTGGTGTTTTTCACGCAGGAGATTTACATATGAAGGAGGAAACAATTGTGTTTGTGGCTCATGGTATGTCATTTTACATGTACAGAACCCCTATTATTCAACTATGCCAAGGTAAATTCAGTTTTCATTTCTAGGGCACTTTTAAAGTTCCTCTCTCGTTGAGCGGTATTGTTTGAGCATAGCACACTGTCTTGCATCATTTGGATTGTTATTTGCCTACTTTCTGAGTTCTTTAATAAATCCTGTTTTATTTTCTAACCATCAGCGTTACAGATATAGTATTTATTCTTCAGGTCAGTCTTATATTCAAAATAAAAAAATCAGTTTTGTCTGATAAGGAAAGCGATATCTTTGACTTAGTATCCTTTCAACAGGGGATTTCACATGATACCGCTAAACAATTAATTTGCGTCTTATAAGGTGTTGTTTAAAGTAAAAATAATGTCCTAAAATAAAACTTGTTTCATTCCCTTTCAATATAAAAGTCTTTGCTACTACTTTGCTAAAATTATAGTGAGTCCACCATTGATGCTCGCTGTGAGAAATGCTGCCAGTATAGATCCGGCAGAAATATCCATGTGGTATTAGTAGAACATCTCATGGCTGGAAAAAGCTCTTAGCCAAGATTAGCTAAGAACCAGAACTAACTGTTGTATAAATTAAATTGGAAAATAATGCAAAACAGATGTCACATATTTTTAAGGTTAAAATAAAGCTCAAATAAAGGGAAATTAATTGGCAATAATAAATGGTTTATATATATATATATATATATATAATATCTGAATTCTCAGCATCATTACTCCAGTCTTCAGTGTCACATGATCCTTCAGAAATCATTCTAATATGCTGATTTGCTGCTCAAGAAACATTTATGATTATTATCAATGTTGAAAACAGTTGTGTACTTTTTTTTTCAGGATTCCTTGATTAATAGAAAGTTCAAAAGAACAGCATTTATCTGAAATACAAAGCTTTTGTAACATTATACACTACCGTTCAAAAGTTTGGGGTCAGTAAGAATTTTTATTTTTATTTTATTGAAAAGAAATGAAAGAAATTAATACTTTTATTCAGCAAGGATGCATTAAATCGATCAAAAGTGACAGTAAAGACATTTTTAATGTTACAAAAGATTATATTTCAAATAAATGCCGTTCTTTTGAACCTTCTATTCATCAAAGAATCCTGAAAAAAAAAAAATATTGTACACAATTAATGTTTCTTGAGCAGCAGATCAGCATATTAGAATGATTTCTAAAGGATCATGTGACACTGAAGCCTGGAGTAATGATGCTAAAAAAATTTAGCTTTGCATCACAGAAATAAATTACTTTATAAAATATATTCAAACAGAAAACAGTTATTTTAAATTGTAATAATATTTCACAATATTACTGTTTTTACTGTATTTTTAACTAAATAAATGCAGCCTTGGTGATCAGACGAAACTTCTTTTAAAAGCATTAAAAATCTTACAGTTTCCAAACTTTTGACCGGTAGTGTATATATATATATATATATATATATATATATATATATATATATATATATATATACATACATATATAGAATTTTAATATTTAGTTTAATATTTTAATAGTTTATTCCAAATAAAAATATATGTTCTACTTTACCTTCAGTGCTCCGGAAACTCTGCACAAGAGTTCCATCTGAACCACTCAAGTCTCTTGCCTGTGTGTCCAAGGACTGGTAAACATGCTTCATGTAGGGGTGTGGCTTTGCTTGCTGAGGTGCTGACAGTTTATTTATGTGCAGCATCTCCAAAATAGCTTTGCTCAGGTCTCTATCCTCCGGTTCCTCCCACTCATCTTCCATTAACGCCAAACCATGAATCCCTCCTAGTCCTAAAAGACTAATTAGGAAGCATAAAAATGATGCTGAAAACCTCATTCTGCAAAAAAAGAAAGAACTGACAGATTTACTGAAGAAAGCCGAACCCTGATTCACCGACAGCTCGGTCAGGAAACAGTGGGCACAGCAGAACCTCGCTTACTCATTAGTGGGTGGGTAGGATTCAAAGCCCATGCAACCAACAGCCAAACACTGAAAAAAACAATTACCGCTTTCCCACAGAAAACCCAGGAATGTCACACTCCATTTGACAGGCATTGTACTCTCAGTTTTTGTGGAAGTGCCGCAAAGTGAACAGGCTTGTTTTGGTTTGAGGCTTCAGTTCCTTTCACTTACTTGAATCAAGGGCTCTTTTCAACTAGTGCTCTTTCTCAGTGTAAGCGGATAGTGCTCATCTCATCTATGTTCATTAACTTTTGCATTCTTGGCACAAACAAAGTATCAAGTGCAAGCTCTTCATTGTAACCTTGAGGTTCATTTTGAAACCTTAAGTTTTATTTTGGAAAGTTGTGGATAATAATTTAGCAATAGACTTTATTATTATTTAATTTCATGGCTGTTATTTTTAAAAACACATGGATGGATTATTATTTAATTAAAGGGTTAGTTCACCCAAATATGAAAATTCTTTAATTACAAACCCTCGTGTTGTTCCACATACGTAAGACCTTATAGTTTATTTTGGAACACAAATTAAGATATTTTTAATGAAACCTGAGAGAAACCCTCCATAGAGATCCAAAGCAAATACCACTTTCAAGGTCCAGAAAAGTAGGAAAAACATCATTAAAGTACTCCATGTGACTGCAGTGGTTTAACCTCAAATTTATGAAGTGAGTGCTTTGTTTGCGGAAAAAAAAAACCATAATGTGTACGCGCTTTGGATAATATTATTTTGTAAATAAAGTGGTAAACTATATTTCTTTTGCACAAAGCACTCGTGTCACTTCATAAAATTGAGGTTAAACCACTGGAGTCATATGGAGTACTTATGAAAGATGTCTTTACTTATGAAGATGTCTTTACTACCTTTCTGGACCCTGAATGTGTAAATTGCGGTGTTCCCAATTGAGGGACTGAAAGCTCTTGGATTTCTTAAAAAAATATCTTCATTTGTGTGGTCTTACGGATGTGTAACGACACGATGGTGAGTAATTAATGACAGAATTTTCATTTTTGGGTGAACTATCCCTTTAATGGCAGAAAATATAAATTTGGACTCAGTATAATTATTGAGAGATTGATCACAAAAGTCTTTTTGACAACAAGATTTTGGTACAAAAATTCCTGAGAATGACCTTACACTGTCCTGGCTGGAAATTACCAGTACCTTTTTCATCAGTTTTACGGACGTTTCCTTCCACCCTAAAACACAACACAATGCAATTCATAATTCACATGTGAAGAATCAATATAGAAAATTCCTTCTTCTTACAGTGTACACTTGATACTTAAATAGTTGATGTACATGCGAAAATGTTCTTACTCAATAGTTTTGTCTTGTTTTCCAGTACAAATATCTAAACATTCTTAAATCAAGATACATTTACTTGAGAAGCAAAATGACTTTCTTGTTTACTGAAATATTGATCAATGCTTAAAACAAGAACAAAATCAGCTGAATTAAGTTTGTTTTTCTGACCCCACTAATCTGGCAGAAATGTATTCTTATTTTATCTTGTAATTTTACTTCTCAAGTAAATGTATCTTGATTCAAGACTTTTTAGATATTTGTAATGGAAAACAAGACAAAAATACTTTTACTCTAAAAAATACAAAACTCTTTTTTGCAGCACAGATTTAAATCTAGACTCTGCTAGACTCCATAACATTAGATCGGAAGTGAAGATACTGTAAACAACTGAAGTGACTTCAATCATATCATGCTGTTTGAATTTTGCTTATTTATACACTCTTTATATGAAAAGAATCACATTTCTTGAATTTGCAGACATGCTATTGAGGTTCTCCACATGAAATGGTTGACTTTTCCCACAAACTTCAATTAATCTGTTTTATGAGAAAAGACTTAGGAGTGATTAGTTTAGTTCGTATGTGTTCAAAACTGTGCAGTCATGGTAACTTAACTGAAAGGAAAGTGAAAAAGAGCAGAAAAAGTGTTGACTTTCTCCCTGTCTTTTCACACTCACTATGGCAATAACCACAGATTAATGGTGTTGTGAAGCTTTGAAACCTTGAGTATTATTTTAAAACTGTTATATTTCTTTTTGACCCTTTGCCTCCATAATTCTCCTTATAGACTGTAGTTGCAAACATCCAAATGTAATTGATGTAGTTTAACACAAAGTGAGTGTTATACAACTGAAAAGCAGATAGTCGCCTACTTATCAGTATATAAGGGGACCTTGACTCACTTCTTGAAACAATTTCAAGAGAAAAGTGTAGATAATCATACATGTCTGTGAGGAGGTCCGGTTAAACAACTTACCGCTGTTCTGTCTGTTTAGTCTTCAGAGCTATTCTGCTATGCAGAGCTACAGTAACTGCTGCAAGCTATTGTGAACACACAGAGAAGGAATGTTTTAGTAAAGGATCTCTGAGACTACGCTTAGATGAGAGATTAACATTGATTGTAAGGTCAAAGGTTACAGTGCAGAAGACACTAATGGTTATTGTGTGACAGAATGTCATTTGGACATTGTTCTACTAGAATTAAATTAATCTTGTTATATCTTGATGTTAATAGATAACCAAATGCAGTGGGACCCAAAATGAACAGGATTTGTGAGACAATAAATTCACTAAAACATGTTCGGTTACTCTTTATTTTAAAGAATTAGTTAACTTCAGAATGAAAATTTCCTGATCATTTACTCACCCCCATGTCATCCAAGATGTTTATGTCTTTCTTTCTTCAGTCGAAAAGAAATTATGGTTTTTGTGGAAAACATTCCAGGATTTTTCTCCATGTAGTGGACGTCAACTTCTACCAACGGTTCAAATTGCAGTTTTAATGCAGCTTCAAAGGGCTCTACATGATCCCAGCCAAAGAATAAGGGTCTTATCTAGCGGAACGATCGGCCATTTTCTAAAAAAAAATTAAAATTTATATACTTTTTAACCACAAATGCTCGTCTTACAGCTCTGTAATCCACCACGCATTATGTAATCACGTTGGAAAGGTCACGCGTGACGTAGGTGGAAGTACCGAGCAAGTATTTACAAAGTGAACGTGCAAAGACTAAGTCAAACGGCCTTTACAAAATAAGGTAAAATAATGATTTCGGACGATTTTGAAGTTGGAGGAGAAACTGCTGTGGTACTTCTGCCTACGTCACGTGTGACCTTTCCAATGTGATTACGTAATGGGCATTGCAGAGCAGTGCAAGACAAGCATTTTTGGTTAAAAAGTATATACATTTTTATTTTATTTTTTTAGAAAATGACAGCTCGTTTTGCTAGATAAGACTCGTCTGGGATCGTGTAGAGTCCTTTGAAGCTGCACTTAAACTGTAATTTTGACCTTCAACCCGTTGAACCCCGTTGAAGTCCAATCCTGGAATGTTTTTCTCAAAAACCATCATTTCTTTTCGACTGAAGAAAGAAAAACATGAACATTTTGGATGACATGGGGGTGAGTAAATTATCAGGAAATTTTAATTCTGAAGTGAACTAATCCTTTAAGGTGTCCTTGGCTCTGTTTACAACTAGTATGCGTTTTGGTCGATCGGATCACAATTAGACGATGCTAAATACAGGTATAAATGGGGTCTAAAACATTTTGAGCTTCTCCACTTTCGACCAGATTGCTTTCGTAGTGGATATGCTCATGTGCTCGAATGTGTTTGAACAGCCAATAAAGACCGCCTTCTCTCCTCCGCCTGCTGACCTAATGCGTAAACATTATGGGAAGAGCGCTAGCTAGACGGGATTTAAACTTTGTTGGCTGGAGACCCAAGTTTGGTTTGAAGACGAAAAATGTACCAAGCACAATGTTCTCTCACCATTCCTGATTTCTAACACGCACTCACAGCGTTCAGCGAGGTTGTGGCTGTCAGAGCAGAAACGAAAGCTGATGCTCTCTCCGTGTTTTTCCGTCGTCTCAGGGCGCATTCATATATAAATTGCGCATGCTTATTTTGTCCATTAGATCTGATCGACCAAAACGCATTTTAAGGTGTAAACAGGGCCCTTGTTACAGTGTAATTATACTTTTAAATACTGAGTAATATTAATTAACTACGTGTACTTATTATAGGGTTAGGGTTAGGATTAGGTTAGTTGCATGTAGTTGCTTAATTTAAAGTTATTACTATAGTAACTACATGTAACGTGTAACAAGGACACTGTAAAATACCTCATTTTCTAATTGTTGCATAATTTTTGTATATCCATTTGTATGACCACATATATGTTTGATTATTAATTTGCATTTTTTAATGCATTTATAACAGCAAAAATCTAAAAGGTGTTTAAAATAAAATAAATAGTTGTTTTTTAATGCAATTATTGTTTTGCACTTTTTGTGTCTTATGTGAATATACTTTACAATTCTGCACACTGGACTTCTACATAATATGGACATCTTCCTTGTTCATAAATCATTTACATATATTATTTTTTCTTACATTAGATAACATACATTCTTCTATTTTATATTTAAAGCACAATCATGAGGGGTGATTAGAGAACATAATCCACTACCTTTGTGTATGTGACAAATAAAAACTTGACACTTGAATAATAGTCACGTTGCCTAAAATACAGAGTTTTTCTTTGTGTTATTTTGAAGTTTGGCCCATATTATTTGCCAGCTACCCATTTAGAGACACTTAGAAAATGATTTCACAGTTCTTTGTGAACAAACATGCTATTTTTTTTTCAATGGCGTCATCTAGACACTCTTTGATGGAAGATCCCCTCAATCTGTCATTATCTAATGATGTGGTATGGTCAGAGCGTAGATTGCTTTTCTTTGATCTCTGTCTGTTTGGTTTGCCTCTCTTTTCTGATTGCCTCTGCATTTTTTTCTCTCTTCATACCCAGCCTCACTCCTCCCTAAAAGCCTCCGGAGCAGGACAATCCCACCTCCCTCTTCCGAGTTTCCACAGAACACCCTCCTCCTCCACTTCTCCCATCTCTTCGCAGGGGTGAGGATTGCCATCGGGAATTTTGTCAATTAGACAGTTTCTGTGGAAAGCGTTGAAGTGAAAAGGAGAAGATAAACAGTTGTGGAGTTATAAGTGCTATGATTTCAGGTAAGAACTTGTCTGTATATGTGCTCTGTGTGTGTTTGTATGTATGTGCAACAATGCCACTTGCTAGTTTTAAGATCTTGAGCTTGGAAAAGTGTTTTTTAAATAAAACGTATTATTATTATTATTAAAGATGAAGTGTGTATTGCTGTAAAGAAGTTAACATTTAGATCAACTGAAGAACAGGTTGAAGATGAGCAATTTAAGGTGTAAATTGTATATTCAGTAATAACAGTGTAATTATAGATGTAATTACAGAAATTGATGCTGGTATTTTTAAATATAAGGACAGTGTAAAAACATGTATACAAATGTGCATTGTATCAAATTATTCATTTAAATGTTAGTACAAACACTGTAAAAATAGTTTCATGATTTGTTATCTCAACATTTTCTCTTTTGTCAAAAATTAACATTAATTATCTAAGTTTATTTCTTTCTTTTCTTTTTCACAGTGTAGCAGTTAAAGACGCTTAATATAAAGTGGGACCGAATATCCTATTAGTTACATCTCTTTTGTAGATATTTTTATCAAATGAGAAATTATTTAAAAAGAATGGGAAAATGTACCTCAGATATTATTTTGATATTATCTAACCCAGCTAATGTTCTCACTGTGAAATGATTTTTAAATTTTAAAATCTATAACTTTAAGCTTTGGCAAACCCATCAGGTCCTTCTGTTTGTTGTCCATATGAGGCCATATGTGAATTTGTATAAGCTTTAATTTGTTTAAGCTTACACTCTTAAAATAAAGGTTCCAAAATCCATCCTACGTCATACGCTGGAACTCGACTCTCTCATTTGTAAAATTTATAAAGTTATAATTATGAATATTTTTCTTACAAAAACGCATCGTTTCGCTTCAAAAGGCCTTTATTAATCCCCTGGAGCAGTATGGATTACTTTTATGATGGATGGATGGATGTGCTTTTTTGGGCTTCAAAATTTCAGCTACTATTCACTCCCATTATAAAGCTTGGAAGAACCTGGATTTTTTTTATATATCTCAGATTGTGTTTGAGTGAAAGAAGAAAGTCATATACACCTAGGATGGCTTGAGGGTGAGTAAATCATGGGATAATTTTTATTTTTGAATGGACTAACCCTGTAACAGAAACCTTTTTTTTTTTTTTTTTTTTTTTTTAGTGAGAAGAGTATTTTAAACATCTAAAGAACCTTTTGTGCATTTTAAAGGTTTCATAGATGTTAAAGGTTCTTCATGGAACCATCAATGCCAATAAAGAACCTTTATTTTTAAGAGCGTAGAGTAACAATCCCCCAGACTGATAACCATACTCCCTTTTTTTCATCTGGGAGTCTTCAGCACTTGAAAACACTGAGAATGGTCATGCTGGTATGCTGCCAAATGGGGGCCAAAGCTGTTTAGAGAGTGAGGATGCCCCCCCCACCCCACCCCCCTTTCCCTCTGCTCATCTTTGCTTTGGAAATAGTTGGCTGCTCGTTACCCTGTCATTAGCGAGATGAGAAGCAGTGCACAGTGCTGTGAGGAAAGGCAGCCGATTTCTGCTGGCTCCAGCCGGTGTCTCCAGTCAGTCCCAGCTGTAGAGAATGCCCACTTCTTCACAGAGGAACGCATGTTTTTTTCCCGTGTGACCTAGAAATTGCAGCTCTAATAAGACCAGTGGAATGAAATGATAGTTTACAATGCCTCACCTTTTAAGAAGGACAGTTACCCTGTTGTTTAGCAGTTAAAACACTGAAACAAGGTTTTTTTTTCACAGAATGTATCTTGAGTTTGTTTATTTTTCTCACCCAATTTGTAGTTTTCTTAAAATAGCATACATCTAGTTTATACCTTAATACACTGTTTTCAAAGTTGTAAAGAAAACAAAGATTAGTGTGTTTTACAAGAAAACACTTTTTCAATTTTTCTATTTTAAAATTTTATTTCTAATTTACTAGCCATTTCTAAGTGAAAATAGTAGAATCTACACCATATATATATATAGATCAAAAATTATTGACCTGACCATGTTTTGCTTAAGTGTTATCTGACATAATTAAGATTAATTTTTTTCTGACACAGTTTAACTCAGAAATCTTCATATTTTATTACCCTTTATTTAAACTACAGTGAATAACTTTATTAATGAATGAAATGTTCAAGGTGTCTGAATAAATTTTGGTTTGACTAAATATATATATACACTTGCCCATATATATACATATAAACGTTACGTATATTTAATAACTTAATCAATTCTCTGAAATAATAATAATATAAAAATTAAGACATTCTCTTAATGAATAATTCATATTTTCATTATATCTTGTGCAGTTTTGCTGCTCAGGTAAATTTATGTTATCTGATGATTGATGATGAAATATTTTAATATTTAAAAAATATATTAAACCTTTTTTTGCTGCAATGTAACCTTTATTTAAAAAAGACCTCTATTGTCATTTTGATTTAACTGCACAGTTTGAACAGCACATTTTGTCATTGCTCATATTGTTTTTCACACTTGCTTTTGGCACATTTTGATGAAAGGAAAACTGCCCCCACATGTTTGAATGGAACCAAAGAGAAGTTTAGAAAGAGTGCAGAAGGGTCCGGGCCACCCACCCAGTCTGCCTTGGGGTTTCCTGACTGGAGCCTCTTAATCACTGCTATATCTACACGAAAACATTCGATCGTGAATCTTGGCTAAACTTGGAAATCTCTTCCCCTTCCTCCAGCCCTCATCATAACGAATAAACAAATGTTACTAAAGTAATATCCAGTTAGTACAAACAAACCACTGTGAAATGCTCTCATAACATCAGCTGGCTTTAATTGAGTCCTGATTGCTTGTGACTGGTAGGATTGTTGTGCGTAAAGGCCTGCGACTTTTGTGGTTTTAAATGTCACTGTTTTTACTCCTGTCCTTTAAAAAAACTTATATAAAAATTTAGATTACATTTTAATAATATGAAAGAAGAGTTGTAATAGCTTACTTGTTTGGCATTATATATTTTTGTTATATGAGAATAAGAAATGTTTTTCTGTATATGCAAACAATATTTTATGGTACCCACATAGCACCGTTTGTTGGCTGGTGAGATGTTTGCATCTCATATTCCACATCTGAACCCAGCAGCCATTCTGGGGAGATGCTGGTGGGATTGTTCAGGTGTTTACCTACATGAGAGCAAGACAAAAGTTCAAAACATTTTTTTCCATTGAACTCATTTGTTCTCAAATCTGTCTTTGTCTCTTGAATGCCTTTTTGCTGGAACCCTTCCTAGTCAAGCCTCATTACAATTTTGTGTTTACCTGAACCCATGAAGGATCCCTTCAACACTTGTCTGTTGAACTTGCTCCAAACCTACAGAGAACATCCCAAACAGGGGTGAACCATATAATCACAGACTGTACAGCATGTAGAATCATGCCCTGAGAACAGCGCTGACAGTTTCTAAACTGTGAGATCACACAAGCAGAGTTGGGAATGCACTGTGTGTTTGATGTGGTGTGCGCACAAAAACGCCTGAAAGTGCCTCAGAGGCACTCAAGGGACTTTAAGCCATTAATCAGAGGGTAGAAACTATGTTTTGTTTTGTTTTGTTTTTTTGTGGAAAAGTACTTAATCTAGTAATTAACAAAAATAAGTTATTATACATGTGAAAAAAAAGAGTACTTTTTAAATAATATATACTTTAAAAGAATTCTACGTGGCCCTTTGCAAAGACCCGCCCCCGTTGCTTCGGTCGACAAGCCATGACGCTCTCATGTAGTAAAAAATACATCGCGAAGCAAAGAGGACACTGACAACGCGTCGACAGAGCAGGTTACTTTTGATATGAAAGTCTCAAATTTCAAATTTTGTAATTTTTAAAGAAATTTAAACAATAAAAACTGTTTTGTGGCTCTTGAATGTGTCGTGACAGATCGCTGTAGCGCCTCAGTTCAAGCGGCTCGTAAAACGATCATCTCTTCCTACTAGTTAAGTATAGCATCAAATAAACATGAATGAACATCAGAAGGAATCTCATTTCAACCTTGGAAAGATGTCAGTACACAATATTTTTTAAGTTCAAGTCCACCGACCTTAATCTACTAACTCCCATGACTGCTTTGTCGGACAAAATGGCAGATTCAGCGTTATGATTGGTTAGATCACCTGTCAATCAAAATCCTGGCGAAGGGCTTAATGAAAATATAGTATATAGTGTAAACTTATGTTAAATG
This sequence comes from Elopichthys bambusa, assembly GCA_037101425.1. Taxonomy (NCBI): domain Eukaryota; kingdom Metazoa; phylum Chordata; class Actinopteri; order Cypriniformes; family Xenocyprididae; genus Elopichthys; species Elopichthys bambusa. The sequence goes on along the minus strand of CM074432.1, from coordinate 42,614,615 downwards.
TAATTACCTCGATTTTAGAGTGTTTTAGAATGTTTTTTTTTTTTAACTTAAGACTTAAATACATCTTTATTTGTAATTTTATTATGTTATTATCTTTGATATGGTTAAAATATGGTTAAAGTGTACTGTCAAATGTACTGAAATATACTTTAGTACAATATACTTTAATGTAATTTCTTTTGAAACTTGCATGTCATATATTTAAATGTATTTGTAATTACATATTTGTAATTATTAAGGTTAGTACATTTAAGTACATTTGAAATGTATAAACTTTAAATGTAATATTGAATAACAGTATTTCAAATGACACTTTACATGTGCTTCAGTCTGTTAGTGGACACATAAAAAAAGTGACCCTCAAGCCATCCTAGGTTTATATATATCTTATATATCTTTTTTCAGACTAACACATTCAGAGATATATTTAAAAATATCCAGGAAATTCCAAGCTTTATAATCATAGTGAATGGGGGGACATTGAGGGGGGACTTGCACTAAACGAGTAACCCCTGACGCGATGTATGACGCAGGATGTAGGAGTATTGTAAGCTTAGACGGCTCTTACGGTTCAAACAAATAGGGCTGTGCAACAAACTCAAGCTCCTCTTCTCTTATATCAAAATCCTTCAACATTTTTCTTTAAATTGATCGTTTTAGACTTCTGATTTGTGACTGGTGTTTTGTTTTGCTCTATCCTCTGCGCTTCTGCGTCATGCGTCGGGTCAGAGGTTACTCTTCCGCTGCAAATCGATGCGTACGGCCGTCTGCCAGAAGCTAGTTATTATAGTTAATAAAGTTTTAAATATGGATATTTTTAAAATATATCTCTGATTGTGTTCGTCTGAAAGAAGATAGTCATATACACCTGAGGGGGAGTAAATCATGGGATAATTTTCATTTTTGGGTGAACTAACCCTTTAAGGGTTTTCCTGACATAGGTTTTTTTACCCATTAAATAATTTTAGAATTGTCCTGTTTGTAATGCAGGATATTCTTTACACCTTGACTTATACTTACTGGACTTGGGGGGGGGGATGGTTGGGATGGGCTGCAGTGATGTGAAAAGGTTCCAGTGCTAATCTTTGCAAAGCACAACAAGGAATTTGGTCCTTTTTTGGAGAATAACCTGTGAAGAGAACACATAATCCTCACTGTTATAGACTTCCTGGGGCTGCAGTGTGAAAGCTTAGCTTACAAAACACACAATCCTCTTTCCATCACATTACGGCAGTGGAGTTGATCAACATCCTCGTGACCGTGTTTAAGTAAATGTTCAAATTCGGTGTGCTTTTCATCCTGGAGGCATTTCGGTCCTCAAATCTGATTGGTCGAGCAGTGTTCCAAGAGTGCTGATAACAGTGCAACAGCACTGTTTCTATTAATATGTGTTTATATCACAATGTCTGTATGTGCTTGATAGTTGGGGGGTTTTCAGTGACTCTCTCTGCAGATGGCAGAGACAAGTGTCTTTATGAGTGAGTCATTGAATCATTCATTCAAATTATTAGTTAAAAATGCTCATTCAGTGAATCATTCAGCTGATTCATGAAACCAGTGAGTCATGGAATCATTCACTCAACTGATTTGTTCAAAACACTGATTCATTCAGGAACGAAACACTGTTGCTGCATCCAAATTTGCATACTATCTGTCCTAAATAGTATTTGAAATTAGAATTACTGTGTCCCAAAATGTAGTATGTTGAAATGAGTATTCCAAAGATACCCGGATGATCTACTATTTCCGGTTAGAATTCAAAGTGCAGATCTAATATTGCCCACAACCCATTACATGTTGGACGAGGAACACGAATAAAAAGTGTTTAAAACGACGGTTAGGTACACTGTAAAACTCAATAAGTTCAGAATACTCAAAACATTTGAGGAAACTTATTAATCTTGTGCAAAAACACACCAAATAACACTTAATTTCAACATATATTTTCATTATACAGTATGACACAAAGCATGCTGGGAATTAGAAATCTGCTGCAACTTAATCATATTAAGTTCAGCTTACTACAATCAAATTTTGAGTTAATGCAACTTTTTTCTAATGATTTTTTCTTAATGAAAGTACAATCACCTTTCATTATTATTTGAGTGAAACAAACTCATTTCATTTAATTAATTTCACTGTTTGGTTTTACAGTGTAGCGAGACCAACGGTTAAGTAGAGAGGTAGGTTTGAGTGATTAATAATCAGTATCTAACCTGACGAAAAAATATATATTCAATGTTATCCACATTATATTTCATCTGCAGCAACACTGTGAACTTTTATAAAGATACATTTGGAAATTAACTTTTAAATGCATCATTATGCACATACGTGAGAAGAGCTCTCTGCATGAAAGACACACGACTGGCAGATTAGCATGCACTATATTTCTTTCCAATATGGTAGGAAATTAAATTAAATTGAATGTGGAGGGTTTTACCTGTGACAACATGATTGACAGGGCAGTTTAAATGGTGACAGGATGCACGTAACTTAGCGACAGAGTGGTCTGTTAAAGCTGCAATTATGACGTAGTATGTCCTAAAACTTGCCTACTATTCTGCTACTATTCTGCTACTTAAGAAAATCACTTTTTTCAGTATGGGGGTTTTATTACTGAATTGAGAGCATTTGTAAGGGTACTACATTAAAATGTTTTATTTCTATATAAAAAGATGGGCTAAAATAGCCTGTAAAGAATTTGATGTGTTTAAAAGTTATTCTTAATTCTTAGTCATTTCTTAGCTTAGATAGAAACATTTTCTTCTGAGAGACCTGGTTGTGAGGTACTAAATACATGCACCATGTATGAGGACAGTGAAACCATGTGCCCGCAATGAAAAGCATGATGTAATGCCAAACTAAAGGTGTCTGGACTGGAAGAGAGTTAAACAAGGGTTTGGGAACTGGATAGGGAATCATTTTACCACATCTGGTTCCAGGTATCATATATGTTTCCATCAAGGTGCCGCACATGGTCAAGATGAAAAGATGATTCACTTTTCCTCAATATTGTCTGACATCACATGATTGAAATGCTATAAGGCACCAGTTTAACCACCTTTTCATGTTTTATAATGTGATTGTGCTAGTAAAAAATGAACATTGATAAAACATGATATCAAACTGTGGATCACTGGATTTCTGGATTGCTGGAATAGTGTTAACCTAAATCCTGTTGTTCTTTTGTTATTTGCAAGCTAAACTACAGCATTTGCTGTAAATAATAGCTTAATATAAGTAATAGACACATTGTTATTCCCCTAGCTCGCTACATCAACAGAAAGAAATCTGTGTTCAAACCCATGTCTCACTCTGCTCAAGGTGGGATTTATTCCTTCATCATGTCTGATCATTCATCTAGTGCTGCAGGAGGCCCTTATGAAAAAAAAAAGAAAAGAGTACTTATTATGAAATAATGTACTTTTATTATCTTTTAAGATAAGTGCAAGTTGAATGTAATGTTTTTGGACACTTGCATATTAATTGAAATTAAATAAAAAAATTTAATTTATATTAATTGCAATATAAGTGCTTTTTTGACCCACTTTAAGGGTTAGTTCACCCAAAAATGAAATTTCTGTCATTAATTACTCGTTCCACACCCGTAAGATATTTTTAATGAAATCCGAGAGCTTTCTGACCTCCTTATAAACAGCAATGTCATAACCAATATCAAGGTTGTAAAGACACTGTTAAAATAAACGTGACTGCAGTCGTTCAACCTTAATGTTATGAAGCGACGAGAATACTTTTTGTGCCAAAAACAAAACAAAAATAACGACTTTATTCAACAATTTTGTCTCTACCTTGTCAGTCTCCTATGCAGTTGACGCAGTGTTTATGTCAGAACACCGGCTCAGTATTGGGCGACGCTGTTCACATGAGCAGAACAATGTATGCGTGTGATGTTGACGCAGAAGCCGGCCAATAATGAGCCGCCGTTCGGATGTAGAACACGGAAGCTCTGCAATGTGTCTTCAATGTCAACTGCGTAGGAGACTGACAGAATAGAGTTTTGTTTTTGCGCACAAAGAGTATTCTCGTCGCTTCGTAAGATTAAGGTTGAACCACTGTAGCTGCATAGACTATTTTAACTATGTCTTTACTACTTCTCTGGATCTTGAATGTGGTAATTTCGTTGCTTTCTATGGGAGATAAAAAAAAAAACTCTCAGATTTCATCAAAAATATTTTTGTGTTATGAAAGCGAACTAAAGTCTTACAGGTTTGGAACGACATGAGTAATTAATGACAGAAATTTAATTCTCTTTAAGTACTTTACATGTACTTTAGCATGTTAGTCAACACATATAACACAGGTGTACTTCTTTAAAGCATGACAAAAGTTGTTCTTAAAACAATTATTTAAAATATACTTTAAAACTTTTTTGACATTATTACAAAGTGCATTTTCCATTTTCCAAAGTACAGTATCCATTTACATACTATGTCCTTATTATAGTAATTACAATAACTGGGTAATAACTAGGTACTAACCCTGAACCTACCCCTTAACCTTACCTTAATCCATATAGTTACCTTATATTAACCAATACTTTCTTAGGTAAGTGCACTGTAAGTACATTTAAGTGCACATACTGTAAAATTAAGTGCAACCATGGCCTTTTATTTAAATTATATTATCTGCAAGTACAGTTCCAAAAAAAACCCCTGCACCTTTTACGAAAAAAGAGCACATTCCATAAAGTTAAGCACACTTCTTTTTCTCAAGGGGTACATCAACCCTCTTATACATTTAGGAAGAAGAAACAAGACTTGTCTAATGGTAAACAGAGCAGAGGCAGTAACTCACTTCTGTTCTTTGTGCTCATGGTTTTGTGTTCAGTCATTTTTTAGAGCTGTCTGTGTTTTCTTTTTGTTTCTCGCTGTATTTATGTTGAGTAGACCCTGTTTGTACCTCTATGAAATTTCACGCCATTCCAACAAAATAGACTGATTACTATCCGACCATCTTGCTTTTTAAGCTTTGAAACACTAGATTAGACTTTTAACCTGAGGCCGTGGAACAATCTTAGAAAAATTGGGTTTTCCAAAGGCAAAAGACAGCAAGAAGAAAAGAGGAGAGGCCTATAAAAGAAAACATGTCAGTGAGTAAACAAAGGTGGACTAATTCCAGATGTATTGCTGCTAGACTTGACAAATGTGACCCAGTGAGCTCGAATTCATAGAAATGTACTGTGCAAATCCATTGGGTATTTCATTGTTTTGTTTAGAAGTAACTTGTAAATAATTGGAGAGCCAAAAATCTGACTTAAATTAATTTTGTTTTGATAAAACAAATTTGATTAATAAACTACAGGGGGGAAAGATTATTTCAGTATGTTGGGAGTCTGGAAGAAGGTTTTCAGATGTACGTATTGGGAGTTGATCACTTTGAATACTGCATTACTGTGTGTGTCTGAATGAAGCTGTAAGGTGAAAAGCATTTATCATGTGTTTTAATGGCACTTTTAACTGCAGGTGGAAGAATTAACAATCTTTAGCAGTGTGTTCAGTGCTGACAGATCAGACAGCCTCAATCTCCAAACTGGCCATTTCAGGGCCTGGGGATTGTTTAAGGTCAAAGGTCATTTTTTAAGTTGACATCTCACCTCAGTAGGACTGGGCTCAGGAGTTTTTTCCTCTATCACTCAACAAACATGTCAGAAAGAGTTTTAGCCTTAAACTGAAGAGAATGTGGTTCTCAAATTCCTTCTTTTGCCAGTTATTTGTTGGATCAATAGAATAGTTGCATCTTCTTTCCCCATTTTTGCCACTCTTTACTTGTGAATCTCACGAAGAGCACCTCCTGATCACGTGCAGATCATATTTCACCCCAAAATAAAACTATTATGAACAATCTATATATATATATATATATATATATATATATATATATGTGCATTACCAATGTGTTGTTATGCATCTGTAGGTTATTCTTTGGTGATTTTTGTTAGTTTCATTAATGTAATACAAAAAAATGTTTAATCCACATAAATTAAAGGAAGCAAAACAAACACTACCATGACTACTTCACAATTTAAAAAACATACCGATATTTATTTTTTACATTACATTAATGAGAATGCTATATATATTATTTATTTATTGCACTATTTATTGGTTCCCCCTATCCATTATCCACCAAAAAGATTTGGGCTATAAATGTCATTTCTGAATATGAATGTTTATTATTATTCTATTATTATTCTGTGTTTATAATAATCATAATAAACAATTATTCAAAATATCAGAAGCCTTGTATTTATTATTAAATAATAATTATTATTAATTATTATTATGATTCTGATATTTTGTATTTTTATATTTTCATTTTTATTTTAAGTTTTGTTGTGCTTTTGTCATTTTAATTTTTTGTTTTCTGTATGTTTAGCTTAATATTAACTTTAATAATATTAAAAATAATGATAATAATTTTTATGTTTTGTCATGTTTCTTTTTTTCTTTTACATTATTATTATTATTATTATTATCTTATTAATATTAATGTAACTATGCAGAAACATTTAAAAATAGGCTTAATTTCCTTTGACCTTTGTGGCAAAATAAAGTGTAATAATATTTTTGTCTGTTTTCTTTTTAGATGTCACATTTCATATGATGAATAGAGAGAGAGAATGGGATACTGATTAATGACCTGAAACTGTCTCAGAGTAATATAAAAAAAAAAAGTGGAGATGACTTTGTATGAAAATATTCTCTGGACAGAGAAAGATCAAACAACTGTTCCTCCAGTAGATTTGTCCATTCCCTCACTACAGAGGTCCTGATCCACACAAACTGAACAGAATGACTGCTATAGACAGGACATATTTGCCTTTCCTCTTTCTGGGACTTCTCCACCAGATTCAGGGCTCTCTGGTAAAAACCAATCTTGGTCTTAAGGTGAAGAGGGGGCAGTCAGTCTTTCTGCAGGAGGAGGACTTGCAGTTTCATATACCCAGAGACAAGGATGCCTGCAAGCTGGAAGTTGTGCTGAACGAGCCCATTACACAGCGGGTCGGCACACTGTCCCCACAGGTAAACGATGTTCATTATTTCTGCATGCATTTCTCTCTTCATATTATCCAACAAACATTTAGTGATGAACAAACAAGAAATGTGCTTAGTTGTATTTTGTTTTGAATGTGCACTTATAGGTTTACTTCAAATCTTAAAGGTAAAAAACTGTACTTGAATAGAATATAATAAGAAGATAAAAGTGTACTTAAGGGGGGTACACTTACATGGCTGTTTCTTAACAGACTTTTAAAACATGCGCTTTGTAATAATGTCAAATTAAAGTTTTACTTTAAAGAGGCTAAATGTAGAATTGTTATTAGCGACACCAGTGGCCGTTAAGTGAACTGCAGCCAACGACTTATTGCTCGTGCTTGCGCTCGTAACAAAAAAGACACTGAACGTGATTCAATGCACAACACAACCTCTGCGTCTGTTTTCAGGCCTTCCCTCTTAGTTCTGTCCACCGCTGGAAAAAATTTCTAACATTTCCGTGGGTCCTACAGCTCTTGCCTGATCATAACCCTTCTTTTTTCAGTGATATTCCTCTGAGCTTTTCTCTTTTTGTAATGTCTCTCAGCTACCTCCCTTTCTACAGTCATCTTCAAATCTCTCTCTTGCTCACACTCTCTCCTCCCCCATTATGAGTGAATACGCCTTCTACTGATGATTGGCTACAAGTGTGTTGTGCTCGGTCCGATCCACTTTTGTTGTGTTTGAAAGTGAATTATATTTTGAAATGTATGAAGTTCGCTACTCCGGTCTTGTGTGCTTTATTATTTAATAAATCCTGACAGATACCACAACTTTCAATAGCGTTTCTCAGAAATTCTCCTTTAATTTTTGTTCTTTCTACAACTAATTCTCATTTGATAGGTTTTTGACTGTCACTTTTTGGCTGATGAAGTAAAATACACTCATAATGGATGTCCGATTTTAAAAAAGGATACTGTTAAACTTCGTCTGTACAGGTACGTTTTTCATGCTGCTGTAAACTTTTACATAAATACAGTATATGGAAATATTTGTGGAAGACAGTCAGATAGTAAACTTTTGGTCTTTAAGAATATGGACATTTCATGAAGATTTCTTTGTTTAGATTTACAGAGACAGAGACCTACAGTGAGCTGTTCTCTCTCAGTGTTGAAATCATGGAGCCTGACTGTAATGTGATTAGGTTTGGATCACAGAATCTCGAGGTGCCAGAGTTTTATGGCCTCTCCAATGTCCTGGACGGTAATGTTGTGTCCTTCCACTATGAACATCGACATAATATTGAGTGCACAGTTCTGGTGACAACTTTGGAGACGCATCTACCTGTTCACGGTCAACTAGTCACTGGGGAACCGGAGAAACCAGAGGGACCGAGAGGGGATGAACCAGATAGCTTTGTTCCTCTTCGAAGACAGCTGGGTAAAATCATAACATAATAATAATTTACCAGTTTTCCTACATTCCTACTGCACAAATGTGCTTTAAAAAAGGTAAAATTCATGAGAAATGAAAGCTAAAGGCTGCTAAAATATTCCATTATGTCATAATTCACTTTAGTGGCAACTTTTATCCCAACTTTTCTTTCTTGTTTTTTCTTAATAAAATTACAAATGAACACTGAGATATATGCTGCAGTATGCAAGTTTTTGGATTGGAAAAAAGATCATTTTTGCAGCTGATAGTATGATTTTATTTATGTATTTAAAAAAATGTAGGTTTTCAGAAAACACTGCTGGTCAATAGTTTGGAATAATTAAGCTTTTTTTAAAATGTTTTTGAAAGAAGTCTCTTATGCTCACCAAGGCTGCATTTATTTGATCAAAAATACAGTAAAAACAGTAATATTGTGAAATATTATTACAATTTAAAATAACCATTTTCTATTTGAATATATTTTAAAATGTAATTTGTTCCTATGATGCAAAGCTGAATTTTCAGCAGCCATTACTCCAGTCTTCAGTGTCACATGATCCTTCAGAAACCATTATGCTAAATTATTCCAAACTTCTGACTGTAAGTGTACCTGAAAATACTTCAAAATATACCTTGATTTCATTTGAGCATTATGAGCATTATAGCATCTAGAGAAAAAATTAATTAATCTGTTTTGTAGTTTAATATTTGGACATCATTTCCTCTCCCCTGCAGATAATAAAGCTCGAGCTCATTGTAAAAGTGACGACTGTCTAAAGGGTCTTAAACTGCTAAAGATCACCAAAGTACCATGCAATGATTTCCTCATGATGGGCATCCGCTACCAATACATTGACCCTCCATCTCCAGACATAGATTACATCGCCATTAGACTGGACCTCACAGACACTCGTAGCAGGAGCATAATTCAGGTGCACATTCTAAAATTAAAGCATTTTCTCATTACTGCATTTTTACTCTACATTATTAACACCAGTTCTGCCCACCTCCCATTCAGTCAGAGCAGGCCTGGATCCCGGTAACCATTAAAGATGCTATTCCCAACCAGCCGCCCAAGCCTGCTTTCATGTCCATGTTCATCTTAGAGGTGGACCAGTTCATCCTGACTCCTCTCTCCACGGCAACTCTGGATGCGGAGGATGATGAGACGCCCAAACAGAGACTGGTGTTCAACATCACTAACCCTCCTAATGAGGGCTTCATTACTCATCTGTCTGATCACACCAAACCCATCTCCTCCTTCACCTGGATGGATCTCAACGACATGCTGATCAGCTACCAGCCTCCAAACTCCAGTCACACGCAGCGTAGGAACTATGAGGTAACCCTTGTGGAAAAAAAAATACAATTTAGCATACTTTTACAAAGAGTACTTAAATAATATACTTTAAAGGGGTCCTATTATGCCCTTTTTCAAAGTCTTGATTTTGTTTTGGGAGTGTATTATAATAGGTTTTCATGCTTGATTGTTCAAAAAAACGCAAAAAACTTGATTGTTGGGAGGGAGCATTATTTTTCACATTTCACATTATTATAGCTTCTTTCCTCCAAGTCTGTCTCAAACATCCCGCTTAGTTCAAGTTTTGATGAAGCCCCTCCTGCCGAAATACAAAATATGCTCAGATTGGTTAGCTGGCCCAGTGTGTTGTGATTGGTGAACTGCTTAGAGCGTGTTCCGGAAATGTCACGCGCCTTACCATAACCGTGAGTTTCATCTGACTGACACATTTTCTAAGTTTGTCCTCCTTAGCAAGGTCAAACAAATAGGTTTTAGAACCGGGGTGGAAAAACAGCGTCTCTTTGACATGGCAACAAGATGCTACTAAAGCAGGTCTTCTCTAGCACAGCTCACGAGCTTTGTAACCTTGCAGATCTTTTTTTATGCTCAAACAGCAACATTACACACTAAGTTAAAAAGTATAATAGGACCCCTTTAAACTGTGAACTGAATATAATGTTTTCTGACCCTGCATGTTATTTACAATTATGTGAAAATATATTAATAATTAAAATATATTAACTTTAAATCAAACAACACACTAAAGTGTAAATTTCTACTAGGTGGAGTTTGAAGTGCATGATTTCTACTTTGAGAAAAGCCAGCCTGTGATGGTACATGTGTCAATCAGGACAGCTGAAACCAATGCACCAAGAGTATCATGGAACATGGGTCTGTATTGTGCATCATTTTCATGTATACATACTTCATGTCGCTCTGTTCTCATCTCAGTGCTTTGCTTTAAAATCTTTTCTTAAAAAGAACATTTGAAAATTGGAGACTTTTTTCCCCTCCAAATAGGACTTGTTCCTGGACCTGAAGTTTACCTTAAAGCAAATTTAGATGTTCTTACTGATGTTATACATGTTATTTTGGAAGTAAGAGTTAAAGATTTAAAGACCTTGTGTCACTGTTATAAATGACCCTGAACAACAAGTTAGAGGAATATGTCTAACTTGCCAAAATCACATTGAATGTAAAGGATATTAAGCTTTTTGTGAAATTAAATTAACTTTATTGAAGATCACACAAAACCGCAGTGAGTGGGATGATTAAATGCCAGGGAAATATCATCAATCTTTTGTTAATTAGTTAATTAAACCCTGAGTAGAAGTTAAGAAAGTTCAGGAAATTACAGTACCTGATGATCTGAAAGATCAGGATGTGTCATGAATGCCAGACAAATGATTTTCTCCTTCTGTCTATCAAATGAATAGGTCTCAGTCTGTTGGAAGGTCAATCTCGTCCAATCACATGGGATCAGTTGCAGATTGTTGACAATGACAACCTGAAGGCTGTGAAGATCATCACTGTGGATGGCCTGCAGCATGGCAGACTAACTGTTAGAGGTATACATACAGATTATTTTTCCTACCTTCGATTTGGAAAAATTAATCTGTTATATCTGTTGAGTCACATTCTCACTTCCACTGTATGTTTCTCTGTATGTTAGGTGGAAAAGGTTTCATGTTCACTGTGAACGATATTAAGGATGGTGCGGTACACTACCATCATGATGACAGTGACACTACTAAAGATTATATAGTTTTCCGGATTACTGATGGTTTACATCAAACTAGACACAAGTTTCCCATCAATATCCTGCCCAAAGATGACAGTCCACCCTTCCTCATTACCAATATGGTGCTGGAGCTGTCTGAAGGTCAGACAGGTCTTTTGAGAGGATCCATTTTGCAAGCCTGTGATATGGACTCCACTGATGACTACATCATGTTCAACATCACCAGACCTCCTCAGGCAGGGGAAATCATGAAGATGCCTGGTCCCGGGATAACAGGTGAGGAAAAGGGTTGTAGGCAAAGCTAGAAAATACTGTATATGCACCATATCAGATTAGTAGTATGAACCAAATCAATAAATTTCATTTTATATATTAAGAACCAAGAACACTCTAGCACCAGTCAAGAACCAAGAACACTCTAGTCTTGTACTGTCCTATTAACCACACAGAACAGTTATTTAGTAGGGCGTTACTAGGTGGTTACTAGTGAGTTGCTAGTTGGTTGCAAGGGTGTTGAATGGCTTCTAAGGCAGTTGCTTATTCAACACCCTTGCAACCAACTAGCAACTCACTAGTAACCACCTAGTAACGCCCTACTAAATATCTCATAATACCCTAGCACACATCCTAGAAACCACCCAGTACTCACTAGAAGCCAACTAGCAACTCCCTAATAATAACCCATAACACCACACAGAATTCCCAAGCAACTGCCTAGTAACACCATAGTAGCCACTCATAACACCCCAGCAACCACCTATGAACAACCCATAACTAGCAGTGCCTTAGAAACCACTTGGAACTCCCTAGCAACCACCTAGTAATGCCCTAGTAGCCATTTATAGCACCTAAGAACCAAATATTAATGTCCTAGTAACCACCCTTAATATCATAGCAACTTCCTAGTAACCACTGAGAACACCCTACCAAATGCCTGTTGCAACATCCTATAAAACACTCTGAACTCCTTAGCAACAGCCTAGTAATGCCCTAGTAACTACCCATTACACCCTAGCTATCACATATTAACGCCCTTGTAAGGTGATAATATCCTAGCAACCACCTAGCAACTCCCTAGTAACCACCCATAACACCCTAGCAACAGCCTACTGTTTCAACATCCTATAAACCACCCATAACTCCCCAGCAACCACCTATTGTAGCAACACCCTAGAAACCACCCAGAACTCCATAGCAAACAGCATTCACATTTTCTTTTGAAAAAATCTAATTCTCAATTCATTCTTGGGGAATGGAGTTTCCTCAGGATCCTTTAAATACCACAGCAAAAACTTTTTTTCAGGATACCCTGTTACCCGTTTTCTTCAGAAGGACCTCTTTCATTCTATCATCTACTATCGACACTCAGGCAGTGAGGTGTTTGATGACTCTTTTGAGGTGGTGCTCTCTGATTTTCATGACCCTCCTAATCTTTCAGAGCCTCAGGTAAGTTCCAAATTTCCTAAACATCCCCTCTGGGATCTCATAGGAGTCCATGTTATACTAAAGGTTTTAGCATCTTTCAGCTGTTTCCTCTAATCTGACTTTCCTCAGAGTTCACATGTTATTCACTAACCAGGTGATCTTTGCAGGTCATTGTGATTCAAATCCTGCCAGTACCTGATCAGCCTCCACAAGAAGCACCAGGTGTGACCAGGCACTTGGTTGTCAATGAGACAGATGTCACCTACTTGACCAAGCAACAGCTGCACTTTGTTGACTTGGAGTCACCAGATAGTGAGCTCACATACACCGTCACCACCCCACCTTTCTACAGCACCACCTATGGGTACAAAATGAAACTAGAGGCCTACGAGGTCCATAGCTGGACACATCTATTCAATTTGAACATGCAGCATATAACTTGACATGTATGTGATGAAAGAATTCAGGATGATGTTAATACTTGTACATTTTGATTTACAGAGGGTCTGATGCAGGAAGGTTGTTTCTGGTTGATAGCATCCCAAAATTTAACAAGGACCCAAACGCCCCGATGCTGAGACTTTTCACTCAGGTAAATACTCTGAACTAAGGTTAGACATATCATTTTTCCCAAAGCAATTGAAGCTGTAAACAATCCTCTCTTTGTAGAATGCAGTCAACTACATGAAAGTTGCTTACATGCCCCCCATCCTGGATATTGGACCCTACCCTCAGCACATCCAGTTTGTCCTGTCAGTGACCAACCAGCAAGGCAGCATGACCGCTGGAATCTGCTTCAACATAACAATCCTGCCAGTGGATAACCTGGCACCAGAGGTAGCCCTCATCTACCCAATCCAGAACAGACAATAATTATGGTGTTTGCTAGTGGATCTTATTGAGTAGAGTTGTGCTATTCCAATTTTTACTGTAAAATGGCAAAAAAAAAAGGTTGAGCTGGAAAGAGATTTGATTTGAGAGGACCACTCTCCATGTTTTGATGGCGCTTGGAGGGTTCAATCCTTACACTTTAGGTGGAGATAAAACCATGAATGGGTCATTGATTCATTAATGACCCATGAATAATAATAATATTCAATTAAAAAGAAACATACTTCTGGAAATATGTAAATAATATATTTTAAAAGAATATATGTAAGTGCGAACTGAAAGTAAGTCTTAATTTAATATTCTGTTCCATTTCCTTTAGTTCCTGTTTCTAGTTCTAGTTTTAGTTCCTGCTCTGTTTATTTTCGGTTTCCCTGTTCACGCGTTAATTAGAATTTTTGTTATTTTAAGCTTGTTCAAGTAGCTGATTTTACTGCATATATTAGCATAGTCCTAATGGTACACCTTGTGTTATAACTGTTTTTTAATGTTACTTATTATATTTTGCATAATTTTTAAACTTTGAAGTTACTAAGAGATTTAGTACTATAAAACACAAGTGTTGAGTGGTAGTTGAGTGCTAGGATTTGTTTCTTTTTGTCTTTAGGTACATGTGAGGCAGTTGACGGTGGATGAAGGGGGAGAGAGCTGGTTGAGTGAAGAACACATGCGTCTAATGGACCGGGACTCGCTTGAGGACTCTCTGCATGTGAAGCTGAAGACGGAACCTCAGCATGGCAGCATTTACCTGGATGGCACACCCATGAGTCCAGGCCAGACTTTTACAGTCAGGGATCTGAAAAACCTAAAAGTTAGGTCAGATGTGGTTCATCATAGTTTATTTGGGTTTATTGTAAACACTTTAAGTAGTATTTGACCTTGCTGGTTTATTTATCTTTAGTTTTGATTATTTTGTCTCAACAGATATCGCCACGACAGTTCTGAGACAGAACATGATGATATTAAATTCATTGCCACAGATGGGATAAATATTGCTGACTTTGTACTACATGTCAAGGTAATGGAGATTCATCTTGCAGTTACTTTTTTTATCACAACGGAAACACATGAAGACATCTAACAAATGTATTTTTGACAGGTGACGCTAGTCAACGATGAGGTGCCAGTGCTAGTGTCAGGTTTGAAACCTATTTTAGCCTGTGCAGAGGGACAGGAAGTGGTCATCACCATGGAGTACATCTGTGCCACAGATCCTGACAGTGATGATAGCACATTGATGTATATGATCGCCAGACAACCATATCATGGGGTAGTTCAAAGAAATGGCATCGTGGTGGACCGCTTCATTCAAGCAGATATAACTGCTGGCTTAATTTCCTATAGACACACAGGTAATATAAGAATAATAGTAATGGATTTCTTTAAGAATACTTTCAAAAAGAATTCTTATTAAGGAAGAATATACTAAAGTGAAAAGTAAATGTAATGTTTCGGATTTATAATATATTATAGTTTAAATTAATATTAAATGCAATTATTGAACTTCAGAGTGCCTTTTTGACCCACTTATGCCTCTTTTTAAGAGATGTAAAATAAGTCTCTGATGTCCCCAGAGTGTGTATGTGAAGTTTTACCTCAAAATAGCCCACAGAGAATTTTTTATAACATGTTAAACTTGACACTTTTGTGGGGTTGAGCAAAAATGCGCCGTTTTAGTGTATGCCCTTTAAATGCAAATGAGCTGCTGCTCATGGCCTAAGAGGGCGGAGCTTCAAGAGACAGAACAATCTCACGCACTAATAATGTCAGAAACTCTCTGTAGCTGTGTTTAGTTCGAATCGGAGTCTGAAAATGATCCCTACAGAGCCAGAGAATATATGCTGCATGGAGACAGAACAGGTATAGTTTAGTTTTTAATTGCGTTTATATCTTATGTTGTCATCTTGCTTTTATCCACTATTAGTACGAGCCTGTTGTAGCGAACCCGTCCGAAGGATGGCCAAATCTTTACTGATGAGTTTATGAAGTTTATTGTGCTTCACACAAAAACGTATGTTATCACTCCAGAAAATCACCATAAGAGCAGAATAAAACGCAGTACAAGAAGTGCACATTAAAGTCTTTTATCTATAAACTCTCCCTTGCATTATCATTAACATACACAGCGAATTACACAAAAACACTTGTTACAACTAACAGTAAACAAATACTATATACCTTATGCCTTTTCGGCGTGCTTAATAAACGGGTAAACTTTATATCCGTAAAACAACTCTGATGGACTCCAATAAAGTGCGCGCGCTGTCTCTCTTCCGTGACCAGTATCGCTCCGGAGAGGATCGCGTACAGTTTGTACTGATCCATCCTTGAGTAATAACTTCAACCACGGTGTCCTCAGTGACTCAGGTACATCCAACAACAGAACACTTGTAATGTTTTTTTGGCACAGACATTGTATATCTCTAGCTGATACAGTGAGTAAACAGAAATGGCGGACTCTGTGCTTCTCACTCAGGGAGGTGTCAATGCTAACAGGGCAGATCGTCACCAGTCATGGGCGGGGTTTCCCTACTCTTACGTAGGAGTAGGGGGAAATATCAAACAGCATGTTCTGAGAGATTGAAAATGATAAATGAGAATTATAAAAAAAAGTATTGGGTGGATTTTTACCATTATAGGCTGGCTGTTTAAACACACTGTGGATATACATCTGTGCTCTTAAAAAGTGAATTTTGCATAATAGGTCCCCTTTAAGTGGGATTTTAGTACATCTTTATACATTGGTTACGGAAAGTATTCAGACCCCCTTAAATTTTTCACTCTTTGTTATATTGCAGCCATTTGCTAAAATCATTTAAGTTCATTTTTTTCCCCTCATTAATGTACACACAGCACCCCATATTGACAGAAAAACACAGAATTGTTGACATTTTTGCAGATTTATTAAAAAAGAAAAACTGAAATATCACATGGTCCTAAGTATTCAGACCCTTTGCTGTGACACTCATATATTTAACTCAGGTGCTGTCCATTTCTTCTGATCATCCTTGAGATGGTTCTATACCTTCATTTGAGTCCAGCTGTGTTTGATTATACTGATTGGACTTGATTAGGAAAGCCACACACCTGTCTATATAAGACCTTACAGCTCACAGTGCATGTCAGAGCAAATGAGAATCATGAGGTCAAAGGAACTGCCTGAAGAGCTCAGAGACAGAATTGTGGCAAGGCACAGATCTGGCCAAGGTTCCAAAAACATTTCTGCTGCACTTAAGGTTCCTAAGAGCACAGTGGCCTCCATAATCCTTAAATGGAAGACGTTTGGGATGACCAGAACCCTTCCTAGAACTGGCTGTCCGGCCAAACTGAGCTATCGGGGGAGAAGAACCTTGGTGAGAGAGGTAAAGAAGAACCCAAAGATCACTGTGGCTGAGCTCCAGAGATGCAGTCGGGAGATGGGAGAAAATTATAGAAAGTCACCCATCACTTCGGCCCTCCACCAGTCGGGGCTTTATGGCAGAGTGGCCTGACGGAAGCCTCTCCTCAGTGCAAGACACATGAAAGCCCACATGGAGTTTGCTAAAAAACACCTGAAGGACTCCAAGATGGTGAGAAATAAGATTCTCTAGTCTGATGAGACCAAAATAGAACTTTTTGGCCTTGTTTCTAAGCGGTATGTGTGGAGAAAACCAGGCACTGCTCATCACCTGTCCAATACAGTCCCAACAGTGAAGCATGGTGGTGGCAGCATCATGCTGTGGTGGTGTTTTTCAGCTGCAGGGACAGGACGACTGGTTGCAATCGAGGGAAAGATGAATGCGGCCAAGTACAGCGATATCCTGGACGAAAACCTTCTCCAGAGTGCTCAGGACCTCAGACTGGGCCAAAGGTTTACCTTCCAATAAGACAATGACCCTAAGCACACAGCTAAAATAACGAAGGAGTGGCTTCACAACAACTCTGTGACTGTTCTTGAATGGCCCAGCCAGAGCCCTGACTTAAACCCAATTGAGCATCTCTGGAGAGACCTAAAAATGGCTGTCCACCAATGTTTACCATCCAACCTGACAGAAGTGGAGAGGATCTGCAAGGAGGAATGGCAGAGGATCCCCAAATCCAGGTGTGAAAAACTTGTTGCATCTTTCCCAAAAAGACTCATGGCTGTATTAGATCAAAAAGGTGCTTCTACTAAATACTGAGCATAGGGTCTGAATACTTAGGACCATGTGATATTTCAGTTTTTCTTTTTTTAAAAATCTGCAAAAATGTCAACAATTCTGTGTTTTTCTGTCAATATGGGGTGCTGTGTGTACATTAATGAGGAAAAAAAATGAACTTAAATGATTTTAGCAAATGGCTGCAATATAACAAAGAGTGGAAAATTTAAGGGGGTCTGAATACTTTCCGTACCCACTGTATGTAATTGAATTCCCTTTATTGTCTTTGAAATATTGCTAAAGTGCACTGTCAAATGTACTGACTAAAATATACTTTAATGTCAATCATTTCTATTGAAACTTGCATGTCATGTATTTTGTTTAAGTGGCAATTTAGTACATTTATTGAATAACACATGGCAAAAAAACAGCAACAAAAACATTTAATTTGAGATTATTACAAAGTGCACTTTTTAAAATTGTACTTAGTTGTTAAGACTAAGAAACAATCATGAAAGTGTACTTTTATTAAATTAATATAATATTTTTTAATACTTTTTGAGGTATACACTACAAGTGCACATTCAATGTGCATTTCTTTTTTTGCAAAGGTATGTAAATGCATTTTTTGATATTGTTTGTTAAATATGATTGTAAACCTGTGAAGTAACAAATTTATATCAATTATACACTCAAGGACAAGAGATTGGGCTACAACCACGTCATGACATTGTCACGTTTGTGATCTCGGATGGAGAATCAGGGCTACTTCCTTCCTGTTGCAGTGACAAAGCCACATTATTCAGTGCACAAACACCTGAAGTACAGAACTCCCTGCCTGTCTATGACCTTAATATCACCGTTTATCCTGTGAACAACCAACCACCATCTATTGCTGTTGGTAATGGGAACACTTTTCTTTCTGATGTTATTTTAACATGCAGTATGTATGTGTACTTATGAAGGAACTGCAGAAAGTAAAAATCTTTGTACATTATAAAACAAAATATTAAGTGTGTTAAACATATTTAAATTAATTCTTAGTATCACTGTTGTTGATTACAGTATAATATCAATAATCTCAGTTATAGTATAATTAGTATCCCTTGTGGAAAAAAGAAGTATATTTTAACATACCTTTAAAGAGAGAACTTTCTATGGAAATAATATACTTTAGTTGAACTTAAGAGGGTTTTTGGTTGCATTTACTGTAAATACTTTATATGTAATTTCAGAATTGCTTCTGTTGTCTTTGAAATATGGTTAAAGTGTACTGCCATATGTACTGATAAGCATTTATGGTAAACTAAAATATATTTTAATTTCAATTGAAACTTGCATGTCCTGTATTTACCTTTATTTGCAATTACAATTTGTAACATTGAAGTTGCAATTTAGTACAATTAAGGTATATTAACTTTACATGTGCATTACTCAAAAAATAAAAAAATCTACTTCTTTAAAGCACAACAAAAGATTATAATAAATACTGATTTTAAATATACTTTAAATTAAAATGCTTAATTTGACGTTACTACAAAGTGCACTTTTTAAAAGTGTACTTAAGTGTGTTAAAAAACAATCATGAAAGTGTACTCGCTTTAAATACACTTAAGTGGCCTTATATTTCAATATGTTGTACTGTCTGCAAGTAGTGTTTTTTAAATTAATTAATTTTTTTTTTTTTTAAAACATACTTTTAAGATTTTAAGTACACCACAAGTGCACATTCAATACAATTAAGCACACTTCTTTTCACAAGGGATATTTTAGCATTTGCTGCTTGTTGCCAACATGCTAGGGTCCATGAGATTTTTTTTTTTTTTATTCTCACATCAGGAGAGGTGTTTAAGGTGGATGAGGGAGGGTCAGCTTCCATCACAGTGACCCATCTGAGAGTTGAAGACCAAGACTCTGCTCCAGAGGATCTTAAGCTCATACTGGTTGCTCCTCCACAGTTCGGCTACATAGAGAACATCCTGCCCAGTCCAGGATTTGAAAAGAGCAACATGGGAATCAGTATTGGTGAGTCAGTTCTGTTATGTGCATTTCACTGAATCTAAAAAAGCTGCTGTTTTAAAATATGACTTTGACAAAACTGGCATCATTGCCTTGATTTATATTATATGGTAATACTGGAGCCTGTGGTGAAATAAAGTTGTTTTGTCCTTGTTTAGCCTGTTTCACCTACAGGGATGTGTTGAATGGACACATTAACTATGTCCAGTCTAGACATCAGAGGATGGAGCCGACCACTGACCAGCTCATGCTGCATGTGTCCGACGGGAAACAGCAGTCCTCTTCAGTACCGTTCTACATCATCATCAGTCCGACCAATGATGAGATTCCAGACTTCCTGGCCAGAAACATCACGGTCAGTCAGAGAATCATCTTGTAAATAACACTGTGTTAGCTCAAAAGGGAAATATGTTTAATTAATTATAACAGGTTTTTATATCAGCTTTCAAAATGAACTGTAGCAAAATTAACCTTACAACTGACTGATTTGTTCATTCACCAAAGCAGACAGTACTGTCAACAGTATCTTCTGTCGACTAATTATTCTTTTGGTCAAGAAGGATAATTTTTTACTCTATATATTTTACTAACAGTACAAAAGCATGTAGCAAGATCAAACGTTTAAGTGACTTTGATTTGTGAGCCGCAAACGCAGAGACAATCTAATGAGGTTTAATGAATGAAACTACAGAGAACATACAACTAAAGTAAGCCCAACACATACAGTGCTCAGCATAAATGAGTACACCCCGTTTGAAAAGTAACATTTTAAACAATATCTCAATGAACACAAAAACAAGAAGATCAGCAAAGCTTTACTTATCAGTCAGAATACTGTAGCAAAAGCAGTACAAAAAATTTTAAAAAGATGGAACTGCAACCATCTCACAGAGACGTCCAGGTCGTCCACGGAAGTTAACACCTCGACAGGAGCGTCTTCTGATGAGGAGGGTTGAAGAAAATCGACATGCAAGTTCACTGCAGTTATCTAAAGAAGTAGAAAGCCAAACTGGGCTGACTATTTCACGTGACACAATACGGCGTACACTGCAGAGGAATGGCATGCATTGGTGCTGTCCACGAAAGCAAAAGCCCGCCTAGAGTTTGCCAGGGCCCATGCTGACTAAGATGAAGACTACTGGGACTCTATACTCTGGAGTGCTGAGACCAAGATAAATGTTTTTTGAACTGATGGCTTCAAAACGATATGGCGTCGCAAAGGTGAGGAATACAAAGAAAGATGCATGGTGCCTACAGTGAAACATGGTGGTGGCAGTGTCTTTATGTGGGGCTGCATGAGTGCTGCTGGTGTCAGGGAGCTGCATTTCATTGATGGCATCATGAGTTCACAGATGTACTGCTCTATACTGAAAGAGAAGATGCTACCATCACTCCATCACTCAAACTAATACTTACATTGGCCTTGTTGCTGAACAAGAAGCTTGTATGTTAGGAGTGTGCTGGAAGCTTTCCTTGAGTTCTTCTGGAGATCAGATGGTCCGCTGGGCAAATCAAGCGAAGTAAAGTAAAACTGCCGGAAAGTCAGTGCGCATCTGTCTCGAAGTGATGATTATGAATGTGTTTGGGTAAAGGTCTTTTAAGCCTCTGCCTATCACACCCATTTCTGGTGAACTAACCAATGCCAAGGTGTGAATCTTGAGCAAGAGAATGTTACTTTGTCTCACTCGACACCTCATCTGCCTGTCTATGGTGGTCTGGAGGGTTTGTGCAGTATCAAACCAAAGTATAGTAAATAGAGTATGATGCAAGTTATGGTAACGTATGTGTCCGTTAATTAAGAAATGAGAAGAGGATTATTTCAATACTAGGCATGACAGGGTTTGGACGACACTGTTTAACTAAATGTAATAACAAATAACACACTACAGTTAAAATGATAAGCCTTTTACGTGTGCTTTAGTATATTAGTCAGTACATCAAATTAAGTGTACTTATTTAAAGCACAACAGAAGATTATTAAAACATAGTGATTGTACTTTAAAATAAAACTTTGATGATCAGTCAGAGAGTAATCTTGTATATAACACAGCTAAATAATTGAATAAAGCGAGTAGGTTTGTGTTTATACATTTGGCATGATCTGTATCAAGAAACATTGCTCTAATCAGTTGAGGTGTGATGAGCAAACGTTTGTCTTTTAGGTTCGAGAGGGAGACATGAAAGAGTTGGATGCATCTATAATCAGTGCGGTGGATCTTGATGTTCCCAGAGACCGTTTAATGTTCAGCATAGTCCAGCAGCCTCAGCATGGCTCCATCATGAGTGTCCCGCATGGCAATGATGTGACACACTACAAGCGTGGATCTGAGATCCCTGTGAAGCACTTCACCATGGACGACCTCAGGAGCGGTACTGTACTTTAAGTCTTTTACTAATTTTTTTTTTTTTTTTTTGACAACAGTCAAAACAATATATTGATGATATAGTCTATTTATATGTATTACAAATAGACTAATATATATACCCCTAATATAAATATATATGTGTGTGTATATATATATATATATATATATATATATATATATATATATATATATCAGGGGTGTAACGGTCACGGTTTGGTGCATATAGTCAGATGACGAATACAGTCAGTCACAGGCGGTTCACACTCCAATCCAGAAGGGGGCACGCGCGGTAATGCAACACTGTTTGCTAACAACCGTCATGTTCGTATACCATTACGCACCATTACAAATGGTCTTAAAGAATTAGTTCACTTTCAAATAAAAATTTCCTGATAATTTACTCACCCCCATGTTATCCAAGATGTTCATGTCTTTCTTTCTTCAGTTGAAAAGAAATTAAGGTTTGTAAAATGTAACTGGCGCTGAGTTCGTTCCTTAAGTTGAATAGGGAAGGCGTAGGTCATACAGCGTAAGCTTTTTGAAGAATATGAAAGAACGGTTTTGGCGGAAGCACTTGGAAGGTGATCATTTGTTTATATAAAGCATATACATTTACATTTTCTTTGAAAATGATCAATCGTTTCGCTAGATAAGATCCTTATTCCTCGTCTGGTATCGTTTAAAGCCCTTTGAAGCTGCACTGAAACTATAATTTTGACCTTCAACCGTTTGGAGGCCATTGAAGTCCACTATAAGGAGAATAATCCTGGAATGTTTTCATCAAAAACCTTAATTTCTTTTCGACTGAAGAATAAAAGACATGAACATCTTGGATGACATGGGAGTGAGTAAATTATCAGGACAATTTTATTTGAAAGTTAACTAAACCTTTAACTATTTTAATTACAAATCACTGGTCAGGAAATTAGCAAGAATTGCACAAATACTGTAGATAAAGTAACTTGGCTCGTAATAGCCTTCGCCTTTGTTTTCTTTAAATGTTTAAGTCACACATGGGTAAACTTGCAGACAGCTTTTTCCAGGAAGAAGGGTCAGTGTTGTTCCACTCAATGTTAATGGCTTTTAAACAGTTCATGAGTAGTTGAAAATTATCTCACAGTTCGTTTGAGTTTAATGTGAGACCAAATATTCACTATAGGGTTCAAATCTGGACTCTGACCAGGCCAAAACATGAGCATGATTTTTCTCTGCTGTCACTTTTGATTAATTTAATGCATCCTTGAGTGATTTAATGTGTCCCACAATATATTTTGTGTTACTCTGTCCTCAGGCATGACTCTGATGTACATGCACGATGACTCTGAGAGTGAGCAGGACGGATTTATTGTTCAGCTCTCTGATGGAAAACACCAGCTCCAGAAACACGTGCAGGTCAAAGTACTGCCTGTCAATGATGAGGAGCCGCAAATTATACGGTAATTGAAAATGAATATCATTGAAGCAAATCATGTTCTCCTCTTATTCATCAATGAATTATACATTAGTTTATTTGTTGTAACATATATATGATTATGGATTGCTCACTACACAATACATTTAAACCATAAATCTTGAAAACATTATAGCCTATTTTCCAAAACGGATAAGTAACATTAAGTGGTAATTCTCTGTGCATTCTCGTTTCCTCAGGAACACTGGCATTGAGATCGAGGCTGGGGAGTCCAGACTGATCTCCAGTGCTGTGCTTAGCGCACACGACAAAGACACTTCTTCTTCGGACATCATCTATGTGTTTGAGAGCATACCGAGTCATGGTATCATTCAGCTGAAGGTCAGTTTGCTCAATATGCAGGGAGAAATATATCTAATTTCTCACTGCCAAAAATTCCAAAATCTCTTAGGAATATTTCCAGCACCTTGTTGAATCAATGCCACAATGAATTAAGGCAGTTCTGAATTTTATATATATATATATACATACACACATATTAGGGCTGTCAAGCGATTACATTTTTTTTTTGGCTGAGAAATTACCCCCAAAACATAATTTAAAGTCATTATTGTGTTAAATGGCAAAAGCATCAAATGGACATTACAAAAAGTAGCTTTAGAAAAAATAAAAACATTTTATTTGATTCAACATAGAATTTATTACACAAACTTTTAGGCTTCAATGACCATGAGGGTGAGTAAATGACAGAATTTTCATTTTTGGGTGAACTACACCTTTTTTTTTTTTGTTTGTTTGTTTGTTTTTTATTAATATGGGAAAAACAATTAAATGATACTCTAAATAAGAAACTAAAACTGCCAGTAGATGGAGGTAAAGTCTAAATGAGTAAGTCATTGAATCATTAATTCATTCGATTTGTTCAAACAGCTGATTCATTCAGGAATGGAGCTCTCTTTATGAATGGGCCATTGAATCATTAGTTCATCCAATTAATTCGCTTAAAACGCGGATTCATTCAGCAAGTAAACACTGCTGTGTTGGTTGGAGAGGCAACAGTTCTGCTTTGGGTTTATAGATGGTATTTTCTTTGGCAAAACTGAGTAAAAGCAGACACAATATTAACTTCTTATTTATTGTACTGTTGTATAAAATCAATGTCATATTTGCACTCGTGCTGTTCGGGACAAAAACAGCACTCCTGTGATATTGGGCTTCCAATCAACTTTATGATATGTAAAATGAATTACGTAGGTCTAGGGTGGGGTGGGTGCGTTAAATTAACAATTTAAACACGTTACTTTTTCCCATAACTAATTAATTAAGTTAACGCAATGAAATTGACAGCCCTAATATACATAGGCTACCTTAAAATATATAATTTGTATCATAACTGATAAAGTGTTGAGCAAATCCAGAATGTTTGCTGTTCCTCAGGTTGGCACAGACTGGGTGTCTGTATCTGCAGGAATGAACTGCTCTCAGCAAGTTTTGGATATGAATCTGTTACGTTACCTTCACACCAGTCATCCTGGAGCACCTGCTGCTGACTTCTTTGTCTTCCATCTGTTGGATGGCAAGAACCGCTCTCCTGCTCAGCACTTCCATATTACAGTCAAAGAACTGGAGAAAGGTGGGGTGCTGCTTTTATTTCCTGATGATATGCATGCTATATTTTAAGAGTTATTAACAAATTGTTCAGTTGAGTCAGTTCTTTTCAAGTCTGCTCTGTGCTGCTCTCCAGGAGACATAGCATTGTTCCTGAAGCCTGTGAGATCTAGTCGTGGGGAGCGTGTGGTTCTCACCACAGACGTCTTGCTGGCAGTAGACGGCACTGACAAGCCGGAGGAACTGATCTACGTTATCACTGTACCTCCAGCACATGGATATGTGGAGTATATTAAACACACTGGCGTGCAAATTCAGTCGTTCAGTCAGCTGGACGTAGCAGCAAACCTGGTGTGTTATGTACATGACAACAGAGCCACTTCACCTAAAGAAACCCTGCAGTAAGGACCTCATGCAAGGACTGATGCAGTCTGCATTCATTATCTACCATTTTTTGAATCTTGCAAAACAATATTAAGTTATATTTTACCCCAAAATCGAAATAAATAATAAAAATAATATTTAAAAAAATATTCAAATATATATTCAAAAATATTCAAAATATTCATATTCATATTTGCACACAATTAATAATTAAATATAATAATTATAAATGTATAAATTATAAATGTTTTTTATTTTTTAAATGTTCCCTATATATTGCCATTTTGACATTAGGAGCATCAGTAGTATTTAGGAGCATTTTGACGTTATATTGACAATTAAGCACAATTTGCACACATATTGTAAGGAATAATATTGTATTTTATACATGTTATGTTAATACAAATATTATATAATTTTAATATATATATATATATATATATATACACAGTGGTGGTCAGAATTACACCCTTGGTAAATATGATCAAAGATGACTATAAAAATAAATCTGTATTGTTTATCCTTTTGATCTTTAATTTATAAAATTAGTAAAAATCTAACCTTTCATTGAAGGAAAAGAATTGAAAGTGGGGGGAAAATCACATTATGAAATAAAAAACACGTTGGCCACAATTATTGGCACCCCTAGAATTTTTAGTAAAATATCTCTAGGCCATTCTGGCCATAGAACCAAGGGACCTGGTTCTATGGCCAGATGAAACTAAAAAAAAAGAGCTTTTTTGGCAGCAAACCCACCAGATGGGTTTGGTGCACACATGGATAAAAAGTACCCCATGCCCACGGTTAAATATACTGCTGGATCTTTAATGATGTGGGCCTATTTTTCTGCTGGAGGACATCTTGTTCAGATACATGGTATCATGGATTCTATCAAATACTAACAGATAAAAAATCCAAAACCTGACCACTTCTGCTATAAATCCAATAATAGGCTGTGGTTGAATCTTCCATCAGGACAATAATCCAAAACAAACATCAAAACCAACACAAAAATGTGTCACTGAGCACAAAATGAAGCTTCTGCCATGGCCATCCCAGTCCCCTGACCTGAACCCTAAAGAAAATGAGTGGAGTGAACTGAAGAGAAGAAGCACCAACATGGAGCTGGAATCTGAAGGATCTGGAGAGATTCTGCATGAAGGAATGGTCTCTGATCTCTTGTCAGGTGTTCTCCAAACTCATCAGGCATTATAGGTGAAGACTCAGAGCTGTTATCTTGGCAAAGGAGGTTGCAAAAAGTATTGAATAAAAGGGTGCCAATAATTGTGGCCAATGTGTTTTGGAGAAAAACATTTATTTCATAATGTGATTTTCCTTCAATAAAAGGTTAGATTTCTGCTAATTTTATGAATTAAAGATCAAAAGGATAAACAATGTAGATTTATTTTTACAGTCATCATATTTATCAAGGGTGCCCATAATTCTGACCACAACTGTATATATATATATATACTTATATTTTAAATATATATTATGTATTTTTAATATAATTTCTTACTTATTTTTATATTTATTTATTGTGGGGTGAAATATGACCCAGATGTGAGATTAACTTTTATTTTTACCTTAAGTTTTATTTTATTTTATTGAATTCCTGTGCAGCTGTGATTACTAATGTGACTATTAATGGTTATTGATTTGTACCTTTTGTCTTTGCTCCATATATCTACATTATCCATAGGTTTGTGGTCAGCAATGGCATATCAACTCGCAACGGGACCCTGGAGATCTTAGTGGAATTGACTGATAAGGTTCTGCCCACACTAGTGCATAACACTGGTCTACGGGTTCCCCAGGGGTCCACCATAACTTTGACACCTGATGCCTTATTCCTGTCTGACCCTGACAGTCCACACACTGCCTTGAGCTACAAGGTGGTCCACCCTCCCCAGTATGGCCAGTTGCTCTTGAAGGGACAGCCATTGGTCGCTGGTAGCAGTTTTACCCAGCAGAATATTCAGGATCTGGCTGTTGCATACAGACACTCTGGAGGAGCGTCTCAGATCGATCGCTTCAGATTCACAGCCTCCGACAGCACAGAAAGAGGCTTCCTGCTGGACGGAAAAGTGCAAACTAAGCCGGTCTTCTTCACTCTGCAAGTTAGTTGCATTAATTTGATTTGTTATAAACAACTTTGTTGTACCTTTTTTTTTTTTTTTTTTTTCAAGTTCAAGCAGGAGATAAAAAAAACAATGAAAATGTTTCAGCTGTCTGCCTTTGTCAGTGTAACAATTCACTGTTCTTAGTGGTTATATAGAAAACACTACAAATCTTCAGGTGATCAAAATCATAATCAATCCACAGACTCCAGTTCAACTCCATCTGGAACAACAAATAAACAACAAATTGAACTTAAAGCATTAGTTCACCCAAAACTGAAAATGATCCCATTCTTTACTCACCCTCAAACCATCCTAGGTGTCTATGACTATCTTCTTTCAGACGAACACAACTGGAGATATATTTAAAAATATCCTGACTCTTCTAATGATAGTAAATGGGGGGCGAGATTTTGCAGCCCAAATAAATGCATCCATCCATTATAAAAAATAATCCATATGGCTCCAGGGGTTTATAAGGGCCTTCTGAAGTGAAGCAATGATATCCATATAAATATCCATATTTAAAACTTTATAAAGTAAAATAACTAGCTTCTGGCAGACAACCGTACACATAATCCGCAAGTCGCCTTGCGCCACAAGAGTAACTCCTGACCCGATGTATGACGCAGGATGTAGGAGTATCGTAAGCTTTGACGCCTCTTGCAGTTTAAACAAATAGGGCTGTGCAACAAACTCAAGCTTCTCTTCTCTTATATCTCTTTAAAATTTCTAATTTTATACTTCTAATTCGTGACCGGTGTTTTGTTTCCTCTGCGCTTCTGTGTTCATCATTACAACATGCTTCGGGTCAGAGGTCACTCTTCCACCACAAATCGATGTGTACGGCCGTCTGCCAGAAACTAGTTATTATAGTTAATAAAGTTTTAAATATGGATATTTTTCTTAAAAAAACAAAAACAATTAATTCACTTCAGAAGGCCTTTATTAACCCCCTGGAGCCGTATGAATTATTTTTTATGATGGATGAATAAATTTTTTTGGACTTCAAAATCACACCCCCCATTCACTACCATTATAAAGCTTGAAAGAGCCAGGATATTTTTAATATCTGATTATGTGCGTCTGAAAGAAGATACACCATTTACACCTAGGATAACTTGGGGGGGTAAGTAAATCATGGGATAATTTTTGGGTAAACTATCCCTTTAATTTTTAGAGTGCAGACCTTTTTTGAATTTTTGACTATGAGACATAGATCTGATTAGCTGGGAGAGTGCAGTGAGTGCTTTGATTGTACCTATTTTTAGATTTTTTTTTAATACATTGTTAAATACATATCCAACATGACTCATATCCTGTCATTGTTTTCAACTTTTAATCCTGCTGAAATTGTGTGTCTGCCACAGATTGAAGCTCTCGACAGCTCTGCTCCACAGATAGCAGTGCTGGAAACCCTATGGAAAGTGGAGCTCCTCAAAGATGGTCGTTATGGGATCTTTATTTCCTCCAGAGAGCTTAAGGCTCAGGATATAAACTCAGCAGATGGTGATCTGATCTATCACATCCTCAGATCGCCTTACTTTGGGTACCTGGAAAATTATACCAATGGTGAGAGGTCTGTCTGTCTATCTATCTGTGTGTCTGTCTGTCTATATGTCCATCTCTCTCTTTGTCTGTCTATATATATGTCTGTCTTTGTGTATCTGTCTATCTAGATCTAGTCTTTCTGTCTGTCATAATGTATTTACATCCTTTATAATCTTTGACATGTCTGTAGGTGAGTTTGTGAGGCATCGTTTCTCTCAGAGGGATCTGAACAGAAAAAATATTCTCTACATCATAAACTCTGCTCTGGACGCTATAACTGACAGCCTGGAGTTTGCTGTTTCTGATGCACTAGGCAACACTGGACCCTCTCACAAGTAAACCTTGGGCTTTGATTTTTTCTTTCTTTTTTCTTGTGGGATTAGTCACTGTGTTGTTAAATTCCTTTAATTTCCATTGCCCATAAATAGTCATTTATTACAGTATATAATATGTTTTTGTATTTCTCAATGTATTAAGGGAACGTTACACCTCCACTTGTACTGTACACTTGAATGGCATGTTTTTGTGTATGTTAGGATTGTATATTATTCCCTCTGTCAGATTGGAGTTCAGCTGGGCCAGTGTAGAGCTGACCAGGACTGAGTATATAATATGCGAGAGTCAGGGGTCAGTCTCACTAACCATCCAGAGGAAGGGGAATGTGCAGGACTCGTCTTATGTGACTGTACAGGTATAGCATATAGCTTTATTTGTTATGGGTTATTTGGTTGTTTTTATTATTCTCCTGCAATAAAGGAATAATTCATTTTAATATATATATATACACAATATATACTTTTTTTTTTTCATTTTCCACAGGTGAAAGAACTAACAGCATCTGCTGGAAAGGATTTTAGACAGGCTTCATCTTTGATTCAGTTTGACCCAGGTAAATTTTGAAACATGGGTATTTTCTTAGGATTTTTGTAAAAAATAAAAATTATAAATTGAGATACTACAACCTGAATTCCGGAAAAGTTGGGATGTTTTTAAAATGACAATAAAATGAAAACTAAAAGACTTTCAAATCACGAGCCAATATTTTATTTACAATAGAACATAGATAACATAACATATTTAAATGGATAAATTTGACACTTGTATCCACTAAATAAGCTCATTTCAAATTTGATGCCTGCTACAGGTCTCAAAAAAGTTGGCACGGGGGCAACAAATGGCAGAAAAAGCAAGATATTTTGAAAAGATTCAGCTGGGAGAACATCTAGCAACTAATTAAGTTAATTGATATCAGGTCTGTAACATGATTAGCTATAAAAGGGATGTCTTGGGATGGGCCGAGGCTCTCCAATCTGTGAAACAGTGCGTAAAAAGATTGTGGAATACTCAATGTCAAATTGCAAATCTCATCATCTACAGTGCATAACTTCATCAAAAGATTTGGAGAAACTGGTGAAATCTCTGTGCTTAAGGGACAAGGCCCTATGTGGGCCCTCAGATAACACTGCATCACTCATCGGCATGATTGTGTCAATGACATTACTAAATGGGCCCAGGAATACTTCCAGAAACCACTGTCGGTAAACACAATCCGCTGTGCCATCTGCAGATGCCAACTAAAGCTCTATCATGCAAAAAGGAAGCCATATGTGAACATGGTCCAGAAGCGCCATCATGTCCTGCGGCCAAGGCTCATTTAAAATGGACTGTTTCAAAGTGGAAAAGTGTTCAGACGAGTCCAAATTTGACATTCTTGTTGGAAATCACGGAAGATTTTTCACCTATAGAGAACATTTGGCACATCATTACACAAAAAATACGTCAAAGACAACCACAAACTCTTCAGCAGCTGGAAACCTATATCAGGCAAGAATGGGACCAAATTCCAACACCAAAACACCAGGCATCAAATTTAAAATGAGCTAATTTTGTCATAAAATTGTAAAATTTCTCTGTTTAAACATTTGTTATCTATGTTCTATTGTGAATAAAATATTGGCTCATGTGATTTGAAATTTTTTTTTAGTTTTCATTTTATTCAAATTTAAAAAACATCCCGAACTTTTCTGGAATTCAGATTGTACAATAAGATAATACAGGGGCTAATTCGGTGTTTAAATCATTGCTAACAAAACTTAAATTGTGTCTTTTTCAGGGATGGTCAGTCGAGTATGGAAAGTGGAGATTGTTCAGGATTCTTTGGAGGAAGCTGATGAGAAATTTGAGGTTACCTTGGTATCTCCGGTGGGTGCAGTGCTGAAAGACAAATCAAAAGCCACCATCTTCATAAAGGACACAAATGGTTAGTGTAAATTGCCCAGAAGACTAAAATTTTATCAAAATTTAATGAAAAGAGCAGCAATTCTGATCCTACTTTTTTGTTATAAGTTCATTTGTTGGATGTTTCTAAAGGGCAGTGCAGAGAGAACCGGATCAAAGCAAGCACTAGCATTCAAGGTCAAGAGGTTCAGCCAGGGCCGTACCCTCAACACGGCTCCATCCAGGTGGAAACGTTACCTTTCTCTCAGGGCTTTATCAGAGGTGATGGAGATGTAATAGTTGAAGCTCCCTCCACTACAAAGAAAAGACTCAGAGTCATTGGGAATGGGAAAGTGGTAAGTCAATACAAATATATATATGTAAGCATATCAGCCATGATTACGATATGCTTATTCACGATACAGCACTAGCCTCGAGTACCTTATTGCTTTTATAAATGGTTACCACACAATACAAATATTAAAGCCAAAAGTATCAAAGCAACTTTCATTAAGTAATCTTTCACTAAAAGCCTTCTTTCCGCTGGAAAAAAGTAGTCCCTGACTGTGAACAGCAACAGAAATTACATTATTACGCCATTAGATGGCGGCAAAGAGTGTGTCAGTCAGTAGCGATGACTTTTACATTGAAAAGACTGAATTGTTGTGAACACGGAACAAGACGCAACTGACAAATGCTTTGACTAGAGCTGTCAGTCACGGAAAACCCCTTAACTGTGAAAAGGACAAGATAATACATCGAACATTTAATCAGATGTTTTATTATAAACATAGGACTGACCTGAAGGAAAATGCTAAGTCTGAATGCAGGTAATACACTCACTCACTTGATCTCTTTCTCACAATACTCTTCTACATAATACAATAAGCTTCAATAAACAATATCAATTGAGAAGAATTGAGTTTACGTTGCTAAGTGTGGTTGTATCACTTAAAGGACAGGAACTAACTGTTTTATAAATAAATAAATAAATAAATATATATATATATATATATATATATATATATATATATATATAAAACACTGATATACACTGCATATAATATATATCACTTAAAGGATTAGTTCACTTTCAAATGAAAATTAGCCCAAGCTTTACTCACCCTCAAGCCATCCTAGTTGTATATGACTTTCTTCTTTCTGATGAACATAATCAAAGAAATATTAATAAATATCCTGACGCATCTTAGCTTTATAATGTCAGTGAACGGGACCCATGAGTATGAGCTGAAGAAAAAGCTTCCATCCACATCCATCCATCATAAACGTACTTCACACGGCTCTGGGGGGTTAATAAAGTCTGAAGCGAAGCGATGCGTTTGTATAAAAAATATCCATATTTAAAAAAGTTATGACGTCAAATATCTAGCTTCCGCCAGAACGCCTTCCTATTCAAATTACGAAAAAACGGAACCGGTGCCGCGTTAGGTATCGTTTAAAGCCCTTTGAAGCTGCACTGAAACTGTAATTTTGACCTTTAACCATTTGGGGTCTGTTGAAGTCCACTATAAGGAGAATAATCCTGGAATGTTTTTATCAAAAACCTTCATTTCTTTTCAACTGAAGAAAGAAAGACATAAACATCTTGGATGACATGGGGGTGAGTAAATTATCAGGAAAATTTAATTTGAAAGTGAACTAATCCTTTAACTTTCATCCACAGGTTCAGCCTTCAGAAACCATTCGTCATGGATCTGACGTCATTTACAGAGTAAGCTGAATAAAACATAATGGCAGTAGAGCAGATGTGCATGCTGCAGTTGTGACTAGATATATGTGGTTTATGTCCAACATTATTTTTGATGCTATTTGATGTTATTATTATTATTAACATCATATTAATATTATCAATCACTTACAGTATCATGGTATCGTATCGATGGCAGTGGAGGAGGACAAAGCTGACTCAAGGACTGACAGAAAGGCACAGGTGCAGGTAACCAGCTGGGGGCAGCAGCGCTCTCCTGCGGTCAGGACAAAACTACAGCAAACTGCCTCACATGCAAACGCCAGAGTTTCGCAGCCTTTTGTGACTCAGGTAAGAGTTTTTGTGAGAATTTGTCAGATTAATTGAAGCAATCTTTTGCTAATAAACCTGCATATTTGGTTGTTTCTCTCCCAAGCCTTCCTCTAAACCCTGTACTCCAGAGCTCAATGGCTTTCTCCATTACAACGACAGCTTAGGTCAGCTGTTTCGCTGTAATGGTGACTCCTGGAGGCCCTGGACACCTACTAATGAGGTTATTAACATTATTATTTAGAGTCTTGATTACTAGATCATCAGTTTCTACATTTCATG
The DNA here is from genome assembly GCA_037101425.1 of Elopichthys bambusa. Taxonomy (NCBI): domain Eukaryota; kingdom Metazoa; phylum Chordata; class Actinopteri; order Cypriniformes; family Xenocyprididae; genus Elopichthys; species Elopichthys bambusa. Next base: position 42,580,715 of record CM074432.1, on the reverse strand, counting down.
AGATGATTTGAGTATTTTCTTGTCTTTTTTTGTATTCACTCAGACTGTGAAAGCACAGAAATGTCCTCGAGGATGGACGTACCACAACAACTCTTGTTACATACTGAGTACACAGCGCAAAGCCACGTGGAGCGCTGCGGTGCGGGCCTGCAGAGAAAGGTAAGACGAAATGCTAAAGAACAATAATACCACCATTTATGACTAAAGGCTGGAATACATTACATGACTTTTTCACCAATCTGCAGTCTGGATGAGTAGTTGCTGAAAGCAAGAGCCAGTCTGCAGATTTGATTTGACAGATTTCACAAAAAAATGGGTAGTGTATGATGGGCACAGACCCAATTAACATTATGACCACCTTCCTAATATTGTGTTGGTCCCCCTTTTGCTGCCAAAACAGCAAAAATCGGACAGTGGACAGGGGTCAGCATGGGCACTCTGACTGGTCTGCAGCTATGCAGCCCCATACACAACAAACTGTTGCACTGTGTATTCTGACACCTTTCTGTCAGAACCAGCATTAACTTCTTGAGCAATTTGAGATACAGTAGCTCGTCTGTTGGATCGGACCACAGGCCAGCCTTCGCTCCCCACATGCATCAGTGAGCCTTGGCCGCCCATGACCCTGTCGCCGGTTCACCACTGTTCCGTCCTTGGACCACTTTTGATAGATACTGACCACTGCAGACTGGGAACACCCCACAAGGTGCAGTTTTGGAGATGCTCTGACCCAGTCGTCTAGCCATCACAATTTGGCCCTTGTCAAACTCGCTCATCCTTACGCTTGCCTATTTTTACTGCTTCTAACACATAAACTTTGAGGACAAAATGTTCACTTGCTGCCTCATATATCCCACCCACTAACAGGTGCCGTGATGAACAGATAATCAGTGTTATTCACTTCACCTGTCAGTGGTCGTAATGTTATGCCTGATTGGTGTATATCTGAGTAAAATGGCTTCTCGAACAAGCAAAAAAGCAGGGCAGGACTTGATAAGGGTTGCCAGGCAAACGAAACTAGCCCAATGGCCAATCAAAAATAACCAAAAAGGAGCCCAATGACCATATCCCAAATATTAAAACTCTTTTTACAGTCACTAATATTCAAATTGAAAACAACTATATTGTAATTCATGCAATATGTCAAACCTTTAACCCATGTGGGGGAAAAACAACCCTCAGCAACGGTTTAAAAGTAGCCCAGTTACGCCACAGACTTGGCAACCCTGGACTTGATTTTGTCTGTAGAGCTGAACGATTTTGGGTAAATTGAGAATCACATTTTTTTTTATTTAAAAAAAAAATAAAGATCACGATTCTCCCACGATTCAGAATAGACAAGTTCTGACAAGATGTTAATTGTTGCAGTCTATTTAAAAAATGTTTAATTATTTTGAGTTCTTTTTTTTTTTTTTTTTAAATCAGTTTGAATGAATGATTCAATGACTCACTCATAAAGACATCACCTGTTTCATTACTGGATGAATCAGTGTTTTTGAATGAATCTCTTAAATAAATAATTCAATGACAAACACATTTTGCATACTATGTAGTATGTGAAAAACAGTATGCCAAAAGAGTAGGGCTGCGTCCGAAATCACATACTCTCTTGAATAGGTACTTATTTTAAATAAGTAATTACTTCACGGCCGCTAAGAAAGTATGTTCTATATAGTATGAATGTGTGTAGTATGAATCTAATTTGGACATACTACATTCGCCATGTTATCAATATCACGTGACCTACCAGCGTCAGTTGTGTCGCTTCACTGCCATTCACAAATCCTCTCCCGTGGCCTCATGGGATAGTAAAGTGTCCATCGTATGGTATGCACGCTTCAGACTCTCGCCGGAAGTAGTAGGTCATCCAGGTACAGAGTTTTTGCCTACTCTTTCATGAGAACTGTGAATTCGGACATACTTCTTTTGTCACACACTGTTTTCGCCTACTATACAGTGGGGAAGTATACAATTTCGGATGCAGCCTAGTATGTCAGAATACATAGTGTTCGGAAAAATAGTAGGCGAAAAGTCCCCGGATGACCTACTACTTCCTGCGAAATTCTGAAGTGCGCATTCAATGGACACTTTACTATCCCATGAGGCCACGGGATCATTTGTGAATGGCAGTGAAGCGACAGAACTAATGCTGGTGGTAAGTCACGTGACATGGCGGAAGTAGTACGTCCCATTTTCATACTATATAGAACACTTTTTTAATGGTCGCAAAGTAAATTCAAAATCAAATTAAAATGTAGAACCTACTCAGTATGCGATTTTGGACGCAACAGTTTTTTTAACAGGCACTTGTTGCCACCTAGTGGCGTACGATGTAATTGATACAATCTTTATTAGAAGTGTCAAGTTCGTTTCTAAAGGTGATTTACTCTATTTTGATCGCTACCATAGACATCAGTGTTTATATCTGAACTATAAACTTTTATCCCAGTATTTCTGTGATAATTTGAATAATTTTAACACAGAAATAACAATACTGTGGTTGAAAAAAAAAAAAAAAAACTGTGAAGCTGATTCATATCTATGCATGACAACTGCTCTCTCCGGCTTAGCGGCAGTGCCAACACAGATCTGATTGTTCGCTGTTATCGTAGCTACTTGTCAAAGGTTAAGTAGACATAGTCGAATCATTGTCATTTAGGAATAAGATGAGTGTTTGAATCGAGATCGCCATCTTTTAATGAATAATCATGCTGCTCTATGGGGAATTGATTGAATGGTTGTGGTTTGCTATTGGTAGATCTCATGTTAGTGACAGGTTGTCCCACCCTTGTGCCAGTAAACACATCACCAGGGAAGAGATGTTGCTGCAAGAGGGAGGGGAAGTTCAAGAAATTATATTGATTAAACTAAATGCTTGTTTCCTCAAGCTTCAATGGAAACCTGGTCAGTGTTTTGTCAAAAGGAGATATGGACTGGCTGTGGGACTTCAGTGAAAGAAAACCCTTTTGGATTGGTAACTTTTTTTCTGAATAAAACTATATGCTAAAATACTATATAAAAATAACTTTATGCAGTCAATGAATGTAACATTTGTTAAGGTTCTTTAGCGCAATACGATTTAAACATGAATTCATTGATCTGTTTTTCTTTAACCACAGGTCTGAATGATCGTGAAAGTAAAGGCCGCTGGGAGTGGGTGGGCGGAGAGCCCGTCACTTACACCAACTGGAGGCAAAGCCCGCCAAAAAACAGGAAGAAGGGAACAAGGAAGTGTGTCCTGGTCTGGAGGAAGACGAAATGGCAGATACGAGACTGTAAGAAAGGAAAGGGACACCGCTATGTGTGTTATGTTAAAATGTGAGGGGAACTTTCTCACTACTTAGTGCACAATAATCACGATGTGACTCCTGTAATGTGGTTTGATTCTGCTGAACAGCACAGGCCACATTAACAACCGTTTTCTTAGTCCAAGGGTGACGTGACCACATCTTTTCTAACTCAGAGGACCGTCATGTGTTGTAATGTAAATGTAATATATGCTACTCAATCTCTGTATTTATTATTGTGTGCTTTGTATGATATGGCACTGATTTTCAAGAAGCGGTCTTAGATTTTGAAGTTATGTATTTTTAGTTAGCATTTGTTTTTTTCTTGTTCAATAAATGATTGTTGTATACATCCGAATACTGTCACTGCAAAGACCCCTACTTTAGAATAAACATTTCTGACATATTAATGACATATGAAATTAATGCTCAATTTTGATTTCTCTGGAAATAATTGCTACCTAATAATTGTGTCTGACTGAATATATCTTCAGAATCACAACAAATATTCTAGGCTATCAGTTGTCGATTTAAAAAAAATAAATCTTAAATAAATAGTATGCATAGAGCTTTTATAACAAGAGATTAACATATATAAACTTTGATAGGCTATATTTTACCATTACTCTACCATTCAAAAGTTTCAGTTTAATATATTTTTTTTTTTTTTGACAGAGAAATTAACTTTTATTCAGCAAGGATGCATTTAAATTTATTTAAAATGACATTAAAGACTTTTACACTGTTACAAAAAATGTCTATTTCAAATAAATGCTATTGAACTTCCTATTAATTAAACAATCCTGAAAAACTACCACAAAAATATTAAGCAGTTAACACTGATAAGAAAAAATATTGTGACACTGAAGACTGGAGTAATGATGCTGAAAATTCAGCTTTGATCACAGGAATAAATTACATTTTAAAATATATTCAAATAGAAAACAGTTATTGTGAAATATTATTACAGTTTAAAATATTACTGTTTTACTGTATTCTGGAACAAATAAATACGGCCTTGGCGAGAATAAGACACTACCGTTCAAATGTTTTTGAGAGGAGTGTAAATATTCACACAAATTAAGCAACCACGTTATGCTTAAATAAATCAGTTTATTAAAAGTTCTTAACCAAAATGAACTATAATATTATAAAAGAATTGAAAAAGTTAACATTTTACAGATAAAAACACCTTTATCCCATCTTTACATATAAAATAAGGCACTATTCAGTGTTCAGCCTAGCAATATACAAAAAAAAAAAAAAAAAAAAAATCATACAAATAAAAACAAAATGACAAAATGTACAGCTTGTATTGTTCCAAATATGAAAAGAAAACCAAACATTTTGTGTGCCCAAATAAAGTTCCACCATTTACGTACAAATGACCATTTCAATCTCCAGTGTCCTCTCTATAATTTCTGTGCACAATGGTTAAAAAACAACAGGATAGAAGGGTGAAAATATTTAAAGTGGCCCATTTTAATTACTGATCAGGGACTAAATAACAAAAAAAAAAAAAAAAAAATAGATTTCACACACCTAAACCAACAAAAAAAGGCCATGAAACATTAAGAAGAGCTTATTTTCTCTTTTCAAAAGCAGTTCTTTCTAAACACAGGAATGGTTTCACATTTAGCAGCTTCACCTTCTGAAAATACAATCAAATCTTTTAGCAGCTCTTCTCTCCAAAAACAATCAAAACATTAAGCCATTTAAGAGAAATTCAGAAGCAGTAAACAGAAACATCCCTTCACATCAACGAACGCACTGCAGGGCAAACTGTCACTGGACAATCAATCGCTCTTATTCTTTCAGTTTTGTTAGTTTTGTTAGTCTTAAGTTATCTTACATCAAATTTATTCAAGCCTAAGGAGTGTTAAGGAATATTTTCTTCTAAGTTATGTAATATTGTTCTCTTTTGGCTTGAAAATGTGCAAATGTAACGTTTGATACTGCCACACACACTCTGAATGCACACAACCCAAAGTGTAGAAACGGAGAAGGCCCTTTAGCGTCCACTGATCCAGATGTCTCAGAGTCCTGTAATAGCACGTTTCATCACTACCGCTGTGTGTTTCACAGATGACACCTGGTGTCATAGGAAGCCGTGTTCATCCAGTCCTTTCACTGAAACTGGGTTCCATTTTGCAGTGGGTTTACTGGAAGCATGCACTGAAAAACAAAACATTTAAATCAACATTGAGTTAACATTATAACAGTATTATCAGACTACTGAAATTACAAAAGTACTAGTCTTAAAGTCCAACTTTATTTCAGGTGAATCTGGCACCTTATAAGAATCCGTCTATCGGTCTGTCAAATTCAAAATTGCTTTATTATTGCCAAATTTTTGTCTGTCTGTCTGTCTGTCTATCTGTCTGTCTCTGTCCGTCCGTCTGTCTGTCTCTGTCCGTCTATCTGTCTGTCTCTGCCCGTCTATCTGTCTGTCTCTGCCCGTCTATCTGTCTGTCTCTGCCCGTCTATCTATCTATCTGTCTGTCTGCCTATCTATCTATCTGTCTGTCTGTCTGTGTCCATCTATCTATCTATCTGTCTGTCTGTCTGTCTATCTATCTATCTGACTGTCTCTGTCCATCTATCTATCTGTCTGTCTGTGTCCGTCTATCTGTCTGTCTGCCTATCTATCTGTCTGTCTATCCATCTATCTGTCTGTCTATCCATCTATCTGGCTGTCTGTCTGTCTCTGTCCGTCTGTCTGTCTGTGTCTGTCTATCTGTCTATCTATCTATCTGACTGTCTCTGTCCATCTATCTATCTGTCTATGTCCGTCTATCTGTCTGTCTGTCTGTCTGTCTGTCTATCCATCTATCTGGCTGTCTGTCTGTCTGTGTCCGTCTGTCTGTCTGTCTGTCTATCTATCTATCTGACTGTCTCTGTCCATCTATCTATCTATCTATCTATCTATCTGACTGTTTCTGTCCGTCTATCTATCTGTCTGTGTCCGTCTATCTGTCTGTCTGCCTATCCATCTATCTGGCTGTCTGTTTGTCTGTCTGTCTGTCTCTGTCCGTCTGTCTATCCGTCCGTCCGTCCATCCATCTATCTATCTATCTGTCCGTCTGTCTGTTTCTGTCCGTCTATCTATCTATCTATCTATCTACATGTCTGTCTGTCTGTCTCTGTCTATCTATCCATCTGTCTGACTGACTGTCTATCTGTCCGTCCGTCTATCTATCTGACTGTCTCTGTCCATCCATCTATCCATCTATCTGTCTGTCTCTGTCCATCTATCTGTCTGTCTATCTGTCTATGTATCCATCTCTCTGTCCATCTACCTGTATGTCAATCTGTCAATCTACCCATCTACCTACCTATCTACCTACCTACCTACCTACCTTACTAAAATTCAATATTTAAAAAAAAAAAAAAATTAACTACATATAAATTAATGATTAATTAATGTGCTACACTGAAACAAGACAATCACTAATTTTAATGTTAATTTTGTTCAAGTTTTAATATTTATTTTTTAAGTGACTGCATCACCAACGGTGACTGAAATGATACTTCTAGTTGATCATTTCAACCCCTATACATTAACAGAGATGTATATGTATTTGAGACTCTTGTTACCTGGTAGCGCTATGGCTCTGGTGTGAGATGGTGCCTGTGTTTCTGAAGGAGCTGGTGACACTCTTTCCCCATAATCACTTTCACCAGATGAGGTGTGATCCCCGGCTCTAGAGTCAGCCATCATATAAAGCCCAGGTCTCTTTTTATGGTACTTGGCACGGTATGTGTCCGTCATGCAGTTATCCACGGAGAAATAAGTGGTGGGGATCACAGGAGAGCCAACAACAGGTTTAGGAAAGGTGGAGAACTTTTCCTCACCCTCACTAGCTGACAGATCATTCCTCTCCTGATCAGAGGAGCCAGACTTGGAGCTTGTGTCCGACGAGATCATGTGTGATTCATGTGTGTTTTCCAGCCACTTCTGCTGGATGTGGGACAGGGCAGAACCGTTCCGGAGAAGGCGCTGAGGACTGGGTGGGCAGGGATCTTGCGGGAGGTGTCGTCGGTTCTCTGAACTCAAAACACGTGGTTTTGGAGGCAACGGTGGAGCTGTGAAGTGAGATAGAGTCCGAGAGGGAACCTGAGGAGGCACGTCAGCATGTGACGACGAATCCTCCTGCTCGGAAAAGGGACCGGCAAGGTCATCGGAGCTGTTCCACTCCGAACTGCTGGTCTTGGTGAAATAAGGAGGGATGGGGTTCCCGTTTAGTGCATGTGGTCGTTCTACCTCAGTTTTTTCCATCCTCTCCTTACCAGGAATGTATCTAAAAGCTTGCCTTCTGCAGGAGGAAACATAGGCTTGTTATATTTAATAACTACCTGGCCCATATGTCCCTTGTGAAAAAGAAGTGTACTTAATTGTATTGAATGTGCAGTTGTAGTGTACTGTGTTTATGGTTTTATACATCTGAAAATTTCTGTATATGGAAAGTACACAAAATATCATGGAAAAGTTTCAAAGCTTCATGCATTCATATTTTCAAATAACTTACCTTAGAATAACAGGACTCATGGAACGATCATGTGCTTTCTTTTGGTGGTCACCTATAACAAATGAATAAAAACATTTATGTTTTATGTATAGTTACATGCATTCTTTAATGTGTAGTTATTATTTTTTAAATATACATCGCAAATATTTGTGCACTGAAAAATAGTGTGAAAGACTTTTGGCCGATGTGTCACTTTCGGCGAGTCCTAGCTGTAAAATTCACACTGCAGACATGTTATGTAAGGGTCAGGCTGGGGCCATTGTGTGGGTTCAGTGAGGATGTGTCTCAGTGGGGCATCTGGCGGGCAGTGCTCAGCGAGGGGCTCTGGGCCTGTCTAAAGTAGACAAGTCCAGAGAGAAGGGGCCCAGGCTGGGCCATCTGGTTCAAACCAGCTTCTCCGTGTGCGCCATTGGCTTGTTAACAATGAGCTCAAGGGGTAAACGCGATCATAAAAGTGCTCATGCCATGCCAAGTGGTCAGTGAGTCAGAGAGCTTGGATTCTAAGGAGAAAACAGCAAAGCTTTCAATGTGTTGCTGTAGTGACTGCACCTTTAAATAGCTGTCAGGTGGACTGTGGGACATATGACCACATAGCTGCATGCTGGGAACACATTCACAAGCAATGGTGCACAAAATAACAGTGAGATTGTCAGGGAAGACAGCACCACTGTGCAAAAACCTCAAAACAACAGTGCAGTTTTCCTAGGAATAATATTTCAGGAAATCAAAAATTAAGAGACCATCTATAATGCTAGTGCACAAAGTTGTAAAGGAGTTTTGTCAGGAGTTTGACTGACAGGTGATCTAACCAATCATAACGCAGAATCCACCATTTTTTCCCGACAAAGCAGTCAGGGGAGTTAGTAGATTAACATCATTGGATTTGAACTTGAAAAATGGTGTGTATTGACGTCTTTCCACAACATTCCTTATGATGTTCATTCATGTTTATTTGATGCTTTAAATGACCTAGTAGGAAGAGATGATCGGTTCACGAGCCGCTTGATCTGAGGCGCTACAGCGATCTGTCACGACACATTAAAGAGCCACAAAACGGTATTTATTGTTTAAATTTCTTTAAAAATTACAAAATTTGAGACTTTGTTTCATATCAAAAGAAACCTGCTCTGTCTTGTCTGTCGACGCGTTGTCAGTGTCCTCTTTGCTCCGAGATGTATTTTTCACTGTGTGAGAACATGATATGTGGCATGAGCGGCATGGCTTGTCGAACGTAGCAACAGTATTTAAAGGAGGCGGGTCTTTGCGAACGGTCAATTAAATTGTATGCATATATACACACACACACACACACACACACACTCACCAGCCACTTTATTAGGCACACCTGTTCAACTGCTCGTTAACGCATATCTAATCAGCCAATCACATGACAGCATCTCAATTCATGTAGGCATGTAGACATGGTCAAGACGATCTGCTGAAGTTCAAACGGAGCATCAGAATGAGGAAAAAAGTGATTTAAGTGACTTTGAATGTGGCATGGTTGTTCGTGCCAGACGGGCTGGTCTGAGTATTTCAGAAACTGCTGATTTACTGGGATTTTCATGACTGGCACAACCATCTCTAGGGTTTACAGAGAATGGTCCGAAAAAGAGAAGATATCTAGTGGATCATGGATCCATCCTGCTTTGTATCAATGGTCCAGGCTGAGGAAAAATCTCTGAGGAATGTATCCAGAACCTTACTGAATCTATGCCATAAAGAATTAAGGCAGTTCTGAAGGCAAAAGGGGTCCAACCTGGTACTAGCAAGGAGTACTTAAAAAAAGTGGCCGGTGAGTGTATATAAAGAAAATAAGAGTGAAAATGAAACACTAGAGGGCACTAAAGATGAACACTTCACATTACTGGGTAGACAAGTCCATCATACGGATTTCAGATTTGTTTAGCTGTAAAAGTTCAGTGAGTTATACTTTTATTGCTTTAACATCACATTGATATTTTCAAAAATCTAAAAAATACAGACTGAAGCTGAACTACACTAATACATTTCTATTTACTTTAATAATGCAAACTTTTAATGTAAAGCATACATCATAAAAAACAGAAAACAACTGAACTCTTTAATTAGTCCTACACTTCCTTTTCTTCATGGGATTGCCGGTTCGTCTTTGAATCTGAGCACGGTGGTTGCCCTGATCTCAAGCCCCCTGAGACTCTCTCAGCCAGCAGTGACTGACTGACTGTGCGCGTGTGTGTGTGTGTGTGTGTGTGTGTGTGTGTGTGTGATATATCAGCACACATTGCCTTTCCCTCCTTCTGTTATTTTTTTCCCCCCAGCGCATTAACAACTAAATCCCTTTGGCTAGCATGCAATTATGAGAGGATTGGACTTTAGACCCCATTTTCTGGTTTTTCAAGCCTGTCGTGTTTAAGCTGCTAAGCCTTATGAGAAGAACCTCTATTTGATGGCCATGAATTGCAATGTTGGAGCTGATAAAAAAATAAATAAAATACTGCTTTCCAAAAGAAACCACCACCCCTAATACGATATTCTGAACCCTAGATATGACTCCCCCCTCCAACAATGCAAGTTTAGGGGATTTTCCTCTCTCTGTTTAATCTTCCACCAAGCAAAAATTGTAAATCCAATTGCTTAGAAAAAAACAGCATCTCTTTTTAAGAAGCCGCATGATTTGAGATATTATCATTCATGTCTGCAAACACTGTGGGATGATTATATATGATAAAAAGTATTTAGTGTTTAAATTTCAAACTCAAAGTATGAGTGATTCTTGCCATAAACACCACTAATAAGAGATCATTTTTTACAATACTTTATCTCAGCTTTATTTCAATTACCAAAAACAAACATTTTAATTGTTTGGTAACACTTTACAATTAGGTCTCATTTTTAAAAATGTTTTAACTCCTATTCATTCAG